>CM035842.1:106748330-107348330 GCA_020510985.1 Pholidichthys leucotaenia | reverse complement strand
TGAAATAATACCCTTTCTTTTACTATCTTTCATCATCATTTTTTCCAAGGATGAATAAATAGGTCGAGTGAGAGCTTTATTTTGATTTGATCGAATAAAGTTTCTAAGTTGAAGATATTTAAAAAAATGTGTTCTATTGAGATTAAATTTGATCCTCAGCTCTTCAAAAGACATTATGTTATCTGCACATGGCAAATATAAATCCTGAATCTTTTGTATCCCTTTTAAATTCCATACTTTAAATACAGCGTCCGCTCTCCCTGGTTTAAAATATTGATTACCCCATATTGGACTAAATTGTGACAATAACTGTGGTTCTTTTAAATAGTTTTTAGCTTCACACCATATTTTGATCATATGCTTTACAAATGGATTTTTAACTTGTTTTTGTAATTTTTTTGCCGAATCTGAGTATATGAATATGGGAAGAGGTAAAGGTAAATTGTATGATTCCATTTCAGTCCAGTGAGGGAGATCATTTGATGAAAAATAATATGTCATAGACCTCAGTTGTGCCGACCAATAATACAACATAAAATTTGGACATTTCAGACCTCCACGATCAAATGGTAAATATAATAAAGACAGACGTAATCTAGCCCTCCTGTTGTTCCATATAAATTCCACTAACTTTTTTTTTATTCTTGAGAATAGATCTAAAGGTGGTGATAAGGGAATGTATTGAAATAAATAAAGTATTTTAGGTAAAATATTACTTTTAAGTATATTGATTCTCCCGATCATCGACATTGGTAGTGACATCCATCTCTGAGTTAACTCATTGATATCTGACATTAAGGCTTCATAGTTGACACTGGCGACTGATTCTAGCTTAGGCATAATTTGGATTCCTAAATATTTAAACTGATTTACAACATTGAATTGATTTACCTCAGGGGCTGGGTAATTTCTCTGGGTCTCATTTAGCATTAATATTGAAGATTTAGTTTTATTTATTTTATATCCTGATATTTCCCCAAAATTCTTTATTAAATTCAACAAGGTTGGAATTGATTTTTTTAGATTCGACATAAACAAAATTATATCATCGGCGTACAGGGAGATTTTATGTTCTGTTGGTCCAACTTTAATTCCATATATTTGTGAATGTAAACGTATCGCTATCGCTAAAGGTTCAATTGCCATAGTAAACAGTAAAGGTGAAAGTGGACAGCCTTGTCGACATCCTCTATTGATTTTTATTGGTTTTGAAATATTGTTATTTGTTAGGATTTCTGCTGTAGCATTATTGTATATTATTTGAACCCATTTTATGAAATTATTTCCAAGTCCAAACCTTTGTAGGACTTCAAAAAGAAAGGGCCATTCAACTCTATCAAAGGCCTTTTCGGCGTCCAATGATAGGAGAGCTGTATCCGGTGCTTCTTTATTAAAATAGATAATATTAAATAGTCTTCTTACATTATGGAAGCCTTGTCTACCCTTTATAAAGCCATTCTGATCTCGATTAATAATATTTGGTAAAATTTCTTGTATTCGTCTTGCTAAAATTTTACAGATTATCTTAAGGTCGGCGTTTAATAGGCTTATTGGTCTCATATTTTCACATTTATTAGAGGGCTTACCTGGTTTTGGCAGCAGTATAATTAAGGCATTATTTATGTATGATGGTAAATTATTATTTTGAAATGCTTCTAAAACCATTTCCAAAAAAGGTTTTATTAATTTATTCTTAAATTTTTTATAAAGGTCAACTGGAAGACCATCTGGTCCTGCACTTTTTCCTGATTTCATATTATCAATGGCTAGCCCAACTTCTTCTTGACTAATTTTAGACTCCAATATCTCCCTGTTTTCATTTGGAATACACGGTATAGATAGTTTGTTCAAAAACCCATTTAGTTTTGTTAAATCAGGTTCATTTTTGGTATCATATAATTTTTCATAGTAATCTCTAAAGGCTCTATTAATTTCTAAAGGATCTATAACTACCTGTCCGTTACTTATAATACTGGTTATTGGTGTTTTAATTTCCAATTGTTTAATCTGCCATGCTAATAATTTTCCTGATTTTTCACCTTGTTCATAAAAAGATTGTTTCAATCTTAGAAGACTCGAGGCAGCTCTATTCGCTGATTTTTTGTCGTATTCAGCTCTCAAAATCAGTAATTCATTCTCCAACCTTGGGTCACTTCCTGCATACACTTTTTCCTGAAGATTTTTTATTTTATGTTCCAATTTAGCTCTCTCCTCTCGAGTCTTCTTAGATTTTGATCCTGTATAACTAATAATATGTCCCCTAATAAAAGCTTTGAAAGCCTCCCACTTTACACATGCTGATGTTTGTGTAGTATTGATGTCAAAGAACTCGTCTGTTTTTCTATATACTTGACAAATTCCTCATCCTGAAGCCATTTATGCTGAAATTGCCATCTGCCTGATTCCTTTGTCAATTTTTTATCTACATATATTAGACAACAGGGTGCATGATCAGAGATCACGATGTTATCATAAAAGCAGTTTTGAATCTTGGACCTTAATTCTGTGGAAATCAAAAAATAATCAATACGTGAGAATGTCTTGTAGGTACTGGAATAACAAGAATAGGCTTTAACTTGTGGTTTCATTTCTCTCCATATATCTAACAATCTCAATTCTTTCATAAAATGATTAATAGTCATCCTACATCCAATGTGCGTACAATCCAGTCCTGTTGATCTATCCACACCTGGATTCAATGTACAATTAAAATCCCCTGCTATTATATGTTGCCCTGTAAGTGATGATAAGATGAGAAATAAATTAGCAAAGAACTTCTGATCATCTATATTGGGACCATATAAGTTCACAAGATTTATATTTTCTAATAGCAAAGAACCTTGAATGATTACATATCTTCCAAATTTGTCTCCAATTACATTTTTCACTTGAAAAGGAACTGATTTATGTATGAGAGTCATAACTCCCCTGGCTCGGGATGAAAATGAAGAGGTGAATACACTTCCCTGCCATCTACTCCTAATTCTTTTAACATCCTCCTCTATCAGATGAGTTTCTTGTAAAAACACAATTCTTGAACCCATGTCCTTTATTTTATTCATAACTTGTTTAAGTTTTTTTAAATTTTGTAGACCTCTGCAATTCCATGAAGTTAAATTAAGATTAACACTTTGGTCCATGATCAATAGAGAGTTTGGGATTACCTTGCAGTGTAAACATGCTCATACAGAGAAGCAAAAACATGAGTGGTTGAACATTCATCCTACAAACTACACACAAACAAATTTCCCCTTCCCACACTTGTGGCAAACCCCCCAAAATCAAAAGAAAAATTCTGTCTCCCGATATAGCCATCGACCGTTCCACACCCACGGGGAACAGCCTAAGCCACTCCTTCTTCATCCTCCCAATCACCCTAACTCTACTGCTTTTAATGACGTAACATTAACTCTCCTCTGTAGTTTTCCAACTTAACTCCAAAATTTTTAACAACTTTGTACATCATAGTTTTTTTTGTTTGTTTTGTTTTTGTTTTGTTTTTTTTAATATATAATACAATCTATATTTTGTAAACTTACTATTTACTTCAAGTCAGTCAGATGCCTGTGCAAATGCTTAATTATTCTACCTTATATTTTGTTCATGCTTAGCTCCCACCAGTCTCTTCTTCTTCTTTGATCTTCTTGATGAACTCCTGCACCTCCTCTGGGGTCTTGAAGATGTGGGTTCTGCCCTCATACGTGGTCAGCAGTCTCGCAGGATAGATTACACCATGACGAATCCCAAGGTTGCGCAGCTCCTTACGTACGGGATCAAACTGCTTCCTCAATTGCTGGATTCCTGTGGCCAAATCTGGGTAGAACCGCACCTGCTGGTCCTGGTGTTTAATCTCTCCTTTAGCACGTGCAGCGTTGAAGATCTTCATCCTGTCTCTGTTGCTAAGAAACTTCATAATTAAGGTCCTCGGCGGTCCCTTATCTCTCCGTGGGCCAATACGATGTGCTTTTTCCAGAACCACTGCTGATTGCAACTCCTCGCTGCCCAGCACCTCCGGAATCCACTTTTCCAGAAAGGAACATACGTCCCGACCTTCTGATTCCTCTGGAAGACCCACCAGCCTCAAATTATTCTGTCTCGACCGAGATTCCAAATCCAAAATATTATCTTCCAGAGATTTTTTTTTTTTTTTCCAAAGTGCGCACCTTTAATTGAAGACGGGTGACGTCATCTTCAGCACTAGCGAGACGGAGCTCCATCTGCGCCGTTCGTTCTACACAGTCACCCAATTCCTTTCTTATTCCTTCCAACGCTGTCATAATCCCATCAAATCTAGAGGAAAAGTCCGCTCTCATTGAACTCATGGCAGCCATCAGCGCATCTGCGCCTCCCCGCGCAGACATCGCACCGTTGCCAGCCTCCTCCGCCATATATGGAGTTTTGTTTGCTGCGTCACAGACCTGAAAGTCCGTTAATTTGGACTGTTTCGGCGGCTCGCTTTTTCCTTTTCCTGGTTTTCCAGCCTTAGGCTTCGCCGACATATCCTCGCCCAAATGCTGAGATACGTTCTGTCCCAAATGAGAGAGTTATTTGCCGATTTTTTTTCTCCAGGAGCAGAGCAGAGCGAGACACGTCCGTCCTACGTGGCAGCCATAACCGGAAGTCCATTTCAAGCTTTTTAATTTAAACTTTGATTATGACTTAGATCTTTGAATTAAATTACTGAATCATATTTTATTTTTTTAGATGCACTAGTCAATGTGGCTGCACACAAATGCACTAAAGTCCTGGCTGTGTTCGTTAACACACATCTCTCTCTTCCATTTTCTCCCAGGAATGCCAGGGGCAGAGGTCAGCACTTCTCCACTTGACTCCGACATGTTTCTGGCAGCAGCAGATACTGTGTGGCGCATGGGTGTCGTAACAGTTGGAGGAGCATCTCACAGACGTTGGCAAATCGTCAAAACGGCATATAAATAACCAAGCAAGACAACAGCTGTTATCAGTCACCAACTGTGATTGCTGCACCATAAAGCTTTCCTTCCACTCATTAGACCCTTCACTTCTCATTCTGCAACAGCTTCTCATTCTCAACAGCTTATGAAGCAGAAAATCAAAGAAAAAAAAAAAAAGAGGCATGAGACAGCTTTTGTTCATTTTTGGCAAATTTTCACAAAAACGTTTCACAAGCATGTGCATGGAGAAAGCGGAAAACAGGATATGGGTTGTGAAGTGACCACAGTCAATTGAATACAGCAACAGAAGTAAAAGTTTATCTTGTGAATGAGCAGAGTTGCTTCCCTATCCATTCTGATTTGTTTTCCTTACATGCATATATTACATTAAAAAATAAGAGCACTCTGAGGCAACTGCAATATCTCCCACTTAAATGTGTTTGTTTATAGTGAGTGACGGAGGGAGGAAGGCCTGAAATAGGCAAATGTGAGTTATGTTATATGTGTTAAATGTGAGTCAGGCTGTTATATTTGTGTATTTACAATATTTATGTTAAATGTGAGTCAGGCTGTTATATTTGTGTATTTATAATATTTATAATATTTATAATTGTGTATTTATAATTTTTCTGCATTGATGTATGTGGTTATTGTGTATATTTTTTATCTTGATTCTTTTTTCTAAAGCCCATCCAGGGACAAGAGTTGCAAATTAGCTAATAGCTATACACTCTATGTGCAACACATCAGATTGATTGTCTTTGATTAATTGTCTATGTTTATTGCACTGTCCCTGTCAAATAAACTAATCTACTACTACTGTTTTCTTTGAAGATCCCAGTATTTACTGTTTTCAACTTTTCAGTATAATTACTGTGGCAGAACCAAATTACTGTATGATAAAAAGATAAGCCTTTATTAGCCCCACAATGGGGACATTACAGGACTGCAGCAGCACAGGGATAGCAGCACTCAGAGCAATAGTAAATAAGATACGAATTGGTTAGCCAAAGCAGTAAATATACAGTAGTGTGAAAAAGTATTTGCCCCCTTCCTGATTTCTCATTTCTGTATGTTTGTCACATTTAAATGTTTCAGATCAAAGAAATTTAAATATTAGACAAAGATAACACAAGTAAACACAAAATGCAGTTTTTAAATGAAGGCGTTTATTATTAAGGATAAAAAAATCCAAACCTACATGACCCTGTGTGAAAAAGTGATTCCCCCGCCCCCCGGTTAAAACAAATTTACTGTGGTTTATCACATCTTTGGAAAACTGAGTTCAATTTCTCTAGCCACACCTAGGCCTGATTACTGCCACACTTGTTCTCAATCAAGAAATCACTTAAATAGGACCTGCCTGACAAAGTGAAGTAGACCAAAAGATCCTCAAATGCTAGACATCATGCTGCGATCCAAACAAATTCAGGAACAAAGTAATTGAGATCTATCAGTCTGAAAAAGGTTATAAAGCCATTTCTAAAGCTTTAGGACTCCAGCAAACCACAATGACAGCCATTATCCACAAATGGCAGAAACATGGGACAGTGGTGAACCTTCCCAGGTGTGGCCAACTGACCAAAATTACCCCAAGAGCGCAGCGATGACTCATCCAAGAGGTCACAAAAGACCCCACAACAACATCCAAAGAACTGCAGGCCTCACTTGCCTCAGTTAAGGTCAGTGTTCATGACTCCACTATAAAAGAAAGACTAGGCAAAAATTGCCTGCATGGCAGAGTTCCAAGATGAAAACCACTACTGAGCAAAAAGAACAAAGGCTCGTCTCAGTTTTGCGAAAAAGTATCTTGATGATCCCCAAGACTTCTGGGAAAATACTCTGTGGACTGACAAAACTTGAACTTTCTGGAAGGTGCATGCCCCATTACATCTGGCGTAAAAGTAACAGCATTTCAGAAAAGGAACATCATACCAACAGTAAAATATGGTGGTGGTAGTGTGATGGTCTGGGGCTGTTTTGCTGCTTCAGGACCTGGAAGACTTGCTGTGGTAAATGGAACCATGAATTCTGCTGTCTACCAAAACATCCTGAAGGAGAATGTCTGGCCATCTGTCTGTGAGCTCAAGCTGAAGTGCACTTGGGTTCTGCAGCAGGACAATGATCCAAAACACACCAGCAAGTCCACCTCTGAATGGCTTAAGAAAAACAAAATGAAGACTTTGTAGTGGCCTAGTCAAAGTTTTGACCTGAATCTGAGATGCTGTGGCATGACCTTAAAAAGGCAGTTGATGCTCAAAAAACCTCCAATGTGGCTGAATTACAACAATTCTGCAAAGATGAGTGGGCCAAAACTCCTACACAGCACTGTAAAAGACTCACTGACAGTTATCGCAAACGCCTGATTGCAGTTGTTGCTGCTAAGAGTGGCCCAACCAGTTATTAGGTTTGGGGGGGGGCAATCACTTTTTCCACACAGGGCCATGTAGGTTTGGATTTTTTTTCCCCTTTGATAATAAACACCTTCATTTAAGAACTGCATTTTATGTTTACTTGTGTTATCTTTGTCTAATATTTAAATTTGTTTGATGATCTGAAACATTTAAGTGTGAAAAAAACATACAAAAAAATGAGAAATCAGGAAGGGGCAAGCACTTTTTCACACCACTGTACGTATGTACACAGCTACAGTATATACGCAGTGCAGGAACACTGCAGTTAGATGGTATCAACAGCATTACAGTTAGATAAATTACCCAGCAAAATATAAAGCTAGACCCAGACAGTATATTTCACATTGAACAGTGTTATTGCCACCCTCGATAACAGGGTTACAAAAATAATTTTTTTGTAAGTTGTCTGTTTTTTTCAACTGATTTAAGACAATTTTGCACCGCTGAATCTGAAAATGACATCCGTTTCTCTCGATCAGGTGCTAAGTAAAAACCTGTACTTACTTAGTACTATGCATGCACTTATCTTTAATATAAAGGTAAGTACATGTAAATTGAATGTTACATCATTGTTCAAAAGTCAGAATTTCAAGACATAAGAATTTTGCATCATATAAAGCGAAAATACCTGTACATGTAAACAAAAACGTATAAAACAACATGTGGCCATAATTCAAAAAGTTGACCTGATTGAGCAAAACCAATGTGATTTTTGGATTCAGCACATCCAAATTGTCCTAAATCAGCTAAAAAAAAAAAAACTTAGATAATAAATTTGGTGTTGACCACTGTAATAATTGTAATTGTCTTAGTTGTGTATTGGAGGGGACCATCTCTATTGCGCAAAGTTGTGACGTTTAATACGGCCTCTATGAGGAGCACCGGTTAGACTATAAAGTTTGACAGCCGCAGATAGGAAGGACCTGCGGAACCTCTCCCTCAAGCACTTAGAATAGCACAGCCGACCGCTAAATGAGCTCCTCAGTGCATTCAGCATGTCCCGCATGGGGTGGGACTCTGACTCCAGCAACGATGACAGCTTAGCCACCATCCTCCTCAATCCTCCACTGGGTCGAGGCGTCGCTCCAGAACAGAGCTGTTTTTTTTTTGTTTTTTTTTTTTTGTTTTTTTTTTTAAATCAGCCTGTTCAGTCTCTTCCCGTCGGCTGCCATGATGCCATTGCCCCAGCAGACCACTCAAAAGCACTTTGTAACTGTTCTTTGTCATTTACTGCACTTTTTCCACATGTCAACAGCTTCCACAGGTCTTCACGAAATGTGTGTGGCATACTTTGGTCAAACTGCCGTTAATTATTGCAGCATCACTGTGAATCATCTTTTGCGGCCTTCCTCAGAACAGTTCAATTCAGTGCATGTTCAAGATTCAGAGATTTTGTCAATACTACTATACGTACAGGACATACAGGAGAAATGAAATGCCGTTTCTCTTCAGTGGTGAGTGTAATATTTAAAAAAAAGGAATAAGGCTGGAAAAACAACAACAGCAGTCTATGTGCACTGTACATAGACTGCTGTTGTTTGTAATAGTAATGTAATGTAGTAATGTACAGTAATGCTACCTGTAGTGCTGGGGTCCCTAGCCCCCGGTCCGGTACTGGTCCGTGGATCATTTGGTGCCGGGCCGCAAAGAAAAAAAAATTGTGGTTAATATTAAAGCTATTTTTTTCCATTAGTCTTGCAGAAATTTTATTTTGAAAAACAACTGTTTCCACCCTCGCCTCACAACTGCTCTTGACTCTGGTACGTTTCACGCATCAGTTGGCACAAGCCAACTCTTGAAAAAATGAGCCAAAACCAAAATTCTTGTTGCAGGGAAACAAGCCCAGAGTTCGCACTGATTATAGTGAGTTGATATTATGCTGTAGAATCATTGTAATTGCCTAATATAAAGTGTAATTGTTTCAGATTACATGCTCTGAACTGACAAAGGTTTTTGTTATTGGAACCCCCGCACCTCTACCCAGTCCGCGGAAAATTTTCGTGCATGAAACTGGTCCCTAGTCCAAAAAAGGTTGGGGACCGCTGCTGTAGTGCAAATAACGGTAAAAGATAAAACTCAAGACATCCCATAGTGCAAATAAAGACAAACGATAAAACCCAGCAATCCTATATACAGAAAAGGCAGAGCAGTAATACTCGTAGTTGCAAGTTCGATGCGATAGTGTCGTGCAGACAGTGACAGATTGGACCGCACATGATCAGTATTGCAGTAACAGACAGCAGCAGGTATGGCATTTGTGCAAATGTCTCTTAATTGCTCATGAGCTCCAGTTCACCCCACACTCCCTCGTTCGTCACTATTGCTAATGTTACCTGGCTAGCTCCTAGCATGAGTAGTGAACATGAAACAAATAACGTAAATCTGTTTTAATGAAAGAGTGAAATAAAGCATCACTGGTGGGCAGGAGAGTGTGCTTCAGTGGACAATAGGATATGACCGGTCCATGAATTACTATAAGCACAGAAACAACCCTGAATGAGTGAATGCCAACATCAGCTAGCGTGGAATTTAAAGAAAGTACCAAAATTAACCACACTTGGTAAGCTAACTCCCTAGTAGCATTGCTAGCTCTAAAGCTAACACCTTCAGCTCAGAAACCGTTAAGGGACAGAATCATCATGGCTAATAGGACAGTGAAGGGTTGTAACTGAAGACTGGATCATTTGTTAGTAATGTAGGGAAATGGAACTCAAGAGCAAAACTGGCCTCAGTTCATTCTACTAAAATCTTAAAATATAATTATTTCAAAGTGAAGAGAGATTATAATATTTTTACTATAGTCATATGACACAAAAAAGCATTTTATAAGGCTAAAACCCTCAAATATACCGTGTTTTAGTAAATGGGACCTTTAAGAAGTGCTATATAAACACTTTAATTACATACAATTAACCTGTTCTACCTGTTCAATAATTAATTTATGTGTTGTACTGCAGATTGTTCCATTAGTTGGATATGCAAAGCCTCCTTTAATTTAATGTATGTGAATACACAAACAGGTGACAACCGGACAGAAACACCCCCATGCGTCTCCAGAAGAACCTCAAAGCTTTTATTCTATCAACTGGACTGACTACTTGTAATATTGTAGTTGCAGACCAAATTATCTGGAGACTCCTTGAACATCATGGATCAATGCAATGTCATCCCAGAAGAGACCACTGCCCACTAGGATTGGGATGTGACATTCCTGGGTAATCACTCACAAGAACTTGTTATTGATTCTCAAGTTGCCCCAAGTGGATTCTAATGAGCAAGGGGGCATTACAGAACCAACGGGGAAAAGAGTAAGTTTTGTTTTCACAAAACTTCCAACCTAGTTTCAAAACTGTCAAAAATCAAAGTGATTCTTACAAGCTTATAGTGTACGTATTATGCCAGATAACACAAAGAGGAGTGATTATGGAGTTTGACCCCAATGACTCCTGCTTATTTGAAAGTTTTAGTAACAGCTGGGCTTAGTCTTGCTGACAAGCAGCTGGAAAGGCTAAAGCTCATCACTGTGTCTTAATACACAAACCACTTTATAAGCAAGACAGTGTCAAGTCCAAAAGCAGCGAGTTTAGAAACTTCTTTCATATGAATGTGTGGGGGAAACAAACTGAACATAGGCTCCAAAGAGGTTAAAATGGGCAGTTCTGGAACGGGCTGCACGGTGGCGCAGTGGTTAGCACTGTGGCAGCACAGTTTACCCTCGGCCGGGGGATCGCGGGGATCGTGAGATCATGGGTTTGATCCCTGCCCCTGGCCAACAGTGATCTGTGTGGAGTTTGCATGTTCTCCCCGTGTTGCGTGGGTTTACTCCGGGATTTCTCTGGTTTCCTCCCACATGCCAAAAACATGCAGGTTAGGGATAAGGGGCGCTTGCGCATGCAGCGACCGGCAGCTGGTGGCTTGTCACCAGACTGCAAAACAAATCTACCTACGGGTACAAAATAAGTAATAAAAAAAAAATAAATAAAAAAATAAGTTCTTTTGCATTGTATTGATAATGTACAGTATTATCCATTACCATCTATTATCCATACTATGTAGGATAACTAAGTAGACTGTTATGCTGTTTATTCCATCTTGCTACAATGCTCCGCACTTTGTATATACTGTATATTTATATACTGTATTTATGTGTACGTATGTATATCCACTGCTCTTATTTATATTTTTCGTATCTTCTTAATTATTGCTCTGAGTGTTGCTATCCCTGTGCTGTTGCAATCCTGGAATTTCCCCATTGTGGGACTAATAAAGGCTCATCTTATCTTATTATTATCTCTCTATCCTAACAATAGTTGAAAATCATAGTTATACAGTAAAGATAACATGAGTCAGGAGATTGCTTCAAAAACCCTGGAAACACAACTTGTGTTGCATTTAATCAAACTCAGTACTGAACCACATCTAAGAAAGCACACATACATATTTTCTGTTCAGAATTCATCACCTAACCAAAAAGCCAGGATTGCAATCTTTTTACAATCCTTCTCATTAACCACTTGCGCTCCGTTGTTCCGCGGGCGGGCAAGTCTCTGCGTCCTATGACGCACGAGGGCGCACGAGAGCGCGCTCGTGCGCCCTCGTGCGCATGACGCATGATAAGGATATTGATGGTGATGGTGTAGGTGGTGTGCCCTCCAAGCGCCACTGAAAAAAAAAAATCTGCAAACACAGCCGCGAACAGATTAGCTCATCTGATTGACCTCTCATTCGACTAATAAGAGCCTTGAATTGGGTTTCTGAAACCTTGAGGAGCCAATGAATGAAAATCTAGGAAGGAGGACCCGCCTACTGTGAACACAGGAGCCAATTGAAGCACAGAAATTCAGGCTGGGTGAAGCGATATTTACTGCTGCAGAAGGACTCTGTACGAATCTACTACAGACCCAGGCTCACCCAGCAGCATGGAAAACACCCACAAGTGGGACCTGCACTCATTCCAGCAGAATAGACGGAGGCCGACGACAAAAGTCGTAAATCATTCGCCAAAACGGCAATAATGGAATTATGTTGATCGGGATCCACGAGCGAAGTAGCGTCGCGTTCGTCTGACAATGGGGGAAGAGCTGTTCGCCGCGACTCTGCTGCTTTGAAGAGGTAAGGTGTTATAAGCTAAATTATTATTTATCCCTGAAAACTGTAATCCAAAAATGACTTTTGACCGATCGGTAAATTACAACTGTACTGCGCACGAAGTACGTGCGCCGCGATAAACAGTTCATTTGCCGTGTTCGGACCGTGAACGCCTCCCCCCCCCCCCCCGCTGCAGAAGAGGAGCCGGGGGGGGGGGCACGGTCCGAACGCCCCCCGGTCCGCGGGAGGAAGCATATCAGTCTATTCCATCATGTAGCGATGGCCCTCTTCTGTAGCGGGGGGGGGGGGCGTTCACGGTTCCCCCCCCACACACACACACACACAGTAGCGAGGGGGGGAGGGAAGCCGCTGTGAAAGCATGCAAGGAGTGTAATCCGTCATGTAGAGGGCCGAATTTGGTCCTTGGTAGCGGGGGGGGGGGGGGACGACCCCCCGCCCACACACACAGACACAGCCCTGAGTGTGACCTTTCATTAGAGCCTAAAATAAAGATTCTACATTGAATTATTCAAAAGTTACAGACGTTTTTCCAAACTGTGCCATTTGGCACAATTTGGCACAGTTCCAAAACGCCTGGGAACAGCCTGAGAACAAAGCTGTGTAAAATATTCATTTTTTGTGGTATTGTTACCAAATTTGGATCTCAGCTGGATAACACTTGGTTCTACATTTCTGTTGCATTTTCCAGCCGGATCGGACAGCTGTGTGTTATTTACAAGCATTTGTATCCAAAAAAACACTGTGTCCAATTTTTTTTTCTTCAAGTTCAGTATGTTTAGATGACTGTAACTCAGTGGCCGGAGCACGTAGAGAGATTATGTTTTTTTTTGCCAAAAAATTCAAAGTGTTTTCTTTTAAATGAGACCAACCCCATGAAGATGCTGCAAAGGGTTGAATAACAGCTTTCGATTTACTTTGGGCACGTTATTTTTTGGCATTTTTAGGAAAATTGCCCGGAGTGCAAGTGGTTAAAGTGTCCAACTTCTTTTCATATTTTAACTCAAAATTTTCCATAAACTATCAGTAAAAAAACAAAACAAAACTAGCATAAGTTTCAGACTAAAGGCACATTCAGATCAAACGCCAACGGGTGAATTTTTCGGGCAGGGCGATTACGCTATAACTCAATGTAAATGCATGAATAGACATCAATTCACCGTCCGAGTATGATGCAGACAGGCAAAGCTGCCTTTATAGATTCTGCAACAGTGTTCAGCCAACTGTGGAAATCCCCAAAAATAACGTCATGCTTTAGGTTTACATTATCCGACAGAGGACTCCCCTGAAAAAGTTGTCCCCGTCTCCAAAACTTTATAAGATGATAGGCATTTCTGTTGCTAACTTGCTAGCACATCCGTGGCAGGAAACCGTGGGTAAAAAAACCTCTGAAATCCTGATTCAGCTGAAGAGCTCCCAGTCCTCCTGTCTCCAAGAGAGTGAGTCTCAAGTCTTTCAAGCTAGTCTACTCTCGCAATGTTAATACTTTTACTCCGGTGACTGCAGAATCTCAATGCTAGCGCCATCCCTCGGACGTGAATGCACGATTTCACGTGTGCTTGCATCTTTCCATTGACTTTGTATGGATTTGTGCCGCCCGTTCGTGTTTGGTCTGAACGCACCTTAACAGCAAAATAATAAAAAAACTTTGGTTCTCAGTCTGAAAACTGAATACTTAAGTGCCTTATGCCGACATTCTCTCCCCTTTGGTTTTAAACAGACGCCAGCTGCTACAACTCTTAACAAAAACAAGACATTAGGGCTGCAACGATTACTCAAATAATTCGATTACAAAAAAAATCCTTGATTCAAAGCATCGTTTAATGTAGCACTTCCGGTTTATATGACCTTCACACTATATAAACAAAAAGTCTGGTCCACACTCCAACACTGAATAAAGGTAATGGATCTTTACACTGGTTGCCCTCCCCCCCAAAAAAGAAATAGCTATATAAACAAGATGCAGGTTTGTTTAATGGGATGATATTATAGATTCAGCGGAGCAGGGAGAAAAGTGACAGAGTGATGGAGAAAAGGACGAAAGTCAGAGAAAATGAGAAAGTATGTGAAGTCTGGGATCCTTTCAAGCTTAAATTGAAGGAAAACATTGTGCAGTGTGTACATTGTAAAGCCGAGCTAGCATACCACAATAGCACAATGCTGATGTCGCAGTATCTCGGCAGATGGCATCCAACCACATACACGAGCAAGGTACGTGATTAAGATTATAAATTAAGATGAACAGAATGTAGTCAGCTACACTAATTATGGTTTATGGCCAAAGAACATATATAGCAAGTACCGCCAATAGCCAGCCAGTGTTTTGTTGAAGCCAATGCTACAAAACTGAACGTTATGGAGTAACGCAATATTTAAAGTTACGTTCTGTGCAATAAACACTGTGATAAGCACTGCAATTAGGGCTGTCATGATAACAGCAATTATGTAATACCATGGTATGGACACGCCTACCGCGGAGGAAAACGACCAACCACAGCAACCGCGGTGTTCATTTTTTTTGTATGTGTGGCTATATCTCGTTTACTTATGTGCCCCTATTGATTATTAAATAAATTGCTAAGGCAAGCAGTTAGTGGTGAAAGCGTTTGGACTCCTTGTTAAATACAACCGTAACAGATCCTGACTGTATGAGCTATGAGAGCAGCTTGTCTGAACAAGATTTTTCTAGCTACGCTAGCTAGCAGACAGAGTAAAATTATCACCATTGCAGAGTAAACTAGTTAGAAAATGAAACTCACTCACTGGGAGACAGGAGGACCGGGAACTCTTCAGCTGAATCGGATTTTGGAGTTAGAAATAACTACGGACCTACGACCTACGGATGTTGTAGCAAGCTAGAATCAGAATGTGTACTACATGAACAATGGCAATAAATCTCAAACTAGGAATTTGTCTCAGTGCAATGCTGCAACATTAAACAGAGTAACACTAAAGATAAAAACTATGCAGGCAATAAAAGGTAGAATAAGAATAAGTAATGCTAATCTATGCAATTTTTAAATATATTAACAAGAGCAGCAGATATTGTGGAGTTCCACATAGTGCAGTCGGCAATGCAAAAAGAAAACAAGTGATAATTGTCATGAGTCCGGTTGAGCTGCTGTACATAGTGCACGAGAGTCTGATAAGTCACTTAAGGGCCTTTTCCACTAGCACGCTTTAGCGCGACACGGGACGGCTCAGCACGCTTTGTACGCTTTTCCACAAGCCCCAACACGGTTTAACAGCCGCAATTCTCAGCCCCGCTGCAGGGCAGGGTACAGCAGTGCTGAGCTGTGCCGTGTTGTGACGTTAACAGACTGGTCGCCGCTGATTGGTCAGGTCGTAACCGGCGCTGATTGGTCAGGTTGTAACCACCCCTCTCCTCCTCCTCTTCTACCAAATTTTCACGACCTTCTCAATAAAGTTTTTGAAAAAAAAAAAAAAAATCTTCACGACTGCCTTTACTCAGCACGCAACCACTGTTGGCGGTTCCTTTCAGTGTATTGCTGTGCTATTTTCATTTATTCTCTATCAAAAATGGCTTCGCGTAATAAGGGTGTTCCATGGACCAGTAAGGAGGTGTAGTGTCTGCTCACTGCATTGTCAGACGAACGCATGCAGCGCGAGTTAGACGGAGCCGCCCGGAATGAAAAAATATACCGGGAGGTCTCGACATCGGAGTCCTTTAACGGTGAGTTTTAATTTTTTTTTTATTGTGCGTTTTTTCGCAAATATATTCGGTAAGACGCTCAGTTTATTTACGCAATAAAAAAGCTGTTAATTTGTGGATGATGATCGCTGCTTAATTGTAGCACACTGCGGACTAAAGCTTTTATTTTAATTATTCATGTGAACAATACGCTGAAATAAGCTTATGTATTCTTGTTAAAAACTATTGTGCTGTATTTTATTGTGTGCATTTTCCTTGTAGAATCATCCCACGCGTCCGCTGCGACAGCCCATCCGGATTATTCAACCGAGCCTTCCTGACCCACAGCTGGCAGAGACGCCTTCATTCAGCCGAGTCGTGACCCAGTTTGGGAAGCTGGTGTAGACACTCAGTGGTCGGCGTGTATAAAATGTTGATTAACCTTCATGTTGTGTTGCAAAGTTTTTTTTTTTCTTTTAATATTTTGTATATAATAAAATGGAATTGTTTTGGAAAGTGTGGTTTGTCTGTTATAACACTGAATTATAAAACAGTATAATTTCATAGAAATTCCATTGCCTAATCTGATCAAAATGATACTGATCTTCCTGTCAGGGTCAACCATTGTAAAGGTAATGTAATTTTTAACTAGACCAAAAAACAAATGTTTTTGTAAGCTTTCTGTTCTTTTTATTGAAATATCATAAAAAATTAGCCCCACATGATCCAGTTCTAAACTTTGGGTACATTTTTTATGTTAACTTATAAGAAGTTGCACAGTTGGACTTTAAAATGCAGCAGGAGAGACTGATCAAGCTTACAAGTCAATGTAAAAAAGTAAGTATATGTAAATTGAATGTTCTATCGGCATTCCAAATTCAGAGAATTACAATACTTTAGAAGGAGTGTAGCATCATCGAAATGGAAAATAATAATACTGTTGTTCCAAACGTTGACCTGAAGGTGAAAAACATGAATTTTTTTAAATTCAGTACATCCAAAATGCCCTAGGATGTAAAAAGTAATAATTTGGTGTAGGCCAGTGTGCCACGTCTCATTATTTAATACGAATAAAAACAAGTTTCAGCTCTTTATTTCTAGGTCATTTGGCAGTTAATTCAAAACAAAAGTGACTTGTGTTGTTGCAGCTTAATTATGAGATAAAATTAATTGTGAGATAAATCCACAGAGTGAGCAAGGCAATAATCCTTGAATCCTTTTTTGTCTAAATAAGGACTCAGTCGGGTGCGTAACGTCACGGGAGTGTGGCCCCGCCTCGCTCAGAATCTGCTGCTGCCCCGCTTCTAAAACCTCCTAACAAACCATCACAGCACAAGCACAACACCAATGGAGACAGAAGCATTCCGAGCCGTACTGAAGTGAACCGAGCCGTACCGAGGTGTGCTGGGCTAGTGGAAAACAGGCTTTAGTGTTCAGCAGTCTGATGGCAGAGGGGAAGAAGCTGTTCATGTAGCGGGAGGTTTTTTTTTTCCACAATATCTTTATTGAACCTTTTTTTTTTTTTAACAAACATGATACAAACAATCAAACACTAACACTAAAGTACTACAAAAAAAAAAAAAAAATGCCCTAAAAACACCAACAACCACCAACAAAATCAAGTCTTCAACAATGCTCCTCTGTTTAGTCTAGACAATCCAATACATTAGTATACATATTATGTTCGCCAGTTTGGAATTTACAAGGTCCACACACATCATTCACCTTCTTCTTCAAGAGTTATGTTTAAATTTTTTACATAATCAATAAAAGGTCTCCATATATTCTCAAACACAATTTCCTTTGATTTCAGTATATATGTTATTCTTTCTAATGGAAGGTTTGTTAACATCTGTCTTAACCACTGAGTCACATCTGGTCTATGAGTCTTTTTCCATAATAGTGCAATACATTTTTTGGCATTAAGCAAACTGAGGTCTATGAATGTTCTTTCACTTTTATTGAAATTATGCTTTTCTGGGTACAGACCCAACAAAAACAGTTTAGGATTCAATATGATTTGTTTTGAGATTATTTTTTCAATTGTTACCCTCACCTCCTCCCAAAACATTCTTATTAATCTACATTCCCATAAACAATGAAATAGGGTTCCTTTACTTTCCATGCATTTTGTGCATGTATCTGGTATATTTTTGTTATATCTATTTAACTCCTCCGGTGTAACATACATCCGCATTAACCATTTGAAATGTATCAATTTAAGGCGTGCATTTATTGATTTGGTTTGAGCTTCTGTACAAGCCAATTCCCATTGTTCCTCTGAAATTTCAATTTGCAGATCTTCTTTCCAGTAGTTTAATCTTTTCAGTGAATTTTCACTTGAAGATAGTGTCAATGAGTTATAAAACTCTGAAATAATACCCTTTCTTTTACTATCTTTCATCATCATTTTTTCCAAGGATGAATAAATAGGTCGAGTGAGAGCTTTATTTTGATTTGATCGAATAAAGTTTCTAAGTTGAAGATATTTAAAAAAATGTGTTCTATTGAGATTAAATTTGATCCTCAGCTCTTCAAAAGACATTATGTTGTCTGCACATGGCAAATATAAATCCTGAATCTTTTGTATCCCTTTTAAATTCCATACTTTAAATACAGCGTCCGCTCTCCCTGGTTTAAAATATTGATTACCCCATATTGGACTAAATTGTGACAATAACTGTGGTTCTTTTAAATAGTTTTTAGCTTCACACCATATTTTGATCATATGCTTTACAAATGGATTTTTAACTTGTTTTTGTAATTTTTTTGCCGAATCTGAGTATATGAATATGGGAAGAGGTAAAGGTAAATTGTATGATTCCATTTCAGTCCAGTGAGGGAGATCATTTGATGAAAAATAATATGTCATAGACCTCAGTTGTGCCGACCAATAATACAACATAAAATTTGGACATTTCAGACCTCCACGATCAAATGGTAAATATAATAAAGACAAACGTAATCTAGCCCTCCTGTTGTTCCATATAAATTCCACTAACTTTTTTTTTATTCTTGAGAATAGATCTAAAGGTGGTGATAAGGGAATGTATTGAAATAAATAAAGTATTTTAGGTAAAATATTACTTTTAAGTATATTGATTCTCCCGATCATCGACATTGGTAGTGACATCCATCTCTGAGTTAACTCATTGATATCTGACATTAAGGCTTCATAGTTGACACTGGCGACTGATTCTAGCTTAGGCATAATTTGGATTCCTAAATATTTAAACTGATTTACAACATTGAATTGATTTACCTCAGGGGCTGGGTAATTTCTCTGGGTCTCATTTAGCATTAATATTGAAGATTTAGTTTTATTTATTTTATATCCTGATATTTCCCCAAAATTCTTTATTAAATTCAACAAGGTTGGAATTGATTTTTTTAGATTCGACATAAACAAAATTATATCATCGGCGTACAGGGAGATTTTATGTTCTGTTGGTCCAACTTTAATTCCATATATTTGTGAATGTAAACGTATCGCTATCGCTAAAGGTTCAATTGCCATAGTAAACAGTAAAGGTGAAAGTGGACAGCCTTGTCGACATCCTCTATTGATTTTTATTGGTTTTGAAATATTGTTATTTGTTAGGATTTCTGCTGTAGCATTATTGTATATTATTTGAACCCATTTTATGAAATTATTTCCAAGTCCAAACCTTTGTAGGACTTCAAAAAGAAAGGGCCATTCGACTCTATCAAAGGCCTTTTCGGCGTCCAATGATAGGAGAGCTGTATCCGGTGCTTCTTTATTAAAATAAATAATATTAAATAGTCTTCTTACATTATGGAAGCCTTGTCTACCCTTTATAAAGCCATTCTGATCTCGATTAATAATATTTGGTAAAATTTCTTGTATTCGTCTTGCTAAAATTTTACAGATTATCTTAAGGTCGGCGTTTAATAGGCTTATTGGTCTCATATTTTCACATTTATTAGAGGGCTTACCTGGTTTTGGCAGCAGTATAATTAAGGCATTATTTATGTATGATGGTAAATTATTATTTTGAAATGCTTCTAAAACCATTTCCAAAAAAGGTTTTATTAATTTATTCTTAAATTTTTTATAAAGGTCAACTGGAAGACCATCTGGTCCTGCACTTTTTCCTGATTTCATATTATCAATGGCTAGCCCAACTTCTTCTTGACTAATTTTAGACTCCAATATCTCCCTGTTTTCATTTGGAATACACGGTATAGATAGTTCGTTCAAAAACCCATTTAGTTTTGTTAAATCAGGTTCATTTTTGGTATCATATAATTTTTCATAGTAATCTCTAAAGGCTCTATTAATTTCTAAAGGATCTATAACTACCTGTCCATTACTTATAATACTGGTAATTGGTGTTTTAATTTCCAATTGTTTAATCTGCCATGCTAATAATTTTCCTGATTTTTCACCTTGTTCATAAAAAGATTGTTTCAATCTTAGAAGACTCGAGGCAGCTCTATTCGCTGATTTTTTGTCGTATTCAGCTCTCAAAATCAGTAATTCATTCTCCAACCTTGGGTCACTTCCTGCATACACTTTTTCCTGAAGACTTTTTATTTTATGTTCCAATTTAGCTCTCTCCTCTCGAGTCTTCTTAGATTTTGATCCTGTATAACTAATAATATGTCCCCTAATAAAAGCTTTGAAAGCCTCCCACTTTACACATGCTGATGTTTGTGTAGTATTGATGTCAAAGAACTCGTCTATCTGTTTTTCTATATACTTGACAAATTCCTCATCCTGAAGCCATTTATGCTGAAATTGCCATCTACCTGATTCCTTTGTCAATTTTTTATCTACATATATTAGACAACAGGGTGCATGATCAGAGATCACGATGTTATCATAAAAGCAGTTTTGAATCTTGGACCTTAATTCTGTGGAAATCAAAAAATAATCAATACGTGAGAATGTCTTGTAGGTACTGGAATAACAAGAATAGGCTTTAACTTGTGGTTTCATTTCTCTCCATATATCTAACAATCTCAATTCTTTCATAAAATGATTAATGGTCATCCTACATCCAATGTGCGTACAATCCAGTCCTGTTGATCTATCCACACCTGGATTCAATGTACAGTTAAAATCCCCTGCTATTATATGTTGCCCTGTAAGTGATGATAAGATGAGAAATAAATTAGCAAAGAACTTCTGATCATCTATATTGGGACCATATAAGTTCACAAGATTTATATTTTCTAATAGCAAAGAACCTTGAATGATTACATATCTTCCAAATTTGTCTCCAATTACATTTTTCACTTGAAAAGGAACTGATTTATGTATGAGAGTCATAACTCCCCTGGCTCGGGATGAAAATGAAGAGGTGAATACACTTCCCTGCCATCTACTCCTAATTCTTTTAACATCCTCCTCTATCAGATGAGTTTCTTGTAAAAACACAATTCTTGAACCCATGTCCTTTATTTTATTCATAACTTGTTTAAGTTTTTTTAAATTTTGTAGACCTCTGCAATTCCATGAAGTTAAATTAAGATTAACACTTTGGTCCATGATCAATAGAGAGTTTAGGATTACCTTGCAGTGTAAACATGCTCATACAGAGAAGCAAAAACATGAGTGGTTGAACATTCATCCTACAAACTACACACAAACAAATTTCCCCTTCCCACACTTGTGGCAAACCCCCCAAAATCAAAAGAAAAATTCTGTCTCCCGATATAGCCATCGACCGTTCCACACCCACGGGGAACAGCCTAAGCCACTCCTTCATCCTCCCAATCACCCTAACTCTACTGCTTTTAATGACGTAACATTAACTCTCCTCTGTAGTTTTCCAACTTAACTCCAAAATTTTTAACAACTTTGTACATCATAGTTTTTTTTTTTTTTGTTTGTTTTGTTTTTGTTTTGTTTTTTTAATATATAATACAATCTATATTTTGTAAACTTACTATTTACTTCAAGTCAGTCAGATGCCTGTGCAAATGCTTAATTATTCTACCTTATATTTTGTTCATGCTTAGCTCCCACCAGTCTCTTCTTCTTCTTTGATCTTCTTGATGAACTCCTGCACCTCCTCTGGGGTCTTGAAAATGTGGGTTCTGCCCTCATACGTGGTCAGCAGTCTCGCAGGATAGATTACACCATGACGAATCCCAAGGTTGCGCAGCTCCTTACGTATGGGATCAAACTGCTTCCTCAATTGCTGGATTCCTGTGGCCAAATCTGGGTAGAACCGCACCTGCTGGTCCTGGTGTTTAATCTCTCCTTTAGCACGTGCAGCGTTGAAGATCTTCATCCTGTCTCTGTTGCTAAGAAACTTCATAATTAAGGTCCTCGGCGGTCCCTTATCTCTCCGTGGGCCAATACGATGTGCTTTTTCCAGAACCACTGCTGAATGCAACTCCTCGCTGCCCAGCACCTCCGGAATCCACTTTTCCAGAAAGGAACATACGTCCCGACCTTCTGATTCCTCTGGAAGACCCACCAGCCTCAAATTATTCTGTCTCGACCGAGATTCCAAATCCAAAATATTATCTTCCAGAGATTTATTTTTTTTTTCCAAAGTGCGCACCTTTAATTGAAGACGGGTGACGTCATCTTCAGCACTAGCGAGACGGAGCTCCATCTGCGCCGTTCGTTCTACACAGTCACCCAATTCCTTTCTTATTCCTTCCAACGCTGTCATAATCCCATCAAATCTAGAGGAAAAGTCCGCTCTCATTGAACTCATGGCAGCCATCAGCGCCATTCCCCGCAGACATCGCACCGCCGCCAGCCTCCTCCGCCATATATGGAGTTTTGTTTGCTGCGTCACAGACCTGAAAGTCCGTTAATTTGGACTGTTTCGGCGGCTCGCTTTTTCCTTTTCCTGGTTTTCCAGCCTTAGGCTTCGCCGACATATCCTCGCCCAAATGCTGGGATACGTTCTGTCCCAAATGAGAGTTATTTGCCGATTTTTTTTCTCCAGGAGCAGAGCAGAGCGAGACACGTCCGTCCTACGTGGCAGCCATAACCGGACTAGCGGGAGGTTTTAGTCTGAATGGACCGAAGTCTTCTGCCTGAGGGGAGGGGGGCAAACAGTGCGTGTCCAGGGTGTGAAGGGTCGGCTATGATCCGACCTGCACGCCTCCGGGTCCTGGAGATGTACAGGTCCTGGAGGGATGGGAGCTTGCAGCCGATCACCTTCTCAGCAGCGCGCACAACGCGCTGCAGTCTTAGTCTGTCCCTGGCGGTGGCTCCTGCGTACCACACAGTGATGGAGGTGGTGAGGATGGACTCGATGATGGCCGTGTAGAACTGTACCAACATCTTGGTGGGTAGCTTGAGCTTCCTCAGCTGCCGCAGGAAGAACATCCTCTGCTGGGCCTTTTTGATGAGGGAGCTGATGGTCGGCTCCCACTTGAGGTCCCGGGTGATGGTGGTGCCCAGGAAGCGGAAGGAATCCGCAGTGGTGATGGGACAGTCTGTGAGGGTAAGCGGGGGGGGGGGGGCAGAGGGGCTGTGACTTTTCTGAAGTCCACAATCATCTCCACTGTCTTCAGAGCGTTCAGCTGCAGGTTGTTGAGGCTGCACCAGGACGCCAGCCGGACCACCTCACTCCTGTAGACGGACTCATCGCCGTTGGAGATGAGCCCGATGAGGATGGTGTCGTCCGCAAACTTGATCAGCTTGACAGACTGGTGGCTGGAGGTGCAGGAGTTGGTGTACAGGGAGAAGAGCAGGGGGGAAAGTACACAGCCCTGGGGTGATCCGGTGCTGATGCTTACAGAGTCCGAGACAGTCTTTCCCAGCCGCACATGCTGCCTCCGGTCCGTCAGGAAGTCGGTGATCCACCTGCAGAGGGAGTCAGGCATGTTGAGCAGGGACAGCTTGTCCTGGAGCAGAGTGGGGCGGATGGTATTGAATGCAGAGCTGAAGTCCACAAACAGGATCCTGACGTAGGTTCCCGGGGAGTCCAGGTGCTGCAGGATGGAGTGGAGGGCCAGGTTGACTGCGTCGTCCACAGACCTGTTGGCTCTGTAGGCAAACTGCAGCGGGTCCAGGAGGGGAGTGGTGATGGTCTTGAGGTGGGGCAGGACCAGGCGCTCAAAGGACTTCATGACTACAGAGGTGAGTCCTACAGGTCTGTAGTCGTTAAGTCCAGTGATCTGTGGCTTCTTGGGGACAGGGACGATGGTAGAGGTTTTGAGGCAGGCCGGCACGTGGCATGACTTCAGGAAGGTGTTAAAAATGTCTGAAGACAGGAGTCAGCTCTACCGCACAGTGTCTCAGGGTAGAGGGAGACACGCCGTCCGGACCGGGGGCTTGCGCGGGTTCAGTCTGGAGAACTGTCTGTGCACGTCCTGCTCACTGATGGCAAGGGCTGGGGGGAGGGGGGGCGCCTTTGATGAAGTGGGGACCATGGAGGCAGTGACACTGGGGGAAGGGGGGGGGGGGTGGGCACAGCTGACGAGGTGTCAAAATGGGCATAGTGGTGGGACAGTCTTTGACAAAGGGCTTTGTCATCCTGTCCCTTAGAAGCCTGAGGCCGATAGTTGGGTGATTTGCCTCAGTCCTCTACACACAGAAGCAGAGTCGTTAGCAGTGAACTGCTGCTGGCTAGCTGGCTGGCTGGCTAGCTGGCAAGCAGCGAAAACCCATCTTCTGTGAAGTTTCGGAGACTTGAGACAACATTTTGAGGTGAGCCCCCGGTCGGATAATGTAAATCTAAGCATGGCGTTATTTGGGGGAACTTCCACAGCAGGTTCAACACAGCTGCAGAAGTTATAAAGGCAACTTCGCCTGTCTACATCTCACTCAGAAAGGGAAGTCGTGTCTGCTCACATGTTTACATTCAGTTTAATGTAATCGTGTTGCGTGAAAAATGTGTCCATTTGTGTTTGGTGTGAACGCACTGCTTTATGAAAATGATCGTTTGGGTTTTTTTTAACAGAATCAGCAGTTCATGCCTGCATTAAAAGCAGAGCTCCACACAGTTGTACAACACGTGCATGAAGTTGAGAGCGAGCTGCAGTGAGACTTACAGCTTCCCTCATTTGTCACCAAAGTTATAAAACCTGTTTAAGCAGCTTCAGGAAGAAGAGGGAGGACAAGCTGCAAAGAGCGACATCGGTGGGGTCTGGAGAAATCTTAAAACCATCTCTGGGCTCCAGAATACCTCCCCCCAGGCCACGGGGGGGACAGGGAGTGGGCGAACAATCTGAACCTGTTTTTTTTTTTTTTTATTTTTTTTTTTTTTTTTAAATAGGTTTGACCAACCGCCCTCCCCCCCAACTGCACAACAACCACTGCTGCCTCTGAAGACATCGAGTCCTACTGCCCCCCCCATTCCACCATCACCCCCCCCCCCACTCCCAACACACAGCCCCACAAAATGACCCTCACTAAGACCCAGGTGAGGACGGAGCTGAGAAAGATCAAGGACAGGAAGACGTCGGGACCGGACGGCATCAGCGCAAAGCTCCTCAAGTCCTGTGCAGACCAGCTGTGTGGGATTGTGGAGCACATCTTCAACCTGAGCCTGAAGCTGGGGAGGGTACCACAGTTGTGGAAAACCTCTTGTGTGGTACCTGTACCAAAGACTTCCCACCCCAAAGATCTGAACAGCTACAGACCAGTGGCCCTGACGTCCCACATGATGAAGACCCTGGAGAGACTGCTCCTTGTTCACCTCCGCCCCCTGGTGGGACCAGCGATGGATCCACTCCAGTTCACCTACTAGCATGGCATTGGGGTGGAGGATGCGGTGATCTTCCTCCTTCACCGTTCTCTGTCCCACCTGGAGAAGCCCGGGAATGCGGTGAGGATCACGTTCTTCGACTTCTCCAGTGCTTTCAACACCATCCAACTGATGATCCTGAAGGACAAGCTGCTGTGCGCAGGGGTGGATCAGCACCTGTCATGGATCCTGGACTACCTCACTAACCGGCCACAGTTTGTGAGAACCCGGGACTGTGTGTCCGACACGATCATCGGTAGCACGGGGGCCCCCCAGGGAACGGTTTTGGCTCCCTTCCTGTTCACCCTTTATACTGCAGACTTCTCACACAACACAACACACTGCCATCCACAGAAGTTCTCTGACGACTCTGCGATCGTTGGCCTCATCTCCAACGGAGATGAAGCTGAGTACAGAGGACTTATCCAGGACTTCGTGGACTGGTGCCATCGGAACTGCCTCCAGATCAACGCGAGGAAAACTAAGGAGCTGGTGGTGGACTGCCACAGGCAAGGACAACCCTTCACAGCACCAGTAAACATACAGGGAACAGACATCGAGATGGTGACATCCTACAAGTACCTGGGTGTTCATCTGAACAATAAACTAGACTGGTCACACAATACTGACGCACTCAACAAGAAGGGACAGCGCAGGCTGTTCCTACTGAGGAGACTCAGGTCTTTTGGTGTACAAGGGGTGCTGCTGAAGACATTCTACGACACGGTGGTGGCATCAGCCATCACTTTTGGAGTGGTCTGCTGGGGCAGTGGCGTTACAGCAGCTGATAGGAAGAGACCGAACAAACTGATCAAGAAAGCTAGCTCTGTCCTGGGGAAACACCTTGACCCAGTGGAGGAGATGGGAGAGAGAAGGATGGTGGCTAAGCTGTTATCTCTGCTGGAGTCAAGAGTCCCACCCTATGCAGGACATACTGAATGCACTGAGGAGCTCATTTAGCAGCAGACTACAGCATCCTCGGTGCGCAACCGAGAGGTTTCGCAGGTTCTTCCTACCTACGGCTGTCACCGACTGTATAACCTAAGCAGGGCTGCTCGCAGAGATTCAATTCAACTTTATTTATATAGCGCCATTTCACAACAACAGTCATCTCATAGCACCATCAACTGTAGGGGGAACCCCCACAGTTGCAGAAAGACCCCAGCAATCAGGCGATCCCCTGTGAGCAAGCACTTGGCGACGGTGGAGAGGAAAAACTCCCTTTTAACAGGAAGAAACCTCCAGCAGAACCAGGCTCAGGGAGGGGCAGTCATCTGCTGCGACTGGCTGGGGGGTGAGGGGATAGAGAAGATGAAAAGAACAGACATGTAGAGAGCAAACAGCACAATGGGGACTCAATCTATGGGAGAGAACAAACCGATATTAATGACCAGCAAAAAAAAATAAAAAAATATTTCATTGAGAGTGAAGAAAGGAGTGAGGCCCAGTGCATTACTGGAGGTCCCCCGGCTGACTAAACCTATTAGCAGCATAACTAAGGGAGGGTTCAGAAACACATGATCCCTCCCCAATTGTAGGCTATATCAAAAAGGTAGGTTTTAGCCCCATTCTTAAAAAACAGATAGAGTCTGACTCCCGAATCCAGATTAGCAGCTGGTTCCACAGGAGAGGAGCTTGATAACTGAAGGCTCTGCCTCCCCTTGTACTTTTGGAGATTCTAGGTATTACAAGTAATCCTGCATTTTGGGAGCGTAGTGCTCTGTTAGGATAATACGGTAGTATCAGATCTTTTAAATAAAAAGGAGCCCGATTGTTTAGAGCTTTGTAAGTAAGAAGAAGGATTTTAAACTTAATTCTAAACTCTATGGGAAGCCGATGAAGGGAGGCCAGAACCGGAGAGATATGATCTCTCTTTCTAGTACCTGTTAAAACTCTTGCTGCAGCATTTTGTATCAGCTGAAGACTTTTTAAAGATGTTTTAGGACAGCCTGATAATAAAGAATTACAATAATCTAATCTCGAGCTAACAAAAGCGTGGATCAGTTTCTCAGCATCACTCAGACAAGATGCTCCTAATCTTGGCAATATTACGCAAATGATAGAAGGCAGTCTTAGAAACAAATTTAATATGTGAATTGAAGGACAGATCTTGATCAAAAATAATTCCAAGGTTCCTCACAGAGCTATTAAGAGAAAGAGTAACCGCATCCAAACTGAAAGTTTGATTTGGAAAGGTATTTCTAAGGTTTTTTGGACCAACAAGAATGACTTCAGACTTATCTGAATTTAATAGCAGGAAATTACAAGTCATCCAAGCTTTGATTTCCTTAAGACAGGCTTCTAACTTGGCTAATTGATTACTATCATCTGGCTTCATTGACAGGTATTGTGTGTCATCTGCATAACAATGAAAATGTATGCAGTGCTTTCTAATAATGTTGCCTAACGGAAGCATATATAAACTAAAAAGAGTAGGGCCTAGCACAGATCCCTGTGGAACTCCATGACTAAGCTTTGAGTTGAAAGAAAACTCATTATTGACATGAACAAACTGGAACCTATCAGATAAATAAGATCTAAACCACTACAAGGAAGTTCCATTAAGTCCAACATAGTGTTCTAATGTATCAAGTAGAATATTATGATCGATAGTATCAAAAGCTGCACTAAGGTCTAAAAGGACAAGTACAGAAACCAGTCCATTATCAGATGCGATGAGGAGGTCGTTAGTGACCTTCGCTAAGGCTGTTTCAGTACTATGATGGATTCTAAACCCAGTTTGAAACTCTTCAAGTAAACCATTTCCCTGCAGGTGGTCAAATATTTGCATAGCAACAACTCTAAGATTTTTGAAATGAAAGGGAGATTAGAGATTGGTCTATAGTTAGCTAAAGCTCCTGGATCTAGCATTGGCTTTTTGAGTAAGGGTTTAATTACAGCCGTTTTAAAAGCCTGCGGTACATGGCCTAAAGTTAATGAAGAATTGATTATATGAAGAATAAAGCTACCAATAAGTGGGAAGACTTCTTTAAATAACCTGGTAGGAATAGGGTCTAAAAGACAAGTTGAAGGTTTGGATGAGGAAACTATTTTGTCTAACTCACAAAGGTGGATTGGAGTAAACTCATCAAGACAGACATCAATTGAAGGAGTTGTAGTAGTTACAGTATTTAAGTTAACTATGGGAAGAATCTGATTGATTTTATCTCTGATGGATGAAATTTTATTATTGAAAAAGTTCATAAAGTCCTGACTAGTAAGCTCTAAGGGAATGCTAGGATTGACAGAGTCCTGACTCTTTGTCAACCTGGCTACAGTGATGAAAAGAAACCTGGGATTATTCTTGTTCTCTTCTATTAATGCAGAATAATAACTCGTTCTAGCTTTTCTAAGAGATTTTTTATAGATTAAAACATGATTTCTCCAAGCTAAATGGATTTCATCTAAATTAGTGGAGCGCCATTTTCTTTCTAATTGACAAGTCTTCTGTTTTAAGCTACAAGTTTCTGTGTTGAACCAAGGAGTTAGAAATCTCTGATTAGACTTTTTCTTTTTTAAGGGGGCCACCAAGTCTAGAGTCTGATGCAGAGAAGCTGTAACACTATCCACCTTGTTATCAATTACAGAAGGAGCAAGCTGTCTATAGCTTATTTCCGTTGTGTTGACACATGGCATAGAGGAAACAATCTGCATAAATTTGGTAACAGCATCACCTGAGAGGCATCTACTGTAATAATATTTTTCTTTAGGAGCCAAATAGTCAGAAATAGTAAAATCAAAGGTTAACAGACAATGGTCTGACAGTACAGGGTTATGAGGAGACACTACAAGATTTTCTATTTCTATGCCATATGTCAGAACAAGGTCCAATGTATGGTGGAGGTAATGAGTAGAATTTCCTACTTTCTGAGAAAACCCAATCGAGTCTAATATTGAATTAAATGCCACATTAAGGCAGTCACTATCTACATCCACATGTATATTAAAGTCCCCTACTATAATTATTCTATCAGATTTCAGCACTAAATCAGCTAAGAAATCAGCAAATTCGGATAAAAATTCTGAGTAGGTTGATGGGGGACGATAAACTATGGCAAATAAAATTGGGTTTAACCTAAAATTGCTAAAGTGCCCAATACTGAGGACCAGGCCCTCAAAGGAATTATAACATGTTTTTTGCTTTACATCAACTAGTAATTTGGAATGGTAAATTGTTGCTACTCCTCCTCCACGACCAGAACACGACCACCCCTGGCAAAAAAAACGTGACGACCTAATAGTATTGAATGCAAAAGACGCAATAGACTTACACAACGGTCCCCTCCGGTATACAACTAGGAAAATACCGGTCATTACAGAGGGTGACAATATGTATGGGTACATAATCATACCATGTAGGATAACTAGGTAGACTGTTATGCTGTTCATTCCACCTAGCTACAATGCTCCGCACTGTGTGTTTATATATTTATTCCATCTAGCTACAATGCTCCGCACTGTGTGTGTTTAGATATTTATATTGTGGAGTGTGTGAAATCACAGGCAGATGCATTTTAAATGATTTATTGCACACTCACATCTCACGAGCAAAGAACAGAATGAACTTTTTCCCAGAGACTCTCCTCTTAAGTTTCATGGCTTACATCACACACAATAGGACATTTGCATCACACTGCATTCAACCCCCTACATCCTTGACTCCTTTATCTCCCAAGCTTATTCACTGTCTCTTGTCTGAGATGCTAGAAATCTGTCTCTCCCAAGGTGCTACAAATACCCCCCCCCCCCCAGCATCTTAGATAGGACAATAGAATAACAGTCCACATGCTGCGATAGAACAACAGAACATCAGTCCACATGCTGTTTGGGCTTCCGTCTCCTCCCGTATCTGCTGTAACTGGGTTTTACCGCCCCCGCGGCGCTGTTGTGCCGGTGGGAGGTTGTTGGGAGGGGGGCCACATCGGTCTGTCCGTGTGGCTGCTCTGGCGAATCGTTTCCCTGGGGAGCTCTCCGTGGGGGTCTTCCACACCGAGGGGCCCTAGCCAACAGCACTTGCTTGTCCGATACAACGAAAGCAGGTTTGAGTCTGTCTATGCCAATTTTTTCCCTCCTACCCCCCAAGTCTAGCAAAAAATGCTTATCCCCCGTTTCCAACACACTGAACGGTCCATCATAGGGTGGGGGCAATGGAGGGCGGTGGGCATCGTGTCTGACAAACACGAACTCTGCGCTCTTCAAAGTTTTAGGCACAAAAACACGCGGAAAACTGTGGTGGGCAGGGCCCGGCAGTGTGCCTGTGTTTGCGCTACGCTGCAAAAGCTGAGAAGAGGAGCTGCCCGGAGCGGGATTATCTGGTAGAAATTCCCCGGGCAGCCGTAGTGGCTGCGTAAAAACGAGCTCTGCCGGGGAAGCTTCTAGATCCTCTTTCGGCGCAACGCGCAACCCCAATAAGACCCACGGCAGCCTGTCTACCCAATTTGCATCCGTCAATGAGGCCCTGAGTGCTGCTTTCAGTGATCTATGAAAACGCTCGCATAACCCATTGGCCTGTGGGTTGTACGCGGTTGTGCCGTGAATTGTAACACCCAGGCTGCGGGCCATCGCAGACCAGAGTTCGGAAACAAATTGAGGGCCCCTGTCGGACGTAATGTCCGACAGGACTCCAAAACGCGCCACCCATGCTGTTAAAGCGCGCGCTACGTCTGCGGACGTGGTTGCCGCCAGCGGAACCGCTTCTGGCCAGTGCGTGGTGCGGTCCACCATTGTCAGGAGGTGTGTGCACCCCTGTGATGGCGGGAGGGGGCCCACGAGGTCCACGTGAACATGGTCGAACCTCTTAGCCAGAATACGAAACGGCTCCAAGGAAGCCTTCATGTGTCTGTGTACCTTGGCTCGTTGGCACGCCACGCAGGCTGCAGCCCACTCTTTCACTTGTTTGCGTAGGCTTGGCCACACAAACTTCTCTCCTACCATTTTGACTGATGCGCGCACTCCTGGGTGCGCCAGAGTGTGAACCGACTCAAACACGCGCCAGCGCCACGCGGCCAGGACCATGGGATGCGGGCGACCCGTGGAGACATCGCAGATTGGGGGGGGGGCATGCCGTCTTGCAGCACCCTGCTCTCCAGCCTTAACCCTGTTGGTCCAGACTGAAGCGCGCGCACGTCTGCATCGCTAATCTGCTCCGCGGCCATGGCTGCGTAATCTATCCCCACGCAGACCGGGGCCACCACGGCGCGCGAGAGGCAGTCCGCCACTACATTCAGTTTACCCGACACATGCTGAATATCGGTAGTAAACTCTGAGATCGCGGCCAGCTGTCTCTGCTGCCGACCCGACCACGGTTCTGAAACCTTGGCCATCGCGAATGTTAGCGGCTTGTGGTCCACGAACGCGGTGAAACTGCGCCCTTCCAGCCAGAACTGGAAGTGGCGAATGGCCAGGTGGAGAGCCAGCAACTCTGTCGAACGCGCTGTATTTACGTTCACTGTCGCGCAAAGTTCTGCTGAAAAAGGCGAGCAGCTGCCAAGCCCCGGCGACGCGCTGCTCCACGACAGCCCCTATGGCCACGTCTGAAGCGTCTGTGGTGAGCGCTATGCGGGCCGTCGGGTCTGGATGTGCCAGCAGTGCGGCGTTTGCCAGGGCTGCTTTAACTTCCGAGAACGCCCGATCTCGCTCCGGGGTCCATTCGACCCTATCCGCAGGTTTCTGTTTTTTGAGCGCGACGTACAATGGTTGCATGAGCTGCGCCACGCGGGGAAGGAAACGGTTATAAAAGTTCACCATTCCCAAAAATTCTGGCAGCGCCCTGACCGTTTGAGGCCGGGGAAAATCCGCCACGGCGCGCACCTCGTCAGGCAGCGGGATCGCTCTGGAGAGACGCGGTGCCCCCCCAAAAAATCAATCTCCGTTACGCCGAACTGGCATTTCGCCGGGTTGATTATTAACCCGTGCTCCTCCAACCTCCGGAAAACCATCGTGAGGTGGGTTTCGTGTTCGTCTTCGGACGCGCTGGCTACCAGGATATCATCCAGGTAGACCAACACGAACAGGAGATCACGCAGCACTGCATCCATCATGCGCTGGAACGTCTGTGCCGCTCCTTTTAACCCGAATGGCATGCGCAGGAACTCGAATAGACCGAATGGAGTTATTACCGCTGTTTTGGGCACGTCCTCAGCGCGCACTGGGACTTGGTGGTAACCGCGGACCAGGTCTATTTTGGAAAAAATGCGTGCCCCGGCGAGGTGAACGGAAAAATCCTGTATGTGAGGAATCGGGTAGCGGTCGTGCGCCGTGGCGTTGTTCAACCTGCGGAAATCCCCGCACGGTCGCCACGATCCCTCAGCCTTAGGGACCATGTGTAGCGGGGAAGCCCATGGGCTGTTCGAGCGCCTGATGATGCCCAACCTTTCCAGGTTGGCGAACTCCTCGCGCGCTATGGCCAGTTTAGCTGCGTCCAAGCGCCGAGGTCTTACAAAAACGGGCGGCCCGGTGGTGGTGATAAAGTGCTCCACCCCGTGTTTAGCGATGGACGCGGAAAACGTCAGGACCGTGAGTGCTGGGAACTGAGTGAGCAGTGTGTGGAACTTACCGCCTGTAGCTGTGGCGTTGGCTTGTGCTGTTGGCCGGGTCACTTAAGCTATACAGGGGAGAGAATCGAAGGACAGTGCATTAACCAGGCGCCTGTTAGCAACATCAACCAATAAACTATGTGCACACAGAAAATCAGGCCCCAGTATATGGTAATTCAGTGCTGCTATGACAAAAGTCCACTCATATGTACGGCCGTGTAGAGAGAAGAGCAGAGTCCTCTCACCAAAGGTCTTAATATCCGAGCCGTTTGCTACCAACATCCCGGGGCCGCTAGATCCTGCCAGCCGGTCAGCGTAGGTCAGCCGGATGAAGCTCTTCTGGGCTCCAGTGTCCACGAGGAAATGCCTCCCCGAGCGTGCGTCCGTTAGGTAGAGCAGCTTGTTCTCTTCACCGAGGGTCGCTGCTGCTACCGACCCCCGGCCTTGGCGTTTTCCCGAGCGCTGGAATTGGCACGGTGGCGCACATCTGCGTGCGTTCTCTCCGAAGCGGCGGTGGTAGGAACAGAGCTTGTCTCTCTGGCGCTCCTTGGTCCCCGCTGCTGCTACCGTCGGTGGCTCCTCGCCTCCTCTGGTCGTCTCGCTGGGCTCCGCCGCTGCCGCGTTGACTGTGGTTGCCCTGGTGGTGAGGATGATCCGGTCCGCCTCCTGGGCTAGCGCAAGGTAGACTCACGCGGCCAGCCACGGCGAATTGGCCAGAAATGCTCTCGCTACTGTCGGAAGGTTCCGGAGGAAGAGGTGGGCAAACAGAAAGTGCTCGTCGTCCGTGCCCATTAACACCAGCATCTTCTCCATCAGGTCTACGGCCGAACCCTCTCCTAGCTCGATCCGCGTCAGGAGCCTCTCCGCTCTCTCACAGTCCGAGAGCGTGTAGCGCTGGATGAGCGCAGCTTTGAGCGCCTCGTATCTGTTGCTGGCTGATCGAGCAGGCTCGCTACCTGTTGAGCTGTGCGGGCGTCGAGCGCTGCGACCACATGGTAGAATCTGGTGTCATCTGCCGTTACTCCCCGGAGGGCAAACTGGGCCTCGGTGAGGTGGAACCAAGAGCGCGGGTTGTGCTGCCAGAAATCTGGTAGCTTGACTGAAACCGCACACGTGTGACTGGAGGTTTCAGTCCGGGCTGGCTGTGGGATGGCTGCTGCCTCGCTGTAGCTTCCTGACCGCGCCGGCTCCGGGGATCTTGCCTCGTGTTCCATAATACATCTTGGGTCACCAGTGTGGAGTGTGTGAAATTACAGGCAGATGCATTTTAAATGATTTATTGCACACTCGCATCTCACGAGCACAGAACAGAATGAACTTTTTCCCCAGAGACTCTCCTCTTAAGTTTCATGGCTTACATCACACACAATAGGACATTTGCATCACACTGCATTCAACCCCCTACATCCTTGACTCCTTTATCTCCCATGCTTATTCGCCGTCTCTTGTCTGAGATGCTAGAAATCTGACTCTCCCAAGGTGCTACAATATATTTATTCCATCTAGCTACAATGCTCCGCACTGTGTGTTTATATATTTATATGTACATATGTATATTCGCTGCTCTTGTTTTTTCTTGTCTTCTGATTGTTGCTCTGAGTGTTGCTATCCCTGTGCTGTTGCAATCCTGGAATTTCCCCATTGTGGGACTAATAAAGGCTTATCTTATCTTATATTACAAATCCACAGGGTCCTAAAAACATTTGCAATAATACCACATACCGCGGTATTGAGCTGTTCACCGTCACTGCAGGGGAACTTCCTCTACTGCGACAACCCCAACAGCAAAAAATGTCTACCTGTGTTATTGAGTGTTTGGTACAATTACTTTACTAATCTTAAGCAAAGAAAGATCTGCACATGTTGGTCAATGCAAGTTTCTTCAATACAAAAAGTATTTGATTACTTGAGTAATCATTCGATTAGAGTGACAAATTACTCGATTAGTAAAATAATTGATAGCTGTAGCCCTACAAGACAATAGCACCCCATCTCCATGACTACAAGGAAGTTTGTGAGCTTAATCGCTGGTTTTAAGGGTCATTTAAAAAATTATGTTCATTTTTTTATTATTGACCACACAGATTTTAAATTGGAGTATCGTTTTCCAGGCCTACTTTGTAACTGACGAGGGGGTGGGTGGCCATTTTTTTTTTTGGATTTTGTATACTTTATTGATCCCCAGAGGGGAAATTCAGGGCATCCACCTGGATGGATGAAGTAGCCATGGTACAGCGCTATCCCTTAACTATTCACACACACATTCACACCTTGGGCCACTTTAGAGTCTCCAATTAACCTAACCTGCATGTTTTTGGCCTGTGGGAGGAAACCGGAGAAATCCTGGAGTAAACCCATGCAGACAAGGGGAGAACATGCAAACTCCACACAGATTACTGTTGGTCAGGGGCTGGGATCAAACCCGGGATCCCATGGCCAAGGGTGAGTTGCTGTGTTGCCACAGTGCTAACCACTGCACCACCGTGCAGCTTGAGAGTTTATTTACTTCTTACAAGGCTGCAAAACAAGATCATCCCTGACAACATGCATAAAAATCTGAATTGTCAGTACTGAAAAAGTCTTGAACTAAGAGCTATAAAAGAATGCTCAGGATTGGTCAAGACGCACAAAGACCTGAGATGAGGGAGAAAACATAACTATCGAGTATAACATTTTAAATGGTGCGGAATTTCCATGTTCATGTGAGGACTGGATTTACAGTTTTGTGATATACACACATGGACAAAATTGTTGGTACCCCTCTGTTAATGAAAAAAAAAACCCACAATGGTCACAGAAATAACTTGAATCTGACAAAAGTGGTAATAAATGAGGAGACTCAGGTCTTTTGGTGTACAAGGGGCGCTGCTGAAGTCATTCTATGACACGGTGGTGGCATCAGCCATCACTTTTGGAGTGGTCTGCTGGGGCAGTGGCATTACTGCAGCCGATAGGAAGAGACTGAACAAACTGATTAAGAAAGCTAGCTCTGTCCTGGGGCAGCGCCTTGATCCGATGGAGGAGATAGGAGAGAGAAGGACGGTGGCTAAACTGTCATCTCTGCTGGAGTCCGAGTTCCACCCTATGCAGGACATACTGAATGCACTGAGGAGCTCATTTAGCAGCAGACTACATCATCCCAGGTGCACAACCGAGAGGTTTCGTAGGTCCTTCCTACCAACGGCTGTCAGACTGTACAACCTAAGCAGGGCTGCTCGCAGAGATAGCAAAAAGACGTAACAAACTAATAGTTTTTTGAATGCAAAAGATGCAATAGACTTACACAATGGTCCCCTCCGGCATACAACTAGGAACTTACCGGTCGCTATGGAGGGTGAGAATATGTATGGGCACATAATCATACCATGTAGGATAACTAAGTAGACGGTTATGCTGTTTCATTCCATCTAGCAACAATGCTCTGCACTGTGTGTGTTTATATATTTATTCCATCTAGCTACAATGCTCAGCACTGGGTGTGTTTATATATTTATATATCTACATATTATTCCATCTAGCTACATTGCTCCGCACTGTGTGTGTTTATATACTTGCATATTTATTCCACCTAGCTGCAATGCTCCGTACTGTGGGTGTTTATATATTTACATATTTATTCCATCTAGCTACAATGCTCTGCACTGTGTGTTCATATATTCATATATTTATTCCATCCAGCTACAATGCTCTGCACTGTGTGTCTGTGTGTGTGTGTATATATATATATTTTATAGTAATACGTACATATGTATATTAGCTGCTCTTGCTTGCTTGTTTTTTTTTTTTTTTTTTTTCTTGCCTTCTGATTGTTGCTCTGAGTGTTGCTATCCCTGTGCTGTTGCAATCCTGGAATTTCCCCGTTGTGGGACTAATAAAGGCTTATCTTATCTTATCTTAAATAAAAATTCTATTAAAATTAACCAATGAAGACTTCCGGTTATGGCTGCCACGTAAGAAGGACACGTCTCACTCTGCTCTGCTTCTGGAGAAAAAAAAAAAAATCGGCAAATAACTCATTTGGGACAGAACGTATCCCAGCGTTTGAGCGAGGATATGTCAGTGAAGCCTAAGGCTGGAAAACCAAGTAGAGGAAAAAGCGAGCCGCAGAAACAGTCCAAATTAACGGACTTTCAGGTCTGTGACGCAGCAGAGAAAGCACCAAATATGGCGAAGGAAGCTAACAACGGTGCGGGAGCTGCGGGAAGCGACACAGGTGCGTTGCTGGCGGCTATGAGCTCAATGAGAGCGGAATTTTCCTCTAGATTTGATGGGATTATGGCAGCGTTGGAAGGAATGAGAAAGGAATTGGGTGACTGTGTAGAACGAATGGCGCAGATGGAGCTTCGTATTTCCAGTGCTAAAGATGAAGTCAATTGTCTTCAATTAAAGGTGCGCACTTTGGAAAAAAAAAAAAAATAAATGTCTGGAAGAAAATATTCTGGATTTGGAATCCCGGTCGAGACAGAACAACTTGAGGCTGGTGGGTCTACCGGAAGAATCTGAAGGTCGGGACCCGTGTTCCTTTCTGGAAAAGTGGATTCCGGAGGCGCTGGGCAGTGCGGAGCTGCGGCCGGCGGTGGTTTTGGAGGGCGCGCATCGTATTGGCCCACGGAGAGATAAGGGACCACCGAGGACCTTAATTATGAAGTTTGTCAGCAACAGAGACAGGATGAAGATCTTCAACACAGCACGAGCTAAAGGAGAGATTAAACACCAGGATCAGCAGGTGCGGTTCTACCCAGATTGGGCCACAGGAATCCAACAATTGAGGAAGCAGTATGATCCCGTACGTAAGGAGCTGCGCAACCTTGGGATTCGTCATGGTGTAATCTATCCTGCGAGACTGCTGACCACGTATGGGGGCAGAACCCACATCTTCAAGACCCCAGAGGAGGCGCAGGAGTTCATCAAGAAGATCCAAGAAGAGACTGGTGGGAGCTAAGCATGAACAAAATATAAGGTAGAATAATTAAGCATTTGCACAGGCATCTGACTAACTTGAAGCAAATAGCAAGTTTACAAAATATAGATTGCATTATATATTTAAAAACAAAACAAAAAAAAAAAAACTATGATGTACAAAGTTGCTAAAAATTTTGGAGTTAAGTTGGAAAGCTACAGAGGAGAGTTAATGTTACGTCATTAAAAGCAGTAGAGTTAGGGTGATTGGGAGGATGAAGAAGGAGTGGCTTAGGCTGTTCCCCGTGGATGTGGAGCGGTCGATTGCTATATCGGGAGACGGAATTTTTCTTTTGATTTTGGGGGGTTCGCCACAAGTGTGGGAAGGGGGAATTTGTTTGTGTGTAGTTTGTAGGATGAATGTTCAACCACTCATTTTTTTGCTTCTCTGTATGAGCATGTTTACACTGCAAGGTAATCCCAAACTCCCTATTGATCATAAACCAAAGCGTTAATTTTAATTTAACTTCATGGAATTGCAGAGGTCTACAAAATTTAAAAAAACTTAAACAAGTTATGAATAAAATAAAAGACATGGGTTCAAAAATTGTGTTTTTACAAGAAACTCATCTAATAGAGGAGGATGTAAAAAGAACTAGAAAAGCACTCGGAGAGCGCAGACCTCCGCCAAGCGGCACAGTTCCCCCCATAGAGTGTTTGTGTGTACGTTTTCAGATTCCCTGAGCATGAAAAGATATGAGTAGCAATTGGATTCACAATGATTATTTGTTTATTTGACATGGACAGTGCAATAAACAGACAATTAATGAATGACAATCAATGTGATAGTGATAAGATTAGTGGTTCAGTAGTGTAAAATGGGGCTATAAGGGACGGCGGGTTAATAAGGGACACTTTTGTGGGAAATGTTTTAAATGTAATTCTGCTTTTTTTATTTTGAGCAGGACGCCGAGTTGTGTTGTTATTGTCAAATATCCATGAATCCTTCATCAAATCTAGGCGGAAGCAAAATTAAAAAAGCAGAATTACATTTAGAAAAGTGTCCCATATTACCCCGCCGTCCCTTATAGCCCCGTTTTACGGTTGTAAAAGCATTGCCTCCTTGGCGGAGGTAATAAACTGAAGTGTTGGTGTGTCCATCTCCTCCACTGACGGATGCAGATTGGTTAGACAGGTTGCCGTGGGTTTTATATTATATTGGGGTTGCGGTCCGCGGCAAAACAGAATTTAGAGTCTTCCCCGGCAGAGAGGTCGTTTTTACGCAGCGCCTATAGCTGGGCGGGGAATTTGTGGCAAATAATGGGGCGGCGGACAGGTGTCCGTGTCAGGTTTTGCAGCGTGGCGCAAAAGCAGGCACGCTGGCGGGCCCAGGCCAGCAGTGTTTTCCGCGTGCTTTTGTGCCTAAAACGTTGAAGAACGCGGAGTTTGTGTTGGTCAGACACGACGACCAGCGCAATGTGCGCAGCGCCTATGGCTGGCACAGGCACGCTGGGGGTCCGAGGCCAGCAGTGTTTTCCGCATGCTTTTGTGGCTAAAACGTTGAAGAAGGCGGAGTTTGTGTTGGTCAGACACGACGCCCAGCGGCCTCCATTGCGCCTGCGCACATGTTGAAAATGGCCCTATGTCACAGTGTTGAAAAATGCTTTAAAAAAATTCCTGTATCCAGACGGTGAACCAGATCACCCCCAAAATTTAATCAGTTCTTCCTTGTACCATTTCCAACAACGCCTGAAAGTTTCATGCAAATCCGTCCAAGACTTTTTGAGTTATCTTGCTAACCAACAGACAAACAGACAAACACACAAAACCTGGCAAAAACATAACCTCCTCCTGGCCTTTTCGGCCTGGCGGAGGTAATTAGGAGTAGATGGCAAGGAAGTGTTTTCACCTCATCATTTTCATCCCGAGCCAGGGGAGTTATGACTCTCATACATAAATCAGTCCCTTTTCAAGTGAAAAATGTAATTGGAGACAAATTTGGAAGATATGTAATCATTCAAGGATCTTTGCTATTAGAAAATATAAATTTGGTGAACCTATATGGTCCCAATATAGATGATCAAAAGTTCTTTGCCAATTTATTTCTTATCTTATCATCACTTACAGGGCAACATATAATAGCAGGGGATTTTAACTGTACATTGAATCCTGGTATAGATAGATCAACAGGACTGGACTGTACGCACAATGGATGTAGGATGACCATTAATCATTTTATGAAAGAATTGAGATTGCTAGATATATGGAGAGAAATGAAACCACAAGTCAAAGCCTACTCTTGTTATTCCAGTATCTACAAGACATTCTCACGTATTGATTATTTTTTGATTTCCACAGAATTAAGGTCCAAGATTCAAAACTGCTTTTATGATAACATCGTGATCTCTGATCATGCACCCTGCTGTATAATATATGTAGATAAGAAATTGACAAAGGAATCAGGTAGATGGCAATTTCAGCATAAATGGCTTCAGGATGAGGAATTTGTCAAGTACATAGAAAAACAGATAGATGAGTTCTTTGATATCAATACTACACAAACATCAGCATGTGTAAAGTGGGAGGCTTTCAAAGCTTTTATTAGGGGACATATTATTAGTTATACAGGTTCAAAATCTAAGAAGACTCGAGAGGAGAGAGCCCAATTGGAACATAAAATAAAAAGTCTTCAGGAAAAAGTGTATGCAGGAAGTGATCCAAGGTTGGAGAAAGAATTACTGATTTTGAGAGCTGAATACGACAAAAAAAATCAGCGAATAGAGCTGCCTCGAGTCTTCTAAGATTGAAACAATCTTTTTATGAACAAGGTGAAAAATCAGGAAAATTATTGGCATGGCAGATTAAACAATTAGAAATTAAAACACCAATTACTAGTAGTATAAGTAATGGACAGGTAGTTATAGATCCTTTAGAAATTAACAGAGCCTTTAGAGATTACTATGAAAAATTATATGATACCAAAAATGAATCTGATTTAACAAAACTAAATGGGTTTTTGAACGAACTATCTATACCGTGTATTCCAAATGAAAACAGGGAGATATTGGAGTCTAAAATTAGTCAAGAAGAAGTTGGGCTAGCCATTGATAATATGAAATCAGGAAAAAGTGCAGGACCAGATGGTCTTCCAGTTGACCTTTATAAAAAATTTAAGAATAAATTAATAAAACCTTTTTTGGAAATGGTTTTAGAAGCATTTCAAAATAATAATTTACAATCATACAAGAATAATGCCTTAATTATACTGTTGCCAAAACCAGGTAAGCCCTCTAATAAATGTGAAAATATGAGACCAATAAGCCTATTAAATGCCGACCTTAAGATAATCTGTAAAATTTTAGCAAGACGAATACAAGAAATTTTACCAAATATTATTAATCGAGATCAGAATGGCTTTATAAAGGGAAGACAAGGCTTCCATAATGTAAGAAGACTATTTAATATTATTTATTTTAATAAAGAAGCACCGGATACAGCTCTCCTATCACTGGACGCCGAAAAGGCCTTTGATAGAGTCGAATGGCCCTTTCTTTTTGAAGTCTGACAAAGGTTTGGACTTGGAAATAATTTCATAAAATGGGTTCAGATAATATACAATAATGCTACAGCAGAAATCCTAACAAATAACAATATCTCAAAATCAATAGAGGATGTAGACAAGGCTGTCCACTTTCACCTTTACTGTTTACTATGGCAATTGAACCTTTAGCGATGGCGATACGTTTACATTCACAAATATATGGAATTAAAGTTGGACCAACAGAACATAAAATCTCCCTGTACGCCGATGACATAATTTTGTTTATGTCGAATCTTAAAAAATCAATTCCGACCTTGTTGAATTTAATAAAGAATTTTGGGGAAATATCAGGATATAAAATAAATAAAACTAAATCTTCAATATTAATGCTAAATGAGACCCAGAGAAATTACCCAGACCCTGAGGTAAATCAATTCAACGTTGTAAATCAGTTTAAATATTTAGGAATCCAAATTATGCCTAAGCTAGAATCAGTTGCCAGTGTCAACTATGAAGCCTTAATGACAGATATCAATGAGTCAATTCAGAGATGGATGTCACTACTAATGTCGATGATCGGGAGAATCAATATACTTAAGTAATATTTTACCTAAAATACTTTATTTATTTCAATACATTTCCTTACCACCACCTGTAGATTTATTCTCAAGAATTAAAAAAAAGTTAGTGGAATTTATATGGAACAACAGGAGGGCTAGATTACGTCTGTCTTTATTATATTTACCATTTGATCGTGGAGGTCTGAAATGTCCAAATTTTATGTTGTATTATTGGTCGGCACAACTGAGGTCTATGACATATTATTTTTCATTAAATGATCTCCCTCACTGGACTGAAATGGAATCATACAATTTGCCTTTACCTCTTCCCATATTCTTATACTCAGATTCGGCAAAAAAATTACAAAAACAAGTTAAAAATCCATTTGTAAAGCATATGATCAAAATATGGTGTGAAGCTAAAAATTATTTAAAAGAACCACAGTTATTGTCACCATTTAGCCCAATATGGGGTAATCAATATTTTAAACCAGGAAGAGCGGACGCTGTATTTAAAGTATGGAATTTAAAAGGGATTCAAAAGATTCAAGATTTATATTTGCCATGTGCAGATAACAATGTCTTTTTAAGAGCTGAGGGTCAAATTTAATCTTAATAGAACACATTTTTTAAAATATCTTCAACTTAGAAACTTTATTCGATCAAATCAAAATAAAGCTCTCACTCGACCTATTTATTCATCCTTGGAAAAAATGTTGATGAAAGATAGTAAAAGAAAGGGTATTATTTCAGAGTTTTATAACTCGTTGACACTATCCTCAAGTGAAAATTCACAGAAAAGATTAAACTACTGGAAAGAAGATCTGCAAATTGAAATTTCAGAGGAACAATGGGAATTGGCTTGTACAGAAGCCCAAACCAAATCAATAAATGTACGCCTTAAATTGATACATTTCAAATGGTTAATGCGGATGTATGTTACACCGGAGGAGTTAAATAGATATAACAAAAATATACCAGATACATGCACAAAATGCATGGAAAGTAAAGGAACCCTATTTCATTGTGTATGGGAATGTAGAATAATACGAATGTTTTGGGAAGAGGTGAGGGTAACAATTGAAAAAATAATCTCAAAACAAATCATATTGAATCCTAAACTGTTTTTGTTGGGTCTGTACCCAGAAAAGCATAACTTTAATAAAAGTGAAAGAACATTCATAGACCTCAGTTTGCTTAATGCCAAAAAATGTATTGCACTACTGTGGAAAAAGACTCATAGACCAGATGTGACTCAGTGGTTAAGACAGATGTTAACAAACCTTCCATTAAAAAGAATAACATATATACTGAAATCAAAGGAAATTGTGTTTGAGAATATATGGAGACCTTTTATTGATCATGTAAAAAATTTAAACATAACTCTTGAAGAAGAAGGTGAATGATGTGTGTGGACCTTGTAAATTCCAAACTGGTGAACATAATATGTATACTTATGTAATGGATTGTCTAGACTAAACAGAGGAGCATTGTTGAAGACTTGATTTTGTTGGTGGTTGTTGGTGTTTTTAGTGCATTTTTTTTTTTTTGTAGTACTTTAGTGTTAGTGTTTGATTGTTTGTGTCATGTTTGTTTAAAAAAAGGTTCAATAAAGATATTGTGGAAAAAAAAATTAACCAATGAAAATCAGACAATGCTTTTGAATTGTGGTTCAACAGAATTACTTTAAAAAAAAAAAACACCTCATGAAACAGGCCTGGACAAAAATGATGGTACCCCTAGAAAAGATTGAAAATAATGTGACTATAGGGACATGTTCAACCAAGATGTGTCCTCTGATTACAAGTTTGTAGACACCTGTGATGTTAATTATTCAGTCGGCCTATTTAAAGGGTGACAAGTAGTCACTGTGCTGTTTGGTGACATGGTGTGTACCACACTAAACATGGACCAGAGGAAGCAAAAGAGAGAGTTGTCTCAGGAAATTAGAAAGAAAATTATAGACAAGCATGTTAAAGGTAAAGGCTATAAGACCATCTCTAAGCAGCTTGATGTTCCTGTGACTACAGTTGCACATATTATTCAGAAATTTAAGATCCACGGGACTGTAGCCAACCTCCCTGGACGTGGCCGCAGGAGGAAACTTGATGAAGAATGGTAACAAAAGAGCCCAGAACAACCTCTAAACACATTCATGGTGAACTCCAAGGTCAAGGTACATCAGTGTCAGATTGCACCATCCGTCGTCGTTTGAGCCAAAGTGGACTTCATGGAAGACGACCAAGGAGGACACCACTGTTGAAAACAAATCATAAAAAAGCCAGACTGGAATTTGCCAAACTGCGTGTTGACAAGCCACAAAGCTTCTGGGAGAATGTCCTATGGACAGACGAGAAAACTGCAACTTTTTGGCAAGGCACATCAGCTCTATGTTCACAGACGCAAAAATAAAGCATACCAAGAAAAGAACACTGTCCCTACTGTGAAACATGGAGAAGGTTCGGTTATGTTCTGGGGCTGCTTTGCTGCATCTGATACAGGGTGTCTTGAATCTGTGCAGGGTACAATGAAATCTCAAGACTATCAAGGTATTCTAGAGAGAAATGTGCTGCCCAGTGTCAGACAGCTTGGTCTCAGTCGCACGTCATCGGTCTTGCAACAGGATAATGACCCAAAAACACACAGCTAAAAACACCCAAGAATGGCTAAGAGCAAAACATTGGATTCCATTCTAAAGTGGCCTTCTATGAGCCCTGATCTAAATCCTATTGAACGTCTGTGGAAGGAGCTGAAACATGCTGTCTGGAGAAGGCACCCTTCAAACCTGAGACAACTGGAGCAATTTGCTCTTGAGGAGCGGGCCAAAACACCTGCTGAGAGGTGCAGAAGTCTCGTTGACAGTTACAGAAATTGTTTGATTGCAGTGATTGCCTCAAAAGGTTGTGCAACAAAATATTAAGTTAAGGGTACCATCATTTTTGTCCAGGCCTGTTTCATGAGTTTGTTTTTTAAAATAATTCTGTTGAACCACAATTCAAAAGCATTGTCTGATTTTCATTGGTTAATTCTTTTTTCCCCACAATATTTTTTATTGAACCTTTTTTTTTTTTTATTATTTTTTCCACAAACATGGCACAAACAATCAGACACTAACACAAAAGTAATTTAAAAATTAAAAAGAACAATAACAACTACAAAAAAAAATTATCATAAAAACAACAACAGCCATTAATAAAAACAAGTCATTCATTGGTTAATTTTCATAGAATTTTTATTTATTACCCCTTTTGTCAGATTCAAGTTATTTCTGTGACCCTTGTGTGTTTTTCTTTCATTAACAGAGGGGTACCAACATTTTGTCCACGGCTGTAGATGTTAAACTTGGTTATATTTGTGGGTTTTCTATAGTGCAGTGATGGAAAATGGCAGGAAGGAGGGTTAACAGCAGAGAGGAAAGGACAGAAATACACTGAGCTGATCATTTATAATTTGAGCATTCAGCACATTCCTGTCATATCACACACAATCGCATGTACACACACTGAAAACTTTTACAGTAACAGAGGGGATCACACTTGTCTATAGTTCAGATTACTGCTCTACAAGGTACACAATCAAAATGATGAGTGTGAGATGAATTGTTAGTTTGCCAAGTGGGAACAGTAAAATGTCCTGTGCAAAGACAGTGTAATAACAACTCTGGGGTCTTGGTCTCAAGCCACCTGGATGTGTTACAACACTTTAGTGCTTCATCTGCTCTCACACCATCCTCAGTGTTTCACATTTTGACATAAAATACCCAACACCATGTCGGCACTACTGCCCACTGACACTAAACCTTCATTAACTGTTTAGCACAGTGGAGAAGGCATCATGCATTAATGCTGCTCCACTACAGCATCAAACACAGCAGTCTTTGAGGGAACTTTGAATATATACAGTAAAAAAGTATTTAGTCAGCCATCAGTTGTGCAAGTTCTCCCACTTAAAAGATGAGAGGGGTCTCCAATTTTCATCATAGGTATACCTCAACTATCAGAGACAAAATGAGAAAAAAAAATTCAGAAAATCACATTGTCTGATTTTTAAAGAATTTATTTGCAAATTATGGTGGAAAATAAGTATTTGGTCACCTACAAACAAGCAAGATTTCTGGCTCTCACAGACCTGTAACTTCTTTAAAACTCTCCTCTGTCCTCCACTCGTTACCTGTATTAATGGCACCTGTTTGAACTCGTTATCAGTATAAAAGACACCTGTCCACAACCTCAAACAGTCAGACTCCAAACTCCACTATGGCCAAGACCAAAGAGCTGTCAAAGGACACCAGAAACAAAATTGTAGACCTGCACCAGACTGGGAAGACTGAATCTGCAATAGGTAAGCAGCTTGGTGTGAAGAAATCAACTGTGGGAGCAATTATTACAAAATGGAAGACATACAAGATCACTGATAATCTCCCTCGATCTGGGGCTCCATGCAACAGCTCACCCCATGGGGTCAAAATGATCACGAGAACGGTGAGCAAAAATCCCAGAACCACACGGGGGGGACCAACTGAATGACCTGGGACCAAAGTAACAAAGGATACCATCAGTAACACACTACGCCGCCAGGGACTCAAATCCTGCAGTGCCAGACGTGTCCCCCTGCTTAAGCCAGTACATGTCCAGGCCCGTCTGAAGTTTGCTAGAGAGCATTTGGATGATCCAGAAGAGGATTGGGAGAATGTCATATGGTCAGATGAAACCAAAATAGAACTTTTTGGTCAAAACTCAACTTGTGTTTGGAGGAGAAAGAATGCTGAGTTGCATCCAAAGAACACCATACCTACTGTGAAGCATGGGGGTGGAAACATCATGCTTTGGGGCTGCTTTTCTGCAAAGGAACCAGGACGACTGATCCATGTAAAGGAAAGAATGAATGGGGCCATGTATTGTGAGATTTTGAGTGAAAACCTCCTTCCATCAGCAAGGGCATTGAAGATGAAACATGGCTGGGTCTTTCAGCATGACAATGATCCCAAACACACCGCCCAGGCAACAAAGGAGTGGCTTCGTAAGAAGCATTTCAAGGTCCTGGAGTGGCCTAGCCAGTCTCCAGATCTCAACCCCACAGAAAATCTTTGGGAGTTGAAAGTCCGTGTTGCCCAGCAACAGCCCCAAAACATCACTGCTCTAGAGGAGATGTGCATGGAGGAATGGGCCAAAATACTAGCAACAGTGTGTGAAAACCTTGTGAAAACTTACAGAAAACGTTTGACCTCTGTCATTGCCAACAAAGGGTATATAACAAAGTATTGAGATGAACTTTTGTTATTGACCAAATACTTATTTTACTGAGGAATTTACCAATTAATTCATTTTTTTTTTTTTTTTTTTTTTTCCCCCTCTCGGCGCCACACCAGTCGGCTGCCTTTTGCAACAGCGGCTCGATTCCGAGTTTTTTTTTCCCCTTCCTCTCTCTTTTGATCACTTTTTTTTTTCACCCCACTTATATCACGGACACACAGATCATCCCAAATGTCTCCTGAGCCGGTGGACGGAGCCACTGTTTATAGCAGGATACGATATAACAGGGAAGAGCTGCTAGCATTTAACCGCCACCCGGTCCCACTGGAAAAACTCGACATACCGAGAGAACTGAGGCGAAAACGCCGCGGCTGCCGGGCTGGAGTAAGGCGGAGGACAAAAAATATAAGGTACAGACCCTCCCTTCCATCTGTTGTCATGGGAAATGTACGGTCGATACTGGGAAAGTTAGATGAGCTAGCGGCTATCTCCCGTTATGATAGCACTTACCGGGAGTGCTCTCTCCTTTTGTTTACTGAGACGTGGCTAACTGAACTAGCAGCAGATGCTAACATTGAGCTGGAGGGTTTTCACACGATACGAGCTGACCGAACACCAGAGAGTGGCAAAACTAGGGGCGGTGGAGTGATCATGTATGTTAACAACAACTGGTGCAGACCGGGACATATCACTGTTAAACAACGACACTGCAGCAAAGACATTGAGTTGCTAGCTGTTAGCATGAGGCCTACATATCTCCCGAGAGAACACTCACACGTGATCTGCATTGTTGTTTATGCAAATCCGACGGCGAACGCTGGGACAGCGCGTGACGTCATCCATTCAGTAACCAGCAGGCTGCAGACAGAACACCCAGATGCTCTTCTCCTCATCTCAGGCGATTTCAACCACGTTTCACTGTCTCCCATTCTGCCCACTTTCACCCAGTATGTCACATGCCACACTAGAGACAATAAAACACTGGATTTGTTCTACGCAAACACTAAGGAGGCGTACACCTCATCACAACTCCCCCCACTTGGGAGATCGGATCACAACTTGGTTCATCTCCGACCGGTGTACAAACCCCTAGTGCACAGACAACCTCCGGCCATGCACACTGTGGAGTTATGGTCTGAGGAGACAATGGACACTCTAAAGGACTGTTTTGAAGCCACTGCCTGGAAGCAGCTCTGCGATCCACATGGTGAGGACATCGATGGCCTCATTCACACCTTCACGGGCTACCTCAGCTTCTGTGTGGACAAATCCGTTCCCACCAAGACCATACGGCGTCACTCAAACAACAAACCCTGGATCAACCCTGAGATAAAAACACTTCTGAGAGAGAAGAAGAGGATCTTCAGGTCGGGGAACAGGGAGATGCTGAAGTCCGTACAGAGGGAGCTGAGGAGAAAGATCAGAGAAGGCAAGGACAGCTTCAGGAAGAAGATGGAGGACAAGCTGCAACAGAGCGACATCAGCGGGGTCTGGAGAAACCTCAAAACCATTTCGGGGCTCCAGAATACCTCCCCCCAGGCCACGGGGGGCAGGGAGTGGGCGAACAACCTGAATCTGTTTTTCAATAGATTTGACCAACCGCCCTCCCCCCTGTCTGCACAACAACCACTGCTGCCTCTAAGAAATCAAGTCCTGCTACCCACTCCCCACTCCACCGACACCCCCCCCCACTCCCAACACACAGCCCCCCATCCTGACCCTGACCAACACCCAGGTGAGGACGGAGCTGAGGAAGATCAAGGCGAGGAAGGCGTCGGGACCGGACGGCATCAGCGCAAAGCTCCTCAAGTCCTGTGCAGACCAGCTGTGTGGGATTGTGACGTATATCTTCAACATGAGCCTGAAACTGGGGAGGGTACCACAGCTGTGGAAAACATCTTGTGTGGTACCTGTACCAAAAACTTCCCACCCCAAAGACCTGAACAGCTTCAGACCGGTGGCCTTGACGTCCCACTTGATGAAGACCCTGGAGAGACTGCTCCTTGCTCATCTCCGCCCCCTGGTGGAACCAGCGATGGATCCACTCCAGTTCGCCTACCAGCATGGCATTGGGGTGGAGGATGCGGTGATCTTCCTCCTTCACCGTTCTCTGTCCCACCTGGAGAAGCCCGGGAATATGGTGAGGATCATGTTCTTTGACTTCTCCAGTGCTTTCAACACCATCCAACCGATGATCCTGAAGGACAAGCTGCTGCGCGCAGGGGTGGACCAGCACCTGTCATCATGGATCCTGGACTACCTCACGAACCGGCCTCAGTTTGTGAGAACCCGGGACTGTGTTTCCGACACGATCATCAGTAGCACGGGGGCCCCCCAGGGAACGGTGCTGGCTCCCTTCTTGTTCACTCTTTATACTGCGGACTTCTCACACAACACAACACATTGCCATCTACAGAAGTTCTCTGATGACTCTGCGATCGTTGGTCTCATCTCCAGCGGAGATGAAGCTGAGTACAGAGGGCTTATCCAGGACTTTGTGGACTGGTGCCATCGGAACTGCCTCCAGATCAACGCGAGGAAAACTAAGGAGCTGGTGGTGGACTGCCGCAGGCATGGGCAGCCCCTCACAGCACCAGTAAATATACAGGGAACAGACATCGAGATGGTGACATCCTACAAGTACCTGGGTATTCATCTGAACAATAAACTAGACTGGTCACACAATACTGACGCACTCTACAAGAAGGGACAGCGCAGGCTGTTCCTGCTGAGGAGACTCAGGTCTTTTGGTGTACAAGGGGCGCTGCTGAAGTCATTCTATGACACGGTGGTGGCATCAGCCATCACTTTTGGAGTGGTCTGCTGGGGCAGTGGCATTACTGCAGCCGATAGGAAGAGACTGAACAAACTGATTAAGAAAGCTAGCTCTGTCCTGGGGCAACGCCTTGATCCGATGGAGGAGATAGGAGAGAGAAGGACGGTGGCTAAACTGTCATCTCTGCTGGAGTCCGAGTTCCACCCTATGCAGGACATACTGGATGCACTGAGGAGCTCATTTAGCAGCAGACTACATCATCCCAGGTGCACAACCGAGAGGTTTCGTAGGTCCTTCCTACCAACGGCTGTCAGACTGTACAACCTAAGCAGGGCTGCTCGCAGAGATAGCAAAAAGACGTAACAAACTAATAGTTTTTTTTTTGAATGCAAAAGATGCAATAGACTTACACAATGGTCCTCTCCGGCATACAACTAGGAACATACCGGTCGCTATGGAGGGTGAGAATATGTATGGGCACATAATCATACCATGTAGGATAACTAAATAGACGGTTATGCTGTTTCATCCCACCTAGCAACAATGCTCTGCACTGTGTGTGTTTATATATTTACATATTTATTCCATCTAGCTACAATGCTCTGCACTGGGTGTGTTTATATTTATATATCTATATATTTATTCCATCTAGCTACAATGCTCCGCACTGTGTTTTTATATATCTACATATTATTCCATCTAGCTACATTGCTCCGCACTGTGTGTGTTTATATACTTGCATATTTATTCCACCTAGCTGCAATGCTCCATACTGTGGGTGTTTATATATTTACATATTTATTCCATCTAGCTACAATGCTCTGCACTGTGTGTTTATATATTCATATATTTATTCCATCCAGCTACAATGCTCTGCACTGTGTCTGTGTGTGTGTGTGTGTGTGTATATATATATTTTATAGTAATATGTACATATGTATATTAGCTGCTCTTGCTTGCTTGTTTTTTCTTGCCTTCTGATTGTTGCTCTGAGTGTTGCTATCCCTGTGCTGTTGCAATCCTGGAATTTCCCCGTTGTGGGACTAATAAAGGCTTATCTTATCTTATCTTATCTTAAAAATCCTTCAATGTGATTTTCACTGCAATCAAACGATTTCTGTAACTGTCAATGAGACTTCTGCACCTCTCGGCAGGTATTTTGGCCCACTCCTCATGAGCAAACTGCTCCAGTTGTCTCAGGTTTGAAGGGTGCCTTCTCCAGATGACATGTTTCAGCTCCTTCCACAGATGTTCAATAGGATTTAGATCAGGGCTCATAGAAGGCCACTTTAGAATAGTCCAGTGTTTTGCTCTTAGCCATTCTTGGGTCTTTTTAGCTGTGTGTTTTAGGTCATTATCCTGTTGCAAGACCCATGACCTGCGACTGAGACCAAGCTGTCAGACACTGGGCAGCACATTTCTCTCTAGAATACCTTGATAGTCTTGAGATTTCATTGTACCCTGCACAGATTCAAGACACCCTGTGCCAGATGCAGCAAAGCAGCCCCAGAACATAACAGAACCTCCTCCATGTTTCACAGTAGGGACAGTGTTCTTTTCTTGGTATGCTTCATTTTTGCGTCTGTGAACATAGAGCTGATGTGCCTTGCCAGAAGGTTCCAGTTTTGTCTCGTCTGTCCATAGGACATTCTCCCAGAAGCTTTGTGGCTTGTCAACATGCAGTTTGGCAAATTCCAGTCTGGCTTTTTTATGATTTGTTTTCAACAGTGGTGTCCTCCTTGGTCGTCTCCCATGAAGTCCACTTTGGCTCAAACAACAACGGATGGTGCAATCTGACACTGATGTACCTTGACCTTGGAGTTCACCAGGAATGTGTTTAGAGGTTGTTCTGGGCTCTTTTGTTACCATTCGTATTATCCGTCTCCTCCTGCGGCCACATCCAGGCAGGTTGGCTACAGTCCCATGGATCTTAAATTTCTGAATAATATGTGCAACTGTAGTCACAGGAACATCAAGCTGCTTGGAGATGGTCTTATAGCCTTTACCTTTAACATGCTTGTCTATAATTTTCTATTTCCTGAGACAACTCTCTCCTTTGCCTCCTCTGGTCCATGTTTATTGTGGAACACACCATGTCACCCAACAGCACAGTGGGCCTCTTTCCACCAAAACGGTTCCAGTGCTTAACTGGAGCCAGAGCCTCATTAGCACCAGTTCTTTGGTTTTCCACCGACTAAAGCACCAGTCCCAGCCTCTCAAAAGTGGGGCTATTGTGGCCCCAACTCCTAGCTGGGCCAGCGGCAGCACCAGTTTACGTTGGTTACGTCCACAGCCATGGGTGTGGTTAACTGACCAGCTTCAAAACATTACTGACCGCCATGTTGCTTTCCAAACAGCGACGGATTCCAAAACCAAATGGATTTAGAGAGAAGAGGAGAGACATTTCTTGGCTCTATGGACATAAGCAGAAATACAAGATAAGCTGGAGGGGGCCACTCATCTGATGAACTGCTTTGGGGGATCGGCCAGCCAGCTGGACCATCGTCACTGCTGTGGATTAGTCCGTACAACAAACTGCTTAAAACACGCTGGTAAGTGTACCGGCTTTAAAATGCCAGATGTTAACGAATATATGTATACATATATATCCGCTTGTATTGATATGCAACGGTCAAAGTGTGGATATTCTTTTAGTCACTCTTGTGACTATAGTATTTTCGGTTAGCTATGCTAACAAGCTAACAGTACTTTTCCTACGACCCAACGTTTGTCCTCGCCATAAAGAAATGAACAGGTCGTCTCTGCTGACAAATGTATATCGCTTGTATTGACATGTAACGGCCAAAGTGTGGATATTTTTTTTACTCACTCTTGTGACTATACTGTTTTTAGCTAGCTATGCTAACAAGCTAACAGTGTTTTTACCACGTACGTTTCTCCTCGCCATAAAGAAATGCGTTTGAGAAACTAGAACAGAAATCTTAACGTCTTACAGAATACTTTTTTTTTTTAATAAAGGCATCCAGCACAAAATACGTTTGTGGTATCAATACTGTGTATTAATGGGTGCCTTGCGTTGTGTTATGGGAGATTTTTCTACCAGACACTAGTAACGTCGTCTTTTTTACCATTTTGGTAATATTTCCATAATCTTGGGCCATTTTTTTTTTTTTTTTTTTTTTTTTAAATTTCACTCGTTTAATTGTGTGTTGTGTAGCCATATTTTATCTAATCCTTCTCTTACTTTATTGCGCAGTAGCCTGGTGGAGCACCTAAAATGTCATTGTACTGTAGTACAATGAAGCCTATTCTATTCCTATTCTTCTATTCCATAATCAGACATGCAAGCTTTGCTAACATTGATATTGAATAAAATTGCCTTCTATGTCTGCACATTTAATGGAAGGCTTAAGTTGGACACTGCACAAACTAAAACACTTTTTTGTATTTACAGATTTATCGCAGCTGGATGATGAGGGAGAACCACCCAGACCTGTGGTGTCCAGCTCACCTTCACCAGCACTAAGCTTGTCCTCCTCCTGCTCTTCCTCTTCTCATCAGACCAGATTAGGTAACATATACTGAACTATACTCCTCAGTACTTAACGCACTGAGGAGCTCATTTAGCAGCAGACTACATCATCCTAGGTGCGCAACCGAGAGGTTTCGCAGGTCCTTCCTATCTACAGCTGTCAGACTGTATAACCTAAGCAGGGCTGCTCGCAGAGATGGCAAAAAAACGTGACAACCTAATAGTACTGAATGCAAAAGACGCAATAGACTTACACAATGGTCCCCTCCGGTATACAACTAGGAAAATACCGGTCGCTACGGAGGGTGACGATATGTATGGGTACATAATCATATCATGTAGGATAACTAAGTAGACGGTTATGCTGTTCATTCCATCTAGCTACAATGCTCCGCACTGTGTGTGTTTATATATTTTAATATTTATTCCATCTAGCTACAATGCTCCGCACTGTGTGTTTATATATTTATATGTACATATGTATATTCGCTGCTCTTGGTTTTTTTTTTTTTTTTTTTTTTTTTCCTTGTCTTCTGATTGTTGCTCTGAGTGTTGCTATCCCTGTGCTGTTGCAATCCTGGAATTTCCCCATTGTGGGATTAATAAAGGCTCATCTTATCTTATATGTTCAGATCATGACCCATTCACACAAAGGAGGGAGTGAATTACAAGAATTATACACTTGAATTGAGTGTTTTGATGCCACTAACAGTAAATGGATGTTGAATAGACACATTCAATCTTGGATTGACGATTCCTGCATTTTTCAGTGTGTGGTTGTTTTATATTGCTCATTTTTGTACTTTAAAACAGGGAAACAGAAGTGGGACACAAGCATGGACCTCCTTCTTGACTACCTGGAGAGATCAGAGGAGAGACAGCAGGAGCAGAGCAGGAGGGAGGAGCAGCTGACCTCCGCTTTGTTGCAAAGCATCTAGAAGATGGAGGACAGAACCAATACCCTTGTTGGACTGATGGGACACGTTGTCTGTGCTTGAGGGACTGCAAACAAAGTAACTATCACAGCATTGATATTTTTGGCTGTGTGTACATAATATTTCATATGTAGCAGTCTTAAGTTTTTGCACATTTTGTAAATAAAAGCTTTCTTTCCTTAAGTGTTTTTCTGCTTCTACATTGTTATCCTCACACCAAACATGCATGAAATGTAAAGTTATTTAGGACAATGCAAATCACTATAACATTGTAGTGGTGGGAAGTGAAAGTACAAGTACTGAATTACTGCACTTAAGTTCATTTTTCCATGTATTGGCCAATATATCGGGTATTTGTGGACTTACTCATATTTTGAGAACTTTTTCACATTTTCTAAAGAACAAGCAGCAACAAACTTTAAATCTTTGCACTTCTTCTGTGGAAAATGTTCCAAGTTGCCAGCTTCAAAAATGATAATGAGTTTATATTCTTTTGACAACGTACCACATGACATTCTATCAGCTCTGGACAAGATCATTTCTGGGGAAAGCACTTTTAACTTGCACACTTTACAGTCTGTCTCTTGTTACCCCTACATGAATAAAAACTTATCAGTACTTTAACCAGAATAGATGGCATACAAGTACAGAAGGGTATACCTTTCACAACTCTGTAAATGTGCCTATAAAATATATAAATACTTTAAAACAGAGTACACTGAGGACTGATTGCCAGCTGAATGTTTTATTCATTAATTATTTTGAACTACTTCACATACGTTACACTTTGTAAATGATATGGCAGGCATTAAACAGGTTATTGCTCCCCACTGTTAAAATATTCCATTAAAGCTGGCCTAATGTCATTCTACACTGGCATGGTCAGGTAGTGGCTGAACTGGAGCCTGACTGTGATCAGGTGTGTCTGGGAGTCCAAACTTGTCACCATGTTCCTCACAAATATAATCAAGTATGCAGCAGGTGAGCACCATTTTCTTGCTCAGCTCCAGTTTGCAGTCATTCCTTGTCAGGAGGGACCTCCATCGTCCTTTCAAGCCGCTGAAAGCCATTTCCACAACTGAACTTGCACGGCTCATCCGGTAGTTGTAGTTACATTGTTCAGGGGTAAGTCTGCCTATGTCCAAAAAGGGTTTCATCAGCCACTTCTGCATGGGGTCGGCTGGGTGGTGAAATCCGGTGTCATGCCAAAAAGTGATCACCATCTACAGGAGCCAGGAGCGCCCGCTTGTTAAAGGTGGACTGCCTGGTCTCAGTCCACCTACAATGTGTCTGTAAATGTTTTGAGGTTTTATCACATCTGAAAAATTATAGTGTTGGCCAAAGTGTTGCAGTTTGGAAAACATATAGAATTTATCTGATTGCAACATTTATATGGAAAAACGTCATTGTTTGGAGGTACATAGAATATGTATTTATACAGTATCCTCATGTATATATGCAGTAAATCTATACATTTTTCCATGTAACCTTGTGACTGCATTATTTTAATTGCTTTTAATCCAAGATCAAGTTTGTTTAGGGTTCAAAATGCATCATAAGTGTTAAATATATCTTGTTATACCTAACTAAGTACTGTTTATCTGTTGATATATATATATTTAACGGCTAATATAAACCCGTAACAATATGGCACCTGGCGATCATTTTTTGAACAGCTGATCACTTTTTGGCATGACATAACAGGCAACCTCCGTCTCGTGATGCGTCGTAACGTCACCTATTACAGAACTGACATAAATATTATGTTTAAAAGTGTCGTCAATGCTTGCACTACAGACTTGATCTAACAACGGCTGATAACTGAAATATTGACAATTACCGCTCTCCTTAATGGCAGAGAATGGCGGCTATGTTTAAGAATAAAACTGTTTTTGGATGGTAATACAGGTTTGGAATAATAAAAGCAGCACTCCCAAAGAGACAACAAACTCCTACATGTTGACAAGCTAGAGCTGCTACTTCTTCTCTCAGTTACTGGCGGATAGCAAACAACTGAAAGGTGCATACCGCCACCTACTGTACAAGAAGCACAGCAGGCCAGTAGTGAAACAAATCAGGATTTGGCCAGAGAGTGCAACCTCAGCACTGAAAGACTGTTTTCTGCACACAGACTGGGAGGTCTTCAAAACAGCAGCCTCCCAGGAAGACAAGACAGATGTGGAGGAGTATGCTGAAACTGTCACCAGCTACATCGCGAAGTGCACAGAGGATGTCACTATAGTGAAGACCATCACTGTACGGGGAAACCATAAGCCCTGAATGACTGCAGAGGTGCGCTCGCTGCTCACAGCCAGAGATACAGCCTTCAGAGCGAAGGACAGGATCACCCTCCGCTCAGCCAGGTCTGCGCTCTCAAAGGGAATTAAGACGGCAAAGCGTGCCTATGCGGAGAAAATCCAGGGACACCTCTGTGACACTAGGAACTCCAAGCAGATGTGGCAGGGAGTTCGGACACTGACGGGCTATAAGTCTAGGCAGGGGGTCAATGATGACGATGCTTCGCTTTCAGACAGGCTCAACGACTTCTTTGCACGTTTTGAAGCATCAAACCCGATATCGGAGGGAGGGCTGGCCCATCCCCACCATCGGTTGGGCCAGCTATCACCATCAACACAGTGGACACACGGAGGACCCTAACCAGGGTCAACCCACGTAAAGCTGCAGGTCCAGACAACATCCCGGGACGTGTGCTCCGAGACTGCGCGAGCAAGTTGGCGGATGTCCTGACTGACATTTTTAAACATCTCCCTGAGTCAGGCCATCGTGCCCAGATGCTTTAAGACCTCTACCATAGTACCGGTGGCAAAGAAACCAGTTGTATCCTGTCTGAATGACTATCGTCCTGTTGCACTGACACCAATTGTGATAAAGTGTTTTGAACAGCTTGTCAAACCACACATCATAGCCTGCCTCCCTGCATCACAAGACCCGCTCCAGTTTGCATATCGTTCAAACGGCTCCACGGAGGATGCTATAGTCCCCACCCTGCACTCGGTCATCACCCACCTGGATCAGAAAGACACCTACACCAGACTCCTGTACATTGATTTCAGTTCAGCATTCAACACTATTATTCCCCAGAGACTGATGGAGAAATTACTCCTTCTTGGTCTGAACACTGCCACATGTCTCTGGATCCTGGATTTCCTGACTGAGAGACCTCAGTCTGTCCGGGTTGGAAATAACGTCTCCAACTCTATCACGCTGAGCACCGGATCCCCTCAAAGCCGCGTACTCAGTCCACCGTTTATACTTCTAACACATGACTGTGTATCCAGACACGAGGGGAACCAGATTATTAAGTTTGCAGATGACACCATGGTGGTGGGACTTATTCAGAGGGATGAGGAATCAATGTACAGGGAAGAAGTGAGAGACCTGGAGGGCTGGTGCAGGGAGAACAATCTGGTGCTCAACGTGGACAAAACGAAGGAGATGATTATCGACTTCCGGCGGTCACAGCCTGAACACGTCCCTCTCAGCATCGGCAGCCGTTCAGTGGAGAGAGTGGAGAACATCAAGTTCCTCGGAGTGCAGATCTCGCAGGACCTGACCTGGAGCAAGAATTCCTTGGGGATCAGGAAGCGGGCCCAGCAGAGACTGCATTTCTTGAGGAAACTCAAACAGGCCTCTCTCCCCATCTGCATCCTCAGGACCTTCTACAGAGGTGTGGTGGAGAGTGTTCTGATGTACTGCATTGCTACATGGTACTCCAGCTGCAGTATGTCAGACAAAAAAGCCCTGCAGAGGATAGTTAAGGGAGCTGAGAGGGTAATTGGAGTCTCCCTCCCCTCTGTCCAAGAACTTTTTCAGAACCGTTGTAGGAGCAGGGCACTGAACATTGTCAAGGACCGTTCTCACCCTCTGAATAAACGCTTTGAACTTCTGCCATCTGGCAAACGATTCCGGAGCATCAGAGGCAGAACCACCAGACTGATTAACAGCTTCCTTCCACAAGCTGTTAGGATGCTGAACAGTTGATCTGGAATCTCTCATACATACTACTGCACCTACGGACATTATGTATATTATTTGTATATTATAGTCCTGGTTAGTTTTCAAGTATGTCTCAGGGAAGTGTGAATGGCTGTGGTGGGGTGGGGGTATGTGTGAGTGTGTCTTAAATCATGTTCTTTTACTTATATGGATGCCGAGAGAAACGCAATTTCATCTTGCCTGCACTACAGTTGTATGTACAGCAATATGACAATAAAGGCTGATTTGATCCTATTTGATTTGAAGAGTGTGTACTGTGGTGTTCTGCGGGGTTGCATAAAGGCGCTTCATACTACATAATGACGTAGCCCTGACATAATCCCCGACTAGCTCCATACTGGTGGAAAACCAACTGGTTCTTATGAACCACTACAGAAGAACTAGTTAAGCACTGGCACCAGCCCCAGAACCAAACTAGCACTGGTTCCTGTTTTGGTGGAAAGAGGCCCAGTGACTACTTGTCACCCTTTAAATAGGCCGACTGACTCATTACAAGTTTGTAGACACCTGTGATGTTAATTAGAGGACACATCTTGGTTGAGCATGTCCCTATGGTCACATTATTTTCAGTCCTTTCTAGGGGTACCATCATTTTTGTCCAGGCCTGTTTCATGACTTTTTTTTTTTTTTTTTTTTCTGTTGAACCACAATTCAAAAGCATTGTCTGATTTTCACTGGTTAATTTTCATAGAATTTTTATTTATTACCACTTTTGTCTGATTAAAGTTATTTCTGTGACCATTGTGGGTTTTTCCCTTTCATTAACAGGGGTACCAACAATTTCGTCGACCATTGTGGGTTTTTCTTTCATTAACAGAGGGGTACCAACAATTTTGTCCACGTGTGTATATGACGGCATTGCGAGTCCTATGTAGCCTGAGATCACAGGATCATCATAGCACATCAGGCAGACATTATAGGCCGTCCTATGATGTCCTGTCATAGGTAGGCAGGCATTGTGAGTGATGGTCTCTATGACAAAGACATCAAGGCCGCCATCATAGGACACTGCATCATAGGTAGCCAGTCCTATTGTCTATAGGACGGCATCGCCTGTGATGGTCTATATGACATCATAAAGACATCCAAAGAGGCATCATAGGACACCACATCATAGGTAGCCAGTCCTATTGTCTATATGATGGCATTGCGAGTTTTATGTAGCCTGAGATCATAGGACATCAGGCAGACATCATAAGCCGTCCTATAATGTCCTATGAGCGTGACTGACAGACACACAGAGATTTCTTAAAATTTATAGAGTGATGATGACATATTCTGGTTACAATCGTGTCATGTGTTTTCTGCCCCCCCCCCCCGAAAAATATGTTGCCACCGCGCCAAGATCTTTAAGTTAGAGGAAAGACTGCCTTTTCTCCTTCCTTAGTGTTTAGTCCCTCATACAACTCACAATATGTCTTTTCCTTTGCCACCTCTCTTTGCCATGTGCCTAGATTCTAAATACTCCGGTCTAAACATTTTATTGGTTTTACTTGAGTTTGCCATTTTTCTTTTTTAACCAGTTGATTTGTTGCATGTTATTATTATTGCATGTTTTGTTGTGGTGTTTTAGTGTTCTTTTAAAGGATAACTTAAAAAAAAAAAAAAAAAAAAAAACAGCAATTAGAAATTTAACTCCACTCCTGTAGCTTGACGGTAATTGGTAATAAACCTTGTTTAAACACTACTACCTACTGTTCCTTACTGAGGTGCATCACCCAAACGAGGAGTTCTGTTGTTTCGGGAGCTTTTGCCCGTTACACAGATACCTTTTATGAGTCTGGCATTTTAGAGGTTTGCTTGACAGTTGTTACATATGACCGCAGGTTTTACTATGATTTTTTTTTTTTTTTTTTTTTTTTTTTTTAAGTCTTTTTAACTGATCTGGATCATGTTCTTAGACTTGCTCAAAGTCCAATTCCAGCAGCAGCTGTCTCAATCAGACCTTGCATACAGTATGCCGTTACCTCGCATTCAAGTTTGCTCATTGTCCCTCTTATTGTCATATTACAGATTTTACCATGGAGTGTAACTAGGGAATGAGGTGACAGAGTGCATACTTTTTAAGTTTACATAATGGCTTAAAGAAAACCACTCTTGGGGGGGGGGGGGGGTTCTGTTCCGTCACTCCCCATTCATCGTCTATGTGGAAAGCTTCGTGGTGCATTTTGGCCAGGTCACCCGCAATTTTTTTTTTCAGCTGTTTAACTGAGTCAACAAAAAACTTGTAAAGAAGCAGACGTGTGTGCCATATAAGAACAGATTCAGCAACTAAATGATACATTTCTCACTTCAAAATCACTTTCACCGTTTCATTTTGTCGTGTTGAATCCATCCATTATTACTTCCTGGTTCCTGCAGGCCAAGCAGGAGGAACTTTTCGTAAACAACTCATCCAATAAAAGCAGCTGCTTCCAGAGCTCCAGGTTTGTGAGGCTGTAATAGGGTGCAGAAGGCTAGGAGAGCTACCAGTCAATGACATGTACGTGATTCGGAAGCGGCGGATGAAATGGCCTCTATTTCTTAAGCGATCCGTTCAGTTACAGTAAGTGATTCAGTACAGTTTGTTCACCCAAAAGAACTAGTATACTCGAACAAATCGTTCATGAACATTCCAACTCTACCCGTCAGCGACCAGAGGGATCCACAGGCTACAACCAAAAAAGCGCCAGCTGAAGATTTCCCTGTCACGGTTTAATATTGTGCGTCTTCTTTCAGCACACCTTAGCTGCCACTCTTTGCCTTGGTGACTTTACACAAACATCTGGAAGACACCTTTAATGGCTTTGTGTCATCATCAGAATGAAGGGGCAAGTCACAACAAGCCATTTTGTTTGCAGTACAAGTCTGGCATGTCAACAGCCCACTCTCATCACACATGAACAAACCAATACAGTATCTAGTTTAGAGTTTCCAAACATGCTTAGTGTGAAACTGGTGCTGCAAAGCTCTCTCCCAGCAGAAAGTTTAAATGATAACTTGTGCAATGGAAGATGTGCAAAAAATAAAAATAAAAATATGTGCATATGCTGGGTAGATTTTCTATTTTGCAATCACACAAATAAGCCAAACAGCCAACTTTATTGCCATTCAGTTTATACATTCTAAAGCACGCACAAAAAGGGCATGTCCACACACTCAGACTGCACTTGGTAATCTCAGGGAATGTGTGCCATCTACACACAAGATAAGGGTGTCCCATTTCAACCTCCCAATTGTTTTGAAGGAACGAAATCCCCCAGACATCAACAGTACAGCAGCATTATTTTAGTCAGTGTTGTGAAAGATTTCTGGCTTGTTTGAACATGGTGGAAACCAATAATGGTATGCCCAATATAAAAAAAAAAAAAAGTGCCAGTTTTAAGCCTTCTGTTCCGTTTAGTGTCTGAACTGGTAAATGGACTTTGACAGCACGGTCCCACAAAGCAATATGTCGATTATTCATAATAGGTCTATGCTGTAAATCAGAGGTGTGAGTCTCTTTAGCAATTTATTGACTTTACAACCGCTGCAATGAAAACGTTTTGGGGGATTTGGACATGTTTAAAACTGTTAACTCTTCCGTTAGTTAATCAGTCGGGGGGGAAATGACAACACTGATAATATTTTCAGCCATATTGTCAGAAGGAGTGGAGAACAAATCACTTACCAACCAAGACACAAAGAATATCCACCACGACCAGAAGCAGCTTCTTCCCTTGTTCGGTCATGTTTCCTCTGACGCCGCGCCACTTTCATGAATAAAATACGTGTGTAAAAAGCGGCGGACAACAACCCTGAGGTGAGCCAAGCACCTGGAGGAACTATGGACAAAGTACTACCTGGGAAAGTCGACCTGTTGGCTCTTCCGGCTCCGCTCCTCACCTGCTTGTGCGCGCCACGGCACTGTTTCAGGTGCGCACCAGAACTGCGGTTTTTATGAAGGAGGAGGCGTGACCGACAGCGGGAGCGGGAGGGGAGGGGAGGGGAGGGGAGGGGGGGACGCCAGTGGGGGGAATCCAGCTTGCCGCTTTTAAACTTGTGGTATGCATGGATCAATCACCAAGGTTTTCTATCGCTGCTTTAACTGCTTTCTTAAAGTGTGAAACAAAATCAGCAGATTTGGGGAATACATTTTAAATATAAATTGCGGCTTCAGCCATCACCCATTTCGGATAACTCACGTGGAATTGTTTAGTAGAAGGAGTCTTTGTCTAATTTGACCTTGTTGTTATATTATACAGTTTCTTTTAACCTGTACTGTATTATCCAAAATAAATAAATTCATTCATTCAAAAAAAAATAGTGAGAGAAGGAGTGGGCAGCCTGTAGAGAAAAGTTCTCCAGTGACTTTGACAACAGAAGTCTAAAATTTCCAAAGGAAAATTCCTAATAAGAAAAAAAAAAAAAAGGAGAAAAAAGTTAAAAAGTAGCAAGTTTGGGGATCACAGGATGAGTCGAGGTGAACGGATGCGAGTTTCCTCAAATCCGCACTGGATTGTCAGAAATGTAAATTTAATCATATTTTACCGGTGAAATTTCATCTTGAAGACGCCTCTAATATCATTGGATAATTTTTTTACACAGCCTGGATCAACTAAGAAGAAAGAAATGCAGAAAAGAGGAGGAAAAGCCAGTGCTAGTGCTAGCGACACAGGTGTTAGCCATAGCCCTGATGAAGACAGAACAGATGTAGCTACTGCTAACACTGTGGACGAGGAAGAGCTAAACGCACAGCGAGACGACTCGATAGTGGAGCGAGTGTCTGCCAACATAGCGAAGATGTTGGACAGCAAGCTGGCCGACATAATTACACCGGTCACTGAGCAGTCTGAGAAATTTGACAATCTCACTGAAAGGCTGGGAACAGTGGAGCAGCGGGTCTCTGACCTGGAGGACGTCGCGGCTACTAACACACCGCGGGTGGAGGCGCTGGAAACCCAGCTGAAGAAAGTGCAAGACCGCTTGGAAAGTTTTGAAAATCAAAGTCGACGGCAGAACGTGAGAATTGTTGGGCTGAAGGAGGGAACGGAGGGCCAAACACCAGTCGATTTTTTTGAAAAAATGGATTCCAGAAGTTTTGGCTATGCAAAAGGACAGAATCATGATTGACAGAGCCCATCGTACTGGACCTCCAATGACACTGGCTGGAAAAGAGGGACCGCGGGCCGTCTTGGTAAGGCTGCACAACTACACTGACAAGCAGAGGATTCTGTATGCGGCAAGGGATAAAGGAACAATTAGCACTGAAGCGGGGAAGGTATCCTTCTATCAAGATTTTTCTGTGGAAGTTGTAAGGAGGAGGAAGGAGTCCGCAAATGCACGTAAAGTTTTAAGGGATGCCGGAATACGGTACTCCTTTCTGTATCCGGAGGTGATAAAAATTTTCCATCCCAACAGTTCCAGCACTTCACTCATAAACATGGAACAAATCAATGACTATGTGAACAAACTACAAGCTTCAAAGTAATGTACTGAACAGATATTCTGATTGGCTAAGGCATGACTGTTAAATCCAGGTGGATGTGATTTAGAAATTTGGGGTGGTTTTGTTCTTTGGTATTCTTCTCTTTGTATTGAGTTAAATTATATATGCACACCGGTATTTTAAAAGAGGCATTCCAGTAAGGGGGAACTTGGCTTCCTTTTTTTCTTTTTCTTGTTATCCCCTATAGGTGTGCTTTTTCTAGTTAAGTGCAGCTTGTAGGACCTTGGGGAAGTCAGATTATTAAGCATCTCAGAGGGAGACAGTAAATAAGCATGGGAGAGCAATGCCCAGGGGGTTCCTGGCGAGATAGCAGGAAGGAGTCAGGGACATAGGGGGTTGAATGGAGTGTAATGTAAATGTCATGCTGTGTGATAGGAAATGCCATGAAACGTGTGAAGAGAGAGTTGGGTTAACTGAGGAGAGCTTGTTGAAATGATTCAGTCTGTTCTGTGCTGGTGAGATGTGAAGTGTGTAATAAACCGTCTGTCCATGAATCTGTCTCTTATTTCATACACTCCACACTGGTGACCCCAGACGAATTATGGAACACGAGGCAAGAACCCCGGAGCCGGCCCGGTCGGGAAACCCCAGCGACGCAGCAGCCATCCCACAGACAGCCCGGACTGGAGCCCCCAGCAACGCGTGTGCGGTTTCAGTCAAGCTACCGGACTTCTGGCAGCACAACCCGCGCTCTTGGTTCCACCACACCGAGGCCCAGTTCGCCCTCCGGGGAGTAACAGCAGACGACACCAAATTCTACCATGTAGTAGCAGCGCTGGACGCTCGCACAGCCCAGCAGGTAGCGAGCCTGCTCGACCAGCCTCCAGCCCACAGCAAATACGAGGAGCTCAAGGCTGCGCTCACCCGGCGCTACACGCTCTCGGAATGTGAGAGAGCGGAGAGGCTCCTGGGGCGGACCGAGTTAGGAGACGGTTTGGCCGTCGACCTGATGGAGAAGATGCTGGCATTAATGGGCACGGACGACGGGCATTTTCTGTTTGCCCACCTTTTCCTCCGAAACCTTCCAACGGAGGCGAGAGTGGTTCTGACCAATACGCCGTTGCTGGCCACGCGTGACTACTGTGCGCTAGCCCAGGAGGCGGACCGGATCATCCTCACCACCCGGGCGATCATGGTCCACGCGGCGGCGGCGGAGCCCAGCGAGATGACCAGAGGAGGCGAGGAGCCACTGACGGTAGCGGCAGCCAAGGAGCGCCAGAGAGACACGCTCTGCTTCTACCACCGCCGCTTCGGAGAGAACACGCGCAGATGCGCGCCACCGTGCCAGTTGAAGCGCTCGGGAAACGCCAAGGCCGGCAGTCGGTAGCAGCTGCGACCGCCGGTGAAGAGAACAAGCTGCTCTACGTGACGGACTCGCGCTCGGGGAGATGCTTCCTCGTCGACACCGGAGCCCAGAAGAGTGTCATCCTGCCGTCCTACGCTGACCGGCTGGCAGGACCTAGCGGCCCCGGACTTGTGGCAGTAAACGGCTCGGAGATTAAGACGTTCGGTGAGAGAACACTGGCCTTATCTCTACATGGCCGCTCGTATAAGTGGACTTTTATCATAGCAGCACTGTGTTGCTCGATTCTGGGCACCGATTTTCTGTGTGCGCATGGTTTACTGTAACTTTGCACTGTCCTTTGAATCTCTCCCCTGTATAGCTCAAGGGACCCGGCCAACAGCACACGGCAACGTCACAGCTCCAGGCGGTAAGTTCCACGCACTGCTCACTCAGTTCCCAGCACTCACGGTCCCGACATTTTCGGCGGCCATCGCTAAGCACGGGGTGGAGCACTTTATCACCACCACCGGGCCGCCCGTTTTCGCACGACCTCGGCGCTTGGATGCAGCTGAACTGGCCATAGCGCGCGAGGAGTTCGCCAACCTGGAAAGGTTGGGCATCATCAAGCGCTCGAACAGCCCATGGGCATCCCCGCTACACATGGTCCCTAAGACTGAGGGCTCGTGGCGACCCTGCAGTGATTTCCGCAGGTTGAACAACGCCACAGCACACGACCGCTACCCGATTCCCCACATACAGGATTTTTCCGTTCACCTCGCCGGAGCATGCATTTTTTCCAAAATAGACCTGGTCCACGGTTATCACCAGGTCCCAGTGCGCGCAGGACATACCCAAAACAGCGGTAATAACTCCGTTCTGTTTATTCGAGTTCCTGCGCATGCCATTTGGGTTAAAAGGCACGGCACAGACGTTCCAGCGCATGATGGATGCAGTGCTGCGTGATCTCCCATTCATATTCGTCTACCTGGACGATATCCTGGTAGCCAGTGCGTCCGAAGACGAACATGAAACCCACCTCAGGACGGTTTTCCGGAGGTTGGAGGAGCACGGGTTAATAATAAACCCGGCGAAATGCCAGTTCGGCGTGACAAAGATTGATTTTTTGGGGCACCGCGTCTCTCCGGAAGGAGCGATCCCATTGCCCGACAAAGTGCGCGCCGTAGCGGATTTTCCCCAGCCTCAACGGTCAGGGCGCTGCAAGAATTTTGGGGGATGGTGAACTTTTATAATCATTTTCTTCCCAGCGCGGCGCAGCTCATGCAACCATTGTACACCGCGCTCAAGAGACAGAAACCCGCGGATGGGGTCGAATGGACCCCGGAGCGAGTGCGGGGGTTCTCGGAGGTTAAAGCAGCCCTGGCAAACGCCGCACTGCTGGCGCATCCGGACCCGGCGGCCCGGATAGCGCTCACCACCGACGCTTCAGACGTGGCTATAGGGGCCGTCGTAGAGCAGCGTGTTGCCGGGGCTTGGCAGCCGCTCGCCTTTTTCAGCAGAACTTTGCGCGACAGTGAACGTAAATACAGCACGTTCGACAGGGAGTTGCTGGCCCTCCACCTGGCCATACGCCACTTCCAGTTCTGGCTGGAAGGGCGCAGTTTCACCGCGTTCGTGGACCACAAGCCACTAACGTTCGCGATGGCCAAGGTTTCAGAACCGTGGTCAGGCCGGCAGCAGAGACAGCTGGCCGCAATCTCAGAGTTTACTACCGATATTCAGCATGTGTCGGGTAAACTGAATGTGGTGGTGGACTGCCTCTCACGCGCCTTGGTGGCCCCAGTCTACGTGGGGATAGATTACGCAGCCATGGCCGTGGAGCAGATTAGCAATGCAGACGTGCGCACGCTCCAGTCTGGACCAACAGGGTTAAGGCTGGAAAGCAGGTACTGCAAGATGGCATGCCCCCCTAATCTGTGATGTCTCCACGGGACGCCCGCGTCCGGTGGTCCCGGTCGCGTGGCGCCGCAGCGTGTTTTGAGTCAGTTCACACTCTGGCGCACCCAGGAGTGCGCGCGTCGGTCAAAATGGTGAGAGAGAAGTTCGTGTGGCCAAGCCTACGCAAACAAGTAAAAGAGTGGGCTGCAGCCTGCGTGGCGTGTCAACGAGCCAAGGTACACAGACACACGAAGGCTCCCTTGGAGCCGTTTCGGGTACCGGCTAAGAGGTTTGACCATGTTCACATGGACCTCGTGGGCCCCCTCCCGCCATCGCAGGGGTGCACACACCTCCTGACAGTGGTGGACCGCACGACGCGCTGGCCAGAAGCAGTCCTGCTGGCGGCAACCACCTCCGCGGACGTGGCACGCGCTTTTTTAACAGCATGGGTGGCGCATTTTGGAGTCCCGTCGGACATTACATCCGACAGGGGCCCTCAATTTGTTTCCGACCTCTGGTCCGCGATGGCCCGCAGCCTGGGTGTTGCAATTCATCGCACAACCGCGTACAAACCCACCGGCCAATGGGTTATGCGAGCGTTTTCATAGATCACTGAAAGCAGCACTCAGGGCTTCACTGACGGATGCAAATTGGGTGGACAGGTTGCCGTGGGTTTTATTGGGGTTGCGCTCCGTGCCAAAAGAGGATTTGGAAGCTTCCCTGGCAGAGCTCGTTTTTGCGCAGCCCCTACGGCTGCCCGGGGAATTTCTGCCAGATAATCCCGCGCCGGACAGCTCCCCGTCTCAGCTTTTGCAGCGGAGCGCAAACACAGGCACGCTGCCGGGCCCAGCCCACCACTGTTTTCCGCGTGCTTTCGTGCCTAAAACTTTGAAGAATGCGGAGTTCGTGTTCGTCAGACACGACGCCCACCGCCCGCCATTGCGCCCACCCTATGATGGACCATTCAGAGTGTTGGAAACAGGGGATAAGCATTTTTTGCTAGACTTGGGAGGTTGGCGGGAGAAAATTGGCATAGACAGACTCAAACCCGCCTTTGTAGCAGCGGACGAGCAAGTGCTGTTGGCTAGGGCCCCTCGGCGTAGGAAGACTCCCACGGAGAGCTCCCCAGGGAAGCGATCCACCAGAGCAGCCACACGGACAGAGCGAAGTCCCCCCCCCCACGGCCCACCCGCAGTCAGACACACTCCCAGCAGCCCCCCACCGGCACAGCAGCGCCATGGAGGCGGTAAACCACAGTTACAGCAGATATGGGAGGAGACTGAAGCCAAGAAAGCGTGTGGACTGATGTTCTATCTAAGATGCTGGGGGGTTGGTGTAGGACCTTGGGGAAGTCAGATTATTTAGCATCTCAGAGGGAGACAGTGAATAAGCATGGGAGAGCAATGCCCAGGGGGTTCCTGGCGAGATAGCAGGAAGGAGTCAGGGACATAGGGGGCTGAATGGAGTGTAATGTAAATGTCATGCTGTGTGATAGGAAATGCCATGAAACGTGTGAAGAGAGAGTTGGGTTAACTGAGGAGAGCTTGTTGAAATGATTCAGTCTGTTCTGTGCTTGTGAGATGTGAAGTATGTAATAAACCGTCTGTCCATGAATCTGTCTCTTATTTCACACATTCCACAAGCTAAGCATAGTTGATTTTTTTTTCTTGTCTTTTATTTTAAGTTTTCAGTGATTCTGAGCTTGTGGTTCTGGTTTTGCTCAGAATACATATTATTTGTGTTTTTTGATATGGTTATTGAAGACATAGACTGGGCTACTACATGTTTTTTGGTCAAAGTTAGCAGCTCACAATTTATAATGCAGCCTACTTCTGATGTCTTAAGATTAGTACATGGAATATTCGGGGATCTAATAATGTGGTTAAAAGAAAATCTGTTTTGAACTCTCTTAAAAAGGATAGAGTCCAGATAGCTTTTTTACAGGAAACACATCTAAACGACGATGAGCATAAGAAGTATCGCAGAGAATGGGTAGGTCAGATCTCCCCCCCCCCCCCCACCATTCTATTCAACTAAAAAGAGAGGGGTAATTATTTTAGTACATAAAAATTTGCCATTTACTCCCACAAACTTTTACAAAGACACAGAGGGAAGATATATCCTGGTTAAAGGGGTGCTATATGGTGAAGATATTTTACTGGGAAATGAGTATGCCCCTAATGTCCAAGATGAAGAATTTTATGCATCCTTATATAGTCAACTTGGTAATTTGGACTGCACTAATATTATCTTGGGGGGGATTTTAACTGTACATTGTGTCCCAAGGTGGATAGACACCCATCACAAATAGCACAATCTAAAAATGCTAAGAATCTTTTAAATATTATGAAGGATTTTGATCTCTTGGATATGTGGAGGTATCACAATCCCCTTGCAAGGCAATATACGTTTTATTCTCAACCACATCTATCAGCATCACATATAGTCTATATCTTTGCTTCTAAACACCTTAATTATTTAGTTGAACAGGTAGACATAGGTACTATTGCTCTTTCGGACCACGCGCCAGCGGTTTTGTCTATGCAGCCCCTTAGACCCTCTGAAAGTTCATTCTCATGGAGAATGAATGTGTTACTGCTTTTGGATGAAGAATTTGTTAGGTTCTTGGAGGGACAAACAGATTTATTTTTTCAGTTAAATGATAAAGATGACATTGACCCCAGAATCCTGTGGGATAGCTACAAGGCCTATATGAGGGGTGTGATTATCTCACAAACATGTAGAGGAGCTGGAATTAATGAGGCGATTTTGGTTTAAAACAGCGTTTTATTAATCAGCTCTCCTAACTTGTCTCATCTGGTGCAGAGCGTGGCAGAAGGTGAAAAGAGACAGAGTTCTGCCAGCTCGCTGGTTAAATACAGGCACACATCAAAAGACGGCATTACAAAGGCTGATATCCCTCGTTATCTTAATCCCCCCATTGTCCTGTTATCTCCTCTCCTCTTCTTGGGAGGTGATGGGAATTCCTCTCCTCGCCTTGGGGGGTGAGGGTGACTCCTCGGTCTCCGCCGTCGCGTCCTGGGACGTCTTTGTTCTTCGCACGGCGGGTGAGATTCCTTTGTCCTTTCAGAGGTGTGAAGTTCCTTACATATGCAGTCACTAAGCATCTCACATGTTCAAACATATGTAGGTATGGAATATATGAGTAATATATACCACAGGCCCCCCAAACAACTAGGAAAGGACAACGGAAAGATTCACAGTCTAGAACAGTTAATACGACATACTACATGTTACAGCTATTGCCACAGAAGAACTTTCCGGCAGCCATGCTTCTGAGATAGTTCAGTGGTAATCATAACAGTATAGTAAAATCATAAGTCAGTCCTAAACTGTTACAGCACAATTAGAGAATAATTGTGGAGTGGTTGGTATCAGTCCCTGTGCAGCTTGGGTTTAATTCTTCTCCCAAAACTGCTGTAGGTTGGTTTAGGCGTCCTGCTGGGACCTTCTTGTGAGGGATCTGCAGTGTGGGAAGGAGAGAGGTTATTTGCTCCCTGCCTGGGGGCTGAAACTTTTCCCTTGGGGGGTCCACCTCGCCGAGGTGCTCGGGCCAACTGTGCAGGTTCGTCTTTCAACAAGAAGGCAGGTTTAAGTCTGTCAATGCTGACTGTTTCTTTTCTGTCCCCATAATCAAGTACAAAGTGTTTATCACCATGTTCCAGCACTCTGTAAGGGCCATCAAATACTGGGCGTAACGTTGGTTTTAGGGCTTCATGCTTAACAAAAACGAACTCAGCTTTTTTTAAAGTTTGAGGGACAAAAACCCGTGGAAAGGAGTGGTGAGCTGGACCGGGAAGAGAGTCCGGTCCGTTGTTGCCTAAAAACCTTGGGACTGGTTCTGGATTTTCCGGTAGAAATTCACCTGGGAGTCTGAGCGGTTGGGCAAAGACTAATTCTGCAGGAGAAGCGTCTAGATCCTCTTTAGGTGCAGCGCGCAACCCCAATAAAACCCAGGGAAGTTTATTTACCCAATTTGTGTCCGTTAGTGAGGCTCTGAGGGCGGCCTTTAAGGACCTGTGAAAACGTTCGCATAACCCATTAGCCTGAGGGTGATAAGCGGTGGTGCGATGAATTGTTGCTCCTAAGCTGTTGGACATGGCTGACCAGAGCTCTGAGACAAATTGAGGCCCCCTATCGGACGTGATGTCCGATGGGACGCCGAAACGTGCCACCCAGTTTGTCAGAAAAACGCGAGCGACTTCCTCCGCTGTAGTTGCCGCTAGAGGAACTGCCTCTGGCCAGCGTGTGGTGCGGTCTATCATTGTTAGAAGGTGTGTGAAACCTTGGGAGGAAGGCAGTGGCCCAACTAGGTCGACATGGATGTGGTCGAACCTTCTAGCAGGGATTGGGAAAGGCTCCAGAGGGGCCTTTGTGTGTCTGTGTATTTTGGCGCGTTGACAAGAAATGCACGTTTTTGCCCACTCTTTAACGTCTTTGCGCAGGCCTGGCCACACGAATTTTTCAGCAACCATTTTGACCGAGGCGCGCACACCTGGGTGCGTGAGGGAGTGAATTGCGTCAAAAATGCGGCGGCGCCAAGTAGCTGGCACTAATGGGCGAGGTCGGCCGGTTGAAATATCGCATATTAGGGGGGGCACGCCGTCGCGTAATCCTTTTTTCTCCAGCCTTAACCCTGTTGGTCCAGACAAGAGTGCGCGCACGTCCGCGTCGCTGTTTTGTTCTTCTGCTATGGCTGCATAATCTATCCCTTCATGGATAGGTGCTGCGTATGTGTCTGTGTTAGTGAAGAGTTCCGCTGCTGAGGCAGTATAATCTGTCTCCTCGCGCTCTGGCGGTGCCACAGCGCGAGAGAGACAGTCCACTACTACGTTAAGTTTGCCTGCTACGTGTCGAATGTCCGTGGTGAACTCTGAAATCACAGCCAGCTGTCTTTGTTGTCTGCCCGACCATGGTTCTGAAATTTTAGCCATAGCAAAGGTGAGCGGCTTATGGTCTACAAAAGCCGTGAAACTCCGCCCTTCTAGCCAAAACTGGAAGTGGCGGATGGACAAATGAAGCGCCAGCAGCTCTCTGTCAAAAGTGCTGTATTTGCGTTTGGTTGGATTTAGCGATTTGCTAAAGAATGCTAAAGGTTGCCAGACCCCGCTGACAAGTTGTTCTACAACTGCCCCTATGGCCAGGTCCGAAGCATCTGTAGTTAGTTCACCCAGATCCCGCGGCCCGCATCGCACTAACATTGTGGCGTTAGCTAGGGCGTTTTTAACCTCCTCGAAAGCGCGCTCGCGCTCCGGGGTCCATTCGACCGCGTTGGAAGCTTTCTTTTTTTTGAGCGCGTCATACAGGGGCTGCATGAGCTGAGCTGCGTGGGGGAGGAAGCGGTTGTAAAAATTAACCATCCCCAAAAATTCCTGTAGCGATTTGACCGTGTGGGGCCGTGGAAAACCTTCTATCGCACGAACTTTGTCTGGAAGCGGAACTGCCCCCTTAGGGGAGACTTTGTGTCCCAAAAAGTCAATTTGCGAAACGCCGAATTTGCATTTAGCTGGATTGATTATTAGCCCGTGCTCCTCCAGCCTCTGAAAAACGGTAGTGAGGTGTTGTTCGTGTTCCTCTTCAGACGAGCTGGCTACCAGCATGTCGTCGAGGTAGACGAAGACAAAGGGGAGGTCGCGTAGGACCGCATCCATCATGCGTTGAAAAGTTTGGGCCGCCCCTTTGAGGCCGAAAGGCATTCGCAAGAATTCGAAAAGGCCGAAAGGGGTTATAACCGCCGTTTTAGGAATGTCTTCAGCTCGGACTGGGACCTGGTGATAACCGCGGACTAAGTCTATCTTTGAAAAAATGCGCGCCCCCGCTAGGTGCAGTGAAAAGTCTTGAATGTGAGGGATTGGGTAGCGGTCATGCGCTGTAGCGTTGTTTAATCTGCGGTAATCTCCACACGGTCTCCAAGAACCGTCGGATTTCGGAACCATGTGAAGTGGTGAAGCCCAGGGGCTCTTTGAGTGTCTAACAATGCCCAATTTCTCTAAAGTTGCAAACTCGTCACGTACTATGTTGAGTTTGGCCGCGTCTAAGCGGCGAGCTTTGGCAAAAACGGGAGGTCCCGTTGTTGGAATGAAGTGTTTAACTCTGTGTTTAGCTACAGTGGCTGAGAATTTGGGGGTTGTGAGTGCTGGAAATTGGGTGAGGAATTGCTCAAACTTCCCTCCTGCCGTGGTGACGTTGGCCTGCACAGGTGGTGGAGAAACTCGGGCTGAGCATGGAATAGAAGCAAAAGATAGTGCATTAACCAGGCGCCTATTTGCCAGATCCACTAATAACCCGTGTGCACACAAAAAATCTGCGCCTAACAAGTTAAAACTCACCGCTGCTACAACAAATGTCCATCTGTAGCTGCGGCCGTGGATGAGGAGGTGCAGGCTCTTTTCTCCGAACGTGTCGATGTCAGAGCCGTTGGCTGCCACTGCTCCGTTGCCCCGGGTACCCATGGCTCGATCTGCGTGGGAGGGCATGACGAAACTCAGCTGAGCTCCTGTGTCGATGAGGAACTGCTTGCCTGTGTGTCCGTCCGTCACGTACAACAGCTTATTTTTCTCGCCGAGAACCGCTGCTGTTAACGGCCCTCGGCTTTGGCGTTTCCCGACATCGTGAATTTGCAGGGGGGAACGCATCTGGAATTTCCCCGTTGTGGGACTAATAAAGGCTTATCTTATTTGCGGGCTTTCTCAGCGAAGCGGTGGTGGTAATAACAGACGTCGTTCTGTTTATTACGTTTGGTCCGCGCCGCTGTCACCGTGGGCTGGATCTGCTCCGTGGGTTGAGGCTCTCCATGGCTCGGGGCGTCAGTTTTGAGGTCTGCGGATGCCGCTGTGGGTGTCAGCTCCTTGCAGGCGTTGACGAGCCAGTAAGCCTCGTTGGCCAGCGTGCGGAAGTCTTGGTGGTTGCTGCACTTCATGCTGGCGAGTGTCCCTCTCATGTGTGGCGGCAGCGTGCTGAGGAAAATAAACTGGAAGAGGAAATTGTCATTGTCCTCTTCCTTGAGCTGCAGCAAATCCTCCATGAGGGTCTTCGGATTGCCCCCTCTGTGGCCGTAGACCGCCAGGATCTTCTCGGCTCTTTCCTCTGCTGACGGGACGTAGTTCGCCACGATGGTCGCCTTGAGTGTCTCGTACTTGTCCCGGGTCGGTGGTCGCCGGCTCAAGCTCCGCACACACTTCGAAGTGGCGGAGTCGAGTTTGGAGACGATGTGGTAGAACTTCGTATCGTCTGCCGTGATGCCTGCCAGTATGAATTGGGCTTCAGCCTGCTGAAACCAAGAGGCGGGGTCTTCTCGCCAGAAGTCTGGCAGCTTGACAGCGACGGCGTTCGTGCACACCGTCACCGTTGTGCCCGCCGGGTGAGGGTGCCTTGCTTCGGCTCTCACGGCGGTGCTGGAGCTCGGTTGAGCTCTCTCAATACCCTCTGCCGGAGGGAACGGTTGATCGTCCGCTCCCCCGTCTGCGTAGTTTCTGGCGTCTGCCTGAGTGGCCACGGATGAGTCGCTTGAAGAAGAACGCCTCCGGTCCATACTCGCGTCAAGGTCACCAGTGTAGAGGAGCTGGAATTAATGAGGCGATTTTGGTTTAAAACAGCGTTTTATTAATCAGCTCTCCTAACTTGTCTCATCTGGTGCAGAGCGTGGCAGAAGATGAAAAGATACAGAGTTCTGCCAGCTCGCTGGTTAAATACAGGCACACATCAAAAGACGGCATTACAAAGGCTGATATCCCTCGTTATCTTAATCCCCCCATTGTCCTGTTATCTCCTCTCCTCTTCTTGGGAGGTGATGGGAATTCCTCTCCTCGCCTTGGGGGGTGAGGGTGACTCCTCGGTCTCCGCCGTCGCGTCCTGGGACGTCTTTGTTCTTCGCACGGCGGGTGAGATTCCTTTGTCCTTTCAGAGGTGTGAAGTTCCTTACATATGCAGTCACTAAGCATCTCACATGTTCAAACATATGTAGGTATGGAATATATGAGTAATATACTGTATACCACAAAACATGTTATATAAAAAAACAGCAAATAGCAAAGCAACTGGAGTTGGAAAAGAAAATAAAACAATTAGAAGAGACTTATGCAACAAAATCAGAGGTGACATTAGCTGAACTTAAAAATACTAGAAATACATTACATGACTTGATAACTAGGAAAGCTGGAAAAGATATATTGTTTGCTAAGCAAAAAATGTTCGAAATGGGTAACAAACCCAATCGTCTTTTAGCACGGCTGGCAAAGAATGCTCCAGTGAAATCTTTTATTCCAGCTATATTAAATGACAATAATCAGAAACAAGTTAGTAATCATCAAATCAATGAGAGCTTCAAAGAATTTTATGCCAATTTATATAGATCACAGGCTGATGAGGACAGGCTCGGATCAGGTTTCTTTTTAAATAATTTAAGTTTCCCGCAGTTAGTAGAGGACCAAGTTAAATTTTTGGAATCACCGATATCCCAACTTGAGATAGACATGGCTATCTCAGCACTTCAGTCAGGGAAATGTCCAGGAGCAGACGGCTTTCCTGTTGAGTTCTTTAAAGTGATGAAAGGGAAAATCAATAATATCTTACTCAGGGTTTTTAATAAGTCATTTGCGGGATCCGAACTTCCAGAGTCTATGTATAGAGCAAATATAATATTAATAGAAAAGAAAGGTACGAACCCAGAATTATGCTCTTCTTATAGACCTATTAGTCTCCTGGGCGTGGACAACAAAATACTGTCGAAGATACTGGCTACTAGATTAGAGCAGATTCTACCTTCAATTGTGAATTCCGATCAGACAGGCTTTATCAAAGGTCGGAACTCATACTATAACACAAGATGCCTTTTCAACATTATTCACTATCTTAATTTTCATCAGACTCCTGGGACCATTGTTTCAATGGACGCTGAAAAGGCGTTTGATAGAAATGAATGGGAATATATGTTTGAAGTGATGAGAAGATTTGGTTTCAGACCAAATTATTTGAAATGGGTTAAACTTCTGTACCGAGCGCCTACTGCCTCAGTTTTGACCAATGGCCTTGTATCGGCTCCATTTAAAATGACTAGAGGTACAGCACAGGGAAGCCCACTATCTCCTCTTTTGTTTGCTCTGGCCATTGAGCCCTTAGCAATGGCTATTAGACAAAACCCACATATTCAGGGAGTAACTGTGGGAACAAAACAACACAAAATTCTGCTGTATGCTGATGATGTCTTGCTGACATTAACAGACCCAGCTAAATCTTTAGTGACCCAGTGCATCAGGGAATTTGGTCTAATATCTGGCTATAAGATAAATTTTGCTAAGTCAGAGATAACGCCCCTGAGTTATACGGGAAACACTGAACCTATGTATGTCAAACCCTTCCGCTGGGCCCCGTCAGGATTTATATATTTAAGAATTAAAATTACACCTTAAATTACTCAAATTACTCAATTATATGCAGAAAATATTAATCCCATGATAAAAGAGATCAAAGAAAGTCTGACCAGATGGAAGCGCCTTCCGATATCATTTTTAGGCAGAATTAATCTTGTCAAGATGACAGTTCTCCTAAAAATAATATATCCTATATCTATGCTATTTGTGATATTAAAATCAGAGGATATTAAAATGATTATTAAAGCTTTATCAGACTATATTTGGGCAGGCAGGCGGCCTAAGGTTAAATTGGAGATACTGCAATTGCCAAATGATCAGGGAGGATGGGGTTTACCAAATGTAGAAAACTTTATTTTGGCAATTCAGGCAAGAATTTTCTCCTCCTGGGTTAATGAACATTCATGTCAATGTCCCTGGTTTGAGATGGAGTCAGTAATGTGTAAACCTTTTTCCCCTGTGAATTTGCTGGAAAGATGTGTAAATGAGTTACCATGTATTGTTAAGGATAATTTTCTGATAGGAATTGTATTATGGGCATGGAAAAAAAATGAGGAAAATATTTAAAAGTAACTCACTTAATACCCTCATAGCATTGGATAATCTAGAACTCTCACTACAAAGTGCAGGATTAAATTTTACAAGCTGGCAAAGAGCAGGTATAAAGAGACTTTATGATCTTTTTGAAAATGGAAGATTTAAAACATTTGATTCTTTGAAAACCCAATATCAACTTGAAAATAAGGATTTCTATAAATATTTACAAATTAGACATTTCATATATAAGAAAGCTAATTCTTTGGACTTTATAGGTGATTCTCACCAACTGGAAAAGTTTTTTCTTAATAGAGAGCACAAACACTTCATATCAAAATTTTACTCTGAAATATATAGTTTGAGTTTAGATAAACTTGCATGGTTAAGAAAATCCTGGTGTACTCTACTCAAATGTGCCATAGGAAATGATGTCTGGGATAAAATGTTGCTGCTGCCTTCCAGAATTTCAGTATGTAACAGATTTAAAGAACTACAGTATAATATATTTCACAATGTTTATATTTTGTCATATATTTATAGTAAATATAAAACAGGAATTTCATCAAATTGTCCTAAATGTAAAAGTCAAGTTGGCACAAGATTTCAGTGTCTGTGGGAATGTAATATCATTCAGACATTCTGGAGAGCAGTATGCACAAACATTAGTAAAGCAGTAGGTAAACAAGTAGCAATCAGTCCTCTACTATGTTCACTTAGAAATGTTCCTGATTCTTTGATGCAATATGAGGATGTTATTCAAACACTTCTAATGTTGGCTAGGAAAGTCATTATGGTGAAGTGGGTCGGAGATGAACCTCCCTCTATTGCTAAATAGAAGTCGCTGATCCGGGAAACCCCGACTTTAATAAGACTGGGATATTATACTGATGGGAAAGCTAGAGTCTATCTACAAAAATGGACGAAGCCGTTGGAAGCATTGGGATTGAACGGTGGTTTGGACTCAAGTGGACTGCAGGTGGATGTGTAAACGAAAAACCCATGTACAAAAAACGTTTGCTTGGTGGCTCTTTCTTTGTCTTTAAGCTGCTGTGAATATGTTTGACCGGTCCTGTATGGTTTTGTGAATTTTGCTTTTTCTTTGTATAAAGTTTAAAATTAATTAAAAAAAAATTTTTTTTAAAAAGTAGCAAGTTTACAAAAAAGTATGTCAGAAACTAAAAAGAAAATAAATCAAATTTATGAGAAAAGCTGCTATACAAAAAGACTAATGTTTAAAAGAAAGATGACATTTTTGATAAGGAAACTAGAAGAGCACTCAGAGAGCACATACCTCCGCCAAGGCGCCTTCCGCCCCTCATGTATCACCTCCAAAATGTAATGGGTTTGTTTTGGAGGATTCTTACTAACACAGTGTGAGAAGATAAGAGCCTTGGTGGAGGTATGCGTTCTCGGATCACCAAAATGTTTTGGGTTCCTCTCTAGGCAGCTGCAAGGAGTGTTTGTGTTCACAAATGCAAAATGGATGATGACATAGTGATAGTTAAGAGGACGAACTTTATAGCTTTTATCTGCCACACCATGAATGTTGCTGCACAGCTACATAAGAAAAGTGACAGAATCAAAACCATTGTGCAAGCAGCAGAAAACTTCCTAGATGTGAAAGATATCACAGCTGACCAGATTCATGCTTTATTGAAAGCTGAAACTGGGGAGACTGCACATGCTGAAACAAGACCTTAATTATGGTACTACACATACTATAGTGGAATGCGAGGAGTCTTATAGCAAACAGACAAGAACTCAAGAAGTATCTTTACGAACTAGAAGTTGTTCAACAGGTAGTGTGTGTACAGGAGACATGGCTTCAACCTCACTTAGATTTTGTTATTCCAGGATACAGTTCAATCAGACAGGATAGAATTAACACTGTAAATGGAGGAGGATGTGCCACTTTCATTAAAAATGGCCTGGCGTATAGGGTGATTCCCTCCCCTGATGATATAGAGTGTAATATTATTGAAATATGTAGGCCAAATGGACAAGGAAGTATTAAGATGATTAATTATTACAACCCATGTAAGAAGTTAACAGCAGATATTTTCAGTGTTATGGCAGGGGAAGGGCATATGTAATTGGTATGATGTGGAGACGTTAATGCCCACAATAGCTTGTGGGGAAGCACACATACAGATAACAATGGAAATGTTGTGGAAAAGATGTTAGATGAAAGATCGTTAATTTGTCTAAACAGTGGTGAAGGTGCCAGGGTGGATGTGCATAGGGGCACATTATCATGTATTGACCTGACTCTGGTATCTGATTCTTTAGTGAGCACCTGTGAATGGATGGTTATGAACAGGACAACTATGGGAAGTGATCACTTCCCAATACTTACAGTTATTAAAACTGAAGTATGTATTACCTCCAGTAATGCACTGGGCCTCACTCCTTTTCTCACTCTCAATGAAATATTTTTTTTGCTGGTCATTAACATTTGTTGAGTCCCCATCATGCTGCTTGCTCTCTACATGTCTGTTCTTTTCTTCTTCTCTATCCCCTCACCCCCCAGCCAGTCGCAGCAGATGACTGCCCCTCCCTGAGCCTGGTTCTGCTGGAGGTTTCTTCCTGTTAAAAGGGAGTTTTTCCTCTCCACCATCACCAAGTGCTTGCTCACAGGGGATCGCCTGATTGCTGGGGTCTTTCTGCAACTGTGGGGGTTTCCCCTACAGTTGATAGTGCTATGAGATGACTGTTGTTGTGAAATGGCGCTATATAAATAAAGTTGAATTGAATTGAATTATACAAGAGGGAAGATGTTTTACAAGATGGTGTTTTGACAAGGCAGATTGGGGAAAATTTAGGCAATACTGTGTTCAATCATGTCATTTGGTAACATTAGAAGGTGGCATAGGATAGTGTTCAAGTCAGGTAACCAATCATATTCTGAATGCTGCAATAGTAAGTATACCTAAGAAAACAACACAGGGTAGGAAGAAGGTTGTACCCTGGTGGAATGACGAATGTAGTATTGCAATAAAAGAGCGAAACAAGACATTCAGAGAGCTGAAGAGGAATATGACTAGTGAAAACTTAAGAGTATAAAAAGAAAAGGGCAGTAGCTCCAAGGATTATTAAAAACAGGAAAAGGTCAATATGGAGAGAATTTTGTTCCACCCTTGGTAGGAAAACAGAACTAGGTGATGTCTGGGGTATGTTTAAAAAAATGAATGGGAAAAGGGTATCAGTTAAAATTCCAGTTTTAGTGGAGGGAGACAAGATGGCTGTATCAGACAAAGAAAAGGCAGAAGTCCTAGGTAGAGCATGTGCGGCAGTGCATAAAGGAGACCATCTTTGTGAGAGTCATAGACAGCAAAGGCAGCATAAACTCAGAGAAAATGCAAACTTAAAAAAATGAAGTGAAAGAGGACATGACTGTGTTAGACCTCAAGCTCACAATGTCAGAGCTTAAGAGAGCTTTGCAAGATAGTGGATACACAGCTCCAGGATATGATCAGTTAAGCTATGCTATGTTCTGGCAGTTGCCTATGCAATCAATGCAACTGGTGCTGAAATTGTTTAACAGGATATGGAAGGAGGGGCTTATCCCAAGTGGGTGGAAAAAGGCTGTAATTTTACCATTTAATAAGCCAGGGAAAGATCCAGCTCATCCAGGCAACTACAGGCCAATAGCATTAACGTCACATTTAGGGAAATGGATGGAGAAGGTGTTAGTTTACAGACTCTCATACTGTATGTATTAGAGCAAAAACGATTAATAAACGACTATCAGAATGGTTTTAGAAGAGGAAGATCCACAGTGGATGCTCTAGTTAGGGTAAGTAATGATATTGAAAAGACTCTCAAAATGAAAGAAGTAATGGTTATAGTTTATCTGGATATTGAAAAGGCTTATGACTCACTGTGGAAGGACGGTCTTCTTATGAAATTGAATAAAATGGACATTGGTGGTAGGATGTATAATTGGATAATGGATTTTTTTAACACACAAGACAATTAGGGTTAAAGTAGGATCAGAAGCTTCTAATGACTTTGAAACAGAAAATGGTGTTCCTCAGGGGAGTGTGATAAGCCCTGTTTTATTCAATATAATGATTAATGACATGTTTGAGGATCAAGAGGGATCCATCAAAACAGCACTATATGCAGATGATGGCGCCATATGGACGAGGGGAAGAAATGAGAAATTTGTGTTCAAAAACATCAGGAAAGCAATGGAGAAAGTGGAAAAGTGGTCATATGACTGGGGATTTAAACTTTCAAACAGTAAAACCTGCTATATGACTTTCACAAAAAAACGCAGAACTGGTACAGAACCATTAACATTAGATAATCAACCAATAAAGAAAGTCAGTGAGTTCAAATATCTAGGATTGTGGTTTGATAGTGCATACACATGGAGAGTTTGTGTTGAAAATTTGGAGACAAAATGCAAAAAAGTCATTAACCTCATAAAAGCTGTAGCTGGACACAAATGGGGTGCAGATAAACAGGCATTAATTGACAATTACAGAGCACTAATGCGATCGACTATAGACTACGGATGTATGATTTGTGGAGCAGCGGCAAAGACAACTCTGGAAAAAACAGACAAAATGCAGCATAGAGCGCTTCGCCTGTGCATTGCAGCCGTCAAAACAACACCAAACAATGCAGTTTTAATAGAAGCAGGAGAAATGCCAATGGATTTGAGAAGAGATAAACTCGCATTATCATACTGGGTCAAGCTGAAAGGAAGTGACGAAGCAAATATTTCAAAAACAACACTACAAGACTGCTGGGAATACTCTAATTTCCAGGGACATGGGTTTGGGTGGACAATTGAAAGAAGGACCAGAATGTATGGGCTGTACACTGTTGATATAGCTAACACCAGTCCAATGAGTAATGTTCCCCCTTGGCTGTTTCTGGGAATAGAAGTAGATGCTAGTCTGCTAATGAGGAAAAAGGATTGGCATATGAGCGAAGTTGTTAAAACAAGCATTTACCTCAAGAACAATTACTATAACTTCTTACAGCTCTATACTGACGGTTCAAAGAATAAAGAGGGCTCTGTTGGAGTTGGAGTATACATCCCAGAATTTAAAGTGACCATCGCAAAAAGACTCCAACAATACATCCGTGTTTACAGCAGAGATGGTGGCAATAATTATTGCTTTGCAGTGGGTGGAGAAGGTCAGACCAGACCGGGTGGTGGTGTGCACGGACTCACTTGCAGCGTTAAAAACCATACAGACACTGAAATCTATGAGGGAAGACTTGGTGATTGAGCTATATCACAGTTTATTTAGGGTACACAGGGGTGGTGGAGAAGTTCAGTTTTGTTGGGTTCCTGCACATGAAGGGTTGAAAGGGAATGACTGTGCAGACAAATTAGCAAAAAGTGCTCTTGGAAAAGAGATAACTATACCATTGTCTCTTGGAAAAGGTGAAGCAGTAATCAAGAAAAAGGAACTAAGCAATGGCAAAAAAGATGGGATGAAGATCATAAAGTAAGATAAAATAAGCCTTTATTAGTCCCACAATGGGGAAATTCCAGGATTGCAACAGCACAGGGATAGGAACACTCAGAAGGCAAGAAAAAACAAGAGCAGCAAGTATACATATGTACATATAAACATAAATATATAGACACACGGTGCGGAGCATTGCAGCTAGATGGAATAAATATATAGATATATAAACACACAGTGTGGAGCATTGTAGCTAGATGGAATAAATATGTGACTATATAAACACACACAGTGTGGAGCATTGTAGCTAGATGGAATAAATATATGAATATATAAACGCACACAGTGCGGAGCATTGTAGCTAGATGGAATAAATATGTAAATATATAAACACACACACAGTGCGGAGCATTGTAGCTAGATGGAATAAATATGTAAATATATAAACACACAGTGCGGAGCATTGTAGCTAGATGGAATAAATATGTAAATATATAAACACACAGTGCGGAGCATTGTAGCTAGATGGAATAAATATGTAAATATATAAACACAGTGTGGAGCATTGTTTTTTTTTCCACAATATCTTTATTGAACCTTTTTTTTTTTTTAACAAACATAATACAAACAATCAAACACTAACACTAAAGTACTACAAAAAAAAAAAAAAATGCACTAAAAACACCAACAACCACCAACAAAATCAAGTCTTCAACAATGCTCCTCTGTTTAGTCTAGACAATCCAATACATAAGTATACATATTATGTTCACCAGTTTGGAATTTACAAGGTCCACACACATCATTCACCTTCTTCTTCAAGAGTTATGTTTAAATTTTTTACATAATCAATAAAAGGTCTCCATATATTCTCAAACACAATTTCCTTTGATTTCAGTATATATGTTATTCTTTCTAATGGAAGGTTTGTTAACATCTGTCTTAACCACTGAGTCACATCTGGTCTATGAGTCTTTTTCCATAATAGTGCAATACATTTTTTGGCATTAAGCAAACTGAGGTCTATGAATGTTCTTTCACTTTTATTAAAATTATGCTTTTCTGGGTACAGACCCAACAAAAACAGTTTAGGATTCAATATGATTTGTTTTGAGATTATTTTTTCAATTGTTACCCTCACCTCTTCCCAAAACATTCGTATTAATCTACATTCCCATAAACAATGAAATAGGGTTCCTTTACTTTCCATGCATTTTGTGCATGTATCTGGTATATTTTTGTTATATCTATTTAACTCCTCCGGTGTAACATACATCCGCATTAGCCATTTGAAATGTATCAATTTAAGGCGTACATTTATTGATTTGGTTTGAGCTTCTGTACAAGCCAATTCCCATTGTTCCTCTGAAATTTCAATTTGCAGATCTTCTTTCCAGTAGTTTAATCTTTTCAGTGAATTTTCACTTGAAGATAGTGTCAATGAGTTATAAAACTCTGAAATAATACCCTTTCTTTTACTATCTTTCATCATCATTTTTTCCAAGGATGAATAAATAGGTCGAGTGAGAGCTTTATTTTGATTTGATCGAATAAAGTTTCTAAGTTGAAGATATTTAAAAAAATGTGTTCTATTGAGATTAAATTTGATCCTCAGCTCTTCAAAAGACATTATGTTGTCTGCACATGGCAAATATAAATCCTGAATCTTTTGTATCCCTTTTAAATTCCATACTTTAAATACAGCGTCCGCTCTCCCTGGTTTAAAATATTGATTACCCCATATTGGACTAAATTGTGACAATAACTGTGGTTCTTTTAAATAGTTTTTAGCTTCACACCATATTTTGATCATATGCTTTACAAATGGATTTTTAACTTGTTTTTGTAATTTTTTTGCCGAATCTGAGTATATGAATATGGGAAGAGGTAAAGGTAAATTGTATGATTCCATTTCAGTCCAGTGAGGGAGATCATTTGATGAAAAATAATATGTCATAGACCTCAGTTGTGCCGACCAATAATACAACATAAAATTTGGACATTTCAGACCTCCACGATCAAATGGTAAATATAATAAAGACAAACGTAATCTAGCCCTCCTGTTGTTCCATATAAATTCCACTAACTTTTTTTTTATTCTTGAGAATAGATCTAAAGGTGGTGATAAGGGAATGTATTGAAATAAATAAAGTATTTTAGGTAAAATATTACTTTTAAGTATATTGATTCTCCCGATCATCGACATTGGTAGTGACATCCATCTCTGAGTTAACTCATTGATATCTGACATTAAGGCTTCATAGTTGACACTGGCGACTGATTCTAGCTTAGGCATAATTTGGATTCCTAAATATTTAAACTGATTTACAACATTGAATTGATTTACCTCAGGGGCTGGGTAATTTCTCTGGGTCTCATTTAGCATTAATATTGAAGATTTAGTTTTATTTATTTTATATCCTGATATTTCCCCAAAATTCTTTATTAAATTCAACAAGGTTGGAATTGATTTTTTTAGATTCGACATAAACAAAATTATGTCATCGGCGTACAGGGAGATTTTATGTTCTGTTGGTCCAACTTTAATTCCATATATTTGTGAATGTAAACGTATCGCTATCGCTAAAGGTTCAATTGCCATAGTAAACAGTAAAGGTGAAAGTGGACAGCCTTGTCGACATCCTCTATTGATTTTTATTGGTTTTGAAATATTGTTATTTGTTAGGATTTCTGCTGTAGCATTATTGTATATTATTTGAACCCATTTTATGAAATTATTTCCAAGTCCAAACCTTTGTAGGACTTCAAAAAGAAAGGGCCATTCAACTCTATCAAAGGCCTTTTCGGCGTCCAATGATAGGAGAGCTGTATCCGGTGCTTCTTTATTAAAATAAATAATATTAAATAGTCTTCTTACATTATGGAAGCCTTGTCTACCCTTTATAAAGCCATTCTGATCTCGATTAATAATATTTGGTAAAATTTCTTGTATTCGTCTTGCTAAAATTTTACAGATTATCTTAAGGTCGGCGTTTAATAGGCTTATTGGTCTCATATTTTCACATTTATTAGAGGGCTTACCTGGTTTTGGCAGCAGTATAATTAAGGCATTATTTATGTATGATGGTAAATTATTATTTTGAAATGCTTCTAAAACCATTTCCAAAAAAGGTTTTATTAATTTATTCTTAAATTTTTTATAAAGGTCAACTGGAAGACCATCTGGTCCTGCACTTTTTCCTGATTTCATATTATCAATGGCTAGCCCAACTTCTTCTTGACTAATTTTAGACTCCAATATCTCCCTATTTTCATTTGGAATACACGGTATAGATAGTTCGTTCAAAAACCCATTTAGTTTTGTTAAATCAGGTTCATTTTTGGTATCATATAATTTTTCATAGTAATCTCTAAAGGCTCTATTAATTTCTAAAGGATCTATAACTACCTGTCCGTTACTTATAATACTGGTAATTGGTGTTTTAATTTCCAATTGTTTAATCTGCCATGCTAATAATTTTCCTGATTTTTCACCTTGTTCATAAAAAGATTGTTTCAATCTTAGAAGACTCGAGGCAGCTCTATTCGCTGATTTTTTGTCGTATTCAGCTCTCAAAATCAGTAATTCATTCTCCAACCTTGGGTCACTTCCTGCATACACTTTTTCCTGAAGACTTTTTATTTTATGTTCCAATTTAGCTCTCTCCTCTCGAGTCTTCTTAGATTTTGATCCTGTATAACTAATAATATGTCCCCTAATAAAAGCTTTGAAAGCCTCCCACTTTACACATGCTGATGTTTGTGTAGTATTGATGTCAAAGAACTCGTCTATCTGTTTTTCTATATACTTGACAAATTCCTCATCCTGAAGCCATTTATGCTGAAATTGCCATCTACCTGATTCCTTTGTCAATTTTTTATCTACATATATTAGACAACAGGGTGCATGATCAGAGATCACGATGTTATCATAAAAGCAGTTTTGAATCTTGGACCTTAATTCTGTGGAAATCAAAAAATAATCAATACGTGAGAATGTCTTGTAGGTACTGGAATAACAAGAATAGGCTTTAACTTGTGGTTTCATTTCTCTCCATATATCTAACAATCTCAATTCTTTCATAAAATGGTTAATAGTCATCCTGCATCCAATGTGCGTACAATCCAGTCCTGTTGATCTATCCACACCTGGATTCAATGTACAATTAAAATCCCCTGCTATTATATGTTGCCCTGTAAGTGATGATAAGATGAGAAATAAATTAGCAAAGAACTTCTGATCATCTATATTGGGACCATATAAGTTCACAAGATTTATATTTTCTAATAGCAAAGAACCTTGAATGATTACATATCTTCCAAATTTGTCTCCAATTACATTTTTCACTTGAAAAGGAACTGATTTATGTATGAGAGTCATAACTCCCCTGGCTCGGGATGAAAATGAAGAGGTGAATACACTTCCCTGCCATCTACTCCTAATTCTTTTAACATCCTCCTCTATCAGATGAGTTTCTTGTAAAAACACAATTCTTGAACCCATGTCCTTTATTTTATTCATAACTTGTTTAAGTTTTTTTAAATTTTGTAGACCTCTGCAATTCCATGAAGTTAAATTAAGATTAACACTTTGGTCCATGATCAATAGAGAGTTTGGGATTACCTTGCAGTGTAAACATGCTCATACAGAGAAGCAAAAACATGAGTGGTTGAACATTCATCCTACAAACTACACACAAACAAATTTCCCCTTCCCACACTTGTGGCAAACCCCCCAAAATCAAAAGAAAAATTCTGTCTCCCGATATAGCCATCGACCGTTCCACACCCACGGGGAACAGCCTAAGCCACTCCTTCTTCATCCTCCCAATCACCCTAACTCTACTGCTTTTAATGACGTAACATTAACTCTCCTCTGTAGTTTTCCAACTTAACTCCAAAATTTTTAACAACTTTGTACATCATAGTTTTGTTTTTTTTTTGTTTGTTTTGTTTTTTTGTTTTTTTAATATATAATACAATCTATATTTTGTAAACTTACTATTTACTTCAAGTCAGTCAGATGCCTGTGCAAATGCTTAATTATTCTACCTTATATTTTGTTCATGCTTAGCTTCCACCAGTCTCTTCTTCTTCTTTGATCTTCTTGATGAACTCCTGCGCCTCCTCTGGGGTCTTGAAGATGTGGGTTCTGCCCTCATACGTGGTCAGCAGTCTCGCAGGATAGATTACACCATGACGAATCCCAAGGTTGCGCAGCTCCTTACGTACAGGATCAAACGGCTTCCTCAATTGCTGGATTCCTGTGGCCAAATCTGGGTAGAACCGCACCTGCTGGTCCTGGTGTTTAATCTCTCCTTTAGCACGTGCAGCGTTGAAGATCTTCATCCTGTCTCTGTTGCTAAGAAACTTCATAATTAAGGTCCTCGGCGGTCCCTTATCTCTCCGTGGGCCAATACGATGTGCTTTTTCCAGAACCACTGCTGATTGCAACTCCTCGCTGCCCAGCACCTCCGGAATCCACTTTTCCAGAAAGGAACATACGTCCCGACCTTCTGATTCCTCTGGAAGACCCACCAGCCTCAAATTATTCTGTCTCGACCGAGATTCCAAATCCAAAATATTATCTTCCAGAGATTTATTTTTTTTTTTTCCAAAGTGCGCACCTTTAATTGAAGACGGGTGACGTCATCTTCAGCACTAGCGAGACGGAGCTCCATCTGCGCCGTTCGTTCTACACAGTCACCCAATTCCTTTCTTATTCCTTCCAACGCTGTCATAATCCCATCAAATCTAGAGGAAAAGTCCGCTCTCATTGAACTCATGGCAGCCATCAGCGCATCTGCGCCATTCCCCGCATATATCGCACCTTTGCCAGCCTCCTCCGCCATATATGGAGTTTTGTTTGCTGCGTCACAGACCTGAAAGTCCGTTAATTTGGACTGTTTCGGCGGCTCGCTTTTTCCTTTTCCTGGTTTTCCAGCCTTAGGCTTCGCCGACATATCCTCGCCCAAATGCTGGGATACGTTCTGTCCCAAATGAGAGAGTTATTTGCCGATTTTTTTTCTCCAGGAGCAGAGCAGAGCGAGACACATCCGTCCTACGTGGCAGCCATAACCGGAAGTCCGTGTGGAGCATTGTTGCTAGATGGAATAAATATATAAATATATAAACACACACAGTGCGGAGCATTGTAGCTAGATGGAATGAAACAGCATAACCGTCTACTTAGTTATCCTACATGGTATGATTATGTACCCATACATATTGTCACCCTCCGTAGCTACCGGTATTTTCCTAGTTGTATACCGGAGGGGACCATTGTGTAAGTCTATTGCGTCTTTTGCATTCAATACTATTAGGTTGTCACGTCTTTTTGCTATCTCTGCGAGCAGCCCTGCTTAGGTTATACAGTCTGACAGCCGTAGGTAGGAAGGACCTGCGAAACCTCTCGGTTGTGCACCTAGGATGATGTAGTCTGCTGCTAAATGAGCTCCTTAGTGCATTCAGTGTGTCCTGCATAGGGTGGAACTCGGACTCCAGCAGAGATGACAGTTTAGCCACCATCCTTCTCTCTCCCATCTCCTCCACTGGGTCAAGGCGCTGCCCCAGGACAGAGTTAGCTTTCTTGATCAGTTTGTTCAGTCTCTTCCTATCGACTGCTGTAATGCCACTGCCCCAGCAGACCACTCCAAAAGTGATGGCTGATGCCACCACCGTGTCGTAGAATGTGTTCAGCAGCGCCCCTTGTATGCCAAAAGACCTGAGATAAAGGTAGATCTAAAGGTAGATCATATTACAAAATACAAAAATCTATTGTGGGGTGGATTTGTGGTGTGGGGTGGATTTGTGGAACAGTCTGGAGCCGGAACTGAAACTTTGTACAAAGAAATCAATACAAAAAGAGGTATAAACATTATTTGCTGAAAGGATATATGTTAGAAGGGTAGTATTTATATGTACGATTCACTATGCTCACTCTGGGACACTATGGGACACTATGGAATGGTGGGTGGGACAGCACTGTGTATATCTGTGTTGTTTGAGGCTGGTTTTGATGTATGGATATCAATGTACGTATGTTAGGATGGATGGGTGTTAATGTTGATATGTACAAAATACAGTTAATTGTTTACTTGGGGTCTTAAATGTGATAATTTGTATATCATTCACATGGGTGTATTTATGGAAAAGAGGAGATGGAATTAATAAGTGTTCACTTCTTCCTTCTCCCTTTCGAACACTGTATACTGTTACTTTATTGCATTTGTCATTTGCTTTGTTTCTGTTATACTTCTTTGTTCGAAATAAAGTATCTATCTATCTATCTATTGCAATAAAGAATTTCATAACAACCAAAAGGAGGGAAAACATCATTATGGTAAAACTCAGACTGGATCACACAGGTTTAAACAGCACTTTATTCACCATGGGGAAAAGCGAAAGTGACAAATGTAGAGAATGTGGAGTAAAAGAAAATGTCGAGCACATCTTATTACACTGTCACAAATATGGAAATGAAAGACAGATAATGGAAAATGAAGTTCGAGAGGCCGGTAGGGAATGGGATTTAACTGGGATTCTGGGAACAGATGGAGATGGAGAGGCAATAAGAATCACGAGAAAGGCTCTTTTCTCTTTTAAATAACACAGGATTAAGTCGGAATTTAGGGGTCGGGCTCAGATGACATAATATTACACACTCTTGTACAGTAGGTGGCGGTATGCACCTTTCAGTTGTTTGCTATCCGCCAGTAACCTAGAGAAGAAGAATCAAGTCAGAGGCAGTAATGCACCTGTAAGCTGGTTGCCAACTGCCAATCAAATCTAAAAGAAGAAAAAAAGAAGATAGGATGTCTATATAATGTCACGAAGACATATAGACAGGTGTCTGTCTATAGGCATATACTGTAGACAGGTGTCTTTGACTATGTGATCAATGGCAGGCATCCCTCATGATGCTCCTTTGATCTCTGACATCATAGGACTTGCAATGCTGTCATAGAGATACGATATCTACATGACGTCATAGAGACATATAGACAGGTGTCTTTGACTATGTGATCAACGGCAGGCATCACTCACAATCATAGGACTTGCTATGACCTATGATGTTCCGATGATCTATAGATAGGATGGCTATATGACGCCATATAGACAGGTGTCTTTGACTATGTGATCAACGGCAGGTATCACTCACGAGCATAGCACTTGCTGTGACCTATGATGATCCTATGATCTCAGGCATTCAGAGGACGGCCTATGATGTCTGCATGATGTCCTATGATGATCCTATGAACTCAAGCATCATAGGACTCACGATGCCGTCACATAGATATGAAGTCTATATGATCCTACGATCTCAGGCATCATAGGACTTGTGATGCCGTCATATAGATATGATGTCTATGACTACATTATGTCCTATAATGTTCCTATGACGCAAAGGATCAGAGGACCGCCAATGTCTGTGTGTCACAAGCATAGCACTTTGTGTTGCCATGGGAGCCATGTCAAAGATCAAACGCAGCCATCACTCACAATAATAATAATGCTGATAAACTTATAAGAGGAAGACCAATGAAGAAATAAATATGCAAGACAGAATCACTATAAATTCAAGAAATCTCTGTGTGTCTGTGTGTGTGTCTGTCACGTTTATAGGACATCAAAGGACGGCCTATGATGTCTGCCTGATGTCAAATGATTTCAGGCATCATAGAACTCACGATGCCATCATAAAGATATTCACAATGCCATCATAAAGATATGATGTCTATATAAGATAAGATGTCTATATAAGATAAGATAAGCCTTTATTAGTCCCACAATGGGGAAATTCCAGGATTGCAACAGCACAGGGATAGCAACACTCAGAGCAATAATTTAGAAGACAAGAAAATAAATGTACACATAAATATATATACACAGTATGGAGCATTGTAGCTGGATGGAATAAACAGCATAAACGTCTATTTAGTTACCCTACATAGTATGAATATGTACCCATACATATTGTCACCCTCGGTAGCAACTGATATTGTCCCAGTTGTATACTGGAGTGGACCATTTTGTGTAAGTCTGTTGCGTCTTTTGCATTCAATACTATTAGGTCGTCACTTTTTTGCTATCTCTGCGCGCAGCCCTGCTTAGGTTATAAAGTCTGACAGCTGTAGGTAGGAAGGACCTGCAAAACCTCTCGGTCACGCACCTAGGATGGTGTAGCCTACTGCTAAATGAGCTCCTCAGTGCGTTCAGTATGTCCTGCATAGGGTGGGACTCTGACTCCAGCAGAGATGACAGCTTAGCCACCATCCTTCTCTCTCTCTCCTATCTCCTCCACTGGATCAAGGAGGACCTTGATCCATCACATCAGCCATCACTTTGGAGGACCACTCCAAAAGTGATGGCTGATGCCACCACCGAATTGTAGAATGTCTTCAGGAGCGCCTCTTGTACACCAAAAGACCTGAGTCTCCTCAGTAGGAGCAGCCTGCGCTGTCCCTTCTTTTAGAGTGCATCAGTATTGTGTGACCAGTCTAGTTTATTATTCAAATGAACACCCAGGTACTTGTAGGATGTCACCATCTCAATGTCTGTTCCCTGGATGTTTACTGGTGCAATGGAGGGTTGTCCTTGCCTGCGACAGTCCACCACCAGCTCCTTAGTTTTCCTCGCGTTGATCTGGAGGTCTGGAAAAGTCCTCTGTACTCAGCTTCATCTCCGTTGGAGATGAGGCCAACGATCGCAGAGTCGTTAGAGAACTTCTGCAGATGGCAGTGTGTTGTGTTGTGTGAGAAGTCCGCAGTATAAAGGGTGGATTTACAGTGGGGCAAACAAGTATTTAGTCAGCCACCAATTGTGCACGTTCTCCCACTTAAAAGATGAGAGGTCTCCAATTTTCATCATAGGTATACCTCAACTATGAGAGACAAAATGAGAAAAAAAAAAATCCAGAAAATCACATTGTCTGATTTTTAAAGAATTTATTTACAAATTATGGTGGGAAATAAATAAATAATAAATAAATAAATGTTTTCTGCACAACAGATTTCTACAGCCATGGCCAATTCCACGTTGCCGCAAGCAGAGTTGCCAGATCAAGCAGTCTTCGTATTCTTGCTCAAGATGAAGAAACTAAGCCAAAGCGTCACTTTCTCAGCAATGTCGTTTTTAAAGAGGTGCTGACACAGTAAAAATGTGTAACCTTGAAGAATGCCAGTCTATACTACAAATGTGTAAAATGCCAAGCAATCCGCTGATTTTCTCCGGGTGCTCTGTTTTTTTGGTTTCTATGGGCATGCACGGGCCTTCCTGAACAGGGTCGAAAGCCATTTTTTGCTCAGATCTATTTTCATGATCCTGCTCATGAACTGGAATTACAATGCACCTTCTTCTTCTTCTCTCGGTTACTGGCAGATGGCAAACAACTGAAAGGTGCATACCGCCACCTACACTACAAGAGTGTGTAACATTATGTCATCTGAGCCCGACCCGTAAATTCTATGACTTAATCCTGTGTTTATTTAAAAAACAGAAAAGAGCCCTTCTTGTGATCCTTATTGCCTCTCTGAACGAAGAAGAGTGGGTCTACCAGATGGAGAGCAATAGAACGAGGAGAACTGCTGCATGTCAGAAAAGATGCCATGAACATGAAACACCTCAGGTTCCAGCAGTACGCCGCAGGCATGACTGTGAACAACACAGCCGTCTGAGACAGGAGGAGACCCTTCAGCAACGGGCATGTAGAAATACTTGCTTATACTTGGCTTCTACGGGCATGGACAGGTATGTACTAGTAATAATAATAATAATAGTAACCCAGGATAACAACAAGGTGAAATACAGAAAATCCCAACTTAAAGTGAGGATGTGGGCTGGGACCCATGCCCTGGAGACAAGGAATATCACTCTATATATAATTCAAGAAATCTCTGTCGGTCACAATGTCATGATGTCACGATCATAGGACTCGCAAAAACATCATAGGACTTGCCATGAGATCAAAGGCGGGCTGAGCTCACAATCATAGGACTCGCTATGACATCATCAAAAATCAAAGGCAGGCATTACTCATGATCATAGCACTCGCTATGCCATTATCAAAGATCAAAGGCAGGCATCATAGCTCAAAGCCAGGCATCAACAAATGAGTGGTGACATCAAAGATCCAAGGCGGGTTTCACCATGGTTGCTGTTGCCATGGTAACAGTAACTTTCGACAGTCGTGCAGAAATGCTTGCTTACACTTGCTTTCTATGGGCATACACGGGTATGCACGTGCATGCACAGGTACGTATGTACTAATATTTAAGATTTAAAAACATTCGTATTATTAATGTTGTCAGGGCAGTATACAACTGAGCAGTTTTACCTTCGTTTTGAAGCTCAAATACACACTACTCACAATAAGTTAGGGATATTTGGCTTTCAGGTGAAATTTATGGAAAATGTAAAAAGTTTACGCTACAGTGATATTATATCATGAAAGTAGGGCATTTAAGTAGAAGTATGCAAGTAGTGTATTTTGTTGCTCCATGCAGATTTTTTTTTTTATTTCCATTGTAGAGGATGCTGTCCACTCAATGAGGGTCACAAAAAGTGTGCTGAAGATAATGAATTCCAATATTTTGAAACTAATTTTCCCATTTAAACTTTGTGGTTTATTTACAGTAACCAAGCTAAGCTGACCGGAACAACTCTTTAATTAATGCTTTCTGATGCTGCATTACCATTTTGAAGGAAACATGTATTTTATCTTATACTTATGCATTTATTTCTATGCATATCTTTAGCTTATTTGTAAACTATGTTTTAAAATCAGGATTTTTCCTTTAATTCGCACATCAAATGGATTTCCAAGACTGCTTATCATTTACACAGTATCATCAAGATTATAGGAACATCTCGTCTCTGATGACAAACTAGTCCACACTTTTGTTAGTTCTAGATTAGATATAATTTCTTTTCATTAGGCTTTCTCAAGAGTCTTCAGCTTAATCCAAAATGCTGCAGCTATTAACCAGTACTATAAAGAGAGCTCATAGTGCTTCTATTTTGGCCTCGATTCACTGGCTTCCCATAGAATCTAGAATTAAATTTAAAATCCTTCTCCTCACTTATACCCCCTTTACACAGGGGTGGAAATCATTGAGAGATCTGGCCAATTTTTGATCTATCAATGATCATCACTGATTTCCACAATTACCGTGGTACTCTCAAAGGTTTAACTCAGACCAAAACAGACAAAGATCTCCTAAACCAGGGTGTCAGACTCATTCCATGGAGAGCCAAGATCCTGCCGGTTTTACCTCCACCCAGTGTCTTCAACAGGTGATTTCACTGAATTTCTTCCCACTGATTGCTGATCAGTGAAAACACCTGTTGAAAACACTGGGTGGAAGTAAAACATGTAGGGTCTTGGCCCTCCATGGAATGAGTTTGACACCACTGTCCTAAACTATCCCAAAGATCAAAAATTGGCCCAATCCCTGAATGATCTCTGTGCTGTGTAAAGGGACCCTTACAAAGCTCTAAATGATCAGGTCCATAATACCTTACCATCCTAACAGGGGACTGCACTACTAAAATGCAGGATTACTTGTAATACCTAGAATCTCTAAAAGTACAATCGGAGGCGGCGCTTTCAGTTATCAGGCTCCTCTCCTGTGGAACCAGCTACCAGTTGGAGTTCGGAGACAGACTCGATCTCTGTTTTTAAGGCTAAAAAAATTCCTTAAGCTTACAGTTAGGAATGGATCAGGTGACCCCGAACTTTTCCTTACTCATGCTATGTAGTGTCCAGCAAGTGAGCCCTCTGGTAGTCCTCAGGTGAGTGTGTGTTTTAACATCTTCCTCTCTTTGCAGACTGGGGTGACCCTAATTACTGGCAGCTGGGTAATTGTCTCCACCTGCTCCCATTTGCTGACGAGTATAAGTAGGAGTGGTGTAGAGCAAACCATTGTGGGATCTTTTGGTAAAACTGCCAACCATCTGTGACCAAGAACGTCTTTTCTTGAATAATTGTCTAGTCAGAGAATTAATCCTCGTTTGTTCTTATGTAAAGCTGCCTGCTCCAGCCTGCCAGTGGGTTGCTCCAGTCGTGCACGCTCACCTGCTTCTTCAGCCGCCACTGTTCCACGCCTGGGCTCCTCACCTCCACACACCTCTCCCCCTTTGCTGTCAAAGAGATCCTGTAAGCTCTGGAAACCATCCTCATTCTTCATATCTCACCAGTCTTGGATTCATCCTTCATCCAGATTCATCTGAATCTGCAAAGAGGCTACAGATACGGACATAATACCTAGTGAGCTACTCTGTGGGCTTTCCAGTCTCTCTCATCGGCTATTGGAGTGAGAATTGCTGTCCATCGGCCTCATCAGCTGTTGCTCGTTATACTTACTGGAACAATACTTAGTGGCTGTCTCTCTCCTAGGTAGTCTCCCTGCAATGAGGTCCAACATATTGGAGACTCTAAAGTGGCCCTAGGTGCGAATGTGTGTGTGAATGGTTAAGGGATAGCGCCGTACCGTGGCTGCTTCATCCATCCAGGTGGATGCCCTCAATTTCCCCTCTGGGGATCAATAAAGTATACAAAATCAAAAAAAAAATATATACACTACCGTTCAAAAGTTTGGGGTCACCCAGTAAATTATTTTGTGTTTTCCATGAAAAGTCACACTTATTTACCACCATGAGTTGTAAAATGAATAGAAAATATAGTCAAGACATTGACAAGGTTAGAAATAATGATTTGTATTTGAAATAATAATTCTTTCCTTCAAACTTTGCTTTCGTCAAAGAATCCTCCATTTGCAGCAATTACAGCATTGCAGACCTAACATGATTGCACAAGGATTTTCTAATCATCCATTAGCCTTCTGACGCAATGAGCAAACACATTGTACCATTAGAACACTGGAGTGATAGTTGCTGGAAATGGGCCTCTATACACCTATGTAGATATTGCACCAAAAACCAGACATTTGCAGCTAGAATAGTCATTTACCACATTAGCAATGCATAGAGTGTATTTCTGATTAGTTTAAAGTTATCTTCATTGAAAAAAGTGCTTTTCTTTCAAAAATAAGGACATTTCTAAGTGACCCCAAACTTTTGAACGGTAGTGTACAGTATATATATTCCTCGTTAGCTCAATAAATCTTGTAAACACTCATTTGCCTCTCTGTCTCCCTCTTGTTGTGGTACTTGCACCTGGGTTGAAACTGTAGTTAAACATGACAAGCTATAGGTTTAGACAGCTGGGCTACCTCCCATGATGCACTGGGCTTTCACTTCTTTTTCACCCTCACTATATTGCAAGTTTTTCCTCTCCACCCTCACCAAGTGCTTGCTCACAGGGGCTCTCTTTCTGAGATTGTAGAGGGTCTTTACCTTACAACTGAAAGCGATATGAGACGACTGTTGCTGTAAATTGGTGATACAAAAAAAGCTGAATTGAATTAAATTTATTTTAAGACAATACATGCATTGCAAAACATGCTTTAATGCTTGAAAATACATATGAGGTAAAACAAAATCTGATCTCTGAAACAAGCCATTTAGCTTATTGTGTAATACAGTTCAAAAAGAGGTCTGGCTCAGAGGTATGAGAGCTTTTAAAGATGATGAGGCAACAACTGTCCATACTGCATGAATGCAACTGATAAAAGACCAGTGATATGTATAAACAAGACTCCCTCACAATGGGAGCACCAAAAAAATACAGCTGCTGAAGGGAAATGACAAAATATATGAGAGGAAAACATCTGCCGTTACCAACCAGTCAAAAATATTTAGTTACGTCTCCTCCTTATACAACTTCTGCCAAAATACAAACTCATAATAATAAACACAGCAGTCCAAAAGTAGAAGCTATCAAAGCCATCTTACCACAAATTCAAATTTGCATTTATTTTCTAAAACTGCTTTAAACACCAAAATGCAAGAGCCATCAGCATAATTACATCCAAGACTGATACGTTCTGCAGCCAGTGACCCTCAAAATGGGCATCTTGCACTCAAAATAATAAAAAATTAAAAATTTTAAAATCTGAGTTCTGCAACCTGTGTTCCTTTTGCCCATAACCAGTGGCTCCCTGTTGCTTGGTCAAAAAAGTCACAAATTTGAGGGAAAAAAGTGCAAATGACAAAACAACTGCAAATAAGTCAGTGGAAAACAGTCAGAAAAAGAAGTTAAAGTTAGAATTATTGAAGAAAAAAAATTGCAAGTTAACTAGCAATAAAGAAACTAAATTAAATAAAAAAGATGCTAATTAGCAGGTAAAGGTTGCAAATAAACAAATTAGCAACAAGTCACACATTAAGTACAAAAGTAATGTTTGAGCTATAACTCTCAGATTACTAATGTTAACACTCCAAGTTATACAGTGCTGTGAAAAAGTATTTGCCCCTTCCTGATTTCTTGTTTTTTTCCATATTTGTCACACTTAAATGCTTCAGATCAAACAAATTTTAATATCAGACAAAAACAGCCCAAGTAAATACAAAATGCAGTTTTAAAGTAATATCATTTATTAAAGGGAAAAAAATCTGTCCAAACCAACCTGGCCCTATGTGGAAAAAGTAATCGCCCCCTAAACCTAAAAACTGGTTGTCCCACCCTTGGTGGCAACAACTGCAACCAAGCATTTGTGATTACTAGCAATGAGTCTTTTACATCACTGGTGAGAAATTTTGGCCCACTCTTCTTTGCAGAATTGTTTTAATTCAGCCACATTGGAGGGCTTGAGGTCACGAACTGATGGCCAAACAGTCTCCTTCAGGATTTTCTGGTTCTGGTAGAGAACAGAATTCATGGTTTCGTCAATTATGGCAAGTCATCCAGGTCCTGAAACAGCAAAGCAGCCCCAGACATCACACTGCCACCATCATGTTTGACTGTTGGTGTGATGCTCTTTTTATGAAATGCTGTTAGTTTTATGCCAGATATAACAGGATGCACGCCTTCCAAACACTTAAACATTTGTCTCGTCAGTCCACTGAATATTTTCCCCCAAATCTTCAGGAATATCAAGATATTTCTTGGCAAATACAAGATGAGCCTTTGTGGTACTTCTTGGCAATTACTTTTTCACCTAGGGCCAGGTAGGTTTAGATAGAATTCCCCCCCCCCTAATAAATGAAATCATTTAACTGGAAAAGCACTCAGAGTGTGCATACCTCCACCAAGGTTCCTTCCGACCCTCGTGGATCACCTCCAAAATGTAATGGGTTTGTGTGTAAGCCTAGAGCCACTTCTGGTGAAAATTGCATCAAAGTTTGTCCATTAGTTTTGGAGTATTGTTGCCTACACTCTGTGAAAAGATAAGAGCCTTAGCTGAGGTATGCATTCTCAGATCATCACCAAAATGTAATGGCTTCCTCTCTAGCTCAAGAAGCACCTCTGGTGAAAGTTTCATCCAAACCCATCCAGTAGTTTTTGTGTAATCCTGCTGCACAAATACAACCAAAGCCCTTGGTGGAAGTATGCATGCAGATCATCACCAAAATCGAATCATCTGTTCCCCATGACATTACACACCTTTCCTGAAAATTTCATCAAAGTCCGTTTATAATTTTTTGAGAAATGTTGCTAACAAACAAACCAACGCCAACAAAAACATAACTTCCTTGTCAGAAGTAACAAGAACACTGAGGCGAGTGCAATATCCCCTGCTTCAGTTTCCTTTGAAGATCCCAATACTTAACTGACAGAGTAGTTTTCAACTTTTCAATAGAATTACTGCGGCAGAACCAAATTATGACAAACCCATCATCCACGAATATATAGCAAAGTATACAACCCATAGTTGTAGGGCAGGATCCTGAGGTGAACCTGTGCAGCAAGATTAGTGACCCAAGAGAGCTTTACGTGTAAGAGAGCATAGGAAGTGTCCCCCTTGACCTTCACCCTTTTGACCCCAAACCTGAAGTCAGAGGTTATGGTCTCAGAGCGAACCTGTGTACCAGGTTTGGTGACCCTAGCTTTCTTTGTTGTTGAGATATAGTTTATAAGCCATTTTGATGTTGACTTTGCGATCCCAAAACCATAGTCACACTTTAGAGTCACAGGGTGAAACTGTGTACCAAGGTTGGTGACCCTAACTTTACTCGTTGTACAGCAATAAGGCATAGGGAATGTTAATCTTGACCTTTTGACCCCAAACCCATAGTCTGAGGTCAGGATCCCAAGGTGAACCTGTGTAGCATGTTTGGTGACCCTAGCTTTCTTTGTTGTTGAGATATAGTTTATAAGCCATTATGATGTTGACCTTTGACCTTGCAATCCCAAAACCATAGCCACACTTCAGGGTCACAGGGTAAATATGTGTACCAGGTTTGGTGACCCTAGCTTTACTTATTGTATAGTAATAAGGCAGAGAATGTTAACGTTAACCTTTGACCTTTTGACCCCAAACCCATAGTCGGAGAACAGGATCTTAAGGTAAGCCTGTATATCAGGTTTGGTGGCCCTAGCTTTACTCTATTATAGTAATAGTAAATGTAGCATTTACCATAGTGCAACTGCAATGTTAACTTTGACCCGTTGACCCCAAACCCATAGTTAGGTGAGGGTGTAAATTGTCCAAGATGTGCATTAGATACAACTACTGTATTGATTTGAAAAGCCTACATCATTTCTTTCAGCAGTTATTGTGTTTAGAAGATTTAGGGAAAATCTGACCTTTGACCTCAAGGTCATTCAATGACAGTGAAATTACAATATGCACATCATCAGAGTATCTCAAACCATGGTACCAAGTTTCAAAACATTTGGAACAAAAGTGCAGGAGAAGTTGATTTCACAAGACAGTTACTGTCTGAAGTGAGGTGAAATAGGAGGTCATAGGTCAGGGGCTACAATTCCTGAAAAAATCATCTGATCAGAACCAATTTGCAATGTGCATATCCTCAGTGTATATCAAACCATGGTATCAAGTTTCAAAACAATCAGAAAAAGATGTAGGAGGCGTTGATTCCACAAAAGTGGAACAAACAGACGGACTGATCCATAACATAATCCCCCTTTGGGCTTCATCTGGCGGGAGATAAAAACTGCATTTTGTATTCACTCAAGTTATCCTTGTCGATTATTAAAATTTGTTTGATTTGAAACATTTAAGTGTAACAAATATGCAAAAATCTAAGAAATCAGGAAGGGGGCAAATACTTTTTCACAGAACTACTTGTACCATGCATGCTTTACATTCATTTAAGGTTGCTGTTCAATGCATTTTTGGGGGGACAAACAGAGCACAAAAATGACCCTTTCTGATATGGAGGTTGCTGAACCTTTACATAAATGTATCACTACAGCAGAGAGAGAGCATTCAAAGGTAGATTCAGCATAAATCAGAAAAATAAGAAATAATTTACAGTATACCATGCATTGGGAAAGAATTCACAGTGCGTCACTTTTTTCACATTATTCCATAAATAAATAAATTCATTTTTTCCTCAAAATTCTACACACAATACCCCATAATGACAACATGAAAAAAGTTTTTTGGTTTTTTTTAGATTTTTGCAAATTTATTAAAAATAAAAACCTAAGAAATCACATGTACATAAGTATTCACAGCCTTTGCTCAATACTTTGTTGGTGCACCTTTGGCAGCAATTACAGCAAGTCTTTTTGAATATGATGCCACAAGCTTGGCACACCTATCTTTGGGCAGTTTGGCCCATTCCTCTTTGCAGTGCACCTCAGGTTCCATCAGGTTGGTTGGGAAGCGTCGGTGCACAGCCATTTTCAGATCTCTCCAAAGATGTTTGGTTAGATTCAAGTCTGGGCTCTGGCTGGCCCACTCAAGGACATTCAGAGAGTTGTCCTGAAGCCACTCCTTTGATAGCTTGGCTGTGTGCTTAGGGTCGTTGTTCTGCTGAAAGATGAACTGTCGCCCCAGTCTGAGGTCAGGAGCGCTCTGGAGCAGGTTTTCATCCAGGATATCTCTTGTACATTGCTGCATTCATCTTTCCCTCTGTCCTGAATAGTCTCCCTGTTCCTGCCACGGAAAAACATCCACCACAGCATGATGCTGCTACCACCATGCTTCACTGTAGGGATGGTATTGGCCTGGTGATGAGCGATGCCTGGTTTCCTCCAAATATGACGCCTGACTTTCACGCCAAATAGTTCAATCTTTGTCTCAGACCAGAGAATTTTGTTTCTCATGGTCAGAGTCCTTCAGGTGCCTTTTGGCAAACTCCAGGTGAGCTGCCATGTGCCATTTACTAAGGAGTGGCTTCCACCTGTCCACTCTACCACGCAGGCCTGATTGGTGGATTGCTGCAGAGATGGTTGTCCTTCTGGAAGGTTCTCTTCTCTCCACAGAGGAACGCTGAAGCTCTGACAGAGTGACCATCGGGTTCTTGGTCACCTTCCTAACTAAGGCCCTTCTCTCCTGATTGCTCAGTTTAGACAGCCAGCCAGCTCTAGGAAGAGTCCTGGTGGTTCCGAACTTCTTCTATTTACGGATGATGGAGGCCACTGTGCTCATTGGGACCTTCAAAGGAGCAGAAATTTTTCTGTACCCTTCCCCAGATTTGTGCCTCAAGACAATCCTATCTCGGAAGTCTACAGACAATTCCTTTGACTTCATGCTTGGTTTGTGCTCTGACTTGCACTGTCAACTGTGGGACCTTATATAGACAGGTGTGTGCCTTTCCAAATCATGTCCAATCAACTGAATTTACCACAAGTGGACTCCAGTTAAGCTGTAGAAACATCTCAAGCATGATCAGTGAAAACAGGATGCACCTGAGCTCAATTTTAAGCTTCATGGCAAAGGCTATGAATACTTAAGTACATGTGATTTCTTTCTTTTTTTTTTTTTTTAATAAATTTGCAAAAATCTCAAAACTTTTCACGTTGTCATTATGGGGTATTGTGTGTAGAATTTTGAGAAAAAAAAATGAATTTAATCCACCCATCTTCTATCGCTTAATCCTTTTTCGGGTTGCGGAGGGCTGGAGCCTATCCTAGCATCTTTGGGCGTTGTTCTGCTGAAAGATGAACTGTCGCCCCAGTCTGAGGTCAGGAGCGCTCTGGAGCAGGTTTTCATCCAGGATATCTCTTGTACATTGCTGCATTCATCTTTCCCTCTGTCCTGAATAGTCTCCCTGTTCCTGCCACGGAAAAACATCCACCACAGCATGATGCTGCTACCACCATGCTTCACTGTAGGGATGGTATTGGCCTGGTGATGAGCGATGCCTGGTTTCCTCCAAATATGACGCCTGACTTTCACGCCAAATAGTTCAATCTTTGTCTCAGACCAGAGAATTTTGTTTCTCATGGTCAGAGTCCTTCAGGTGCCTTTTGGCAAACTCCAGGTGAGCTGCCATGTGCCATTTACTAAGGAGTGGCTTCCACCTGTCCACTCTACCACGCAGGCCTGATTGGTGGATTGCTGCAGAGATGGTTGTCCTTCTGGAAGGTTCTCTTCTCTCCACAGAGGAACGCTGAAGCTCTGACAGAGTGACCATCGGGTTCTTGGTCACCTTCCTAACTAAGGCCCTTCTCTCCTGATTGCTCAGTTTAGACAGCCAGCCAGCTCTAGGAAGAGTCCTGGTGGTTCCGAACTTCTTCTATTTACGGATGATGGAGGCCACTGTGCTCATTGGGACCTTCAAAGGAGCAGAAATTTTTCTGTACCCTTCCCCAGATTTGTGCCTCAAGACAATCCTATCTCGGAAGTCTACAGACAATTCCTTTGACTTCATGCTTGGTTTGTGCTCTGACTTGCACTGTCAACTGTGGGACCTTATATAGACAGGTGTGTGCCTTTCCAAATCATGTCCAATCAACTGAATTTACCACAAGTGGACTCCAGTTAAGCTGTAGAAACATCTCAAGCATGATCAGTGAAAACAGGATGCACCTGAGCTCAATTTTAAGCTTCATGGCAAAGGCTATGAATACTTAAGTACATGTGATTTCTTTCTTTTTTTTTTTTTTTTAATAAATTTGCAAAAATCTCAAAACTTTTCACGTTGTCATTATGGGGTATTGTGTGTAGAATTTTGAGAAAAAAAAATGAATTTAATCCACCCATCTTCTATCGCTTAATCCTTTTTCGGGTTGCGGAGGGCTGGAGCCTATCCTAGCATCTTTGGGCAAGAGGCAGGGTACACCCTGGACAGATCTCCAGTCCATCGCAGGGCCAACACAGAGAGAAAGACAACCATTCACTCTCACATTCATACCTAAGGACAACTCAGAATCTCCAGCTGATGCCCATTAACCTAACCTGCATGTCTTCGGCATTCATTTGGAATAAGGCTGTAACATAACAAAATGTGGAAAAAGTGAAGCGCTGTGAATTCTTTCCGGATACACTGTAATATGAATATTAATATACTTAAGTAACTACATGTATTCACAGTGGCTCAGACATCACAAATCACAAATTTCATCCATTACATATGCTTAAATTAAGTTAATCCCTTTCACAGCATGTGGGACACCATGTGGTGTATGGGGCGGTGCCTATCTCCATTTCACTGTCCCGAGGCCATACAGCTACTGCAAGTAATGAAAGCTGGGGGGGGGGGCAGTCCTCTGGTAGTTCTGTGAGTTAATTTTCCTTTCCTCATTCTATTATGCTGAGCACCAAGCTAGAAGGCGGAAAGTACCATTTTTATATGGTCTTTGGTATGACCCAGCCGGAATTTGAACCCATGACCTCCCGGTTGTGGGGTGGATGCTCTACCAACTAGGCCACCACTCATGTATGCTTAACTTTGATTTAAATAAAAACAAACATTAATCTTCGTCACAAAAAAAAAAAAATCAATGGTACTAAGCATCTGATGGGATATAAGGATCACATCCTAAGGGACAGTAAGAGAAATCCACAAACATGGAGGGAGAAAAAGGTGAGAGCAACTGAGTCATATTACCAGAAAGGTCATCAGGTTGAGTGGCAGTGTTGACCTGGAGGGAAGGGAAAGAGCTGAAGCTGCTCTGAGAAAGAGGATGTTTGAGTTCACCGACCTCAGCCGGATGAGAAAGCGAGACAGAGGAATGGTACGTGCTGCTGACGTTAGAGAAGGAAACGGGGCTTTGATGCCGTTTCTCAAAATGATACAAGGCTTTCTGTTCAGCTATTGGAGGGAGAGGAAACCCAGATGGCTCACTGTCTCCACCTAGTGGCATCATATTATCATTAACACTGACAGTGCTGCACTGCCAGTCCTTGGGTTGGGAGGAGGAGACGAGGTGGTCTTGTGTCTGAAGAGGTTGTAGGAGAGGCTGGTGGGCGAGGATGCTGCAGTAGCAGGAAGGCAAGGCTGATAAATCAGTGGCAGACATTGTCTTGGCTTTGATCAAGCCTCTGTGTGAGGATTGCTCTGATGTTCTAATCAAGATTGGAGCCTTTTGCAGGGAATACATTTGGAGATTAGGGACCGCCTGGTAATTTTCATCCTGGTTTACACCATTTTGCAGCTCACCGAATGAAACAACTTGAGAGTATTTAATCACAGGCTTCTCCAGCATGACGAGCTGCTTCACATCCTGAAGTTAAAACAACAAATAATGCATTCAACATTTTGAAGATAAATCCACCAGGCTGATCAAACAGAACATAGGTATAACCTTTCTAGAAAGTCAGAGGGCTTTCCCTGTGTTTGATCATATTTCCTGTTTTTCGGCAAGAAACAATAACTGGAAACTAAAAATTAGTTAACACACATTTTTTCTCATTATTACATCCTTCCAAAGAATTCATCAAAATGGTGTATGTATTTTGTGTAAAATTCAAATTTAGTTAACAGCTGCTGAAGTAAAAAAAAATACCTTTAGATCAGTAATGATTCAGGAAACACCGAAAAAACATGCTCTTAAGTGATGGCCAGATTGCACAAAAGTTAAACTTCAGAGATGTCAGACATGACATATTTCTCTTTAAGCACACGGGCATAGGCGTAAATGCCCACCTCAACCTTGAGAAAAGACAGACACCCCCCCCCCCCCCGGTCCCCCCAAATATCATCATACACCTTTCTATATCATGCTACATTACTGGAAAAAAATGCATTTGAGTAACCGATAAGCATAAATGCAAATATTTTCTGGTAAATTTGTGAAAATGTTCTGATAAATTTGCAACTCCTCTTCATAATCTTGCAATTTTTTTTCTTGTAAATTTGGATTTTTTTCCTCATAAATTTGTGACTTTTCCTTTGTAAATGTGCAGCTTTTTTCTCATAAATTCCAACTTTTCTCATCATTAAATTTGCAACCCTTTTTTCATAACTTTTTTCCCTTGTGAATTTTGTGAGTTTTTTTCTTGTTAATTCACAACTTTCATATAGATGCTGGTTAAGTTTTTATTCTATGTAATGTTTACTTTTTTCTCTCTTCATCTAGACAATTACTCAGTTTTATTTTTGATGTTTTTGGGAGGGGAGAGATTTAAAAAAAAGAAGATTTAGATGGACCCCCAAAGATAATCTTGCCTAGGGCCTCCAAAAAGCTAGAAATGGCCCTTACAATAACACTTCATGCCCCTCAACATTTGTTACCGTCCCAGTAGTAAAATGAAATATCCACCCATGCACACAAGAGTAAGCCAAGTCGTTAAGCTAAATATGAGAAACATGAGGTAAAGTTCACTTTAGTTTTTCAGATTTGCTGAAATAAAAAAAGAAACGGAAAATTCAGTTGTTTTAAAGATTTTTTTTTTCTTGTTAGGTTTTTTCTTTTTGTTGTCTGTCACATTTTTTTAAGGCTTACAAGACATTGAGAGTGAAATCCCTCAAACGTCTTGTCTGTTTTTTATTTGTTTTTTTTTGCTTCAAAGTTTCACTTAAGCCCCGCCCCCTGAAAAAAGGCGAGTTTTGATGAAGCGTTTTTGGTGACGTAGCTATATACAGTCACTGGCACGTGAGTAGTGTTGAGCCATTCAGGACTGTCTGGACTAACTGAAGTTATCCTCCAGCCAGTTAGCATTTTGGGGCTGAGCTGCTTTGAAAACCTGACCCAAATTAAGATGGGTTTTACCATTAAACTGCTTTTAAGGACTGATGCAGTTTCAGTCATTATCCTGGGCCACTGTGGATACAGCTGGGCATGTCCTTCAACCAGTAAGTCTTTTTATCAGAGGATTTATTCTGTTTAATATAGTGCTAGCCACTATTAGCCTTGTGGTATGTGGGTTGGGTCTAATCACCGATTCTGGTATTTGAAGGTGGGGGTGGAGTGAAAAGATTGACACAAAACTGTAAGACAATGAAAGGTTTTGTTTGTAGAAAAAAGGGCATAAGATGCCATTTTAGACAATGTAGATTTGTCTAAATGTAGATTTGTTTTTATAGGGATTTATAGCCACCGGAGTGCGTCTTTGAATGAAAGTTAAGTGTTAGGATTTCAGATTAGCTGATAAGAGCAGAGGAGTCTGGTTACCTCTAAGGTGGCTTTAGGGTTCCAGTGGGACATGCTGCTGTTGGATGGGTCAGGGACATCATGACAGAGCTTCTGTTTTACGCTGATCACCCCAGAGTGAGAATACAAATAGTCATAATAATTATGTTGGTAACATTTTGCAAAGGCAGTAAACCAAATGGAACACAGCGGCTTACACAAATTGCACACATTGGGCCTCATGTAAGAACCATAAGTACCAAGAGATTTGCTCATAAACCTGACTCACGATCAATTTATGTGAACTTTTACCAGTTGTAAGTTTTGTGTAAATAGTTTGCTCTTATTCTAACCTTAAGTTTTCACTAAATGGCTCTATATTTTATTTGTCTGAATCAAGAGTAAGAGTTTAAACCCTATAAACTAATAATTAGTCTGTAGAGACTGGGTTAATCATCTCAGACTGGATGCAGAGGGTAAACAGAGAAGGACAATGGCTATGGAGATTATGGTGAGGAAGCAGGAAGAAGGAGTTGGGGGGAGAAGGGATGAATGTATTGTGATGCGAGATGTCATGCAGATGTGAGATGGGCGGCTGGTATAAAAGGAGAACCCATGGTGTATTGAGACATGCTTTTCTGTGTATGACTGATGTGAGAGTGAATAAAGTCGTCTGCTGCATAAATCAGTCTCGTTATTTACACTCTCCACACTGGTGACCCCTTGACGAATTAAGGAACACGAGGCAAGAACCACGGAGTCAGCCCGGACGGGAAGCCCCAGCGATGCGGCAAGCATCCCAGAGACGGCCCGGACGGGAACCCCCAGCAACGTGTGCGCTGTTTCGGTCAAACTACCGGACTTTTGGCTTCACGACCCACGGTCTTAGTTCCACCACACCAAGGCTCAGTTCGCCCTCCGGGGAATAACGGCAGACGACACCAGATATTACTATGTGGTCGCAGCGCTGGACGCTCGCACGTCTCAGCAAGTAGCAAGCCTGCTCCAACAGCCTCCAGCCCACGACAAATATGGGACTCTCAAGGCCGCACTGACCCGGCACTACACGCTCTCGGACTGTGAGAGAGCAGAGAGGCTCCTGAGGCACTCCGAGTTAGGAGATGGTTCGGCGGTCGAACTGATGGAGAAGATGTTGGCGTTAATGGGCACGGACGACGGGCATTTTCTGTTTGCCCACCTTTTCCTCCGGAACCACCCAACAGAGGCGAGAGCGGTTCTTGCCAATTCGCCGTTGCTGGCTGTGCGTGACTACCATGTGCTAGCCCAGGAGGCAGATCGGATCATCCTCACCACCAGAGCCCTCACAGTGAACGCAGTGGCGTCGGAACCCAGCGAGACCACCAGCGGAGGCGAGGAGCCGGCGACGGTAGCGGCAGCGGGGGCCAGGAAGCGCCAGAGAGACACGCTCTGCTTCTACCACCGCCGCTTTGGACAGAATGCACGCAGATGTGCGCCACTGTGCCAATTCAAGCGCTCGGGAAACGCCAAGGCCGGCAGTCGGTAGCAGCTGCGACCGCTAGTGAAGAGAACAAGCTACTCTACGTGACGGACTTGCGCTCGGGGAGACGGTTCCTCGTAGACACCGGAGCCCAGAGGAGCATCATCCTACCATCCTACGCCGACCGGCTAGCGGGAGCTAGCGGCCCTGGGCTGGTAGCAGTAAACGGCTCGGGCATTAAGACTTTTGGTGAGAGAACACTGACTTTATCCCCACACGGCCGTATATACGAGTGGACTTTTGTCATAGCGGCACTGAGTTTCCCAATCCTGGGAGCTGATTTTCTGTGTGCACATGGGTTTCTAATCGATGTTGCTAACAGACGCTTGGTTAATGCAATGTCTTTTGATTCTCTCCCCTGCACAGCTCGAGGGGCCGGGCCAATAACACAAGCTAACATCACAGCTCTAGGCGGTAAGTTCCACACACTGCTCACTCAGTTCCCAGCACTCACGGTCCCGACGTTTTCGGCGGCCATCGCTAAACACGGGGTGGAACACTTTATCACCACCACCGGGCCGCCCGTTTTCGCACGACCTCGGTGCTTGGACGCAGCTAAACTGGCCATAGCGCGCGAGGAGTTTGCCAACCTGGAAAGGTTGGGCATCATCAGGCGCTCAAACAGCCCATGGGCATCCCCACTACACATGGTCCCTAAGTCCAAGGGATCGTGGCGACCGTGCAGAGATTTCCGCAGACTGAATAACGCCACAGCGCACGACCGCTACCCAATTCCCCATATTCAGGATTTTTCCGTTCACCTCGCCGGAGCATGCATTTTTTCTAAAATAGACCTGGTCCACGGTTACCACCAGGTCCCAGTGCGCGCGGAGGACATACCCAAAACAGCGGTAATAACTCCATTTGGCTTGTTTGAGTTTTTACGCATGCCCTTCGGATTAAAAGGAGCGGCACAGACATTCCAACGCATGATGGATGCGGTGTTGCACGATCTCCCGTTTATGTTCGTCTACCTGGATGACATCCTGGTGGCCAGTGCGTCCGAGGAAAGAACACGTAACCCACCTCAGGACGGTTTTCTGGAGGTTGGAGGAGCACAGGTTAATAATCAACCCGGCGAAATGCCAGTTCGGCGTGACGGGGATTGACTTTTTGGGGCACCACGTCTCACCGGAGAGAGCGATACCCCTGCCCGACAAAGTGCGCGCCGTGGCAAATTTTCCCCGGCCTCAGACGGTCAGAGCGCTGCAAGAATTTTTGGGGATGGTTAACTTTTACAACCGGTGTCTCCCCCGTGCAGCTCAACTCATGCAGTCATTATACGCCGCGCTCAAGAAACGGAAACCCGTGGACAGAGTCGAATGGACTCCGGAGCGGGAGCAGGCGTTCTCTGAGGTCAAAACAGCCCTGGCAAACGCCACACTGTTGGCGGACCTGGACCCGGCGGCCCGGATAGCGCTCACTACCGACGCCTCGGACGTGGCCATAGGGGCCATCGTGGAGCAACGTGTCGCCGGCTACTGGCAGCCGCTCGCTTTTTTCAGCAGGGCTTTGTGCGACAGTGAGCGTAAATACAGCGCATTCGACAGAGAGTTGCTGGCTCTCCACCTGGCCATACCCCACTTCCAGTTCTGGCTGGAAGGGCGCAGCTTCACCACGTTCGTGGACCACAAGCCGTAAACGTTCGTGATGGCCAAGGTTTCAGAACCATGGTCGGGCCGGCAGGAGAGACAGCTGGCCGCGATCTCGGGGTTTACGACCGATATTCAGCATGTGTCAGGTAAACTGAATGTGGTGGTGGACTGCCTCTCGCGCGCGGTTGTGGCCCCGGTCTGCGTGGGGATAGATTATACAGCCATGGCCGCAGAGCAGACTGGCGATACGGACGTGCGTGCGCTCCAGTCTGGACCAACAGGGTTAAGGCTGGAGAGCAGAGTACTGCAAGACGGCAAGCCCCCCCAATCTGCAACGTCTCCACGGGACGCCCATGCCCGGTGGTCCCAGTCGCTTGGCGCCGCCGCGTGTTTGAGTCAGTTCACGCTCTGGCGCACCCAGGGGTGCGCGCGTCAGTCAAAATGGTGGGAGCGAAGTTCGTGTGACCAAGCCTGCGCAAACAAGTGAAAGAGTGGGCTGCAGCCTGCGTAGCGTGCCAACGAGCCAAAGTACACAGACACACGAAAGCTCCTTTGGAGCCGTTTCGTATCCCGGCTAAGAGGTTCGACCATGTTCACATGGACCTCGTGGGCCCCCTCCCGCCATCGCAGGGGTGCACGCACCTTCTGACAGTGGTGGACCGCACCACACGCTGGCCAGAAGCAGTCCTGCTGGCGGCAACCACGTCCATGGACGTGACGCGCGCTTTTTTGACGACATGGGTGGCACGTTTTGGAATCCCGTCGGACATCACGTCTGATAGGGGCCCTCAGTTTGTTTCAGACCTCTGGTCCGCGATGGCCCGTAGCCTGGGTGTTGCAATTCATCGCACAACCGCATACAACCCACAGGCCAATGGGTTATGCGAGTGTTTTCATAGGTCACTGAAAGCAGCACTCAGGGCTTCGCTGACGGATGCAAATTGGGTAGACCGGTTGCTGTGGGTTTTATTGGGGTTGCGTTCCGCACCAAAAGAGGATTTAAAGGCTTCCCCAGCAGAGCTCATTTTTTTCTCAGCCACTGCGGCTGCCCGGGGAATTTTTGCCAGATAATCCCACGCCAGACAACTGTCCGTCTCAGCGTTTGCAGCATAGTGCAGACACAGGCACGCTGCTGGGCCCGGCCCACCACTGTTTTCCACGCGCTTTTGTGCCAAAAACTTTGAAGAACGCGGCGTTCGTGTTTGTCAGGCACGATGCCCACCGCCCTCCGTTGCATCCACCCTACGATGGCCCGTTCAGAGCGCTGGAAACAGGGGACAAACATTTTTTGTTAGACTTGGGGGGGTCGTCGGGAGAAAATATGCATAGACAGATTTAAGCCCGCCTTTGTGGTGGCGGACGAGCAAGTGCTGTTGGCTCAGGCCCCTCGGCGCGGAAGACCCCCACTGAGAGCTCCCTAGGTAAACGATTCATCAGAGCAGCCACACAGGCAAGTCGAAGGTTTCACCCCCCTTGCCATGGCCCACCCGCAGACAGACACACCCCCAGGAGCCCCCCGCCGGTACAGCAGCGCCGCGGAGGCGGTAAACCCCCGTTACAGCAGATATGGGAGGAGACTGAAGCCAAAAGGACGTGAGGACTGAAACTCGGTCTGAGATTCTGGGGGGGGGGCCGTGTAGTGACTGGGTTAATCATCTCAGACTGGATGCAGAGGGTAAACAGAGAAGGACAATAGCTATGGAGATTATGGTGAGGTAGCAGGAAGAAGGAGTTGGGGGGAGAAGGGATGAATGTATTGTGATGTGAGATGTCATGCAGATGTGAGATGGGCGGTTGGTATAAAAGGAGAACCCATGGTGTATTGAGACATGCTTTTCTGTGTATGACTGATGTGAGAGAGAATAAAATCGTCTGCTGCATAAATCAGTCTCGTTATTTACACTCTCCACAAATCAAGATCTTATACTTTGATTCAAGTTAATTATAATAATTTAAAGCAGCATCATTCTATGAACGTCCAAATCATATCAGATGCAAAATATAAGATTCTAAACGTTGTTTCCCGGTGGCCTGGAAGATCGCACGACTCCGTTATACTGCAGAACAACAGCGCAGTGGGGAAGCATCACGCACAACGTGACGGTGACAACCGGATGATTGGTAAGTGACTCAAACTGTCACGATGCAAAGTACAGAGGATCAGATGGATACAATTCTGATTTTTTGAACGAGTCATTTTTTTGCACACACATTTTAAGCCCAAATTGGTGAAATGTGTCATAATGCTCTGCAGAGTGGGAGACTTTCAGTACACTACGCATGGATGGCACACCCCTCCGTGTGTTGCTGAGCGCAGCGCTTGGTCCAGCGTGCCATCAGTGCGTAACATAGACATGTGTGGGTTTGAGAGTGGATCACAGGGCCTATGTGAGATCTGATTTTAGGTGTACTTGCACCGAGCGGCAGTCTTGGTTTTCTACTTGCACTGCTGCCCCTGTGACCCAGACCCCCAGAAAAGTGATAGAAGATGGATGGATGGTTAAAATATTTCAGTTCTGAAACAGTTAAAACATGTTCTACAACTTAGCGTTACTTTTGGCTTATGCTGTGTTGCTGTGTTTTTTGTTTTGCTTTTTTAAATTTTGATGGTCATTTGGCTCCGCTGCTGACACTTCTAAAATTACCTTTTTTAATTTTTTGGATCCCAGAAAAGAGAACTTCAGTTTTGCTGGAGAAGTTTTTTTGTTTGCTTTTTTTTTTTTTTTTTAAAGATTTTGAAGTTGTTTTTGTGAATGACGCTCTTAAGATTTCCTGGTCAGTTGCTGGGGAAGCATGGCTTTATACAGCAGTTTCGGGGCTTCAATCTATGCAAATCACAGTTCACATGAATGTGCTCTCACTCACACACAGGAGACTTACGTGTGCCGTTTACACACGTGTGGAGGCCATACAAGCAGTTTGTTGAATCAGGAGTGGCTTGTTAGAACTAGCGCGGCTTACTAACAAAACGTGCGTGATTTACACATACCAACACTAACACGTTCTTACATAAGGCCCACTGGGTGTGAAAAGCATAAAGAGAAAAGCTTAAAGATCTCACGTCTTTGTCCGTGCCAGGCAGACCATCAGAACCAGCACCAGAAAACTCATCACGTATGAGACGACCGCATACATCACCACAGGGGTTTCTTCTGAGCCTTCACACACAGAGTTGATGTAAGAGTACAATGATATCACCTTATTTTTGATTTGGATGAAAAAAATGTGTCCCGTCGTCACCTACGTATGTGCACACTGACTTGGGGCCCAGCTGCTCCGGCCCCAGCAACAGTGTGAGCTCGCATGAAGATGCTGTAGGTACCGGGCGACAGGTTTTGCAGAGTGTGGTTGTGGAATTCACGAGGTACAGTCACACCTAAGTAAACATGAAAAAGCAAAATCTTAACAGCGTGATAAAGCAAATTAATCACACCAGTAATTCACCCTAAAAGGGGTCACTGATTGCACTTTTTCCACATTTTAACAGCTCACATATGTCTTAATGAAATGTTTTTGACATATTTTGTTCAAATTTGGCGTCAGTGCTCGTCACTTTAAATCTCTGAGACCACATTCAACTCTGCCCTTACGTCACTACTGCTAACATTAGCTGCCTAGCTTGGAGCAGACTAATGTAAATTTGTCTCAAAGAATTAATAAAATAATGCATCACTGGTGGACAGGGGGTGTGTGGCTTCAGTGGTTGATAGGATATTACCAGTCTCTGGAGCACAGTAAGCACAGAAACATATGCGAATGAGTGGCTAAACTGCTAGCTACAGCTAGCTGCCTTGGGTCATAGCTGAGAAAATAAAATTTTAACTAAGCTGAAATCATGTCTAGAATGAAATATATGGTCAGGTGTCATTAGATGAACAAGGATTTCAGTGGGGGTGAATAGAATCTATAAAAAATAGCAATCAAAACCGGCCGGATCCAGGCAGCCTGTCCTGATACCACCTCCCCGCCCGGGCGAGCTGTGCCTGCGTACAGACACATATTGATCGACTTGGATGCTAGTGCAAACAGTTTCATGTAAAATCACGGTGAAAATGTAACAAAATATGCCAGAACGACGTGAGATACTGTCCATTATCGACTGTGGATTAGTAAACCAGGTGGAAACAGGAATGTCTATTAGGGTGACTGGAATCTAAAGAAAATGGAAGAACTTTAGTGAGCAAGCTCACATACATCACACATCTGCACATCAGTGGCCCCTAAAGAAAACTATGATCAATTTAGAATGGACTGGAAAAAATAAGTCCCCCTTCCCAAAAATGGAATCCCTCAAGTCCAAGTTTCTTTGTAAACAGGAAGTCAATCCGATCAGAAATGTAGATGCTATAGCGAAGACAACATCAAAGGACCCCTCCCCAAAACACAGGGAACCCCTCATTAAATGTGTCTGGAAATTGAATGAGTCCAAGGTATTGATGAGTTAAAGCTTCTGTATAAATTTGAAGTCAATCCGATCAGAAATGTAGAAGCTAGAGTGCCAAAATGTTCTCAAATGAACGAGCAGATGGGCGGGTCAAAAACATGAGTATTATAATAATAATAATAATAATAATAAAAACTGCTCTTGGTGTGAGCTGTTAGCACGGAAGCAAACTCCTTTAGCTCCCTGCCTGTCTACATGACAGTTAGGCTAACCAGTAACAGAGCAGCAGAAAGGTATTACGGCTAGTGACATTTGCCTTTTAGTGATGTTTCCCATTTCTTGACATACAGGACAATAACCGGAAGAGTTAAAACAGACACTTGGAGAATGAAACAAGATAAAGGCTGTGTGTTTTTCTAAGAGAAATTAGTGTTATGGTTTTTTGATAATTACATGATCCATTTCAGAAGGTTAAAACCCCAAAAAACACAATTTTTCAGTCAATGACCCCTTTAAAGAACACAAAGACACTACACAGTCTTTAAGCTTAAAATATTTTCTAAACAGATTTTGCTCTCATTTTGGATGCAATATTGAGAATATGAAACTTTGGAAACTGGACATCTTTAATAAAAATATAACGGAATAGAAATACAGTATGTCAATTGTCAGCATACAGTGCATCCCATTGTGAAATTAATCATGACATCTTTAAAGTTAAGGGTCTGTCATAGCATAGATAGTCTTACATATGAGGAAAAAAGTACTAACTGTGTGTTGTCTGGTTTCTGGATGTATAGTAAAGTGTATAGTGGCTGATGAACCCATGAAGCAGCTCCACAGGTACACGACTCCAGCGGAGGTACACGGAGCTGCCAGAGATGTGGTGCTCTACCACGTTAGGACCAGCTGAAGGAGCTGTGTGGACAGAGATAAAAACAAATAAAAATAATTGATTCTTGACTATTAATATAATGAAAGCAGCAGCTGTGATGAATAGATTTGCAACAAATACAACCATTTATGTAGATTTTTTTTTCCTTTTTTGTCTCTTGGTTGTACACACTGCCACTTTTCATGCATTGTGGTGATCATGCATGATTTACAATATGAAGTCATTAGCTTTTATATAGGACTAACCAGCATCAATCAGTCTCTTTCCATTTGGTATCAATTTCATCTTATCCAGCCCACATAAAAAGCCTTTGAGAGTGCATAGACAGGAAAATATTAATAAAATATAAGGTGTTCCATCATCGTTTGCGTTCTAAATTGTGTAAAACTTATTTTAATTGTGAACCATTCACAAACCATTACTGCCATGAGCTTGCTCATAGTCCAGCACGCTATAGGTGGGGCTTCTTCTCCTTTCAGCTGCTCCCTTTAGATAGATGGACAGATGTACTTTATTGATCCCAAACTGGGAATTTCCAGTGCAACAGCAGCATGACACAGACAACCCAACCAACAAAAAAACACACACAGCATAATAGAAAAGGAGTTACCCAGGGAAGTAAAGTAAAAATGCATAGATAACTTTATATACAACATAGGCTACTACGAGGTTAAATAGATGATCCTTATGAGACAATGATAGTACTGACTGTACAGAGAAGGATTATAAGGCACAGGGTGAAATACGAGGTACCAATTATACTGGTAAGGTGCAGTATGGCAGCATAGTTATGACCAAAATTCAACATTAGAGTGAGTTATTGTACAGTGAAATGGCATGTGGCAGAAAAGATTTCCTGTATCTGTCCATTCGGCAGTAAAGCTGTAGCAGTCTGCTGGAGAAAGTGCTCTGCTGACAGTCTAGTGTGTGGTGGAGGGGGTGATCAGGATAGTCTATGACGGATCGCAGTTTGTTCAGTGTCCTCCCCTCCACCACAGATTCAAAGGTCTCCAGCCCGAGACCACTTACTGAGCCAGTCTTCTTGATAATCTTGTCAAGTCTGTTGGTGTCGCTGGCTCTGATACTGCTACCCCAAAAGACAGCAGCAAAGAAGATGGCACTGGCAACAACGGCCTGGTAGAAAAGCTCCAACATCTTGCTGCACACGTTGAAGGATCTCAACTTCCTCAGAAAGTAGAGTCTGCTCATCCCCTTCTTGTATGCAGCATCGGTGTTAGATTTCCAGTCCAGTCCACTGCTGATCACGACACCCAGGTATTTGTAGTCTTCCACTACCCCCACACCCTCCCCCCTAATCCACAATGGCTGTGAAGGTGTCTTCTTCCTCAAGTCAATTATCATCTCTCTGGTCTTGCTGACATTCAGCCTCAGGTGATTCTGCTCAGTCCAGTCCACAAATTTATCTACAAGTGTCCCGTTCTCCCCATCCTATACACCCAACAACAGCCAAGTCATCAGAGAATTTCTACAGGTGACATGACTCAGTGTTGTACTGAGAGTCAGTGGTGTATAAGGTGAAGGGAAAAGGAGAAAGCACAGTCCCCTGTGGAGCTCCCATAGCGCTAACCACCATATTAGCAAAACACTGCCCAGCCGGACAAACTGTGCCCTGGCTGTCAGGTAGTCGGTAATCCAGGAGATCACAGAGCTGTCAACCCCCATCACCCGCAGCTTCTCACCCAGCAGCAGTGGCTGAATGGTGTTAAATGCACTGGAGAAATCAAAGAATGTGATTCTCAGTGTCTCCTCCATCCAGGTGCAAGTGAGCTCGTTGCAGCAGGTAGATGATTTAGGGGTCATCACAGTGGATCATTTGCCTCCAACTCACCCTATTCCCTGCATCTTCCTCTGTAACACCAACCTTCTCCATGTCCTCCTTCACTACATCCATGAATCTTCTGTGGTTTTCCTCTTTTCCTCCTGCCTGGCAGCTCCATCTTCAACATCCTTTGTTCAATATATCCACTATCCCTCCTCTGCACATGTTCGAAGCATCTCAGCCTGGCTTCTCTTACTTTGACTCCAAACCGCTCAACCTGAGCTGTCCATCTCATATACGCATTTGTAATGCTGTCCCTCCTGGTCACTCCCAGTGAGAATCTTAGCATCTTCAACTCTGCCACTTCCAGCTCCACCTCCTGTCTTTTCATCAGTGCCACCGTCTCCAAACCATACATCATAGCAGGTCTCACTACTGTCTTGTAAATCTTCCCTTTCACTTTAGCTGCTATCCTTCTCTCACAATTCACCCGACACTCATCCCAAGCCACTCCACCCTACCTGTACTGTCTTCTTCAACTCTCTTGGCACTGTCCATTGCTTTGGATGGTTAACCCCGGGTATTTGAAGGTATCTGCTGTACCTTCTCTACCTCTACTCCTTGCATCTTTACCATTACACCTGCCTCCCTCTCATTCACACACATGTTCTGTCTTGCTTCTACTGACTTTCATTCTTCTTCTCTCCAGTGCATACCCCCACTTTTCCAGGTTCTCTTCCACCTGCTCCCTACTCTTGCTACAAATTACAATGCCGTCTGCAAATATCATGGTCCATGGAGACACCTGCCTGACCTCATCTGTCAGTCTGTCCATCACCATAGCAAACAAGAAGGGGCTCAGAGCTAATCCCTGATGTAATCCCACCCCACCTTGAATCCATCTGCCACTCCTACAGCACACCTCACTACCATCTCACTGTCCTCATACATGTCCTGCACGGCGCTCACATACTTCCTCATACAGTACCATATTTTCTCTCTTGGCACCCTTATGATGTGCTTTCTCTAGATCCACAAAGACGCAGTGCAACTTCTGACATTCACTATATTTCTCAATCAACACTCTTAAAGCAATCATTGCATCTGTAGTGCTCTTTCTTGGAAACTGTACTGCTGCTCATATCTTCCTATTGCGGCTGATCAGCTTTATGTCTGTTTGTTACTACAGCTCTGAGCATCAACGTCGTTCTTGAAAATCGGCACCCCAATACTACTTCTTCATTAATGGGGTAGTCACTTATTCAGAATTGGCAGGAATCAAGCAGAACCAGCTGGAATGAAGAATTTTCAAAATTCGTGCCACACTTGGGAGGGAATTTCAAATGGTTGTGGACTCAGCTGACTGATGTTCCAGCGGCAGCTGGCTGCGTTTTTATGTGGTTTGGCTCTCCCTGGGATGTGATCAGAATGTTTCAGATGCTGTTGGAATGCCATAAGAATATTTAAAATGCAGTCATAATGCCATTAGATTACATTTCACTCGCCATTCAATATTTCCCCACTTCAAATGCACTTGGAAAGTTTTGAGCATGAGCAAAACATTCAGACCAGCCACAAGAATGGGCCTGAATATTTGGAATGCCTCAGAATTTTTCGAATGCACTTCAAATATCCAGGAATACACATGGAATTTTCATTCTGACAACATTCCAACTCATTCCGCCTCTAGTGTGACTACCCCATAATGGATGTCATGAAGGAGGACATGGAGAGGGTTGGTGCGAGAGAAGTGGATGTAAGGGATAAGGTGAGATGGAAGCAGATGATCCACTGTGATGACCCCTAAAGGGAGTAACCGAAAGAAGGTTTTTCATGTTCCTTTCATTGATGTTCCAAGTAAAGATGTCTTGTTCCGGAGATCGATAGCTCAATAGATCGATAGAGCCTGTTATAACTGGGGATGTGGCTGTGTTCAGAATTAACCAATCACATTCAAACTCATGTTAAATGGGAGTCAGCACACACCTGCCACCATTTAAAGTGCCTCTGATTAACCCCAAATAAAGTTCAGCTTTTCTAATAGGCTTTTCCTGACATTTTTGTAGTCCCGTCTTACAGCACAAGCCATGGTCCACAGAGAGCTTCCAAAGCATCAGAGGGATCTCATTGTCCAAAGGTATCAGTCAGGAGAAGGGTGCAAAAGAATTTCCAAGGCATTAAATATACCATGGAACACAATGAAGACAGTCATCATCAAGAGGAGAAAATATGGCACAACAGTGACATTACCAAGAACTGGACGTCCCTCCAAAATTGATGAAAAGACGAGAAGAAAACTGGTCAGGGAGGCTGCCAAGAGGCCGACAGCAACATTGAAGGAGCTGCAGGAATTTCTGGCAAGTACTGGCTGTTTAGTACATGTGACAACAATCTCTTGTCTAAGGTAGCAAGGACGGAAGCCATATCTTATGAAGAAAAACATCCAAGCTCAGCTACATTTTGCAAAAACACATTTGAAATCTCCCAAATGCATGTGGAAAAATGTGTTATGGTCCGATGAAACCAAGGTTGAACTTTTTGGCCATAATTCCAAAAGGTATATTTAGTGCAAACACAACACTGCTCATCGCCACAAGAACACCATACCTACAGTGATGAATGGTGATGGCAGCATCATGCTTTTGGGCTGTTTTTCTTCAGCTGGAACTGGGGCCTTAGTCAGGGTGGAGGGAATTATAAACAGTTCCAAATACCAGTCAGTGTTGGCACAAAACCTTCAGGATTCTGCTAGAAAGCTGACGATGAAGAGGAACTTCATCTTTCAGCATGACAGTCATCCAAAGCACACATCCAAATCAACAAAAGAATGGCTTCACCAGAAGAAGATTAAAGTTTTGGAATGGCCCAGCCACAGTCCAGACCTGAATCCTATTGAACATTTCTGGGGTGATCTGAAGAGGGCTGGGCACAGGAGATGCCCTCGCAATCTGACAGATTTGGAGCGTTTTTGCAAAGAAGAGTGGGCAAATATTGCCACATCAAGATGCGTCACGCTGATAGACTCCTACACAAAAAGACTGAGTGCTGTAATAAAAGCCAAAGGTGCTGCAACAAATTATTAGTTTAAGAGTGTGCATATTTATGCAAACAGGTTATTGTAAGTTTTTTGTTTTTTTATTTTTCCCCTTACAAGATTTCAGTTGGTTTTTCAATTGGGTTGTACAGGCTATAGGTCACATAAATGATGGAAAAAGTTTGAAATGATTTATCTTGGTCTCATTTTTACCTCCGCCAAGGAGGTTATGTGATCATCGGCGTTGGTTTGTCTGTTTGTCTGTTTGTTTGTTAGCAAGATAACTCAAAAACTTATGGACGGATTTTCATGAAATTTTCACAGATTGTCAGAAATGGGGTATCCTACAGATGATTACATTTTGGTGGTGATCCCCGTCCAGAAGAAAACCACCATTACGGAAAATGCCATTTTCATGAATAACTACTGAACCACTAATCCTATCATTGTCAATCCAATTGCTAGTCATATGTTTTCATGGTCAAGGAATCTGAAAACGTACACACAAACACTGTATGGGGGGAACTGTGGCCGCCATTACGGAAAATGCCATTTTCGTGAATAACCACTGAACCACTAATCCTATCACTGTCAATCCAATTGCTAGTCATATGTTTTCATGGTCAAGGAATCTGAAAACGTACACACAAACACTGTATGGGGGGAACTGTGGCACTTGGCGGAGGTCTGCGCTCTCCGAGTGCTTTTCTAGTTTTACATCACAAAAACCTGGCATTTGAACAGGGGTGTGTAGACTCTTTATATCCACTGTGTGTGTGCGTGCGTATATTAGTTTTCATCTTCACTGACCAGATGTCTCCTTTGGATTTATATTTTTTATGCTCAGTAGATAGATGTTCAGTGAACCGATGTCTTACTGGAACATTATCATAGATGTTCTCTTTATGATGCTCACCTGTCCTATCACATCCTGAGTAGTATTCAAATGGGACACATCATGTGCATATGGTTTAGTTTAGTTTCTTCTTGTACAATTGTGTACAAGCTGCAAGTATTTGTTCAGTCAACGGGAATTATATGATGGCTGCTAGAAGGCATCATTGTCCTATTACTCTGGTGGCTGAATTTGCACTCCTGCCTGCATTTATAAACTGTGACATACAGCTTGACAGTAAAGTGCCATGACATGAAAAACCAGTTTAATTTTTGTTCAGTTCCGTTTCATTTTTTAGTATGCACCTTGGATGGTGTGTTTTTGTCATTATAAACTGTGAATTTTAACTTTAAATGCTTCATATGTTTGTGGATATTATTTGTTTTAGCCATTACTATTATTCATTGCTTTTTACGGAGCCGTTTCAAAATCAGCCATTTCGATTCTATTCAACATGGGACAGATGCGGTGTTGTATGGAACTGACATACTTCCTTGTCGGGTATAAACGTTGAGAGTCATGTCCTTCCCGGCTCCTCGTTCACCATACAGTGCTCTGACAGAAACAGAATAACGCTCCATCGCCTTTATTCCCTCTAAAACAAGAGGCACGAGAAGCATATCTCAGTGTTTTTTCTAGCAGGTTGATGACTTGATAATGGACTATGATTATTATGTTCACTTTGGTAAAGTTTTTACACACTCAAAAACATCTGAAAGTACTGTCAGATTACCTTTGATAACCATCATAGAACAGGAAGCATTCAGCTTGCCCCAGTACAGGATGCTGCTGTTATCATCTCTGACTGCAAGCCATTCCACCACAAAGCTGCTGATGGCTGGGTCGACTGCGGGCAACCAGCTAACTTCTAATCTGTTGTCATCCAGAGGAAGTAAAGAAATGTTGCTCACTGGAGGTGGCTCTGAAGAGAAAAGAGGGAATTTGATGATTTTCTGAAATCAGAGGGGTAAATGTTTATTTCAACTGTCTCAATAAGAAATAACAGAATTCTTATACAGAGCCTAATTCACCCCCACCTCTACTTTCGCATATGTGACCTTAAATCAGAAAAACTCTCCATTGAAGTGAATGGTAAGAGCAAAATTATCTTTTGATCCCGATCAAATTTTGCCACGAGTTACACATATATTTGTCAATTTAAAAGAAGTTTCTACATAAATAGAAAGGTTGTAGGTTGTTGTCTGTTAAGGTATAAGGTTATGAAAATACATAAATTAAAAAAGTACAAACAGATGGACTAAGCTTACATCATCTTTTCAAACCACGCCCAGGGTGAAGTAACTAATAGTCCTCTGGATCAGCTGCAGCTCTCACAATACCTGTGTTGTTTTTCCTCCTCTTCTCATCGGTCAGGAAACAGGAGGTGAGGTTTTAGTAATCCCCCACCATGATCGTATTTAGTGATATGGGATGATGGGAGATGTTGTCCCCTAATCATTTAAAAATTAAATATTACTCTTGTTATATGACAGCCGGCAACTTTAATTACTTGGAAAATTATCTTTTAAATTGACAAACATATGTGCAACTTGCAGGAAAAGTTGATTGGGATCAAAAGATAATTTCGCTCTTGCCATTCATTTCAGTGGAGAATTTTTTTTCAATATAAGGTCCCATATGCAGACGTAGAGGGGGCGTGATTTAGGTGGTCTATTATACAACAGTTAGTTCTGATTAAACAATTTGATTGGATAACAGGGATTCTAGGAGCTACTATATTCTGCATTTCACTGGATATTGTTACGGCCCACTCCTTTTCAGAGTAGGGCCTCTCTGTTTTTTTCTTGTGCCATCGGTGGAGCTGTGAAGGACGACCCCTGGCTGAGAGATGCCTATATAAGCCATCCTTGCGTACCTGTCAGCAGCGCGTTCTGCTCCCACTGGAGGCTGGTCGCCTTCTTGTGCTCGTGCTCTGCCTACTGCCTGTTCCGTCACCTGGTCAGAGTTGTGTTGGCAGCCCCTGTTAGTGTGTTTGCAGCCTGTGGGCTTTCTGGTTTTTGGGTTTGCCGCTGGGCATAGTTGCAGCCCCTGACAGAGGTGTGTGATTGCTAGGTAAGCCAGTGATTAGTTTTCTTTGTTTCATGCATCCAATACACGCACACACCACTGATTATTACAGACACTTTCTTTTATTGCTTTTCTTTTAAACAAAAACTTGTGTTTAAATTGGCACCTCCGTGTGATCGCCCCTTCTTTGTCCAAGCCAGTGAGCCAGGCTTGTGACAAATGGGGGCTCATCCACTTGTTTGAATCCAGTCAGTCTGTTTGAGCCTTGTGAACCATTTGTGGTGTGACAAATGAGGTCTCGTTTGCTTGTTTGAAACAGTTTGTCAGATTCTAGTTTGTCTGTTGGCTCATTCACTTGTTTTTGAGTGGACTTATTTCTGGAAATAGGACCTCATTTGTGGGTTTGGGTGGATTTGTTTGTTTTATTATGTGTTAACTGGGTTGGTGCAGGTAAGTGTTTTTCCATTCATTTAGTTTGACATCACTGATGATTTCTCCTGTTAGTGAATCCCCAAGTGGAACTCATTGTTAAGCCTGTCTGCTTTTGGTTTAGTGCGGCGTGAACACAGCCCTGGGGTCATATCAACGGGAGTGCCTGGCAAGTTCCTGCGTAGAGGTTACTTGTCAGCCCAGTAGGCTCGTGATTAAAGAACTTCCTGTAAGTAGCTGCCCGAAGACTAGGGTCCAGATTAGCTAGATAGGAGCTTTGTGACCAGTTAGTCAGGGAGGAGAATTTCCAGTGTATCGGTTTGTATGGAAGCACTTTCTTCTGTTTAACCCAGTTAGTTTGGTTTGTTTCATTTGCACATTCTGCTCACATGTGTGAGTGGAGGTGTAACAGTTTTGTGTGAATGAATGAGCAGCTGTGGTGTTTGGGTGACGTCAGCACTCGTTAGTGTGCAGCGTTTGCTGAGAAGCATGCACCTGTTGGGGAGACACGGAGGTGAGTGTGTGGGTTAATTTATGAATTTGTGGCGTCTTGAGTTGGAGCATGAGTTTATCGTTTGCTGATGACAACTTTATATCGCCGTGTCTCCTGATGACATGGAACCAATCAATACCCTTTATACAGTGGGGAAAATATATACAGTGGGGCAAAAAAGTATTTAGTCAGCCACCAATTATGCAAGTTCTCCCACTTAAAAGATGAGAGAGGTCTCCAATTTTCATCATAGGTATACCTCAACTATGAGAGACAAAATGAGGAAAAAAAAAATCCAGAAAATCACATTGAAGGATTTTTAATGAATTGGTAAATTCCTCAGTAAGATAAGTATTTGGTCACCTACAAACAAGCAAGAATCCTGGCTCTCACAGACCTGTAATTTCTTTAAGAGGCTCCTCTGTCCTCCACTCGTTACCTGTATTAATGGCACCTGTTTGAACTCGTTATCAGTATAAAAGACACCTGTCCACAACCTCAAACAGTCAGACTCCAAACTCCACTATGGCCAAGACCAAAGAGCTGTCAAAGGACACCAGAAACAAAATTGTAGACTGGCACCAGGATGGGAAGACTGAATCTGCAATAGGTAAGCAGCTTGGTGTGAAGAAATCAACTGTGGGAGCAATTATTAGAAAATGGAAGACATACAAGACCACTGATAATCTCCCTCCATCTGGGGCTCCACGCAAGATCTCACCCCGTGGGGTCAAAATGATCACGAGAACGGTGAGCAAAAATCCCAGAACCACATGGGGGGACCTAGTGAATGACCTGCAGAGAGCTGGGACCAATGTAACAAAGGCTACATCAGAAACACACTACGCCGCCAGGGACTCAAATCCTGCAGTGCCTGACGTGTCCCCCTGCTTAAGCCAGTACATGTCCAGGCCCGCCTGAAGTTTGCTAGAGAGCATTTGGATGATCCAGAAGAGGATTGGGAGAATGTCATATGGTCAGATGAAACCAAAATAGAACTTTTTGGTAAAAACTCAACTTGTTGCGTTTGGAGGAGAAAGAACACCATGCCTACTGTGAAGCATGGGGGTGTAAACATCATACTTTGGGGCTGTTTTTCTGCAAAGGGACCAGGACGACTGATCCCTGTAAAGGAAAGAATGAATGGGGCCATGTATCGTGAGATTTTGAGTGAAAACCTCCTTCCACCAACAAGGGCATTGAAGATGAAACGTGGCTGGGTCTTTCAGCATGACAATGATCCCAAACACACCGCCCGGGCAATGAAAGAGTGGCTTCGTAAGAAGCATTTCAAGGTCCTGGAGTGGCCTAGCCAGTCTCCAAATCTCAACCCCATAGAAAATCTTTGGAGGAAGTTTAAAGTCTGTGTTGCCCAGCGACAGCCCCAAAACATCACTGCTCTAGAGAAGATCTGCATAGAGGAATGGGCCAAAAATACCAGCAACAGTGTGTGAAAACCTTGTGAAAACTTACAGAAAACGTTTGACCGCTGTCATTGCCAACAAAGGGTATATAACAAAGTATTGAGATGAACTTTTGTTATTGACCAAATACTTATTTGACCGAGGAATTTACCAATTAATTCATTAAAAATCCTTCAGTGTGATTTTCTGGATTTTTTTTTTTTCTTTCTTATTTTGTCTCTCATAGTTGAGGTATACCTATGATGAAAATTGGAGACCTCTCTCATCTTTTAAGTGGGAGAACTTGCACAATTGGTGGCTGACTAAATACTTTTTTTACCCCACTGTATTGAACACATTGTGGCGGATGAAATAAGGGAACCCTGTGTGGAGGCACAGAATAAGTGCAGGCAGGACACGGCGAACTGAAGTTTAAAAGGGTGTTTTATTCATCCTCCATCACGAGAGTCAGCCCAGCGCTGTGGGAGCGCGCTGGAGCGAACCCTGTGTCTCTAGTCAGCAAACAGGCAATGCGTGTGATCAGCAAGAGAGAGAGCAAGCGATATGGTTGACTTATATACCCAGCTAGACAATGCATGCATGGCACATTAGCATCACAGTAACTGCAGGAAGGCAAGGACATTTGCATTAGAGTCACACATATCAATAGCAGGATTACTGGCGCAGGGATTAGACAAAGAGAGGCTGCCTATTGATATCAGTCCATACATCTCACTGTTCTGCTAATTGCTCCAGCTGAGCGCTCTGCTTGTCCGTAGGCTGTGGGGGTCGCCCACAACATCAACATTTTTCTCATTAAACATATTTCTGATAAGCCATTGACCTGAGATTTTTACCAAATATCAGTGACAACCCAAGTAATCCATACATACAAAGAAATCAAGGCAACTGTGTTCACAAAACATGTTATATTTAATAAAGTGGAATAACACAGGGAATAAGTATTGAGCAAGCTTGGTGAAATTCATTTAATATTTAGTAGAAAAGCCTTTGTTGGTAATAACAGCTTCCAGATGCCTCCTGTATAGACTAACTAGGTGCAGGCATTGCTCAAGAGTGATTTTAGCCCATTCTTCCACACAAACTGTCTTCAAATCTTGAAGGTTCTGTGGGTGTCTTCCATGAACTCTGATTTTCAGTTCATTCCATAGATTTTCAATTTGATTCAGGTCAGGTGGCTGACTGGGTCATTCTAATAGCTTTATTTTCCTTCTCTGGAGCCAGTTGAGAGTTTCCTTGGCTGTGTGTTTGGGATCATTGTCTTGCTGAAATGTCCACCCTCGTTTCATCTTCAGCATCTTGGCAGATGGCAACAGATGGCTTCCTAAATTCTGATGGATTTCAGCTGGTTTCTTGGCTTTCTATGCCTTTTTGCACCTCTTTTTCTTCATGTGTTCAATACTTATATTTAAGAAAGTGGAATGACACAGGAATAACTTGTTCTGTGAACACAATTGCCTTGATTTCTTTGTATGTATGGATTATTTGCATTGTTACTGATATCTGGTGAAAATCTCACGTCAATGGCTCCATCAGAAATATGTTTAATGAGAAAAATGTTGATGTGTTCAATATAGGGCTGTCATGGTAGAGGAATTTCCCCTGCAGTGAAGGTGGACAGCTCAACATCGCAGTATGCGGCTGTGGCACAGGTGTAGTGTGGCCGACTACTGATCGGAGGGTCAGGGGTTCGATTCCCACTCTGTCTGCAGTCTGCATGTTGAAGTGTCCTTGAGCAAGACACTGAACCCTCAGTTGCTCCAGGTGGGTCAGGCTAGCGCCAGTGCATGGCAGCTCCGTCACCATCAGTGTGTGTGAATGGGTGGATAGCAGGATCTGTAAAGCACTTTGGTCATCGAGAGATGAGAAAAAAAGTGCTATATAAGTGAACGCCATTTACCATTATTGCAAATGTTTTTAGGACCCTGTGGTCTTGTAATTTAAACAGGGTTCATAACTTATGTGGAAAATGATGGAAGCTGTGAGAAACTCGCTGCAGCTCCGCTCTCAACTTTATGTGCGTGTGTGACAATTGTGCAGCGCTCCAGTCTTACTAGGCATGAACTGCTGATTCTGCTAAAAAAAAAAAAAAAACAAAAACACGATCATTTTCATAAAGCAGTGGCGGGAACGCCAGTATTTCAACTACGGTGTGTATGACTGGAGACTGCACCGACATTCAGCTTATTTAAACAGGACAGTCTCCGTACAGGACCCTGCGTGGCTCTCGTCTCCGTGATTTTTGCCCTGGTCTGAAAAATCACGTTCAAACAAGCAATGCACTACTCAGTAGTTGTTTCACTGTCTGAGCTCAATTGTCAGGGTCATAAACACTCCCCTCAGAAGGAAATAACACACTTTGCGCCCTTTCAGTGCTCACTGTCACGACTGTATTTAACAAGGAGTCCAAACGCTTCCATCACTGCCTGCTGGAGTCCGTATGGAGAGAGAGTGCCCCACATGGTGCCAACGCCGTCAGCACCCAGTGCTATGGAAGCTTCTAGAGCACCAGGTGCTGCTGCTGTTACCGGCTGCAAACATGCTGTTGGCAATAAAAATACACTTAACTTATTTATTAGTCAATAGGGGCACATAAGTGAACGAGATTTATCCACACAGACAAAAAAGTGAACACCGCGGTTGTTGCGGTTGTTCATTTTCTTCCGTGATAGGCTTGTCCATAGTGCGGTATTACATAATTGAGGTCATAGGGACAGCCCTAGTTCAATACTTTTTTTCCCCGCTGTAACTGTATTTTAGACATTACATCATGGATGGCAACAAACTTTCTTCATCTTCACCAGGGCAAAACTGAAGTTTTAGTCATTGGCCCTGAAGCTCAGAAAGAGAAAATTTTGCCAAAATTACACAGTCTGTCTTTTACCCCATCCCAATATGTTAAGAACTTGAGCATCACTTTAGACTCTGACCTTGGTTTTACTCCACACATTAAAAATATAACACAAACAGGATTTTACACATCTAAAGAACATAGCCAGAGTCTGCCCATTTCTCTCTTGAGCAAACAGAGATACTGATGCATACTTTTATCACTAGTCGTATTGACTTCTGTAATGCCCTGCTCTTTTGATCTTCCCAAAAAGACATTTTCAAATCTGCAGTTATTACAGAATTCAGCTGCATGTGTTCTGACAAGGACCAGATGGCAGGCTCACATCACGCCAGTTTTAAAGTCACTGCATTGGCTCACTGTGTCCTTCAGGATCAATTTTAAGGTTCTTTTACTGGTTTATAAATGTCTGCACGGGCTTGGGCCTTCTTAATTATCAGAACTGCCTTTTTTTTTTTGCCAACATTCTTTTTATTGTTTTCACAACAAAGAAATACAGTTACACATATTGAACAAACGTATCAACCCCACCCCACCTTCCCAATTGTTCCAATTTTGGATGGGGGTCCAAGTAATTATAGTCCATTAAATAGTAGAGAAGGACAAAAAACAAAACATTCCTGCAAAGTTGAGTATTACAGAGGGCCGCTGTTCACGCGTCTCCACACTCTTCCATCACATGTGACAAGTCCGTTTCTGATATATAGGAAATGAAGGGGTCCCAAATGTGATGAAAATTATGTTTTTGATGTTTTAGTGTGTAGGTGATTTTCTCCAAAGGGAGAGTAGTAGATAGCTCAGACAACCACTTGTTCATTCCTGGTCTTCTGGTGTTTTTCCAGGATAGGGCTATTACTCTCTTTGCAATTAATATGCTTAAATCTAAAAATAATCGCTGATTTTTTTTTATTTTCAAATTCTCTGGGTACAAATCTAATATAAACAACTGTGGGATTAAGGGTACTTGAATCTGTAAAATATTCTGAATGTATTGTTTCACTTCTTGCCAGAATTTTTGTATTTCTGTACATTGCCAAGTACAATGGAAAAATGTGCCCTTTTCTCTCTCACATTTGATACAAATATCAGGAATAACACTATTATATTTGTTTAGCTTTTCTGGAGTTATATATGATCGCATCAACCAATTATATTGCAGTAATTTCAGGCGGGTGTTAGTGGTTCTTGATTGTGCTTTAGTGCATGCTTCTTCCCACTCTACCATTGAGATGTCCTCCTGTAGATCCTCTCTCCATGCCCCCAGCCGTTCTACAGATGTTTCTATACATCCATCCACCAGACATTTATACATTTTGGAAATTAAACCCCTCCCTAAACAATTCGTGTTCATTAGTTTCTCTATAACAGACATTTCCAGGATGTCTAATGTTTGATTTTGTCGTGGTCTAATGAAATTTCTCAACTGCAGATATTTAAAGAAATGATTACGGGGTATATTAAATTTATCAACTATTTCTTCGAATATCATCAACACCTTTTGCACACTGTACAGATCTCCGATTTTCCCCAGCCCCTTCATAACCCAAGATTTAAATCTCCCGTTGTGGCAAATATATTGAGTTCATATCTCCCACAAATGTATGGCTGTATGTGTATTGGGGGCTTCACGTCTCGCGGGACAAAGAAGGTCTGGGTCTGCAGAGATCTACAGGAGATGGCGAGGAGGTGCGAGTTTTGGCCTTGGTCTCAGAGAGGATGCCCCAGAAGGATTCCCGGAACATCGAGGGATAAGAGACAGACATCAAAGAGTTGCATTGTGACTGGGATTAAGTACCATGTGATTGTATGTTTGCTAAAGCACCATGTGACTTAGGCAGTATAAGAGTGTGGTATTTTATTGCTCGGTCTCTTTTCTTGTTTAGAGATTGCTAGAGAATGTGTTCTCATAATAAAGCTGAACCTGAGAAATAAACTCAGCCTCATCCTTGAATGCATTCTCTACACTGGTGACCCGATGACAAATTATGGCCGGGAACGACATTCCCGCACCGGACTCATCAGGAGCCAGCCAGGCTAACGCAGCTACCGCAGTCCAGCTGCCTGAATTCTGGCAGCATAGCCCGTGCTCCTGGTTCAACACTGTCGAGGCGCAGTTCCATCTTCAGGGAATTTCGGCGGATGCAACGAAGTTCTACCATGTAGTCGCAAAGCTGGACAGCCTCACAGCCCAGCGGGTGGAGAGCCTGACTAACCACCCACCAGACGACGACAAGTACGGCGCATTGAAAGCCGCTCTCATCCGTGCTTTCACCCCCTCGCTGGGAGAGCGAGCAGAGAAGCTCCTGGTGTTGACTGAAAGTGAGGCAGACAGGCCTGCGGACCTGATGGCGAGGATGCTGAGCCTGAGAGGCGATGATGATGACGGCTTTATCTTCGCCCATCTTTTCTTCAGGACACTACCGCCAGCGGTGAGAGTTACCCTGGCCGGTTCACAGCTGCTGAGCAACCGAGATTACCACGAGCTGGGCCAGGAGGCACAGCGACTTGTCGACGCCCACAGACACCACACGGCCACGACGGCGGCAGCGGAGCTAAGCGCAACGCCCGGAGACGGCAGGGGGCCAGAGGCTGCAGCACCAGATTCGCTGACGTCAGCAGCGGCGGAGGCCAGGAGACACGGAGCGGGCGACGTCCTCTGCTTTTATCATCGACGTTTTGCCGAGAGGGCACGCAAGTGCACTCCACCGTGCCAGTTCAGACGCTCGGGAAACGCCAGGACCGAACCGGTAGCAGCTGCGGCTCTCGGCGTGAAGAACAGGCTGCTCTACCTTACGGACGCGAAATCAGGGAGACAGTTCCTGGTGGACACAGGCTCCCAGCTGAGTTTCATCACACCTTCCTACGCTGACCGGCTGGCGCCTTCCAGCGGACCCCTGGTGTTGGCGGCGAACGGCTCGACGATCAAGACCTTTGGGGAGAAGACCCTCCCCCTGTCTTTTCACGGTCGGACATTTGAGTGGACTTTCATCGTAGCGGCAGTCAGTCATAACATGTTAGGTGCTGATTTTTTGTGCTCGAATGGTTTATTGGTTGATCTTGCTAATAGATGTCTGGTTAATGCACTGTCTTTCCACTCTATTTCCTGTACAGCCCGGGTGGTCCCACCTACTGCACAGCCCAACGTCACAGCTGCGGGTGGTAAGTTCCAAGCACTATTCACTCAGTTTCCAACACTCACAGTCCCAACGTTTTCAGCGTCAGTGGCTAAACATGGGGTGGAACATTTTATAACTACCACCGGGCCCCCCGTTTTTGCAAAAGCTCGGCGCTTGGACTCAGCTAAACTAGCCATAGCGCGGGAGGAATTCGCCAACCTGGAAAAGCTGGGCATCATTAGACGCTCTAACAGCCCCTGGGCTTCACCGCTGCATATGGTCCCCAAGGCTGATGGCTCGTGGCGGCCTTGCGGTGATCTCCGCAGGTTGAATAACGCTTCAGCACACGACCGCTACCCAATTCCGCACATCCAAGATTTTTCGGTGCATTTAGCGGGGGCGCGCATTTTTTCTAAAATAGATTTGGTGCGCGGGTACTATCAAGTCCCAGTCCGCGCTCAGGACATACCCAAAACAGCGGTTATAACTCCTTTTGGGCTTTTTGAGTTTTTGCGTATGCCGTTCGGGCTCAAGTGTGCTGTGCAGACTTTCCAGCGCATGATGGATGCAGTTTTACGCGGCCTCCCTTTCGTGTTCGTCTACTTGGATGATATTTTGCTAGCCAGCACGTCCGAAGACGAACACGAAACCCACCTCACAGCGGTTTTTCGGGGGCTGGCGGAGCACGGGTTAATAATTAACCCAGCAAAGTGCCAGTTTGGGGTGGCACAAATCGATTTTTTGGGGCACCGCGTTTCACCAGAAGGAGCGGTCCCTCTGCCCGATAAAGTACGCGCAATAACAGATTTTCCCCAACCACAGATGGTCAAAGCGTTGCAGGAATTTTTGGGAATGGTTAATTTTTATAACCGTTTCCTCCCAAGCGCAGCGCAGCTCATGCAACCATTGTACGCGGCACTTAAAAAACAAAAACCTGCAAGTAAGATCGAATGGTCCCCGGAGCGCACATTCTCCCAAGTCAAATCGGCCCTGGCGAACGCAGTTTTGTTGGCACACGTGGTGCCAACGGCCCGCATGGCGCTCACCACGGATGCTTCCGATTTAGCGGTGGGGGCGGTTGTTGAACAGTTTGTGGCAGGGAGCTGGCAGCCACTCGCATTTTTCAGCAAAACCTTGCGCGATAACGAGTGGAAATACAGTGCGTTCGACAGGGAGCTGTTGGCCCTGCATTTGGCCATCCGCCCTTTCCAGTTCTGGCTGGAGGGGCGCCGTTTCACCGCGTTTGTGGACCACAAGCCGCTAACGTTCGCGATGGCCAAGATTTCAGAGCCTTGGTCAGACCGGCAGCAAAGACAGCTGGCCGCGATATCGGAGTTCACCACCGATATTCAGCATGTCGCGGGCAAACATAATGTAGCGGCAGACTGTCTTTCGCATGCGGTAGCAGCACCAGGCCCCGTGGGGGCAGACTCGGCAGCCGTGGCCGCAGACCAGGTTTGTGGAGCGGAAGCGCTCGCAGCCCCAGTCCGCGTAGGTTTGGATTACGCAGCAATGGCCGCGGAGCAGGCTAGCGACGCGGATGTGCGCGCACTCCAGTCTGGACCAACAGGGTTAAGGCTGGAGCACTGGGTGCAGCAAATAGGTATGCCCCCTCTAATCTGCGATGTCTCCACGGGGCGGCCTCGCCCTGTGGTTCCAGCTGCGTGGCGCCGCCGCGTTTTTGACTCAATCCATTCTCTGGCGCACCCGGGGGTGCGCGCATCGATTAAAATGGTGGGGGAGAAATTTGTTTGGCCGGGGTTGCGTAAACAGGTCAAGGAATGGGCAGCAGCCTGCGTGGCGTGTCAGCGAGCCAAAATACACAAGCACACTAGAGCCCCTTTGGAGCCTTTTCACATCCCGGCTAAGCGTTGTGATCATGTGCATGTTGACTTGGTGGGCCCCCTTCCGTTGTCGCAGGGGTGTACACACCTTTTGACGATGGTAGATCGCACCACACGTTGGCCAGAAGTGGTCCCTTTGGCGTCAACTGCAGCGGCAGACGTTGCACGCGCGTTTTTAACAGCTTGGGTCGCGCGTTTTGGAGTTCCGTCGGACATAACGTCCGACAGAGGTCCCCAATTTGTTTCCGAACTCTGGTCATCGATGGCCCACAGCCTAGGGGTGAAGATTCACCCCACTACCGCGTATAACCCCCAGGCTAACGGTTTGTGCGAACGCTTTCATAGGTCATTGAAAGCAGCCCTCAGAGCGTCTCTTACGGATACAAATTGGGTGGATAAACTTCCATGGGTTTTATTGGGGTTGCGTTCCGCACCCAAGGAGGATTTGCAGGCTTCTCCGGCTGAATTAGTTTTTGCACAACCCCTCCGTTTGCCAGGGGAATTTCTTCCCGACAACCCTGCGCCAAATTGCCCCCCCGCTCAGCTGTTGCAGAGCGGCACAGGATCAAATACCCTTCCTGGCCCAGTTCATCACAGTTTTCCACGCGTTTTTGTGCCGAAGGCTTTAAAAAATGCGGAGTTTGTTTTTGTTAGACATGATGCTCAACGCCCAGGTTTGCGACCGCTTTACGACGGGCCTTTCAGAGTGTTGGAAACAGGAGAGAAACATTTTTTGCTTGATTTAGGAGGCAGAAAAGAGTTGATTTGCATTAACAGACTCAAACCCGCCTTTGTTCTGGCTGATGAACACGTGCAGTTGGCCAGGGCCCCCTGCCGTGGCAGGCCGCCGAGAAGGCATTCTTCGCAGCCCCCACAGAGATGTGATAACAATTCTGATCCACAGATGCAGCAAGTTGGGGCAGAAGGAACAAAGCCGGCTTACAGCAGATACGGCAGGAGGTTAAAACCCAAGCAATTGGTGGATTGATTTGTGATATGTAGTGATGTTTTCTGTCATGCATCTCTGATTATGTTTTGTCCCTTAATAGACGTTTGGGGGGGGGGGGGTTATGTGGCAAATATATTGAGTTCATATCTCCCACAAATGTATGGCTGTATGTGTATTGGGGGCTTCACGTCTCGCGGGACAAAGAAGGTCTGGGTCTGCAGAGATCTACAGGAGATGGCGAGGAGGTGCGAGATTTGGCCTTGGTCTCAGAGAGGATGCCCTAGAAGGATTCCCGGAACATCGAGGGATAAGAGACAGACATCAAAGAGTTGCATTGTGACTGGGATTAAGTACCATGTGATTGTATGTTTGCTAAAGCACCATGTGACTTAGGCAGTATAAGAGTGTGGTATTTCATTGCTCAGTCTCTTTTCTTGTTTAGAGAATGCTAGAGAATGTGTTCTCATAATAAAGCTGAACCTGAGAAATAAACTCAGCCTCATCCTTGAATGCATTCTCTACACCGTCTGCTTTTCCCGGTGGGAAGGAGTCATTCCTCCATATTGGGCTGAAGACAGAGAGGACATTTCTCTAAGATATTTTTTTGACTTGATGCCACACTACAATCATGTTTTTCACAATAGGATTTTTTGTATTCTTTAAGGATTTTAGTGCTTGCCAAATATAGGTATGTAGGGAGGGGTAGACTTAGCTGGAGTTCCTCCATTTCTTTCCAGAGAGGAGCATCTCTTTCTGTGAAGTAGAACATCAATGTTCTCAGTTGTGCTGCCCAATAGTACCAGAGTGGGTTGGGACATTCAAGTCCCCCTCTATCAAAGGGTAAGTACAGTAATGACAGTCATGTCCGGGGACGTTTATTATTCCACAAAAATCTGATAAACAATCTTTTTAGTTGAGTGAACAGGTTACTTGGAGGAGGAAGTGGGAGATTTTGAAATAGATACAATAGTTCAGGCAGTATATTCATTTTAAGGACACTTATTTTACCTATTAGTGATATTGGTATATGTGTCCACCTATCTAATGATTTTGAGATTTCTTCCATTAATGGTTCATAATTACATGCTATAATATGTTTAAGTTGTGAGACAATTTGGATACCCAGGTATGTGAAGCAAATTGAGTGGCTATTTTAGGAGGGTTTTTACTTTCTAATTGATTTAGGAACATAATTGATGATTTTGATTTGTTTAATTTATATCCTGAGATTTTTCCAAATATATTGATGAGGTCTAATAATTCAGGAATGGATATTTCCATCTTTTTCAGAAAGATTATTATTTCATCCGCAAATAGAGCTAGACGGTGATCCTGTTGCCCAACTAATATGCCTGTTATGTTTTGGTGCATTCTTACAGCTATTTCCAGAGGTTCTATAGCCATAATAAACAGTAAAGGGGATAAGGGATCTCCTTGTCTACATCCTCTTTTTATTTTAAAAGATTTAGATATATTACGATTGGTCATGATTTCAGCATATGGCTCTGTATAAAGTAGTTTTATCCACTTAAAGTTTTCTCCAAAACGTGTAAGGATCTCAAATAAATACAGCCATTCCACTCTGTCAAATGCTTTTTCGGCGTCTAATGACAGTAATGCTGTATCTGCTGCCCCTTTTTCCTCAATCAATATATTTAGGATTCTCCTAACATTATGGAAGCCTTGCCTACCTTGTATAAAGCCATTTTGATCTTTGTCAATAATATTTGGAATAATTTTCTCAAGTCGCCTGGCTATAATCTTACTCAAAATTTTTAAATCCACATTTAAAAGACTTATTGGCCGAAAATTTTCACAGTTGTTATTTGGTTTGCCAGGTTTTGGCAACAAAGTGATTAGAGCTCCTCTTAAGGATGTTGGAAGGATTCCATTACGAAAAGATTCCATAAACATTTCTAATAGTGGTGGCATAACTATGTTTGAACATTTTATAAACCTCAATGGGTATCCCATCTGGCCCCGGGGTTTTCCCTCCTTTAATACTGTCAATGGCAGCAGATAATTCTATTAAAGTTATATCTTTCTCTAATTCTTTTTTAATTTCTTCTGATATCCTGGGAATCTGAATGTGGTCCAAGAAATTATTTAATTCAGAGAGATGTTTCTTATCAATAGACAGGGGAGGGAGAGAGCTCAGAACAGTGTATCAAATTAGACAACTTTAACTCTGCCCTCCACTTCTGTTTCTACAAATGCAGGATATCAGAGTAATGTACCAACAGCGATTTAGATTGCATTTCTTATGGTGTCCTCTGCTCAGCAATACCTCAGTCCCATTTGTACTGTTATCACTACGTGTTATATACACTGGGGTATGTTAACGCAGATCAACAGCAAGCCAAACTCGTTTTTCACGAGCCAGGAAACCGAGCGTCCTGCTCACTTTATTCAGTCTCCTTAGACAGCTTACAGTACCTTACAACTGTGGCTCGAAGCTCGTTGAAAAGCCCGAGTGAAACTAGAAATAAAAACAGAAAATGCATACATTAAAATAAGCTAGCGAACCCCTGGGGGTAAGACTAATTCCTGGAATAAACAGAGAACACAATACACTTAACAAGCTAGTGGGGCCCTGGGATATGACTAACTACTGGAAACAAATCACACTCTAAAAATGATCTCAAGTTCACATTTAACAACTTATAAAACCAACATAACATGCATTAACTTACAGCCATTGCTTTCGGAGGTGTAAAAAAGGGGTTTAACACACAGGAGGAACGTTTCAGATATTCGCGGGCAGGCTATGCACTTCTGCCTTTTTTTTCTCTCTACCGAAGTCCGTTTCTTTTACCCATAAATCATAGTGGCAACTGGCTGCGCTTTCAATATAAAATACAGACAAATTACTACTAACTATACAGAAATCACTTAACACAATAACCATTTTTAACGGGAATTACTACAAATGAATTATTACAAAAGGACTATTGTGGCGGGTTGATTCAACCCCCCCACAACACACAGAGACAGTCAGCTCGTTACTCCTGGGTTTTTTCCGCTGCATGCTGAGTTTACAGCTGTGAGGTTAAAGTGTCATCCATGCATTGTGTTCATGCATCCTGTCTGTACCTCTGATATGCAAATACCCAGATCGACTGCTGTGAATGTCTTTGATGTATTGTCTGAGTTGGGTATATATGCTGCACTGACTCCTTCAACTGCTGCAGACACGCACTTTGTGTCTCCTCTCCGAGAGCCTGAGGACATCACCTCAGCCCGCAGCACGAGGGCTGGGGAGGTGTTCCGATGAAGGCGGTATGATTCAATAAACCAACTAAAAACTCCATCGCTGCCTTTATTTTATCATGCCGCTTCACTGGTGACCCCGAACATGCACACGCTTTGTGCAACGCAACCTTCTGGTCTGGACAGCCACGCTGGCGACCCGACGCTGAAGAAAACGAGCTGCCGGCGAACGCAGCACCGGGCAGTGATGCTCCGCCGACGAGCGAACGCAGCAGCCTGACTGATCTGCCCTCCCTGCGGCTTCAGGGAGGCCTCAACGCAGAGCCCACGGCAGGCGAGTTACTCTCCGGACATCGCCCAAGACCGGGTAAACGGCAGTAAACGTCATGGCGCAACCCTCGCCGAGATCGGGGCGTCCATGCGGGACAGCCTGAGGGACAAAGATCGTCTATCTCCCCTCAACGCTCCAACGCACCATGACTAATCTGCAGCCACGGCTCATCATAGATGTTTTTCGGCGCCGATCTCCACCAAGTTTCCGACCCTGGTTTCCTCTCCAGCGGGCCCACCCACGCAAGGAGCCCCAGCACACGCACCGGGGGTGACGAGGGCAGCACAACACGCACGGAACAAGAATGGCTCCAGAGACCGCCATCGTCCTGCGCAGCTGCATGCAGAACCTTCAGGGCTGCGCGCTCACCTGAAGCAAGCACGCGCGCAGCGCACCCACAGGATTCACTGATGGTTTCAGCCACGGCGCACAAAGGATTCAGCCGTCTGCTTTTCCTGAGGGCTTTAAGGCTGTGCACGCACCTAAAGTCAACATGCCAAGTTCCTCTGTTTTTGTTTACGCAACCTCGCCGCTCCTGTTTTTCTTCATGGCCACGAGAGGAGTCAGAGACTAATTTTTCTTCTGGTGATCTCCACAAGTTCAACGGGACAGCCCCTCGACATCGCGGAGCAGCAAACAATTTTTGGCGCGGCCCGAACGATTTCACCGTGCCCGGTCAGCACTTACTACCCCCCTTCCCCCTCCCCCTCCACCTGCACAGAGCTTTTCCCTGCTCGCTGCCCAAACTGCAACATCGAGGTCTCGGCCCCCTGCCGTGCCCTCTGGGGGGGGGGAGCGTGTGGCGGGTTGATTCAACCCCCCCACAACACACAGAGACAGTCAGCTCGTTACTCCTGGGTTTTTTCCGCTGCATGCTGAGTTTACAGCTGTGAGGTTAAAGTGTCATCCATGCATTGTGTTCATGCATCCTGTCTGTACCTCTGATATGCAAATACCCAGATCGACTGCTGTGAATGTCTTTGATGTATTGTCTGAGTTGGGTATATATGCTGCACTGTTCTGTAAATCTGCCTCTCATTCACTGACTCCTTCAACTGCTGCAGACACGCACTTTGTGTCTCCTCTCTGAGAGCCTGAGGACATCACCTCAGCCCGCAGCACGAGGGCTGGGGAGGTGTTCCGATGAAGGCGGTATGATTCAATAAACCAACTAAAAACTCCATCGCTGCCTTTATTTTATCATGCTCGTTTTTTACGAGCCAGGAAACCAAGCGTCCTGCTCACTTTATTCAGTCTCCTTAGACAGCTTACAGTACCTTACAACTGTGGCTTGAAGCTCATTGAAAAGCCCGAGTGAAACTAGAAATAAAAACAGAAAATGCATACATTAAAATAAGCTAGCGAGCCCCTGGGGGTAAGACTAATTCCTGGAATAAACAGAGAACACAATACACTTAACAAGCTAGCGGGGCCCTGGGATATGACTAATTACTGGAAACAAATCACACTCTAGAAACGATCTCAAGTTCACATTTAACAACTTATAAAACTAACATAACATGCATTTACAGCCATTGCTTTCGGAGGTGTAAAAAAAAGGGGTTTAACACACAGGAGGAACGTTTCAGATATTCGCGGGCAGGCTATGCACTTCTGCCTTTTTTTTCTCTCTACAGAAGTCCGTTTCTTTTACCCATAAATCATAGCGGCAACTGGCTGCGCTTTCAATATAAAATACAGACAAATTACTACTAACTATACAGAAATCACTTAACACAATAACCATTTTTAACGGGAATTACTACAAATGAATTATTACAAAAGGACTATGATATTTTAATATGAACTTATGAACTATTCTTAACTGTATAAAACTCACTCTACTGAGGGCAGAACACTCCCCGCCTGGCATTACCGATGCCACTACTCCTTCTTAACTATCATTTCAACATATGAAAATGGAAGACATGTTTTGAGTCTCTCAGGTGGGAGATCTGCCATTTTCTGAGTCTCTAGTTTTCCCCTGAGTCTCCTGCACGTTACACAATGGTGGACAATGGACGAGACCAGTCTCTTGCAACCTACAATCCACAGTCCGGCTTGCCTAATTGCGCTTTCCGTGAACTGCCTTTCTTGATGCACAACTTGGCGTGATAGTGGCGAACAAGCAGTTGGGTCACATGATGCTTGTTTGGGAGAATGGTTGGATTCTTGGATGCTGTGTTCAATGAAGCATGTTTGAGGCGACCTCCAACCTTGATGAGGCTTTCATTCATATAGGGGTCAAGAGCCACGATGGGACTTGAACTGCAGACAGTTTGGTTGGCATGGAGAGCAGCATACTCGTCGGGAAAGGCGTCTTTTTGAACAGACTGGACGATGAGGTTACTGGCAGCATCCAGCTCCTCTGGAGTGCATGGCTTGCTACATCGATGCCAGCCCCTGCATGAATGATCTGACAGGTTGCTTGATGAGTGAGAACGAGCTTGGTGAATTAGGAATGCAATGGCACGTACTAATGAGTTCCAACTTGAAAAGCACTGGAAGCATTCTGGTGAGAGCCCGTTCTTCTGAATGTGAGTAGAAAATGTAGCGACTTTTCTGATTTCAGAGTCTACTTCAGGCTTGATTAGCTCAAAGGATTCAGGTGTCCCGGATTCAGGTGGTCTGTAAAGGAAGTCTGGTCCCTTAAACCACATAGTGTCCATGAGCTGTGATGCAGGTATTGACCTGGTGGCTAGATCAGCTGGGTTTTGCTCTGATGTGACGTAGTGCCACTGTTCAGGGGATGTGGACTGACGTATACGATGAACACGGTTATGCACATAAACATAGAAGCGCTTCGAATCATTGCAGATGTACCCAAGAACCACCTTGCTATCACAGTAGAAATTGACAGCATTTGGTTTGTGATCAAGTTCGTCCAGAATGAGCTCCGCCATCTCAACCGCTAGAACTGCTCCACAAAGTTCAAGGCAAGGTATCGTGGGCTCTGGTTGTGGTGAAAGTTTTGCTTTTCCAAGCACAAATCCGACTTCGCATTGTCCTTCTGCATTGACTGTCTTCAAGTATGCTACTGCCGCAATAGCCCAGCTTGAAGTGTCGGAGAAGATACACAGTTCAGTGTAAGTGGACTTAGAGAGGGAAGCTGGTACATAGCAGCGTGGCACTTTAAGACTGCTAAGATCTTGGAGGGACATTTTCCATGTTTCCCATGTGTCCATTTTGTCCTGAGGAAGAGGAGCATCCCAACCTTGGACACCATTCGACAGTTCACGTAACAAGAGTCTGCCTTTGATTGTCACTGGTGACGCTAGTCCCAAGGGGTCGAAGATACTATTAATTGTTGACAGAATCCCGCGGCAGGTGTAGGGTTTGTCATCGATGGCAACCTTGAATGTGAAAGAGTCAGTGTTTATGTCCCAGCACAGGCCTAGACTTCTCTGAGCTGGTAGAGTGTCATCGCCGAGACTCAAGTCTTTGATACCGGTGGCCAGGTCTTCTGGCTTGAAGGCTTGCATGACTGAGACACTATTCGAGGCGATTTTGTGGAGCTTGAGATTGGACTCAGCCAAGGATGCACATGTGTGCTTGAGCAAGTCTACGGCTGCAGATTCAGTGGGGAGCGAAATCAACCCGTCATCTACATAAAAGTGTCTCTCAACAAAGTGTCTTGTGTCTGCTCCAAACTTTGGCTCGCCTTTCTGGATAGCCCTGTGTAGGCAATAGATAGCTACCACTGGCGACGGGCTGTTTCCAAAAACGTGCACCAGCATGTGGTACTCCTGCACCTCTTTTGACAAGTCGTTTTCCTTGTGCCACAGGAATTTCAAATAGTCTCTATGGTCTGGTCTGACTAAGAACCCATAAAACATTTGCTGGATATCGGCAGTGACTGCGATGAGCTCCTTCCTAAACCGAATCAGCACGCTGAGGAGGGTATTATTAAGATCTGGACCTGTTAACAGTACTGAGTTGAGTGACACACCAAATTGCTCGGCACTTGAATCAAAGACGACCCGTATCTGACCGGGCTTCTGGGGATGATACACCCCGAAAATAGGCAGGTACCAACATTCAGTGTTATCGGTGATGGGTGGAGCGATCTCTGCGTGATTGTTCTCCAACAGCTTGTCCATAAACTCTGAGAACTGTTCTTTCATTTGAGGGTTTTTTGTTAAGTTGCGTCTTAGTGAGCTGAGTCTAGATAATGCTTGGTCCCTGTTATTTGGGAGCGGCAAGCGAGGACACTTGAATGGCAGAGGAGCGATCCAGTTGTTGTCTCCATTCTGGTGGACTTCCTCCTCCATTATCTTTATGAAGGTCTCATCTTCGAAGGACGCGGCGCACTTGTTATCGTTCTCTGTGCACTCAAAAACTTTGTCCCCAAGCTTTTCTTCCGCTGCGTTGGGTTTTGAGCTGCGTTTGAAGAGGCCGTCCTTGTGCTCCCCGCCGTAGCATGGTTTCTCTTTGGTATAGATGCTGTTAGGACAAGGAGTGAAGAAGGATGGGCGTCCGTTGGAGAGCATGTGCGTCTTATAAACATTGACGATTGGCTTGTGAGCGTTAAGGCACACCTCCCCCACAATTACCCAGCCTAGGTCCAGGCGTTGAGCAAAGGGAGCATTGTGGGGTCCGTTGACTTGTTGCCTTACCTTGTGGACTCGTAGGATGTCTCTGCCCAGTAAAATTGCCGTCTGAGCATCTGGGTCGTACTTGGGAATGAGAGGAGCGAGGTGTTTTAAGTGGGCGTGAGCAAGAGCGACTTCGGGCGTAGGTATTTCACCCCTACTGAACATTATCTCATTGCATTCAAGGAGAGGAGGGAGGTCTAAGCGTGGGCCTCCGCCTACTGGCTCGATTTGGAACCCCGCTGCTTCCCTGCCAAGCATTTCAGTTAAACCAGCACATGTTCTCATGAGGTATGTCAGAGGGCTGCCTTTGATCCCAAACAGCTCAAAGAATTCAGGACGGGCCAGCGATTTATTACTCTGATCATCAAGGATTGCATACATCTTAACGGAGCGTTCTGGTTAGCCTTTAGGGTAAACTCGAACTAGACATACCTTTGAGCAAGAACGTAGGGGATTACCTTCGCCGCAGATCTCAGTGCACTGTGATGTTACCTCAGGTGGTGTGTTGTCTCGGGGCTGAGGCTCTGGTTCAGGTGTGTTTCCTGGCTGGGGTTGCTGACTTGAATCAGGATGCATGGCAGAGCAATGCCTCTCACTTTGGCACTCCTCGCACTTGAGTTTTATGTCAGTTCTTTATTGCATGCGTGGGAGAGCAGCAGTGAAAACATCGTTTGTGTTCTTTGAGTATGCTTCGCTTCTCTTGTAGCGGTTTATTCTGAAAGGCTCTACATTTGGCTAGAGGATGCATTTTCTTGTGGAGTGGACAGTAGCGTGTTAAATCGTCCTCTTTAGTACTAGCGGGATTAGTTGTGTCGACCTCTGTTTTGTTTACAGTTAGAGGCGTTCTGTAGCTAGTTTGTTTGAATGGTGGTCTCTCACCTTTGCTGAAGGGTTGGCTGCTGCATGTCGTAAAACTTGGGTCATTTCTTGCTTTAGCCTCGTCTTGGACAAACTTTACAAAATATGAGAAGGGAGGGAAGGTTGCATCATATTCTTGTTTGTATTTTGAGCCCGTGCGCAGCCATTTATCTTGTAAATTTGGAGGCAACTTTTCAACTATGGGCTTAACCCCACGGGGTGTGTCGAGGTAGGCGAGGCCCGGGAGATGAGCTTCATCTTTGACGACCCACAGCTCTAAGAGTAAATCTCCAAGTTCCCTGAGTTTTACATTGTCTCTGTAAGGCGAGGGAAGTTATCTAGTTTTTTAAACAAGGCGTTTTCTACTACTTCTGGCGTAGCATAACACTCTTAACCTGTCCCATGACAATTGGAGAGCAGCTCTGGGGTTAGTGGCATAGACAGCTCTGATTCTTTTCTTTTTTTTTTTTATTTAAGTTTTTGTAAAGGGTATACAGGTCATTACAGCACTGCATTGTTTACATTTTCATCACACGTTCCCTTATTTTTTGCTATTTGACAACATTGGTAGGATAGTTATTACAACACCCCCCTTTTTTTTTTAAAGTGAAAGAAAAAGTGAAATTAAAGAGAATTAAATAAAAAAATGAACAAACAAACAGAACAGCAAAAAACAAACAGAAAATTAAGTAATTAAAAGTAAAAGAGCATCTGAGTAGTGTTGGAACAAAGAGCGGGACCATCATTGAAATGGTATTTGTCAAAGATTAGATCTAATGGAAGACACATATGCGATCCAGGGTTGCCAAAAGCTCATGAACCCATCCATGTCCTGTCTCAGTGCGAATGTCAACTTTTCCATCGAGTAAATGTCTTGAATCACGTTAATCCAATCTTCAGGTGTAGGACAGTCCTTCAGCATCCATTTTTTAGTTAGGGCTTTTTTACTTGCCAATATTAAAACATTGAATAAGTATTTATCTCCTCGTCTTTCCAGTGAGTCCGGTAGTAAACCCAAATACAAAGTTACAAAAGAAAAGGGAACTGTTATTTTGAATATTTTCCCCAATATTGTCTGTACATTGGTCCAATATTGGTGGATAACTGGGCATGACCAAAACACATGAAAATGATTTGCAGTCTTTTCACCACACAAGCGCCAACAGTTCAACCCCTTATGGGTAAATTTGTTTTGTGCAGGTGTTCTGAAAAATCTTAAATTTTTCCATCCAAATTCTCTCCACTGCAGGGATGAGGTACTTTTCCATTGCTGTCTATTTAGCTTTTCCCATATTTCCAATTGTAAAGTGAAATTCCCCTCTTTTTCCCCATCTCTTTTTTATATATGATGTGTTGTCTCCTTTTAAGTCTTGAAGACCTTGGTATATTTTAGAAATGTATCTGATCCGTGGGATCCCTTTATATGCCATTAAGAAGACCTTCAGAACACCTGACTGGGCCCTTTCCAAATCCTCCTTTTTAAGTATATTGTTTATGTGGTGTCTAAGTTGAAAGAACCTGTAAAGATCTTGATTTATTAGACCTTGTTTTTTCAAATCTTCAAAACTTCTTAAAGTTTGCCCCTTAAAAAAATCGTAATATTTTATCAGCCCTTTCTCTTTCCACTCTTTAAATCTAGTGTCTGTTTTATTGGGGTTAAAGTCTTGATCATAGGCAATCCATTGCAGAAGTCGATAGGGCTCTTTAGCTTGATTCTCTGACTATCTTAAACCAAATTTTTAGCGGGGTCTCTATCCACGGGTTAGTGTTATTCAAGAGTTTAGGTAAGGCATTGTTCCCCATTATCGCCTGTAGGGGGATGTCACTTGTTATCTGGCATTCCATCTCCTTCCATTGTGCAGTGTAGACTGGGTTACATATCTCTACTAAAGTTTTAATTTGTGCAGCTATAAAATAGTCCCTGATATTTGGCAGCGCGAGCCCACCTTTGTCTTTGTTTAGCTGTAGGGTTCTATATCTGATTCTAGGTCTCTTGCCCTGCCATATGAATCTTGAGATCCTTCTGTCCAGCTCCTGCCATGTTTTTTTGGGAGGTTCTACCGGTATTGTTTGGAAAAGGTATAGAAGACGTGGAAGTATATTCATTTTGACTGCTTCAATTCTTTGTGCAGTACCTAAGAATGGTATCATATTCCATCTTGCTAGGTCAGATTTTATTTTTGTCACCAGTGGATCATAGTTTAGTGTTATAATTTTGTCGAGTTGTTTCGGGATATTGACCCCCAGATATTTCATAGATTCCAACTCCCAGTTAGTTTTGAGTTCACTTAGTGAATAATGATTTGGGTCATAGTTGAATGTTAAAACTTGGGTTTTATGCATGTTTAATTTGTACCCCGATAAATCTCCATAGTCTGAAAAACTGAGATTAGTTCTGGTAAAGAAGTGTCTGGTTGCCCTAGGTATATTAAAATGTCATCAGCAAAGAGTGCTATTTTATGTTCCTTCTGACCAAGTGTAATACCTTGAATTTCTTGATTTTGTCTTATCCATTGGCTCAGAGGTTCTATGAAGATTGCAAAGAGCAGTGGAGACAGGGGGCAGCCTTGACGACATCCTCTTTCCAGCTCAAAAGATGATGATAAATTACCGTTAATCCTTATTTTAGCTGTTGGTTTTTTATATAATGCCTGCATAGTTCTAATGAAGTTGTTATGAAAATTGAAACTGGATAAGATTCTATATAGGAAAGACCAGTCAACCGAATCGAATGCTTTTTCAGCATCTAATCCCAATATGACTGCATTTAAGTTATATTTTTTTTTATATGATGAATTATGTGTAAAGTGCGTCGAATGTTGTCTTGTGTCTGTCTTTGTCTTATAAAGACCAGCACCTGTCATCATGGATCCTGGACTACCTCACGAACCGGCCTCAGTTTGTGAGAACCCGGGACTGTGTGTCCGACACGATCATCAGTAGCACGGGGGCCCCCCAGGGAACGGTGCTGGCTCCCTTCCTGTTCACTCTTTATACTGCGGACTTCTCACACAACACAACACACTGCCATCTACAGAAGTTCTCTGATGACTCTGCGATCGTTGGCCTCATCTCCAATGGAGATGAAGCTGAGTACAGAGGGCTTATCCAGGACTTCGTGGACTGGTGCCATCGGAACTGCCTCCAGATCAACGCGAGGAAAACTAAGGAGCTGGTGGTGGACTGCCGCAGGCATGGGCAGCCCCTCACAGTACCAGTAAATATACAGGGAACAGACATCGAGATGGTGACATCCTATAAGTACCTGGGTATTCATCTGAACAATAAACTAGACTGGTCACACAATACTGATGCACTCTACAAGAAGGGACAGCGCAGGCTGTTCCTGCTGAGGAGACTCAGGTCTTTTGGTGTACAAGGGGCGCTGCTGAAGTCATTCTATGACACGGTGGTGGCATCAGCCATCACTTTTGGAGTGGTCTGCTGGGGCAGTGGCATTACTGCAGCCGATAGGAAGAGACTGAACAAACTGATTAAGAAAGCTAGCTCTGTCCTGGGGCAGCGCCTTGATCCGATGGAGGAGATAGGAGAGAGAAGGACGGTGGCTAAACTGTCATCTCTGCTGGAGTCCGAGTTCCACCCTATGCAGGACATACTGAATGCACTGAGGAGCTCATTTAGCAGCAGACTACATCATCCCAGGTGCACAACCGAGAGGTTTCGTAGGTCCTTCCTACCAACGGCTGTCAGACTGTACAACCTAAGCAGGGCTGCTCGCAGAGATAGCAAAAAGACGTAACAAACTAATAGTTTTTTGAATGCAGAAGATGCAATAGACTTACACAGTGGTCCTCTCCGGCATACAACTAGGAGCATGCCGGTCGCTATGGAGGGTGAGAGTGTGTATGGGCACATAATCATACCATGCAGGATAGCTGGGTAGACGGTTATGCTGTTTCATTCCATCTAGCGGCAATGCTCTGCACTGTGTGTGTTTATATATTTGCATATTTGTTCCGTCTAGCTGCAATGCTCCGTACTGTGGGTGTTTATATATTTATATATCTACATGTTATTCCATCTAGCTACATTGCTCCGCACTGTGTGTGTTTATATACTTGCATATTTATTCCACCTAGCTGCAATGCTCCGTACTGTGGGTGTTTATATATTTACATATTTATTCCATCTAGCTACAATGCTCTGCACTGTGTGTTCATATATTCATATATTTATTCCATCCAGCTACAATGCTCTGCACTGTGTGTCTGTGTGTGTGTGTATATATATATATTTTATAGTAATACGTACATATGTTTATTAGCTGCTCTTGCTTGCTTGTTTTTTTTCTTGCCTTCTGATTGTTGCTCTGAGTGTTGCTATCCCTGTGCTGTTGCAATCCTGGAATTTCCCCGTTGTGGGACTAATAAAGGCTTATCTTATCTTATCTTATCTTAAAACCTGGTTGGTCTAAGTGAATTAAGTCTGTCAGTATGTTTTCTAACCTTTTGGCAAGGATAATGGTAAAAAGCTTATAGTCCTGATTTAATACACTGATTGGTCTGTAGTTGGAGCATTCTAGTTTATCCTTTTCAGGTTTAGGTATAACTGCAATGACCCCTTCTCTCCAGGAGGGGGGGATTTCCCCTGTGTTGAGGACATAGTTAAATGTTTTCAAGAGGAGAGGAGATAGTTGCTGTTTAAAGGTTTTGTACCATTCTGCTGTATAGCCATCTGCTCCTGGGGATTTGTTAGCTTTAAGTTTCATAATTGCTTTTTCCAATTCTTTAGGTTGTATTTCTGACAGTAGTGTTTTGTTTTGTGATTCCGTAAGTTGGGAAAGGTGTAATGTGTTTAGGAATGTCTCGGATGCGTTTTTATGTTTTTTGTGGGAGTATAAGTTCTTGTAGTAATTCTCGAAGCTTTTAAGAATATCCTGAATTCTGAATTTTATTTCCTTTGATACTGGGTCTCTGATTTTGTAGATTGCTCTGTTTGTTGTTTCCTCAATTTATAGGCTAGTCATTTTGCTGATTTACTGCCTGCTTCATAGTGTTTTTGTTTCAGAAATGTAAGTTTCTTCTGGATTTCTATTGTACAGATCTCATTTATTTGATTTTTAATTTCTTTAATCTTGAGCGAGCCATTAGAATGAGTGTTGTCTGTGTTCTTTTTCTAGGTTCTTGAGTTCTGACTCTAGTGTGATTAGTTTTTCTTGTCTCAGTTTCTTTTGGGTTGCCAGTTTTGCAATAATTTTTCCCCTTATTACAGCTTTGCACGCATCCCACAGTATTAAAGGGGATACTTCTCCATTATCGTTTTCTTCCAAATATCTGAAAATATCTGATTCCAATTCATCTTTCAGTGGTCCTTTCAGGACATTTGAATTCAACCTCCAGGAAAATGTATTATTTGTGTATTTTTGGATATTTAAGTCCATATAGATCGGACTGTGGTCAGAGAGATCCATCAGTCCTATTTTACATGTTTTTACTCTTCCAATGTCTCTATTAAACATAAAAAAGTAATCAATCCTTGAGTAAGATGAATGTGGCGTTGAATAAAAAGTATAATCTTTTACATTGGGGTTGAATTCCCTCCATACGTCACAGATTCCCATTTCTTTTAGTAGCATCCGAGTTTTCTTATTTTGAGTGTTATTTTGATGTGAAGAATTACCTGTTGCATCCCAGTATGGATTCAGTCTTAGATTGAAGTCTCCACCACATATCACTAAACCTTGGGCTTTAGTTATCATTAGGTCAAATACATTTTTATAAAATTTCCATTTAGCCCCTGGTGGTGCATATACATTCAGCAGGGTGATATCTTCTCCCTCTAGCCGCCCAATTACCAAACTGTACCTCCCTTCTTTATCTTTGTGTTCTGATTTTTTTTCAAATGTAATTTTGGTTGATATCAATGTCGCTACTCCCCTCCTCCTCCCTGATTTATATGAAGATGAAGAGATCATTTTAAACCCTTGTCTATTGAGTTTAGTGTGTTCCACGTCTGTTAGGTGGGTTTTTTGTAAAAATATTATTTCTGCTTCGTCTTTTTTCATTTTGCGTAGAACCTTGGATCTTTTAACTGGATTCAGGATCCCTTTTACATTATATGAGGTTATTTTGGTTACACCCTGTTTCTCCATTGTATTTTCTTATTTAGTATAACAGTGTGGTGGCCCTCTTTTTTGCTACTCAGAAACTGAAAGAACATTACGAACATAAAAAACATTAAGAACATAGTGTACGAGACTTTAAAACAAAAAACTGTCAAAAAAACTTCCTGAGCTGGGGTCTCTTTAAAGACCCTGTAAGAGCCCTGATGGAGTGTAGGCTCTGAGGGAAATTCCTCAAACTCTGTTACGTGTTGAGGGCCCTCTCTTACCCCTGTAAGTTGTCCCATGTTTTTAACGTGAATTTCAGATCCCAATCCGAATTTGTAATGATTTTTTTTTTTTTCTTTATGCCTATACTGGGAAGGTCTATGCCAAGGTACTGGAGAGGAGAGTCCGGCCGTTGGTCGAACCTCGGATTCAGGAGGAGCAATGTGGTTTTCGTCCTGGCCGTGGCACATCGGACCAGCTCTTTACCCTCTCGAGAATTCTTGAGGGTTCGTGGGAGTTTGCCCAACCAGTTTACATGTGTTTTGTGGACTTGGAGAAGGCATTTGACCGCGTCCCTCGTGGATTTTTGTGGGGGGTGCTTCGGGAGTATGGGGTATCGGGCTTGTTGTTACGAGCTATTCGGTCTCTGTACGACCGTTGTGAGAGTTTAGTTCGCATTGCCAACACTCGGTCGGAGTCATTCCCAGTGAGAGTTGGACTCCGCCAGGGCTGCCCTTTGTCACCGGTCCTGTTCATAATTTTTATGGACAGGATTTCTAGGCGCAGCCAGGGAATGGAGAGTGTCATGCTTGGTGACCACAGGATCTCATCTCTGTTGTTTGCAGATGATGTTGTCCTGTTGGCTTCATCCAGCAATGACCTACAGTTCTTGCTGGGACGGTTTGCCGCTGAGTGTGAAGCGGCTGGGATGAGAATCAGCACCTCCAAGTCCGAGTCCATGGTCCTCAGCCGGAAAAAGGTGGATTGTCCTCTCCGGGTTGGGGACAGGCTCCTGCCCCAAGTGGAGGAGTTTAAGTATCTTGGGGTCTTGTTCACGAGTGAGGGGAAAATGGAGCGAGAGATCGACAGACGGATTGGAGCAGCATCTGCAGTGATGCGGACGTTGTACCGGTCTGTTGTGGTGAAGAGGGAGCTGAGTTCTAAGGCAAAGCTGTCGATTTACCAGTCAATCTACGTTCCTACTCTCACCTATGGTCACGAGCTTTGGGTAATGACCGAAAGAACGAGATCGCGGATACAAGCGGCTGAAATGAGCTTTCTCCGTAGGATTGCTGGACTCACCCTCAGAGATAGGGTGAGGAGCTCAGTCATCCGGGAGAGGCTCAGAGTAGAACCGCTGCTCCTCCACATTGAAAGGAGTCAGTTGAGGTGGTATGGGCATCTGATTAGGATGCCTCCTGGACGCCTCCCACTTGAGGTGTTTCAGGCACGTCCCACTGGGAGGAGATATACCCTATGAGATTGTGTGCACCCTCCCACCCCCATCACAGCAAACATTCCCTCTAATACAGTATTTGTTAGTTTGGGGAGAACATGTGGGTCATTGTTACATTTCTATTTTAACAAGATTTTTTTTTTCCCCTTTAAATTAAGAAGACATTTGTTTCTAATGCTATAACTGCTCCATGAAAGGTTTTACCACATGCTGATTCTGCATCTCCTTTAATGTTTGTTACCTTGTAGGAGGGGGGATGGAAGTGCAGAATGACTGAAAAGAAAAAAACAAACAAACAAAAAGGTCGCTATTCCTTCCTGGAACTGGAAAGCTTATCTTTGTAACTCAGGGGCTGGGTTTCCCGCTGCTGGCCCGTGGATTTAGAAGGTCTTTGAGTGGACCACGTTTGAGCTCTGATCTTCTCGCTCAGATTCGCTGTGGGTTTAAACACCATTACCAGGAGCACTCTTCTTGCCATGTCAATTGTTGCCTCTTCCGCTGAATTATAGAGACATGACTCTTCACCGTAAAAGACCCTTAACTTCGCCGGAAATGGCGTCTGAAAGCGTAGATTCTTTTCCCGTAGAACCTTTTTGGCGTCGTTATATTCCCGTCGCTTTTTAAGAACCTCAGGGGCGTAATCGTGCTCCACGAAGACTTTTTTCTTGATGCATAAATCCTTTTTTCTGCCAAGCCCGTCTTACAACCTCTTGTTTTATCTTGAAATCGGAGAATCTTACCACCACCGAACGCGGGGGCGCTTCTGCCGCTGGCTTTGCGGCTAATGTACGATGGGCCTTTTCTATCTTCAAATCGGTGGTTTGTGGAATATCCAACTTCTCTCTCAATAAGGATTCCACGCATTCCGCCACTGTGTTGAAACTATCTTCAGCTCCTTCTTTCAGACCGTGAATTCTGATGTTATCTCGTCTCTGTCTTCCTTCTTGGTCGGTTAGCTTAGCCTCCAGCCTTGACTGTTTTCTGTGTAAATCCAGCATAGAATCTTCAAGCACTTTTACTCTTTCTTCAGCTTCCAAGATTCGGTTTTCAGCCTGGTCCATTCTGCTGTTCGTCCTTTTTAGTTCCTCTCTGAATTCATGAAATTCGGCCCGAAATCGTCGTAATTCATCAAATAGCGATTTCAAGCTAATCTTTTTGTTAGCTAGGTCCAGCTCCTCGTCTCCTGAATTGAGGTCCTCCGGTTCAGATTCTGCGGCGGCTGTGCGTCCTGACCTGGGGAATGTCAGTTTCTTCTGTTTTTGGTTAGGCATGGTGTTTTTGTCTTTTGATTTTTATTCTTCCAAAAATCCGTTAAGTCTGATTTTGAAGATGTTTTCCTTGGATTGGGTCTGGGAGGTTCAGCGTTAAGTTGCTATCACCATGGCGTCCAGACCGGAAGTCCAGCTCTGATTCTTTTAAAGTGCTCTGAGGACTCTTTACCAAGCCACTTGACTAGGAGATGTAACTCCTGGCTATATGTGAGACCAACGTCTTCAATTGCATTTATGAATGACGACTGCCATGCTCTAAAGTTTTCGGGGGTGTCGTCAAACTTAAAGAGTCCGGTTGTGATTAGCTCTCTGCGCGCGAGGAACCCAGCAAAGTCTGCCATAGGTGGGTCACCATTGTGGGAAGCATGGTAGCTGTTTGGCCTGACATAGTCTCTCGGTATGTCGATGGATTCATTTTTCACGTACATTTTCTCGAATGCTGGTGGAGAGAGAGTTTGTTCGGGTCTCCTCGGAGTGAATGATTGCGTCCTTTGTGCAGGTTCAACTGGAGGCGTTTCTTCTTCAGCTGGTCGCGCCTGTGACTTTAGCTGGATTTGGTGGTGCACGTACTCCATAGTTCTGTGTCTGGCAACTTGTGATGGAATTGCGCTCCTTACACTCTCTCCTTCGTCCAGCTCGGCAGCTACAGCAGCTTCTAGAACTTCTGCTTTCGCTGTGGCGGCCGCTGTTTCCTTCTCTATCTCCAGCATCTCTAGATCCAGTTCTAGCTTTGCTTGTTGCTCTGCTCGTTCTTGTTCTGCTTGTTGCTCTGCTTGTTCTAGCTCTGCTTGTTGCTTGGCTTGTTCTTGCTTTGCTTGTCGCTTTGCTTGTTCTTGTTCTAGCTTTGCTTGTTCTTGTTCTAGCTTTGCTTGTTCTAGCTTTGCTTGTTCTAGCTTTGCTTGTTTTTTAATTTCTAATTGTTTCTTACTGTACAAGGCTCTAGCATTCGCAGCTTCAGCAGAGGCTCGCGCCATGATGGCTGCTTCCATTACATTGGACTTTGAGGATAACTTGGAGCTAGAACGTCTGGAGCTGGAGCTAGCGTTGTATGATGATTTGGCTTCAGAGTTCGCCTTTTCTTCTGCCCTCTTCTCTTGAGTGTCGTCCCTCGCTGTGTCGTGGACCTTATCTACACCAACTGCTGTCATGGCTTTTCACTGTACTGTTATCACTACGTGTTATATACACTGGGGTATGTTAACGCAGATCAACAGCAGGCCAAACTCGTTTTTCATGAGCCAGGAAACCGAGCGTCCTGCTCACTTTATTCAGTCTCCTTAGACAGCTTACAGTACCTTACAACTGTGGCTCGAAGCTCGTTGTAAAAGCCCGAGTGAAACTAGAAATAAAAACAGAAAATACATACATTAAAATAAGCTAGCGAGCCCCTGGGGGTAAGACTAATTCCTGGAATAAACAGAGAACACAATACACTTAACAAGCTAGCGGGGCCCTGGGATATGACTAATTACTTAAAAACGATCTCAAGTTCACATTTAACAACTTATAAAACCAACATAACATGCATTAACTTACAGCCATTGCTTTCGGAGGTGTAAAAAAAGGGGTTTAACACACAGGAGGAACGTTTCAGATATTCGCGGGCAGGCTATGCACTTCTGCCTTTTGTTTCTCTCTACCGAAGTCCGTTTCTTCTACCCATAAATCATAGCGGCAACTGGCTGCGCTTTCAATATAAAATACAGACAAATTACTACTAACTATACAGAAATCACTTTTAACAACCATTTTTAACGGGAATTACTACAAATGAATTATTACAAAAGGACTATTGAGGCGGCATGAAATAAGGCAGCGTTGAGAGGTTTTAAGTAGAGTTTATTAAATCATACCGCCTTCACAGGATCCCCGCTCCGGTGCAAGTGTGAGCAGACCGGAGCGGGATCCTCAGGCTCTCAGAGGAGGAGACACAAAGTGTGTGTCTGCAGCAGTTGCAGGAATCAGATTGAGAGAATGAGAATGGATTACAGTGCAGTATATATACCCAACTACAACAATACATAAAAGAGCATTCCCCAGCAGTTGGTATGATCAAAGAGATTGCAGAACAGGCATGAGACATTTGCATTTGAGAGACATACATCACAATAGGCAGATTGCTGGCCTCTGCTCCAGCTGGAAGACAAAGAGGTTACAAGGCACATCTACATATTGATCTCAGTCTCTAGGTCACAGTAAGGACAGGACGCATGAACACAATGCATGAAAGGCACATTAACATCACAGTAGTGAGCCAGAAGAAGCGGGGCTGCCTGTAGACATTAATACACACATTTCACTGTTCTGTTAATTGCTCTAGCCGAGTGCTGTGTCTGTCCAGTCTGTTGTGGGGGTTACACCAACCCGCCACACTATGATATTTTAATATGAACTTATGAACTATTCTTAACTGTATAAAACTCACTCTACTGAGGGCAGAACACCATTCATTTTCCGACTGGATCTTCTTAATGAAGTGTTCGGCTTCATCCGCGCTGTTGAAGATGTGTGAGCGGTCTTTGTAGGTCACTATAAGCCGGGCAGGAGGGATCATGCCGTATCGGAGCCCCAGTGACCGAAGTTGCCGCCTTGCCTCCTCAAACTCTTTCAGCCTCTTGTGCGTCTCTGCTGTCATGTCATGGTAGAATCTCACCGGCTGGTTTTTGTAGAGGATCTGCCGTTTTGCCCTGGCCACTCATCACCGCTTCCTTGTCCTTATAATTCAGGAACTTCATTATAAGGGTCCTCGGTCTCACGTTGTTGTCTTGGTCCAAGTCTGTGTGCTCTTTCCACCATAATTGTCCCCCGGAGCGGAGCCAACTCCAGCGCCTCCGGTATCCAGCTCTCCAGAAAGCCACAGGTGTCCTTGCCCTCTGTGCCCTCAGGTAGATTAACAAGCCTTACATTGGAGCGACGTGACCGAGCCTCCAGGTCAAGTACTTTCTCTTCGAGGTCTTTATTGTTCCTCTCTAGATTTTTCACCTTCTCTTGGAGCACGGTTGCATTATCTTCTGTTGTCGAAATCCTCACCTCTGCCTGTGTGACTCTTTCTGAGCAGTCTGTCAAGTCCTTCCTCACGTTTTCCATTGCGGTGATGATACCATCAAATTTAGATGAGAACTCAGACTTCATGTTGTTGATAGCCGCTAGTATAGTTGCCAAAGTGGTACCGGACTCAGTAATACCAGTAGTGCCAGTAATGTCCGCCTCCAACTGCTTCTTATTTTATTTATTTTATTTGTTTATTTGACAGGGACAGTGCAATAAACAGACAAAAAAAAAAGTCTGATGTGTTGCACAAAGAGTGTATAGCTATTAGCTAATTTGCAACTCTTGTCCATGGATGGGCTTTAGAAAGAAGAAACAGGTAAAAAGAGAAAGATAAGGAAAAAAAAATGAAATGAAAACAGAATAAACAATAACCACATACATCAATGCAAACAAGATTATAAATACACAATACAAAAACCTGGTTTACATTTGCCTATTTCAGGCCTCCCTCCCTTCGTCACTTACTATAAACAAACACATTCATTCCTTCCCTTCATTCACTCACACCCTGCAGACAATCATTTCCTACATGGGTACATTCTTGTTTATTTTTCAGCCAGTTTTTAACCTTGGTAGTAAATGTTTTAAAGTCTGTTACTATTTTGATTTCATTTGGCATTGTGTTCCAGATATGACTGCCCTTTATAGAGAAAGTCGTTTGTCCAAATGTGGTTCTGCGGTGGGATATTTTACAGTTATTGTTAATAGAACTCCTGGTGGCTCTGCTGCTGTCCTGTCTTTGGATGAATCCAGCAAGTGGCTCTGGTGCTGATTTATGGAAACATTTGAAAATTAATTTCAGAAAACAGAGGTCAATGAAACTCTCAAAACTCAATAGATTGTATTTTTTTAACATAACAGTGATGCCACCTAATGGGCTTTTTATCCAAGATTTTTAGAGTTTGATTATATAATGAACCTATATGTTTTATTGTGGAAGGAGCTGCTTGAGCCCAGACTGTCAAACAGTATGATATATGAGAAAAAAAAAAACATAGAATGCATATACAGTACAGCTGCTTGGTATGGTATGTAATATCTAATTGAATCGGTGAATTCAAAAAGGGCCCAAGTCCACACTTTTTCAAAGGGGACTTGGGCCCTTTTTGAATTCACCGATTCAATTAATTTAAAGCGGTTCAGATTTTTTTTTTTTACTGTTTTCAAATTTAATCTTCATATAAAGAAGATTTCTAATTGAGGATCTAGTACAATGCCAAGGTATTTGAATTCTGTGACTAAACTGATGTCTTGATCAAGTATATTAACTTTAACCTCTTGCACTCCGGTGTACCGCGGACGGGCATGTCTCTGCGTCCTAGAGTGCACCAGGGCGCTCTTGTGCGCCCTCGTGTGCTCTAGGACGCACGAGGGCGCTGCGTCCAAGCGCGCACTGAAAAAAACAAAAAAAAAAAAACAAAAAAAACCCTGCCTTTCTGTTCTTCCACTACAGACACAGCCGCGAACAGATCAGATATGATTGACTTCTCATTCGACTAATAAGAGCTTTGAATTGGGTTTCTGAAACCTTGAAGAACCAATGACTGAAAACCTAGCAAGAAGGACCCGCCTACCAACGCTGTGAATGCAGCGAGCCAATTGAAGCACAGAAGTTCGCAAGCTGTTTTGTGTAAGGCTGGGTGAAGACAGACTGCTGCAGCAGATGAAAAAAGGACCCGCAGGAAGAACCTGCCACAGACCCAGCAGCACGGAGACCACCCACAAGTGCGACCTGTGTGACAGAGACTGCCATTCGCGCATCGGCCTGTTCAGCCACAGGCGATGCTTTTTTTTTTTATTCCAGCAGAATAGACGTTTAGGATTCTCTTCCATGGTCATCATAGACCGACGGAGGACGACGACGAAGGCTGGGTGACACACACGCGTTTGCCAGTCTTTTTGAATTACTATTGCTATTCGTTTTGAAAAATCGTTCGCCAAAACCGCAATCATGGAAGCGCAAAAGCGCAATAATGGAATTATGTTTTGACCGGGTTGCGAGACCAGAACCACGGGTGGGTTCCAAGTGGACCAGCGTCGCGTTCGTCTGACAATGAGGAAGAAGTTCGCCAGCTACGCTGCTGATGTGAAGAGGTAAGTGTTATAAGCTAAATTATTCTTTATCCCTGAAAATTGTAATCAAAAATGACTTTTGACCGATCGGTAAATTACAGCTGTGCGTCATCGCCACATGACGGACCGCTGCGCAACGGGTGATGTCCATCCTCTGTAGCGAGGGGGGGGGGACAACCCCCCCCCCACACACACACACACAGCCCTGAGTGTCACCTTTCATTAGAGCCCAAGATGAAGCTTCTATATTAAATCATTCAAAAGTTACAGACGTTTTTCCAAACTGTGCCATTTGGCACAATTTGGCACAATTCAAAAACACCTGGGAACTACCTGAGAAAAAAGCTGTGTAATATATTCGGTTTTTTGTGGTACTGTTACAACATTTTGACCTCAGCTGGATAACACTTGGTTCTACATTTCTGTTGCATTTTCCAGCCCGGATCTGAAGCTGTGTGTTATTTGCAAGCATTTGTATCCAAAAAAACACCCAGGCCAAATTTATTTTCTTCAAGTTCAGTATGTTTAGATGACTGTAACTCAGTGGCCGGAGCACTTAGAGAGATTATGACTGTTTTGCCAAAAAATTCAAAGTGTTTTCTTTTAAATGAGACCAACCCCATGAAGATGCTGCAAAGGGTTGAAGAACAGCTTTCGATTTACTTTGGGCACGTTATTTTTTGTCATTTTTAGGGAAATTGACCGGAGTGCAAGGGGTTAAAATGTTGCAGGTTACATTTTTTGATTGAAAAGCACATTGAAACTGTTTTCTGAAGGTTCAGCAATAGATGGTTCTGGAAGAGCCACTCTTGGACATCAACCATACTTATAGACAGTACATCTGCAGCCTGTGCTGGAGTCTTGGCAGCTGTGTGAATAACTGCATCATCTGCATAAAGTTGACATGTTGCAGCTGAACAGTGTAGTGGCAAGTCATTAATAAAAATGCTGAAAAGTAAAGGACCAAGAATGGACCCTTGTGGGATACCCATACGGTTATTTAAAAATAAGGATTTATCGTGGTGAACTTTTACACAGTGTTCTCTATTCTGGAGATAAGATGCAAACCATTCTATTGTATCTGGAGAGAAGTTAAAAGATACCATTTTGGATAAAAGCAAACTGTGGTTTACAGTATCGAAAGCCTTTTTGAGATCCAGAAAAACAGCCCCCACTGTGGCGGTTTGGGAAACCCCCCACAAACAGACTAAGGACAGACAACTTGCTACTCCTGGTTTTTTCCGCTACACTACTGAGACGTAATGTGCCATTCATGCCTTGTGATGTTAATGTTGCCTCTCATGCATTGTGTTCATGCGTCCTGTCCTTACTGTGACCTAGAGACTCAGATCAATATGTAGATGTGCCTGTTAACCTCTTTGTTCTGCAGCTTGAGCAGAGTCTAGCAAATCTGCCTATTGTGATGTATGTCTCACAAATGCAAATATCTCATGCCTGTTCTGCAGTCCCTTTGATCACACCAACCGCTGTGATACTGCCTTGATGTATTGTTTGAGTTGGGTACAAATACTGCACAGGTTCTGTAACACTTTCTCTCACTCTCAATCTGACTTCAACCCTGCTGCAGGACACAGACTTTGTGTCCCTTCTCTGAGAGCCGTGGGCTCGCTCTCGGCGCTCATGCACGGCGCCGGGAGCGGAGCTCGTGACGGTGGTATGATATAATAAAACTCTACTTAAAACCTCCAACAACGCCGCTTTATTTCATGCCGCCGCACCCACCACATTATCCCTGTCCAAGGACTGTTAGACATTTTCAATAAGGCAGCAATTTGGGGTCAATGCTAGCGGAGGCGCCAGTATCAGTGGAAGGATTCATGTTGCTAGCAGTTAGCTTATCTTTAGTAGTTGTAGTTGCAAAATTAGTCAAGCTGGATTGATGCATCTGGCCACGGTTTGTCTTCTTTGGTGGCATCGGTATTCTTTTTAACACTGGTGTTGTTGTTGGGCCGGTTGACGCATATGAACTGGCTTTTAGAAAGGATTTAGAGATTTGAGTAGCAGAGCAGTCTTACATGCGTCTCTTCAGCAAGCCGCCATAACCGGAAGTCCATCAGAACTGCTTTTAACATATGAGCTACTATGGCCCCTGAGGTCCTCTGGCACTGGCCTTTTAATTATCCCTACCGTCAGAACTCGCACCCACGGTGAGGTTGCTTTTAGTTGCTATGGCCCACGTTTGTGGAACTGCCTGCCGGAGAACATCAAGACTGCTGAGAATGTTCATGTTTTTAAAAGCAGGCTCAAGACCTACCATTTTAACCAAGCTTTTGATTAGTTTCTTATTTTAATTGTCTTAATTTATGATTTTAAACCTACTCTATATTGTTCTGGTCACAATTATTTATTTATTTTACTAATTGTTAACACATCTGAATTTATGTCTGTTTGATTGTATTCAAGTGTTGTTTTATTCTTTTAATTATCTTAACCATCTACTCTTTTTACCAACAAATGATATTATTATTATTACAGTTTTATTTTTTATGACCCTGTCCAACCTCCAGCATTTCTTAATAGGGAGCCCTCCCACTGGGAGTTGTGCCCGTTTTCTGGCCTGTGATTGCCCTGGTCTACTCGGCTGAGGGGATTGTACACAGTGGCACCACACCTGCAGTGTCGACCTCTCGGTTTGGACTTGTGCGGTCTCTGAGGTGGTGTCCTTGCAGCTGTGGACTCGGCCCTTTCCCTGCTGGTGATGGACCCCTAGTGATGGTGCTTCCACACCTGGATCCTCGGTGCTCAGCCATAAGTGTCACACAGCCGAAGGTTTCTTTGTGTATGTGTGTGGGAGGGGTTAATCGTGTTAAATGCGTTTTATTTCAACATGTAAAGCACAAATTTTTGTACGAAAAGTGCTATATAAATAAAGCTTTGATTGATTGATTGATTGAAGAGACTACAGAGGCAAAAGGAAAATAAGGTGATTAAGTGTATGCTGTTGTGCAATAACGATAAAGGCACTGAAATAAACTGAATTAAAGAAAAAAATTCAAATGAATAAATGAAAGTTTGCAAGCAACAAGTGACTTTACAATGTTCTCTTGCACATCGCACTCAAGTGTTCATTGTTCAGACTGGGGGTGTGCCATATCGTATCGTTCATGATAACACCGGAATAAATTTTCATACCAGTGTAAAAATTAATACCGCGATATTTGTGGTCTGCTATGTGATGATGTCACACTGTGGCGCTGCTGATTGAAGGTTTATGCATTACCATCGAAATGGCAAAACAAACATGCAGCGGGGAGCTACCGCTCCGTGGTCATAATGTCTACATCTACTTGTGTTGAAATATTTTACTTTTAAGGCAGTTTTAGACTGCTGCCATTTTTAAAAAAAAAAAAAAAAAAAAAAAAAAAAAGCTGCAGCAGTGTGGATAATCTGCCAGCATTTTTTTTTTCCTGCATGTACAACACATCAACAACACTGCTTGCCTTGGAGTGGTGTTGATGTCCGAAGTGTCCGGAGTTTTATTTTTGTTCCGTTTCGGTTGCATAATCTTGATTTTGTGTGTGACAAGAGCCAAAAAGTACCAGGAGAAGTCAGTGAAACGGAGACTATTGATGTAGGACACTAATATGATCGATATTGTGGGCTACCAGTGTTTTAGAAAAGACAGGCAGGTAGGGAGGGGAGGAGGTGTTTTAATTTACATCAAAGAGAAATATAAATGTCAACTGGTTGATTTGAATACTTCACTTGAATGTTTAGCTGTTAATGTATGTCTCTCTCCGGTAATGAATTTCAACATTGCAGTAGTGTACAACCCACCATCACACAACTCTTCCTTTTATAATGAATTAAGTGATCTGGTTAAACAACTTGAGAAGAACAGAGAAACAATAATTCATGGTGACTTTAATATCAACTGGTCTGATAAAAAAGACAAACAAAAACTGAAAAGCCTCATGACTAAATTTAATTACCAGCAAATCATCAAAGGACCCACCAGGATAACCAAACAATCCAGAACACTTATTGACATGGTATTTACTAATAAACCAGAACGAATAACCAGAACCTATAATCTTGTAACTGGTCTCTCAGATCATAACATGGTTCTTGCTGTCAGGAAACTTACTAAAAAGCGACTACAGTATTTTGGGGGAGTCGATATTGACAAATCAAATTTTATTATCCCCAAATCAAAAAATGAGGAGTTTGAACATTACTTAGAGAATCAAAATTGGGAGCAGCTCATGGCAACATGTGAAGTAGATGATTGTTGTAATTTTATAACTGCAACAATCACAAAGTCTATAGAAAAATTTTCAAAGCAAATTAAAAGTAGACAACAGAAGATTAGCCTACCATGGTTAAATAATGAAATAAGAAAACTTATGAAGAGGCGAGACTATGCACTGAAAACATCACTAACCTCCAAACTACAAAATGATCACCTTGTGTACAAAAGTTTAAGAAATAAAGTGGTTCATGAGCTGCGAAAATCAAAAATATCTTATTACAATAAACTGATAGATCATGCAAAGGGTAACAACAGTTCCCTATGGAGGCATTTAAATAACTTAACTAATAAAAAAAACGATCAGAAGGGGGTAAAGGAACTTAGAATCAATGGCAAGACCGTCAGTGACAAGGCTACTTTGGCAAATGAATTTAATTCACACTTTGTGGGCTCTGTGGAAGACTTAACAAAAATTTTTGTGCTGCCAAATGTGCTCAACAACACAAATTCCATACTCCCAACAGATACTTTTCACATCGATGAGGTAAATGAGAAGTTAATTGCTGGTATTGTTAAAACACTGTCAAACTCAAAAACTAGTGATATCTACAATATGAGCACCTCCTTTCTCAAAATGCACAGCAAAATATTAATCAAACCACTGACTCATCTCATTAATCTCTCCATTAGGTCTAGTACATTTCCATCTGGCTGGAAAAAAGCTGTCGTCATACCAGTTCATAAATCAGGCAGTAAAGACGATATATGCAATTACCGCCCAATCTCTATCTTACCAGTCCTATCTAAGGTTCTTGAAAAAGTTGTAGCTACACAGCTGATAGACTACTTACAAGACAGTCAACTTCTTCATCCACATCAATTTGGTTTTAGACCAGGATACTCAACAGAAACAGCAAATTGTTGCCTTATTGAAAACGTCAAACAGTCCTTGGACAGGGGTAATGTGGTAGGAGCTGTTTTTCTAGATCTCAAAAAGGCTTTCGATACTGTAAACCACAGTTTGCTTTTATCCAAAATGGTATCTTTTAACTTCTCCCCAAATACATTAGAATGGTTTGCATCTTATCTCCAGAATAGAGAACAGTGTGTAAAAGTTCACCAGGATAAATCCTCATTTTTAAACAACCGCATGGGTATCCCACAAGGGTCCATTCTTGGTCCTTTACTTTTCAGCATTTTTATTAATGACTTGCCGTTACACTGCTCAGCTGCAACATGCCAACTTTATGCAGATGATGCAGTTATTTACACAGCTGCCAAGACTCCAGCACAGGCTGCAGATGTACTGTCTACAAGTATGGTTGATGTCCAAGAGTGGCTCCTCAAGAACCATCTATTGCTGAACCTTCAGAAAACAGTCTCAATGTGCTTTTCAATCAAAAAATGTAACCTGCAACATTTTAAAGTTAATATACATGATCATGACATCAGTTTAGCTACAGAATTCAAATACCTTGGCATTGTACTAGATCCTCAACTCAAATTTAATCTTCATATAAAGAAAATTTCAAAAACAGTAAAAAAAAATCTGAACTGCTTTAAATTAATTAGATATTACATACCTTACGAAGCAGCTGCACTGTATATGCATTCTATGGTTTTTTCTCATATATCATACTGTTTGACAGTCTGGGCTCAAGCAGCCCCTTCCACAATAAGACATATAGGTTCATTATATAATCAAACCCTAAAAATCTTGGACAAAAAGCCCATTAGGTGGCATCACTGTAATGTTTTAAAAAAATACAACCTATTGAGTTTTGAGAGCTTCATTGACCTCTGTCTTCTGAAATTAACGTTCAAATGTTTCCATAAATCAGCACCCGAGCCACTTGCTGGTTTCGTCCAAAGACAGGACAGCAGCAGAGCCACCAGGAGTTCTGTTAACAATAACTGTAAAATATTCCACCGCAGAACCACATTTGGACAAACAGCTTTCTCTATAAAGGGCAGTCACATCTGGAACACAATGCCAAATGAAATTAAAATAATAACGGACTTTAAAACATTCACTAAAAATGTTAAAAACTGGCTGAAAAATAAACAAGAATGTACTCATGTATGAATTATTTGTCTGCAAAGTGAGAGTGAATGAAGGGAAGGAATAAATGTGTTTGTTTATAGTGAGTGACGAAGGGAGGAAGGCCTGAAATAGGCAAGTGTGAGTTATGTTATATGTGTTAAATGTGAGTCAGGCTGTTATATTTGTGTATTTATAATATTTATGTTAAAGGTGAGTCAGGCTGTTATATTTGTGTATTTATAATATTTATAATATTTATAATTGTGTATTTATAATTTTTCTGCATTGATGTATGTGGTTATTGTGTATATTTTTATCTTGATTCTTTTTTCTAAAGCCCATCCAGGGACAAGAGTTGCAAATTAGCTAATAGCTATACACTCTATGTGCAACACATCAGATTGATTGTCTTTGATTAATTGTCTATGTTTATTGCACTGTCCCTGTCAAATAAACTAATCTACTACTACTACTAGGTAAATGTACTCAGCATAAAACCCCGACTACTAAGTACACTTACGATGTGGTTTGTGTTATTTTCTTGTAATATTTAATACAGAACAAAAAACAAATATTTGAAACTCAATCTGAGCTGCTATTTATAAACTGGAGAAATAAGAGTTTTCATTTTGTTTTGACTAAATATGATGAAGATAAATAATGCTGGCCTGTGAAAGTGTTCTTTACAATTTAAAAATATTGTGAAACAATATCGCTATGAACATTTGCAAAAAATATCATGGCATCTTAGTGATTATCCGAACATGACATCACAAAGGACTAAAACTCCAGAGACCCAATCGGTGCCAAAGACTGTTTGGGAGTGTGTCTCTGGTAAAATTACAGTTTTACAAAAATAATTTTTTTGTAAGTTGTCTGTGTTTTTTCAACTGATTTAAGACAATTTTGCACCGCTGAATCTGAAAATGACATCCGTTTCTCTCGATCAGGTGCTAAGTAAAAACCTGTACTTACTTAGTACTGTGCATGTACTTACCTTTGTATAAAGGTAAGTACATGTAAATTGAATGTTATGTCATCATTGTTCAAAATTCAGAGAATTTCAAGACATAAAAAAGAATTTTGCATCATATAAAGCGAAAATACCCGTACATGTAAACAAAAATGTATAAAACAGCATGTGGCCATAATTCAAAAAGTTGCCCTGATTGAGCAAAACCAATGTGATTTTTGGATTCAGCACATCAAAAGTGTCCTAAATCAGCTAAAAAAAAAAACTTAGACAATAAATTTGGTGTTGACCAGTGTAATTTTAGTGCAACAGAAGTGACAGCTCAGTGTATTTTGATTGGTTGTCAGTGTTTCTGTCATCCATTAAATCACTAACAGTGATCCCCACAATATTGTCACTGTCATTATTATTGTTGTAGCGTGGACTCTGCTGTCCATTTGAGTTAAAACAGCATTTAAAACCATTTATAGGTATTGTAATTGTTCTTCTTAATGATTAGAAGGGACAGCTCAGGTTGAGTGACTTGGAGACAAAGTAAGAGAGGGAAGGTTGAGATGGCTTGAACATGTGTAGAGGAGGGATAGTGGCTATATTAGACAAAGGATGTTGAAGCTACCAGGCAGAAGGAAAAGAGGAAGACCACAGAAGTTTCATGGATGTAGTGAAGGAGGACATGGAGAGGGTTGGTGTTTCACAGGAAGATGCAAGAAATATGGGGAGATGGAGGCAGATGATCCAATGTGGCGACCCCTAAAAGGAACAGCCAAAAGAAGAAGGAAAAATATGGTGTGAAGCTAAATAAAAACCTGGATCCAAGATCACCACTCTATGCAGTTTCTGGTTGAAACAACCAGACCATCACTGATTGAGTAGCTCATTCCTGAATGATGAAATCACCCCCAAAGTGCTGAGATCTCCTGACAGTTGACCTTGACCTTAAGCACAACTCCACAGATGCAGACCCAGAAGAGGACCATTGTTCAGGAGCCAGCTGAACAGGAATAACAATTTTTGTGAAATCGTAACTGCCCAGGTATTCTGATCTTTGACAATGACCTTGAACTCAACCATGATGCTGACCCATCTGATGATGATTGCACATGAGTTTGTTGAGAATTAAGGCAATTGCCTAGGAGTATTGATTTTTCTGAAATCACTTAAGTGCCCAGATCTCCTGACCTTTGACAATGACCTTGAGCACAACTTGGACGCAGACCCATCTGAGGATCCTTGTGAGTGGGTTTAGTGACCACTGGGGCAATTGCCTAGGAGGAGTAGCAATTTTTCATAAATCATACAAGTGCCCAGATCACCTGACCCTTAACATCAAACTGGATGCAGACCCACCTGAGGATCATTGTGTGAGTTTGGCGAACACTAATGCAATTGCCTAGGAGGAGTAGCGATTTTTCTGAAATCATATCTACCCGTTTCATCTGCTCCGCGGAGCCACATCTGTGCTTCTTGCGATTCCCCAGCAGAGGTGGAAACGGTCAGAGTGCAGGAGCATCGCCCAGCAGGTATGTACAAGCTGCAGGATGTACTGTTAAGATGCAAATCTCTGCAGCTCCCATGATCCCTCAGGACCTGAGCATTTTTTGTTCGGCAAGTCACATTGTAGAATAGCACTCTGCCATTGACCAGGAAGTGAGGCAGTGGCTGAAACCATAGAGACAGAAGAGATAAAGTGATTTGCTGCGTTATGGTGGAAGCTTTAATCAGACAACTCAGAGTTTTGCCCTAAACCTAAATCAATCATGAGGCATAAACACAACATTGAAGAGAGCTGGTGATTAAAAACTGATTGGTTCTCAAATATGATTAAACTGACGTCTGAAGCCAAAAGGTAAAACGTTATGCCAGCATTCACCAGTCAACTTCAGTTACTATGCAATTTAACACACACACCTTCCACAGCAGAGACACATTTCTCCATCCTGTCCTGCTTGTTTGCTTCACTTGCCTCCAGAATGGTAGTGCAACAGATGGAGCTGGAAGGAGGAAAAGTGATTAAAAGATGACACACTACAATATGTTGCATCAATAGAGTGATTTATTAACAGCAGTGATATACAGTATAGAATCTTTCTCCTGTCACTGCTGATGAGACTACAGCAGCAAGAAATATGATACCACAAAACAGGTCAATGCTCTGCAACTCACTAATCCTGCAGCTTAATTATTTTAAAGGAGATGAGATGAGAGATGAGATGAGATTCAACTTTATTGTCATTACACATGTATGACTACAAGGTAACGAAACGTGACTTGGCATTTGGGCACGCTCTGCAGAGTGCATCCAAGGCTGGGGCAGCCGCTAGGCGCCAGATATATTATACACATTGAAAGGAGCCAGTTGAGGTGGTTTGGGCATCTAATTAGGATGCCTCCTGGACGCCTCCCACTTGAGGTGTTGTGGGCACGTCCCACTGGGAAGAGACCCCAGGGCAGACCCAGGACACGCTGGAGAGTCTACGTCTCCCAGCCGACTTGGGAACATGTTGGTGTCCTCTCTGAAGAGCTGGAGGAGGTAGCTGAGGAGAGCAAAGTCTGGGCTTCTCTGCTTGCACAGTTGCCTTCACGACCCGGATCCCCAAAAAAGCGGTAGAAGATACAGTAGATGGATGGGACATATTATACACTAGGAAAGATTTGTAGTGGTCTCTTAATTTTTTCTAGAGCTGTATACACTCGAAGAGGACTGGTCACACAATTAAGTAATACATTTCAAAATAAAAGCAAAATAAAAACAGTTGCAGAAATGTATTTTAATATTCCCTTTCACCATCCTCACCTGTCTGTCCCTGAAGTGTGTTACTCCATGGGCTCCATGGGCTCTCTGGGCCAAGGTAGCGGTTTCGAAGTTTGATGTTGTACAAGGTATCAGGATTGAGGCCACAAACTCGGAAGGTATATCCTCTCACCGTTACATTTCTGACCTGAACAATTAACTGTACAGGAACAGAAAAATAAGGAATGGGGGGATAAAAACTGTTTTTTAATGTCATGATAGGAGGACTAATAGCCTTTTATATTGAGAGAATAGTAAGAGAGAAAGATTTAATTGGTTATAAAACTGAAAATGTGGCAGAGATGGTGCTGTATAAGGTTTTGTCTTGCAAAGTAGCACATACTGAATTTCATTTGGCTCTGTATGTTTGGCTCTGCACAACATTACAAGTGTGTTGTGAATTTTTCAGTCACTTTTCAAAATCAGGTATACTGTGTCACTTTGTGACTGACTTAAATCTAAATGCTAAATCTAAACCAGTGTAATATTTAGCCTTTAGATATCACAATTAACATTTAGGTTTATATTTAGCATCCATCTATCCTCTTATCTGTGTCTGGGTCACGGGGGCAGCAGTCAAAACACAGTAGCCCAGACTGCTGCCTGATTCACATAGAACCATGATCCCCATGATTCCTCCAGCAGGTGGTGAACCCACTGGAGGGTGGACCCACATAGTTCCTATTTCTACACTGGGTCCTTGATGTAACTTTTTTCATGGTAATCTAGCATCTATTTAGCATTTAGAGTTGCCAGCAGCAGCTCTTCCAGCACAAACGCAATCCTTCCTCTTCTTCTTCTTCCTCCTCTCAATGGAAAACTCACCCACAGAAAGGCAGGCCACCTTCACATCCCCCACAGCATCTGCCAAGGAATTCCCCCCCAAAACACCACCATGCCTGACCCACACACTACCCAGATGGGGAAAAATGTGACCACCTCCTCCAGAAACTGCATCCTGACATCGGCCACCCCTAGCACAAAACAAGCGGTGGATACAGAGGTCCTGTTGAGCTGAGAAAAACATGTGCGCCCCCACGAAGGGGGTTGGTTTCAGGGCAGACATCTGACAAGGGACGTCCTCTGGTAAGTGGCTGTCTCATTTTCAAACTAATTCACTCTCCCGGCAATGGCGGAACACCAACGCCAAATGGGCATTGCGTCCAACCAAGAATGAGTGAACTCCTGGCCTGAATTGAACAAAACCCAACTCACTCACTTTGCCCAGAGCAAATGCATACATCTTCATATCTTTCCATTGACTTTGTATGTAATTGTGCCACATTTCACACAGAGTATAAGTAAATTAAAAGAATAAATTGTCATTGGATATGCCATAATAGGTCGCAATGTGTCATTTTATAACATTTAAGATTAGTGGCTGGAATTTTTTAAACGTAAAAAGGGTCCCATAGCTCAAAACAGGTTGAAACATACTGGTTTAGTTGTCTTACAGGGCTGGTACACCACAAGCTTGCCAAACCAGAGTCTTGTGCCCCGAGCAACGTTAATGATGTAAATACTAAAGGTTGTCACCCTTGCTTGTGCCATGTTGTTAGCTAGCCTCACACCTCTTAGAGATGACATTACAGAAAATCTTTCATTCACTAAAATGCACACAGAATTTGTTTTATCTGAATACACCTGCTTGTTTTCTGTGGACTCAATTTGGGAATTCAGATCTCCGGCTTCGATTTCAGAGTCAGAAAGTGGAAAGCTGGATGAGCTTTTGCGTTCCCAGGAGACACTGAGACATTGAGGTGAATCCTGGATTGAGTTTACTCCTTTCAAATGTGCTGGGGACAACTCCACTGGAAAAGACAAATGGGTTGGGGGGGGTTGAGAAAGAGATCAAAGATGACCAGTGGGGATATGAGCTGAGGAAGCACAGCAACCAAACCTTCAATCCTTGCTGACTGACATCGAGGATGTGATGAAATGTTCCTGCTTTTGCTGTGTGCCGTGACAGTGATGCAAAAGCACATCCTGAGGTTCGAGTTGTTGGTTGTCAGAGTGCAGCTGGTGTCAGATGTGTTGCAGGTGAACGTCTTCAATGTGCTGTTTGCTTTTAAGGTCTCAGCACTGCAATCTCTAATCCAGATAAAAACAAAACAAATTAGATCCTGCCTCACAAACAGAAGAATTCCCAAAGGTGCTTAACCTCTTGCGCTCCGTTGTACCGCGGACGGGCAAGTCTCTGCGTCCTAGAGCGCACGAGAGCGCACGAGGGCGCTCTCGTGTGCTCTCGTGTGCTCTAGGACGCATGATGGAGATGGTGATGTAGGTGGTGATGGCGTCCAAGCGCGCACTGAAAATAAAAGCTGCAGACACAGCCGCGAACAGATTAGTTCATCTGATTGACCTCTCATTCGACTAATAAGAGCCTTAAATTGGATTTCTGAAACCTTGAAGAACCAATGACTGAAAACCTAGCCAGAAGGACCCGCCTACCAAGGCTGTGAATGCAGTGAGCCAATTGAAGCAGAGAAGTTCGCGAGCTGTTTTTTTTATGGCTGGGTGAAGACTGACTGCTGGAGCGGATCAAAAAAGGACCCGCAAGAAGAACCCCACAGACCCAGCAGCACGGAGACCACCCACAAATGCAACCTGTGTGACGGAGTGCCATTCGCGCATCGGCATGTTCGGCCACAGGCGGTGCTTATTTTGTTTTGGTTCCAGCAGAGTAGACGTTATGATTTCTTCCATGGTCATCATAGACCGAAGGAGGCTGATGACGAAGGCTCAGTGACACACACGCCTTCGCCAGTCTTTTAATTACTACTGTTATTTGTTTTGAAAAATCGTTCGCCAAAAACCGCAATCATGGAAGCACAAAACCGCAATAATGGAATTATGTTTTGATCGGGTCGCGAGACAAGAACCACGAGCGGACCAGCGTTGCGTTCGTCTGACAATGGGGAAGAGAAGTTCGCCAGGACACTGCTGTGAAGAAGTAAGGTGTTATAAGCTAAATTATTCTTTATTCCTGACTATTCTTTTGTAGCGAGGTGGGGGGGGAAGCCGCGGTGACTGAGTTGCTGTTCCACATCCCACATGAGGCTAATCCGTCATGTAGCGATGGCCGATGTCCATCCTCTGTAGCGAGGGGGGGGGACAACCCCCTCCCACTCACACACACAGACAGACACAGCCCTGAGTGTGAGCTTTCATTAGAGCCCAAAATGAAGCTTCTACATTGAAGCATTCAAAAGTTACAGACGTTTTTCCAAACTGTGCCATTTGGCACAATTTGGCACAGTTCCAAAATGCCTGGGAACAGCCTGAGGAAAAAGCTGTGTAATATATTCATTTTTTGTGGTATTTACAAAATTTGGACCTCAGCTGGATAACACTTGGTTCTACATTTCTGTTGCATTTTCCAGCCCGGATCTGAAGCTGTGTGTTATTTGCAAACATTTGTATCCAAAAAAACACCCAGGCCAAATTTATTTTCTTCAAGTTCACTATGTTTAGATGACTGTAACTCAGTGGCCGGAGCACTTAGAGAGATTATGACTATTTTGCCAAAAAATTCAAAGTGTTTTCTTTTAAATGAGACCAACCCTATGAAGATGCTGCAAAGGGTTGAAGAACAGCTTTCGATTTACTTTGGGCACATTATTTTTTGGCATTTTTAGGAAAATTGACCGGAGTGCAAGGGGTTAAAACCACAAACTCAGATGTGTGATAAGTCATGCAAATGAACATCCTATGCATGCATATGCTTCAAATTCATCATTTGATCACAATTCAACCCTACATGTGTGTATTTTCTTAGATAAAAACAGGAGGTGGAAACATTGGTTATTACCATTAAATATGGTATCAAAGCCACACACAAATGTCAGAATCAAACCTGATTAAAAAAAAAAAATCTGCATCAAGCCTGCAAAATTAGAAACTACAAAAAAAGTTAAACATGCAATATGCAAAAACGCAACAGATGACTGCTGCTGAACAGCTCATCTAATTTGCCTGAGTAATTTCAAGCCACAATTAATGAAATACAGTAGCATTTTTATGTGACTATCAACAAAATGAATGTAGCAATATGCTTATTCTTGGAATCACACTAGCTCAATGAAACCACCAAGAAAGGAAATGTATAAAAAACTATCAGTTTCCTGTTGTGCAAAAACCTTAGTGACTCCCCTTGAAGCTGCTCTTTAAATTCCATTTCACTGTCATGAAAAGACCAAATGAAAACAGTGTGTCACCCTCAGTCTAATAATATCTTATCAATAGGCACCTGACAGCAGCTCATAAAAACAATTGAGAGCACAAATTTTAAATAAACCGTTTTTTCCTCTCTCTTTTGGACAGCAGAGAGAAAGTCTGTATTTATAGACCAGCGTTATAATTTCTATGCATATAACATTGTTAATATGAGTGCAATATTCAGATGTTTATAGTCTTTTCCAGCATATTGCTACGATAAGTTCACCAGCTTCTTACCAAGAGTGTCAATTTGCTGCTGGAGTAGGAATAGGAGAAGTTTAATTGTGCAAAATTGTGGGTTTTAACTTTATAAAATACAGACATGGGCCATATCTACAGCACAGTGGTGTGAAAAAGTGTTTGTGTGGAGAAAGGAAACAGGCGAGGCAGCGAGCTACATGAACTTTATTCTTTCTCCAACATCAAGTACAGTAGAAGAGCTCCCGGGTCTCTGTGCATTCCTCTTTTATACCTTTAATTCCATGCATTGAGACCAGGAACTTCCGACCATAATGCATTGTTTGGAACAAAGACCTGTGTGGCACATTAACATGACATAACGCCGGCACCGCTCTCACACCCTTTCCTCTTCCAGCGGCTCCAGCAGTTCCTCCTCTTCCCGGGGGACACATAAGTCCTTACTGTCCCGTCTGGTACCCCCCGTGACACTTCCTCCTTCTGTCCATTGTTCCCCCCTTCCCCGGCTGCTTTCTCTGGGTGGAGGTCCCACACCATGCCCCCACACAGCCCCTACCCATACACCCAGAAGGGACACTAACCCCCCCCACCCCACCCCGCCCCGTCTTTTGGGCTTGAGCAGGCACCCACAGCAGCTATAGCGGGGGGGCCACCGATCAAGTCGAAACATCTTGCTGGCGAGGTGTACAGGAGGGCACGTCAGTCTGTGGAGGGAAAAACGTCAGCATTGCGGGTGCAGGTCCGTACCGAGGGAACACCAGCTCGTAGAGCCACAAGTGATGGGCGCCTGTGCCAGGGAGCTTGGGCCAACACCACCTGCTCGTCTGCCAACACAAAAGTGGGCTCAGCCTGTCGATGCAGATGGTCTCCCTACAACCCCCAAGTCTAACACAAAATGTTTCACCCGTGGTTCCAACACCCGGAACGGTCCGTCGTACGGTGGGCACAGTGGGGTCCGGTGCGCATTGTGCCTGACAAAAACAAAGCTGAAGTTCTGTAAACTCTTGGGGACAAAAGTGCAAGGAAAACAATGGTGGGCTGGGCCCAGTACATTAAAAGCCTTCGTGCTGTGCAAAAATTGCGCGGGGTTTTCTGGTAAAAACTCTCCGGGAACCGTAGCAGCTGAGAAAAAAACGAGTTCTGCCAGGGAGGCTGCCAAATCCTCAGGCGCGAAGAACCCAAGGCAGGCAGTCGACCCAATTTGTGTCCGTGAGCGAAAACGATTGCATAACCCGTTAGCTTGGAGGTTGTACACGGTAGTGAGGTGAATTTTGACCCCCAGGCTCTGGGCCATCGTGGACCAGAGTTCTAAAACGAATTGCGGACCCCTGTCGGAAGTGATGTCTGAGGTGGATCCAAACCGTGCAACCCAAGCCGACAAAAAGTGCAAGCTACTTCCAGACGTGGTAGAAACCAGCGGAACCACTTCAGGCCAGCACGTGGTGCAGTCAACGATTGTCAAAAGGTGTGTGAAATCTTGTGATGGTGTGAGGGGTCCCACTAAATCCACGTGGACGTGGTCGAACCTCCTGGCCGGAATTTGGAAGGGCTCGAGGGGGGCTCTGGTGTGCTTGTACACTTTGGTCTACTGGCACACGATGCAAGCTGCAGCCCACTCTTTCACGTCTTGCGTGGCCAGACAAATTTCGCCCCCACTAACTTCACCGAAGCGTGCATTCCTGGATGCAAAAGGGAGTGGACTGACTCAAAAATGCGGCGGCGCCAAGAGCTCGGAACCCGGTGGAGACGTCTCAGAGCAAGGGAGGGCACCCTTCTTGCACCACCCTGGTCTCCAGCCTTTACACAGTAGGCGCCGACTGAAGTCCGCAAATGTCCACGTCCCTGTGCTCTGTGGCCATAGCAGGGAAATTTATTCCCATGTAGACCGGTGGGACTAACGCGCGCGACAGACAATTAGCCACGACGTTGAGCTTACCGGCAACATGTTGAATGTTGGTCGTAAACGCCGAGATCGCGGCCAAATGCCGTACTGCTAAACCACTGTTCCTATGGCAACATCAGACGCGTCTGTAGTGAGCGCAATCCGTGCCGAAGGATCTGGATGGGCTAGCAATGCGGCATCCACCAGCGCTGTTTTGGCATCCGTGAAAGCCTGGACTCACTCGGGAGTCCAGACAATGTTTTCTGCGGGCTTCTTTTTTTTTTTTTAGTGCGGCAAACAATGGCTGCATCAGCTGGGCTGCCCAGGAAAGGAAACTTATAAAAATTGACCATTCTCAAAAACTCCTGCAGGGCTCTCACGTTCTGTGGACGTGTAAAGTCCAACACGGCACGCACCTTATCCGGTAGCGGAATGGCTCCCTCTGGCGAAATGCGGTGGCCCAAAAAAAAAAAAATCAACCACTGGCACAGTGAACTGGCACTTCGCCGGGTTCACTGTAAGTCCATGCACTTCCAACCTCTGGAAAACCATCTTGAGATGGATGATGTGCTCCTCCTCAGACGAGCTACCTACCAGAATGTCGTCTAAGTAGACAAAAACCAAGGACAAGTCACGAAGCACTGCGTCCATCATCCTCTGGAAAGTCTGTGTCACACCTTTTAATCTGAATGGCATGTGTAAAAACTCGAAAAGGCCGAAAGGAGTTATTACCGCTGTTTTCGGAACATCTTCCGCGCACACCAGGACCTGATGGTATCCGCAGACCAAATCCACTTTTGGAAAAAAAAAAAACACGCACCCCGGCCAGGTGCACAGAAAAATCCTGGATGTGTGGAATAGGATAACAATCGTGTTCTGTGGCGTTGTTCAAATGCCGGAAAGCGCTGCATGGTCGCCACGACCCGTCGGCTTTAGGCACCATGTGAAGTGGGGATGCCCACGGGCTGTTGGAGCGCCTAACGATACCTAACTGCTCCAAGTTGGCAAACTCCTCGCACACGCTGGCCAGCTTAGATGCGTCCAGGCGCCGAGGACGTGCAAACACCGGTGGGCCTTTTGTAGCTATGAAATGTTCGACCCCGTGTTTCATTTCATTTCACTTTGTTTCGTAGCCAAAAAGGTCAGGACCGTGAGTGCTGGGAACTGTGCGAGTACATGTTGGTGCTTACCCCCTGGAGCTATAACATTAGCCAGTGTTGTTGACAGCTCCCTGAGCTGTGCAGGGGAGTGCGGAAAAAGAGACAGCATCCACTAATTACCTATTAGCAACATTGACTAACAACCCATAAGCACATAGAAAGTCTGCGCCGAAAATGGGGGCAGAACATGCAGCTATCACAAAATCCCACTGGAAATTGCATCTGTGCAAGCATATCGTCAGTGTCCATTCACCAAACATCCTGACGGTAGATCTGTTGGGGGCCGTGATCTCGGGACCGCTGCCTCCTGCCAACCCGTCTGCATTGACCTGCAGGATGAAGGTCTTTTGAGAGCCGGAGTCCACCAAAAACCGTCTCCCCGAACGTGTGTCTGTGACATAAAGCAGTCTGTTCCTGTCACCAGTGGTTGCAGCTGCAACTGAATGCCAAACGTGCCGTCTTCCCAGCTTCTTGAATTGGCATGGCGACAGGCAGCGCTGGGCATTCAAGCCGAAATGGCGATGATAAAAACATATCACCTCATTCCTTCATCTCCTGGTGTCCGTCCCAGCTACCACCAACAGCTCCTCGACCTCGCTGGAGTCCCTGATGGATGCGGGTGCCACTGCCTGCACGCTGAGAGTTCTGGTCGCCAAAATGATGCGGTCAGCTTCCTGAGCCAGGGCGTGGTAGTCCTTGGCAACCAGCCGCGGCAAATTGGCCAGGATCGCCCCCGCCGTAGCCAGTAGATTACTGAGGAACAAGTGGGCAAACAGGAAAGATTCATCGTCCTTCCCCCTCAGTGCCAACATGCTCTCCATGAGCTCCACTGCTGATCTGCCACTTAACTCTGAACCCGTTAGGAGTCTGCCCTCTCACTGTCAGAAAGGGTATAGTGCTGGAGGAATAGCATCCTCTTGAGCACGTCATATTTTCCCTGGGCTGGCGGCTCCTGGAGCAGGCTCGTCACCTGTTGTGTAGCGTGTGCATCCAGTGCGGCGACCACGCAGTAATACTTGGTATTGTCTGTTGTTATCCCACGGAGTGCGAACTGGGCTTCTATGTGCAAGAACCACGTGGTCGTGTTGTGAAGCCAGAAGTCTGGGAACTTGACTGAGACAGCACCCACAGCGCTGGTGCTCTCCCTCCAGGTAGTCTCCGGGGCCGTGCTCGGCTCGCTTTCCATGGAATGTCTTGAGGTCACCAATGTGGACAACGGAAACAGGCGAGGCAGCGAGCTGAATGACACACAAACTTTATTCTTTCTCCAACAAAGTACAGTAGAAGAGTTCCCGGGTCTCTGTGCTTTCCTCTTTTATACCTTTAACTCCATGCATTGAAACCCGGAACTTCCGACCATTATACATTGTTTGGAACGAAGACCTGTGTGGCACATGAACATGACATAACGCCGGCACCACTCTCACACCCTTTCCTCTTCCAGCGGCTCCAGCAGTTCCTCCTCTCCGTGAGGGGCGCAAAGTCCTTACTGTCCCGTCTGATACCCCCCCGGTGACACTTCCTCCTTCGGTCCATTGTTCCCCCCTTCCCCAGCTGCCTGCTCTGGGTGGAGAATCCCCCACCCGTACCACCACATTTGCCCCCTTCCTGATTTCTCATTTTTTGTATGTTTGTCACACTTACAGTGTATCCGGAAAGTATTCACAGCGCTTCACTTTTTCCACATTTTGATATGTTACAGGCTTTTTCCAAAAGGGATTAAATTAATTTTTTTTCCTCAAAATTCGACACACAGTACCCCATAATGACAATGTGAAAAAAGTTTTTTGGGATTTTTGCAAATTTTTTAAAAATAAAAAACTAAGAAATCACATGTATATAAGTATTCACAGCCTTTGTCATAAAGCTCAAAATTGAGATCAGGTGCATCCTGTTTCCACTGATCATCCTTGAGATGTTTCTTCAGCTTAATTGGAGTCTGTGGTAAATTCAGTTGATTGGACATGATTTGGAAAAGCTCACACCTGTCTATATAAGGTCCCACAGTTGACAGTGCATGTCAGAGCACAAACCAAGCATGAAGTCAAAGGAATTGCCTGTAGACCTCCGAGACAGGGTTGTCTCAAGGCACAGATCTGGGGAAGGGTACAGAAAAATTTCTGCTGCTTTGACGGTCGCAATGAGCACAGTGGCCTCCATCATCCACAAATGGAAGAACTTTGGAACCACCGGCACTCTTCCTAGAGCTGGCCGGCTGTCTAAACCAAGCGATCGGGGAAGAGGGGCCTTAGTCAGGGAGGTGACCAAGAACCTGATGGCCACTCTGTCAGAGCTCCAGCATTGCTCTGTGAAGAGAGGAGAACCTTCCAGAAGGACAACAATCTCTGCAGCAATCCACCAATCAGGCCTGTATGGTAGAGTGGCCAGATGGAAGCCACTCCTTAGTAAAAGGCACATGGCAGCCCGCTTAGAGTTTGCCAAAAGGCACCTGAAGGACTCTCAGACCATGAGAAACAAAATTCTCTGGTCTGATGAGACAAAGATTGAACTCTTTGGCGTGAATGCCAGGCGTCATGTTTGGAGGAAACCAGGCACCGTTCATAACCACCCCAATGTTGGTGGCAGCATCATGCTGTGGGGATGTTTTTCAGTGGCGGGAACTGGGAGATTAGTCAGGATAGAGGGAAAGATGAATGCAGCAATGTACAGAGACACCCTGGATGAAAACCTGCTCCAGAGCGTTCTTGACCTCAGACTGGGTGACGGTTCATCTTTCAGCAGGACAATGACCCTAAGCACACAGCCAAGATATCAAAGGAGTGGCTTCAGGATAACTCTGTAAATGTCCTTGAGTGGCCCAGCCAGAGCCCAGACTTGAATCCAATTTAACATCTCTAGAGAGATCTGAAAATGGCTGTGCACCAACGCTTCCCATCCATCCAACCTGAAGGAGCTTGAGAGGTGCTGCAAAGAGGAATGGGCGAAACTGCCCAAAGATAGGTGTGGCAAGCTTGTGGCATCATATTCAAAAAGACTTGAGGCTGTAATTGCTGCCAAAGGTGCATCAGCAAAATATTGAGCAAAGGCTGTGAATGCTTATGTACATGCGATTTCTTAATTTTTTTAATTTTTTTTTTTTTTTTTTAAATTTAATAAATTTGAAAAAATCTCAAACTTTTTTCAGATTGTCATTGTGTGTAGAATTTTGAGAAAAAAAAAGAATTTAATCCGTTTTGGAATAAGGCTGTAACTTAACAAAATGTGGAAAAAGTGAAGCTCTGTGAATACTTTCCGGATGTCATAAACGCCCTTTTCAGGGCATTAATGAGGCACCAAATGCCGACAGTGAGTTTGCTTGTTTATTAACAGAAACACAAAGTAATGAGCCATGTGGGGAAAACACATACACTAAACGTGAGACACAAACAAAGAACATCTAAATAAGAGTGCAGCGAGGGCGAAACCTGACACTGGAAATACACACTTACGTATGATTGAAGCAAGGGTGCAACCTGACGCTGAAACGAGACTGGAGCTGGACGGAGGGACTCCAGTCTAAGGCAGACAAGATCGCAGCCACCACTACGTCTAGCTGGTGATCTTAAATAGTGAACAGAACTCGATGTCATGGCGGCCTCTGGGCCGTCATTGGTGTCATCAACTCCAGCTGCGCACAGACCAACAGGTGTTAATCAACGGCTGTTAAAAGCCAGCGTCGCTGACAGCCCGGCACGGAGTCGTCTGTCCTCCTCGTCGGAGTATGAGCCTGAACTCCGCTCTCTGGTCTCGTCAGGAATCTCTCTTGTCTCGTCTGGAACCACTCTTGCCTCGTCAAGAACCTCTCTTGCTTCATCAAGAATTTCTCATCAGTTTCAACCAAGTAAGAGAACAATTTGCTACTCAACCCCTTGTCTATACCCCTGTGCACAGGTGGACCTCCTAGGCGGCGGACCTGCGTCCCCAGCTGACGGGGTAACGCCATCTCGCACACGTAGCGCTTCGCTACCACCACGACTACCGGTACGTCTTGCTCCTCAGCTTCCAGAACTATTGTTGTATCAGTTGCAGGAGTATTGGCCACCGCTATCAGTGGAGTCACTGTCATCGTTATCAGCTATATCATCATCACCACGTTCTGTGGAATCACTAACCTCGTCATCGTCAGGACTACCATCATCCCGGTCTGTGGAGTCACAGCCGGCGTCATCACAAGGACTACCCTCGTCACAGCCACGGGTGGTATCCCCAGCACGTTCACGGACACCTTCACCTCCACGCTGCACAGCCGCTGGATCTCAGCAGGGCGAAACCTGTGCTGCACTCAAGTAAGCCTCTCCATCTGTAGCTCATTACGAGTGTGGAACAAAAGTAATTGTTTTCTGCTTGTATGTTCCAGGGTTGCCGGGTCTCCGTCCAGGCTGCTCAGCTCCAGTGACCAGAACACTATCCACGCACTCACACACGCACTACACACTCTCACTATCAAATAAAGATTATTGTCACCATCTGCCCGTGTCAGTGTGTCTCCTGGGTCCCAAACCATGTCACTCGAACTACAAACAGGTGTGGAGTAAACGTAATGACAAAGTGCAGACAGCTGTGACAGGTCATGAACAGATTTGACAGCAGGAAGTCCTGCCACGGTGCTGTCAAAATAAAAGCACAGACATCATAAAGAAATAGAAACACATATGGAAGAAAGGGGGGAGAAAAAAAAAAAAAACAAAACACAGGAGACCCGAGCCCAGTACAGAACCTTAACTCGGGATCACCACACCAGATACACTGTAAATGTTTCAGATCATTTACAGTTTGTTTAATATTTGTTTAATATTTAAACAAATTTAAATATTAGACAAAGATAACAAGTAAGCAACATGCAGTTTTTAAATGGTGTTTATTATTAAGGGGAAAAAAAACAAACCTACATGGCCTTGTGTGAAAAAGTGATTGCCCCCTAAACCTAATAACTGGTTGGGCCACCCTTAGCAGCAACAACTGCAATCAAGCGTTTGCAATAACTGGCAATGAGTCTTTTACAGCGCTGTGGAGGAATTTTGACCTACTCATCTTTGAAGAATTGTTGTAATTCAGCCACATTGGAGGGTTTTCAAGAATGAACCACCTTTTTAAGGTCATGCCACAGCATTTCAATCAGATTCAGGTCAGGACTTTGACTAGGCCACTCCAAAATCTTAATTTTTCTTTTCTTAAGCCATTCAGAGGTGGACTTGCTGGTGTGTTTTGGATCATTGTCCTGCTGCAGAACCCAAGTGTGCTTCAGCTTGAAGTCACGAACCGATGACCGGACATTGTCCTTCAGGATTTTTTTGGTAGACAGCAGAATTCATGGTTCCATTTACCACAGCAAGTCTTCCAGGTCCTGAAGCAGCAAAACAGCCCCAAACCATCACACTACCACCACCATATTTTACTGTTGGTATTTTTTTTTTGTGTGTGTGATTTTGTGTATTTTATTGATCCCCAGAGGGGAAATTGAGGGCATCCACCTGGATGGATGAAGCAGCCAAGGTACGGCGCTATCCCTTCACCATTCACACACACATTCACACCTAGGGCCACTTTAGAGTCTCCAATTAACCTAACCTGCACGTTTTTGGCCTGTGGGAGGAAACCAGAGAGATCCCGGAGTAAACCCACGCAGACACAGGGAGAACATGCAAACTCCACACAGGTCACTGTTGGTCAGGGGCTGGGATCGAACCTGGGATCCCATGGCCAAGGGTGAGTTGCTGTGCTGCCACAGTGCTAACCACTGCTCCACCGCACCGCCCGTATGTTGTTCCTTTTCTGAATGCTATATTACTTGTACGCTAGATGTAATGGGACACACACCTTCCAAAAAGTTCAACTTTTGTCTTGTCAGTCCACAGAGAATTTTCCCAAAAGTCTTGGCGATCATCAAGATGTTTTTTGGCAAAACCAAGATAAGCCTTTATGTTCTTTTTGCTCAGCAGTGGTTTTCGTCTTGGAACTCTGCCATGCTGGCCATTTTTGCCCAGTCTCTTTCTTATGCTGGAGTCATGAACACTGACCTTAACTGAGTCAAGTGAGGCCTGCAGTTCTTTGGATGTTGTTGTGGGGTCTTTTGTGACCTCTTGGATGAGTCGTTGCTGCGCTCTTGGGGTTATTTTGGATGGATGGCCACTCCTGGGAAGGTTCACCACTGTTCCATGTTTTTACCATATGTGGATAATGACTCTCACCGTGGTTCGCTGGAGTCCCAAAGCTTTAGAAATGGCTAGAAACTTAAACTCAGCTTTCAAAGATGTGATAAACCACAGTTAATTTATGTTTTAACATAAATTAACATAAAAGCAATCACTTTCACACAGGACCATGCAGGTTTAAATTTTTTTTTACCCTTAATAATAAACACCTTCAATTTAAAACTGCATTTTGTGTTTACTTGTGTTATCTTTGACTAATATTTAAGCTTGTTTGATGATCTGAAACATTGAAGCGTGACAAACATACAAAAAAAAAAGAAATCAGGAAGGGGGCAAACACTTTTTCACACCACTGTATATGTCTGACTTTTTTTTTTTTTTTTTTTATAAACTCTCTTCACAAAGGAATTCATACTGCATTACAGCCGTGGACGAAATTGTTGGTACCCCTCTGTTAATGAAAAAAACCCACAATGGTCACAGAAATAACTTGAATCTGACAAAAGTGGTAATAAATAAAAATTCTATGAAAATTAACCAATGAAAATCAGACAGTGCTTTTGAATTGTGGTTCAACAGAATTACTTTAAAAAACAAACTCATGAAACAGGCCTGGACAAAAATGATGGTACCCCTAGAAAAGATTGAAAATAATGTGACCATAGGGACATGTTCAACCAAGATGTGTCCTCTAATTAACATCACAGGTGTCTACAAACTTGTAATCAGTCAGTCGGCCTATTTAAAGAGTGACAAGTAGTCACTGTGCTGTTTGGTGATATGGTGTGTACTACACTAAACATGGACCAGAGGAAGCAAAGGAGAGAGCTGTCTCAGAAGATTAGAAATAAAATTATAGACAAGCATGTTAAAGGTAAAGGCTATAAGACCATCTCCAAGCAGCTTGATGTTCCTGTGACTACAGTTGCACATACGTCAAACAGGTTCATTTTGTCTTCTTTCAATTATTTTTCCTTTTTTTTTTTTCCTTTGAAAGACAAAAGTAAAATAGAAAGATGTCTTTACCTTCTTTACATGTTTCAACTGCACTGCAGCCTTCATCAGAAGAGTCAGCTGATTGCTGCCAGGTGACATTTATCAGCTGATTTTCGTAGGCAGGGCCAGCTCAGCAGATCTGTCAGATCCACCGAGCCGGCCCCGCCTCCCGCCGTCAGATGGTCTCTGGAGAATGTGGTCCCAGGTGTGAGAAAGCATAAAGGCCCCCTCATCTCGGTTCATGGTGTCTTTTCCCCGCTTTCTGATCTCTATTGCCTCCTTGATCCAACGTTTGTGTCTGTTGACAATGGGAGACCCACTATCAGCCATCATGAGCAGTTTTTTTATGGAGGATCTGGAAAATAAAGCCATCAACACAGCACCCACAATATGCAAACCCACCCTTTGGAAGAGATACGTAGATGACATTCTGGAAAAAATAAGGAAAGGACATACACAAGAACTCACTGACCATCTGAACAGTACAGACAGTACGGGGAACATAAAATTCACACACGAAGAGGAGGAAAATGGCACCATAGCCTTTCTGGACATGAAAATCCACCACAACGAGGACGGCAGCATAAAAATCACAGTCTACAGGAAACCAACCCACACAGATCAATACCTACTTTGGACATCGGAACACCCCACAGCACACAAGCTATCAGTCGTCAGGACATTATATGAACGAGCCACCATCATCACGGAACAAGAAGACAGACAGGAAGAGGAAAACCACATAAAACATGCACTTATACGCTGCCAATATCCAGTATGGGCCATAAACAAAGGGAAACAGCAAGTCAAAAACAAAGAAAATAAACAGGACACAAGACACAGAACAAAAGCTGAAATCAAAAACAAGGAAACCATAACTATACCATACATACGAGGGATCACGGAACCAATTCAAAGGATCATGAAAAAATACAAAATAAACACAGCAGTCAAACCACACAAAAAATTAAGACAGTTATTAGTACACCCCAAGGACAGAATAGAACAAGACAATAAATGCAATGTATTATATGAAATATCATGCAGATCATGTAACAAAACCTACATTGGAGAAACCGGAAGATTATTCACCACAAGAAAAAAAGAACACCAAAAGGAATGTGAGAAGGAAACGCAAGGACGACTCACAAGATCACAAAAAGAAAAAGCAGAACAAGAAACATTAAAATCAGCTATATCGGACCACTGCAAAAGAAATAATCACATCATGGACTGGGACAACACAAAAATTATTGGATCGGAGAGCAACAGACACAAACGTTGGATCAAGGAGGCAATAGAGATCAGAAAGCGGGGAAAAGACACCATGAACCGAGATGAGGGGGCCTTTATGCTTTCTCACACCTGGGACCACATTCTCCAGAGACCATCTGACGGCGGGAGGCGGGGCCGGCTCGGTGGATCTGACAGATCTGCTGAGCTGGCCCCGCCTACGAAAATCAGCCGATAAATGTCACCTGGCAGCAATCAGCTGACTCTTCTGATGAAGGCTGCAGTGCAGTTGAAACATGTAAAGAAGGTAAAGACATCTTTCTATTTTACTTTTGTCTTTCAAAGGAAAAAAAAAAAAAAAAAAAAAGGAAATACAGTTGCACATATTATTCAGAAATTTAAGATCCACGGGACTGTAGCCAACCTCCCTGGATGTGGCCGCAGGAGGAGACGGATAATACGAATGGTAACAAAAGAACCCAGAACAACCTCTAAACACATTCCTGGTGAACTCCAAGGTCAAGGTACATCAGTGTCAGATCGCACCATCCGTCGTTGTTTGAGCTAAAGTGGACTTCATGGGAGACGACCAAGGAGGACACCACTGTTGAAAACAAATCATAAAAATGCCAGACTGGAATTTGCCAAACTGCATGTTGACAAGCCACAAAGCTTCTGGGAGAATGTCCTATGGACAGACTAGACAGAACTGCAACTTTTTGGCAAGGCACATCAGCTCTATGTTCAGACGCAAAAATGAAGCATACCAAGAAAAGAACACTGTCCCTACTGTGAAACATGGAGGAGGTTCTGTTATGTTCTGGGGCTGCTTTGCTGCATCTGGCACAGGGTGTCTTGAATCTGTGCAGGGTACAATGAAATCTCAAGACTATCAAGGTATTCTAGAGAGAAATGTGCTGCCCAGTGTCAGACAGCTTGGTCTCAGTCGCAGGTCATGGGTCTTGCAACAGGATAATGACCCAAAACACACAGCTAAAAACACCCAAGAATGGCTAAGAGTGAAACACTGGGCTATTCTAAAGTGGCCTTCTATGAGCCCTGATCTAAATCCTATTGAACATCTGTGGAAGGAGCTGAAACATGCCGTCTGGAGAAGGCACCCTTCAAACCTGAGACAACTGGAGCAGTTTGCTCATGAGGAGTGGGCCAAAATACCTGCTGAGAGGTGCAGAAGTCTCATTAACAGTTACAGAAATCGTGTGATTGCAGTGATTGCCTCAAAAGGTTGTGCAACAAAATATTAAGTTAAGGGTACCATCATTTTTGTCCAGGCCTGTTTGATGAGTTTGTTTTTTAAAATAATTCTGTTGAACCACTATTCAAAAGCATTGTCTGATTTTCATTGGTTAATTTTCATAGAATTTTTATTTATTACCACTTTTGTCAGATTCAAGTTATTTCTGTGACCATTGTGGGTTTTTCTTTCATTAACAGAGGGGTACCAACAATTTTGTCCACGTGTGTACATTTAGTAAAACTCTTAAAGAAACAGGACTGTACTTCCTGTTTTTTATGCTGTCACAAACCAGCAAGCCCTTCCTCACTTTACTAAGCTTTCAAACAAATAACCACCTCCTTACATCTGACTTTGTGACTCAAAAAAACCTTTCTACAATCAGATTAGGGGCTCATGAATATTAATGAGCAGACTGAAAACCTTTTAAAGGCTTAAAAACAAAATTATGGATAAACATTGTGGGCATGAATAAAAATTTGAGATTTCTATTTTGTGTTTAAAAGCTTCCCTCACATTTACACACTCCCAGAAGATGTGCTTCAACATATGACTATATCTATAACAACCTAAATTTTATATTGGAGCTACGGATGAACCCAGTAGATTTTGAAGGTAATCTGAGAGCGCTAAGGCCCAATATTGCAATGTACAGATGAACAGAGGTATGGAGGGACAGCCAAAGCATTAGCGGAGGTATGTAGTCTCTAGGTGCCCTGTCATTATAAATAAGAGTAGCCACCAGAAAGTATTTGCTTAAAAACTTATTTGAGAAGACAGCAGCAACAGGTCCAAACTTGCAAGTTCTTTTTTTTTTTTTTTGCATAAATTTCTAACTTTTGCCATGTAAATTAGAAACTCTTTACCAATAAATCTGCATTTTTTAACCTCATACTTGTAGGTTTTTTCCTCATACATTTGTGTTTTTTTTGTGCATTTTTTACATTATTCACATATTTTAAGACATTTTTTCTTTTAAATTACTTTGTGATTTTTTTTCACCCACATAAATGTCAGACTTTCTACTCATAAATTTGCTATGTTTTTCACTTAAGTGTATAAAGCCTATACATACTCTGTGAGAACAGAGAAATTTGTTCTCTCTCCCAGGGCTGCAAGAACAAAATGACATTTTATTCTTGCGGCCCTGGTTTGGGAGTTCTTACAGCTTGTTCTTGACACATCATCATGACAGAACTTTTAGAACTTTTTTCTTGAGTAGTAAAACCTACCTTTTTGATATAGCCTACAATTAGGGAGGGATCATGTGTTTCTGAACCCTCCCTTAGTTATGCTGCTAATAGGTTTAGTCAGCCGGGGGACCTTCAGTAATGCACTGGGCCTCACTCCTTTCCTCACTCTCTATGAAATATTTTTTTTTTTTTTTTGCTGGTCGTTAACATTTGTTTGTTCTCTCCCATAGATTGAGTCCCCATCGTGCTGTTTGCTCTCTACATGTCTGTTCTTTTCTTCTTCTCTGTCCCCTCACCCCCCAGCCAGTCGCAGCAGATGACTGCCCCTCTCTGAGCCTGGTTCTGCTGGAGGTTTCTTCCTGTTAAAAGGGAGTTTTTCCTCTCCACCGTCGCCAAGTGCTTGCTCACAGGGGATCGCCTGATTGCTGGGGTCTTTCTGCAACTGTGGGGGTCCTCCCTACAGTTGATAGTGCTATGAGATGACTGTTGTTGTGAAATGGCGCTATATAAATAAAGTTGAATTGAATTGAATTGAATTGAATAGTGTCCAAGGACTACTGTGTGACTGGTCAGAAATTTGAATTTCCCAGGAGTTCTGTACTTGAGTTTCTTGCGAAGTATGAAATGTCCTGGCCAGAAAGAACTTTGTTGTTGTCACCTCAAGAAAAAGAAAAAAAAAAAAATTCTGTTCTTGGGGAGTATGTAAAGGCCTCAACCCATCCATTTGCACCCGAGCCTGAATAGAAGACCAATGAAAATAGATAAAAATATTAGCTAAAATTACCAAAAATGCAGTTATTTATGGTGAGAATAAGTTATTACATCATAAACAAACACTTTTCTGAGCAGTTTTCAAGTCAGTGAAATCAAAATTAACAGAGTATGACCAAATTTACTTGAGTGAAAGTAGGGATTTTTCTTGTACTCAAAATGCACTCAAAATGTACTCAAGAGTCAAAAGTATACTGTAATAAAACTACTCATATACACTACTCACAAAAAGTTAGGGATATTTGGCTTTCAGGTGAAATTTTAGGATGCACCTAAAATGCATTATAACCTTTACAGGTGAACTTAATTTGACCTTCTCTAACCTTTTTTGTATACTTTATTAATCCCAGAGGGAAATTCAGGGCATCCACCTGGATGGATAAAGCAGCCACAGTACGGCGCCAATCCCTTCACCATTCACACACACATTCACACCTAGGGCCACTTTAGAGTCTCCATTTAATCTAACTTGCATGTTTGTGGCCTGTGGGAGGAAACCGGAGTACCTGGAGTAAACCCACGCAGACACAGAGAACATGCAAACTCCACACAGAAGGGTCACTGGTGGTCATGGGGTGGGATCGATCCCGTGACATTCTTACAGTGCTGCCACAATGCTAACCACTGCACCACCGAGCTGCCCCGAGCTGCTTTTGAATGCATATATCCAGCTGTTCAATGTTTCAGTACTTTTTGCATAACTTGCTGTTATCACCTTTTTAATCAAGGTGCTTAACGGCAAATTCACAACAGGCATTTGAGCCATGAATTAACTAATAAATTTTCTGGTTCAATTAGAATTGGTATTTAAACAGTCCTCTTCATCATGCTGTTCACATTTTGACATCATGAGACCAAGATGACACCTAACAATTGATTAACAGTACCTCACCTTTGCGAGGCTTCAAACAGGAAGTTCTCAGAGGGAAGTGGCCACTGAGCTTAGAGTGTCACAGAGTGTCATTAGCAGGTTGCAACAAAAATACAGAGCAAGTGGAAGGGTCACAGAAAGGCACAGAAGTGGACATCCTTTGGCCACATCCCACACTGTTCATTGTGGACAGTGCCCTGCAGAACCGGATGATGAATGCCACTCAACGGCAAGCACATTTAAGGGAGGTGAGGGGCACCCAAGTGTCACGTCTGACCATTCAAAACTCTTTACATCAACGTGGCCTACGTGCTAGACGACCTGCAAGGGTACCTGACCACACCACCAGGCACAGGTGTTATCGTCTTGCATGGGCCAGAAAGCATTTGCACTGGACAAGGGACCAGCGTGCCTCACTGCTGTTCTCTGTTGAAAGTCGATTCATGCTGAGCTAAAATTATGGTTGCCAACGATGCTGGAGATGTCAAGGAGAGCGCTATGCATCAGCCACTGTTGTCACCAGACTAGCCTTTGGTGGTGGTGGCGTTACAATCTGGGCAGGTGTGTCTAGTCAGTACAGAACTGCCCTACACCTTGTGAATGGTACAGTGACAAGTCGATACTACCTGAATAACATCATTAATCCAGTCATTGTGCCCTTGCATGAACAACACAGGCCTAATTTCATCTTCATGGATGACAATGCTCCAGCTCATCAAGGTTGCATCATTAGGGAACGGCTGCTGGAGTACCTTAAATGGACTGGCCTGCACTTTTTCCAGACCTGAATCCCTTAGAAAACCTACAGGATCAGCTGAATCATTGTGTAGAGGCTCGTCAAAGCCCTGTCACACTTTGACGATTTAGGCAGCATTAGCCAAATGTATAAAAATTGGTCTAAAACGCTGGCATATGCCAAAATTGTCACTTTTGGCCGTATGCACTGTATATCTAAAATGATTTGGACGTATACATAACATATTAGTAACTTATATTGATAGATAGATTAGTTTATTTGACAGGGACAGTGCAATAAACAGACAATCAATGACAATCAATCTGATGTGTTGCACATAGAGTGTATAGCTATTAGCTAATTTGCAACTCTTGTCCCTGGATGGGCTTTAGAAAAGAGAATCAAGTAAAGAAAAAAAAAAATACACAATAACCACATACATCAATGCAAAAAGATTATAAATACACAAATATAACAACCTGACTCACATTTGCCTATTTCAGGCCTCCCTCCCTTCGTCACTCACTATAAACATACACATTCATTCCTTCCCTTCATTCACTCTCACCTTGCAGACAATCAATTCATACATGAGTACATTCTTGTTTATTTTTCAGCCAGTTTTTAACCTTTTTAGTGAATGTTTTAAAGTCCGTTATTATTTTAATTACATTTGGCATTGTGTTCCAGATGTGACTGCCCTTTATAGAGAAAGCTGTTTGTCCAAATCTGGTTCTGCGGTGGAATATTTTACAGTTATTGTTAACAGAACTCCTGGTGGCTCTGCTGCTGTCCTGTCTTTGGACGAAACCAGCAAGTGGCTCGGGTGCAGATTTATGGAAACATTTGAATGTTAATTTCAGAAAACAGAGGTCAATGAAACTCTCAAAACTCAATAGGTTGTATTTTTTTAAAACATTACAGTGATGCCACCTAATGGGCTTTTTGTCCAAGATTTTTAGGGTTTGATTATATAATGAACCTATATGTCTTATTGTGGAAGGGGCTGCTTGAGCCCAGACTGTCAAACAGTATGATATATGAGAAAAAAACCATAGAATGCATATACAGTACAGCTGCTTCGTAAGGTATGTAATATCTAATTAATTTAAAGCAGTTCAGATTTTTTTTTACCGTTTTTGAAATTTTCTTTATATGAAGATTAAATTTGAGTTGAGGATCTAGTACAATGCCAAGGTATTTGAATTCTGTAGCTAAACTGATGTCATGATCATGTATATTAACTTTAAAACGTTGCAGGTTACATTTTTTGATTGAAAAGCACATTGAGACTGTTTTCTGAAGGTTCAGCAATAGATGGTTCTGGAGGAGCCACTCTTGGACATCAACCATACTTGTAGACAGTACATCTGCAGCCTGTGCTGGAGTTTTGGCAGCTGTGTAAATAACTGCATCATCTGCATAAAGTTGGCATGTTGCAGCTGAGCAGTGTAATGGCAAGTCATTAATAAAAATGCTGAAAACTAAAGGACCAAGAATGGACCCTTGTGGGATACCCATGCGGTTGTTTAAAAATGAGGATTTATCCTGGTGAACTTTAACACACTGTTCTCTATTCTGGAGATAAGATGCAAACCATTCTAATGTATCTGGGGAGAAGTTAAAAGATACCATTTTGGATAAAAGCAAACTGTGGTTTACAGTATCGAAAGCCTTTTTGAGATCTAGAAAAACAGCTCCTACCACATTAATTTAACTCTTAAATAACTAAAACCAACGAATGCTTAGCATATTCCCAGCGTTCACAACTTATGCACAATGATAGTCTAATTTATGCATAACTTATGCATAGCATGGTCATGCCAAACTGCCATCGCCTCAAGATCCATGAATCCTAGGTGTGCAAGAGATCATCTCTGTTCAACCAAAATGATTCTCCCCTCCAAAGACCATCATGCGGCAGGGGGCATGACCGATCTGACAATGCTGTCAAATCTGTCAGGTTGGTCATGCCTCAAACAGCTAATATGACACATAATGAATGTCAGGTGGTGAGCCCTCCAGTGGGCTCACCACCTGCAGGAGGGACCATGGGAGTTTGGTGCTATGTAGATCAGGTGACTGTTGAAGGCAGAGGCCTTGGTCTGATCCCAAGCTTCCTAAACTGGCTTTTGTGGAATGTCACGTCTCTGGTGGGGAAGAATCCTGACCTGGTGCATGAGGTAGAGAGAGAGACGGCTAGATATAGTCGGGCTCTGAACGCATAGCTCTGGTTCTGGAACCAGTCTCCTGGAGAGGGGCTGGAGCTTGGCCTGCTCTGAAGTTGCCCCAGGTGAGAGGCGGCAAGCAGGGGTGGGTAATCTTATATCCCCCAAGCTTGCTGCCTCTACATTGGAGTTTGCCCCAGTGGACAAAAGGGTTGTCTCCCTGCGCCTCTGGGTTGGGAAATGGGTCCTGACCATCATTTGTGCCTATGCACCAAATGATGGTTCAGAGTACCCACCCTTTTTGGAGTCTCTGACTGGGGTACTGGAGAGAACTCCTCTTCAAGACTCCATTGTCCTACTGGGGGACTTCAATGCACATGTGAGCAACGTCAGTGAAATCTGGAGGGGTGTGATGGGAGGAACAGCCTGTCCGATCTGAACCCAAGTGGTGTTCAGTTATTGGACTTCTGTGCCAACCACAGTTTGTCTATAACAAACACCATGTTCAAGCATAAGGGTGTCCATATCTGCACCTGGCACCAAGACACCCTAGGTCGCAGGTCGATGATCGATTTTGTTATGCCATCAGAACTGCGACCATATATCTTGGACACTTTGGTAAAGAGAGGAGCAGAGCTGTCAACTGATCACCACCTGGTGGTGAGATGGCTCTGATGGCAGGGGAGGATGCCATTCAAACCTGGTAGACCCAAACGTATAGTGAAGGCTTGCTGAGAACATCTGGCTGAGGCCCCTGTCCAGGAGGTCTTCAACTCCTACCTCCGGAAGAACTCCGACCACATTCCGAGGGAGTCTGGAGATATGGAGTCTGAATGAGCCATGTTCTCCACCTCCATTGTTGAAGCAGCTGCCCAGAGCTGAGGCCACAAGGTCGTCATGCATCTCGTGGTGGCAACCCCTGAACCAAGTAGTGGACACCAGTGGTAAGGGAGGGCCATCAAGCTGAAGAAGGAGTCCTATCGAGCTTGGTTAGCTTGTGGGACACCCAAAGCAGCTGAGGTGTAGTGGCAGGCCAAGCGGCGTGTGGCTCGGGTGGTTGTTGAAGCAAAAACTTGGGTGTGGGAGGAGTTCGGTGAGGCCATGGAACAAAACTTTTTGGTTGGCCTCAAAGAGCTTCTGGCAAACTGTCCGGCGACTCAGAAGGGGGAAACAACTCCCTGTCCATACCGTGTATGGTGCAGATGGGGTGCTGCTGACTTCGACTTGGGATATCGTCGGGCAGAGAAAGGAATGCTTCAAGGAACTCTTCAATCCCACTGATGCACCTTCCACAGAGGAAGCAGAGCTTGAGGACGAGGGGGACAACTCGCCCATCACAGGGGCTGAGGTCTCCAATGTGGTTAAAAAAAAACAAAAAAAACCCCTCTTCGGCGGCTGGGCCCCAGAAGTGGATGAGATTCACCCCGAGTACCTCAAGGCTTTGGATGTTGTAGGGTTGTCATAGTTGACATGCCTCTGCAACATTGCGTGGAGGATGGGGACAGTACCTTTGGCATGGCAAAACAGGGTGGTGGTTCTTCGCGTCAAGAAGGGGGGCTGGTAGGTGTGTTTCAACTTCAGGGGGATCACACACCTCAGCCTCTTTGGGAAGGTCTACGCCAGAGTACTGGAGAGGAGAGTCTGGCCATTGGTTGAACCTCAGATTCAGGAGGAGCAATGTGATTTTCATCCTGGCCATGGCACATTGGACCAACTCTTTATCCTCTCGAGAATCCTCGAGTGTGCATGGGAGTTTGCCCAACCAGTCCACATGCGTTTTGTGGACTTTGAGAAAGCATTCAACCACGTTCCTCATGGTCTCTTGTGGGGGGTGCTGCAAGAGTATGGGGTATTGGCCTTGTTGTTATGAGCTATCCGGTCCCTCTACAGCCATTGTAAGAGTTTGGTTCATATTGCCAACACCTAGTCAAACTCCTTTCCAGTGAGAGTTGGACTCCACAAGGATTGCCCTTTGTCACCAATCTTGTTCATAATTTTTATGGACAGGATATCTAGGAGAGCCAAGGAATGGGGGGTGTCATGTTCTGTGAGCACAGGATCTCGTCTCTGCTCTTTGCAGATAATATCCTGTTGGTTTCATCAAGCAATGACCTACAGGTCTTGCTGGGATGCTTGGTTACAGAATGTGAAGAGGCTGGGATGAGAATCAGTACCTCCAGATCTCAGTGCATGGTCCTCAGTCGAAAAAGGGTGGATTGCCCTCTCTGGGTTGGGGACAAGCTCCTGCCCCAAGTGGAGGAGTTTAAGTATCTCGGGGTCTTATTCACGAGTGAGAGGAGAATGGAGTGAGAGACTGACAGATGAGAGCTACTTTATTTCGAACTAAAAAGCAAAAAACAAAACAAATGACAAGTGCAATAAAAGTGACTGTGTACAGTGCTCGAAAGGGAGAAGGAAGAAGTTAACACTTATTTACTCCAACTCCTCTTTTCTTTAAATACAACCCATGTGAAATATAACCATATTACCTCGATTAAGAACCCCAGTAGACAATTAACTATATTTTATACATATCAACATTGACACCCATCCATCCCTACATACATATAGTCCATACATTTATACCCAGCCCCAAACACAGATATCCACAGTACCGTCCCACCCACCATACCATAGTGTCCCAGAGTGAGTTTAGTGCATCGTACATATTAATACTACACCTCTAACATATATCCTTTTAGCAAATAATGTTTATACCTCTTTTTGAATTGATTTCTGTTTGTACATACAGTAGTTTCAGTTCCAGCTTCAGACTGTTCCACAAATCCACCCCACAGATAGATATGCACATATTTTTCTTTGTTGGTCTTACCTTAGGTTTTGTAAAGTTTAAGTCTCCTCTCAAATTATAATCATTGTCTCTTTTTTGAATATTTTTTGTATATTAGTTGGGAGTTGATTAATTGCCCTGTACATTACTTGTGCTGTCTTAAATTTAACTAAATCCATGAACTTTATGGCATGCGACTTTAAAAACTATGAGTTGGTATGTGTCACCATGGGTTGAGATGCCGTCTCAGCACTCAGCCCATGTTTTCCCTCATCCCTGCTTCCCATTGAGCAGCGTCTCAGCTGGCCCCCAGCTGGCAGCATTATGGACGGCTGGGGCCAATTAGTCTTCATCAGCTGGGGCGCTGCCAATGAGGATAAATAGGAGCAGCCTCAATGACTCGGGGCTGCGACATAAACACATTGCTAAGCTGAAGCCCCTTCGTCTGGTGTCAGCTTATACTCCTCTTGCAGCATTCCTGTGTTTGTATCCCGCTGTGAGGATGTACGTCTTGCTACCCCCACGTCCGGTACGAGCTGCTTACCTCTGCGCTGTGCAACCTGTGAGTGTACGTCTGCATGAGTATCTGTGCTCTCCTCATCCCTTCCCCTTTACCCTGAATAAAATATCACGACTCACTGGCTTGTCCCTGGCTCTGATTGCCCGGCTCCCTAGAGCCGGATATGACAGTATGTCGCAGCCAGAAGAGTTGCCGGCGGCCGTGAGTCGCTGTGGAAATGTACCTTTCTGTCCGGGTGTCAGCGCTGCTAGCATGCCGTTTCCCAGGAGTCACTTCCGGCGCCAGGGCGACAAGCTGAGGTCCATCTCGGAGGCTGTCGACGGGACGCTCTTCACCCTGCACGACGCCTCCAACGCGAGACGCTGGCATCCGGGCCGTGCTGAGGAACTCCTGGACTGTCACCCTCACTCTCTGTACCATCTGGAGGACAGTGCCAGGATAGACGCTGCAGGTACACAGCGAGAGAAGCTCCACGGGGTGGATGGAAATCCCGGCAGGGAGTTGAAGTGGGCGACGTCTTTCCCCGCTTCGGAGTCCCGTTCCTGCCGTTATTCCAGTCCGGGAGTTCGCGCCAACCAGAGGACTTCCCCCGACCTGCGCCACGTCACTCGGGATTCCCTTCAAGGAGCCGCAGCTGACAGCAGTTATGTCCGGGGTCGAGTGGCTGTCGCGAGCTCTACTGTGTTTCCTGTCACCACCTTCAGGCATGTGGCGGCGGCAGTGAGGTTGATGGAGAGGACTTCAGGGCTACGAAGCTTTCCCGTGCTCGGCGCCTTCCTCGCCTCGATCTCCAATCTGGAGCGGCGAATCCTGGGTTTCCCCCTCGCTTCGTTCCCCGGGAATAGCCGCCATCACATCGCCGAGTCACCTCTGCACGAACCTCGTCCGGATCCAGTTCTGAGCCATCGTCAGGACAGTTCCTCCCACGCAGCTGTCACCTCTTCGCCTCGTCTGTGTGGAGATTCTACAGCCCCGTTCCCTGAGCCTCATTTCCCCGCTGTCATTCCTGGACATTCGGGCTGGCTCACCCCGGCTGTTTCCCCCTCCTCCTCGACGCGCTTCCTGACCGCTGTGTGTGCCTGGAATCCCGGCCTGGTGAGCTCTCTGCTGGAGACAACGCGAGCGACCCTCAGACGAATTCCCGGGGGGTCCTCCGTTATCGCCGGGCGGGGAGAGGAAGAAGCAGAATCCACTACAGCAGGCGATACTCAACCTCCAGGGGGCAGGCAAGTCATTGTTTTTTCACACCTGCTTAATGATTTGCTCTGTCACATCCCTGGAGGAGAAGTTCAGGGTTTGCAGCTCCCTGAACTCTCCCCACCTGCTGTAACCTGTATTCCTAATCCCGCATCCTCTGTCTCTCTCTCCGCCGAGCGGTCCCCGGCTCCGGGTCAACGTGGTGGGATATGGAGAGGGCCTGTGGTTCCGCAGCTACATTGCGGACGGAGGAGGGGGACTGACTGCTGCGTGGAGTCTACGCCGACGATTGAGCGTCCCCGGGTCTCCACGGAGGAGCGGTTCGGTCCAGCGGGACGAGATTCTTCTGGCTTCACGCCGAGTGGATCGTCGGCGGGGTTACCTGAGCTGGAGGGATCTCAAGCTGCGCTGACCATCGTGCTGGCTGCGGGGCCCGACGCGGCTAGATGGGAGCCTGACAACGACCTCCTGACGACGGATCCTGGATCTTCGCAGTCCTGGACGGCGTCAGAACCCGAGATCAGGCGAGTGCTCTCCTTTCTTTTCTCTCTTTTTATCCCCGAGCACTTCAGCCTATCTCCAGGGGAGACGAGCCGGGTGCAGCCGTCCGCTGCGTCTGAGCTCGTCTCGCCGGGTTCTGGCGCTGCCGGTGATCCTGATCCCGGTTCTGTTTTCTCTTCTGAGCCTTCTTCCAGGGTCACCGGCAAGGAGTTGCTGTTCCTCGTGGTGCTGGAGGGTCCGGGTTCAACGTTGGAGGTCGGTTCTGGTGCAGTATTCAACGTGGGTTCGCCCGAGACCCAGTCGGGGTCCAACGTGGGTTCGCCTGAGGCCCGATCGGGGTCCGACGTGGGTGCTGCCCCAGTATTGTCCAGGTCCGGTGAGGAGGTGGCCGTTTTCCTGCGGCCTGACGCCCGCCGCCCTCGTCATCGGCTCTCCCCTGAGCCTCTTCCACCGGGATCCGCTCTGATCCTTCGCCCGTCTCAACGGTCCTGGTGGTTGAGTGGTGCGGGTCGACGACCCGACCCACAGAACTTTCGGTTCGGTGATCTGGTTCCCCCCACTGGTCTGTGTTTCCCTCTGGGCAGCCTGGTTCGGCTGCCGGTGGACTGGATTCCTGGGATCTGGGTCCAGAGTTCGCCGTCCGAACACTTCTCTTTCCCTGATTCGCCAGCTGGACAATGGGCGGGGAGATCTCCGGAGCCATCTCGGCCATTTTTGGACTCTGCCTGCCATTCACCTCGGGTGTCACTTTTTCTTTTGTTATTAAGGTCACTCGGGTGTAATGTTTTGTCCTGTTGGTGGATTCGTTTTTATAGTGCTGTGTTTTCCATCGCTCATGCTCAGCATTTTACTTTTTGTGCCATGTTTTTAGCCTCGTTTTTTGTAGAGTTATGTTTTGTTTTCCGTAACACCATGCTCTGCAGTTATCCATTTATTCCAGTCACTTTCATTTCTTTAGGTGACTGGGTATTTATATATTCGTGTGTGTGGGTTTTTCTTTGCCTGCACTCAGTATTTCTTTTTTGTCCTGTTGGTTCATTATAGAGTCATGTGCCTTGTTTTCCGTAACACCATGCTCTATTGTCATTTGTTCCAGTCACCCTCACTTTTCTTGGTGACTGTGTGTGTATGTACTTAAATTAGCGCTGTGTATAGGTTCCCCTTTATTTAACCGTACTCAGCATTTTTTGCCCTGTACCTTTTTGGTGGTTCTTTTTTTTCCTTGCTCTGGGTCACGCATGGTTGGTACTCTCTGGGTAGTATGTAACCGGCGTGCTGACCCAGTTCTTCTCCCCATCTGTACCTGGGTTAATTATTCTGTTTTGTCAGTATTGTATTTGGGTTTTTCTTTCCCGCTACCCTACATTGCCCCATTGGTGTTGTCCTTCCCTTGGCCTCTTCCCCTCCGGTCCGCCTCCCTTCCTCCCACCCTAGGTGGGGGGGGGGGGGGGGCTGGGATGTTCCTGGTCGTTCAGGAGCCCGACCTTGAGGGAGGGGCTCTGTCACCATGGGTTGAGATGCCGTCTCAGCACTCAGCCCATGTTTTCCCTCATCCCTGCTTCCCATTGAGCAGCGTCTCAGCTGGCCCCCAGCTGGCAGCATTATGGACGGCTGGGGCCAATTAGTCTTCATCAGCTGGGGCGCTGCCAATGAGGATAAATAGGAGCAGCCTCAATGACTCGGGGCTGCGACATAAACACATTGCTAAGCTGAAGCCCCTTCGTCTGGTGTCAGCTTATACTCCTCTTGCAGCATTCCTGTGTTTGTATCCCGCTGTGAGGATGTACGTCTTGCTACCCCCACGTCCGGTACGAGCTGCTTACCTCTGCGCTGTGCAACCTGTGAGTGTACGTCTGCATGAGTATCTGTGCTCTCCTCATCCCTTCCCCTTTACCCTGAATAAAATATCACGACTCACTGGCTTGTCCCTGGCTCTGATTGCCCGGCTCCCTAGAGCCGGATATGACAGTATGGTCTCTATATCCTACATTATTTATTATCCTTACAGCTTTTTTTGTAATGTGCATATTGGCTGTAGGTTGGTCTTGTAGGCGTTTCCCCAGACTTCTACACCATAGTTAAGATATGGTAAAAACAGAGAACTGTACAGTAAGAATAATGATTTATAGTTCAAAATGTGTCTTGTCTTCCCCAGTATCCCTTTACATTTTGCCAACTTGGCCTGAATGTGACTGAGGTGAGGTTTCCAGCAGATTTTATTGTCTAGCATCACCCCCAGAAACTTATTTTCCTGTACTATTTCAATTCTGGTATCATCTATCATTACCATTATTTCATGATGTATTTTATAGTTTCCAAACAACATAATCTGTTTTTTTTCCCTCAGATTTAGAGATAATTTATTTTTGTTGAACCACTGTGTTAACCTTTTCATTTCTGTTGTGATCACCTCTAAAACCTGCTGCAAATTCTCACCAGTGCAAAGGATATTTGTGTCATCCGCAAACAAAATAAATTTCAGAATTTTTGGTACTTGGCATATGTCATTTATATATAAGAAAGAATTTAGGTCCCAAAACTGACCCCTGGGGCACACCATAAGTGATGTCCATGAATGGTGATTTGTGCTCACCTATTTGCACAAATTGTTGTCTGTTACTTAAATAACTTTCCACCCAACTCAGTCCGACCCCTCTTATCCCATACCTTTCCAATTTCCTCAGTAAAATTCTATGATCAATGGTGTCAAAAGCTTTCTTTAAATCTATAACAACTCCTACAGCAAACTTATCTATACAACTAGTGATTTCTTCTATGAGTTCAATCAGTGCCAAAGATATAGATTTGTCCACTCTAAAACCGTACTGCCCGTTTGTAAGCAAGTTGTGTTTTTCAATGAAATTATCCAGTCTTTTAGTGAAAATTTTTTCAAGTATTTTGGAGAACTGTGAGAGTAAAGAGACTGGCCTGTAATTTGTGAAATGATGACTGTCTCCTGTTTTGTATAGTGGTATTACTTTTGCCATTTTCATTTTGTTTGGAAATTTACCAGCTTGAAATGACAGGTTACAGATGTGGGTGAGTGGTTTGACAGTTCCTTCAATTACTTTTTTCACTATTGTCATGTCAATTTCATTCCAGTCAGTTGATTTTTTGTTCTTAAATATACTTCGTCTCGATAATTTCCTTTTCAGTTACTGCACCCAAAAAGATTGTGTTTGGATTTCTAGCTTCCATTTCATTTACAGAACCACTGTTTGTTTCTGGTGTCACAATTGATTTTGCTAATTCTGGACCAACGTTTACAAAAAAATTTATTGAAACCACTAACCACATCCTCCATATTGTTTATCGAATTGTCATTTTCAATAAAATATTCTGAATAATTAGCATTCTTTGATCGGTTACTAATAATCCCATTTAGCACTTGCCATATTCCTCTTAAATTATTTTTATTATCCTCTAATATTCTGTTGTAGTATTCTTTCTTACAGCTCCTCATTATATTAGTTAGCTTGTTTTTATATTTTTATTTTATATCTTGTCTCTACCATTCTACACTTAATGAATTGTTTATATAATGTATTCTTTTTACATGCATTTAATAGCCCCTTGGTGACCCGTGGAATATTTTTGTTTTGTTGTCTGTCACTGTATTGTTTTGTAGGACAGTTTTTGTTGTACAATGCTTGAAATATTTGTAAAAAATTCATCATATGCTTTATTTATATCATTTTTGTCAATCCATCTTCCAGTCTTGTATTAATAATTCCTTTGCCAGTAAATATATAGATTTTTCAGCTCTTATTCTTTTATATTTAATATTTTTGGTATACTTATTCTTCCTATAATCACACTGATAGACAACAAAAATTGGCAGGTGGTCACTGATATCATTTAATAAAAGCCCACTCACGATATTATTTTCCATAATGTTTGTGAATAAGTTATCTATTAGTGTGGTACTGTGTGATGTAATTCTGCTAGGTCTGGTGATTGTTGGATGTAAGCCCATACTGTACACTGTGTTGATAAATTCTGTCATACTATGTTGTTTTGAGTTCATAAGCTCTATATTTAAATCCCCACAGATGAACATAACTTTATGAGTAAGTTTTGCATACATTTTTTTTTCCATCCAGTCCTTAAATAAATCAATATTTGATCCAGGTGTTCTATATACACAGCTCACTACTATATTCTTCATATTGTCCAAACAGATTTCTATTGTAATGCATTCAAAAAAAATCATCCACAGTCACTGTCAAATTTTCAACAACCTTGTATTGCAAGCACTTAACATAAATTGCAACTCCTTTTTTCCACTTTTCAGTTCATATAATTTAATTCATAGCCATCCATTGTAAAGTCCACTCCTTTCTCTTCACTGAGCCACATCTGATATTGCCACTATATTGAATGGCTATTTAAACTGATGTAAATAATCTTAAAGTTAGCATAGAGACTTCTGCTGCGACAGGTCCCGTTATATGAACAAGTACGTGTGTTTAGCTCTCTGTGTGTCTGTGTGTGTGTGTGTATACTTGTATATGCGCTGCAGACAGCACCTGAGCTAATATCTGTACAGGTTCCTCCTGTGAATCAAAGCTGCAAATACACCATTATAGGGTAGCTGTAAGTTACTCTATAATGTAAGTCCCATTCAGTAAAGGGCCTTTTCCACTAGCACGCTTTAGCGCGACACGGGACGGCTCAGCACGCTTTGTACGCTTTTCCACAAGCCCCAACACGGTTTAACAGCCGCGATTCTCAGCCCCGCTCCAGGGCAGGGTACAGCAGTGCTGAGCTGTGCCGTGTTGTGACGTTAACAGACTGGTCGCTGCTGATTGGTCAGGTCAAAACCGGCGCTGATTGGTCAGGTTGTAACTGCCCCTCTCCTCCTCATCTACCAAATCTTCACGACCTTCTCAATAAAGTTTTTGAAAAAAAAAAAAAAAAAGAATCTTCACGACCACCTTTACTCAGTACGCAACCACTGTTGGCGGTTTCTTTTCAGTGTATTGCTGTGCTATTTTCATTTATTCTCTATCAAAAATGGCTTCGCGTAATAAGGGTGTTCCATGGACCAATAAGGAGCTGCAGTGTCTGCTCACTGCATTGTCAGACGAACATATCCAGCGCGAGTTAGACGGAGCCGCCCGGAATGAAAAAATATACCTGGAGGTCTCAACATCGGAGTCCTTTAACGGTGAGTTTTAATTTTTTTTATTGTGCGTTTTTTCGCAAATATATTCAGTAAGACGCTCAGTTTATTTATGCAATAAAAAAGCTGTTCATTTGTGGATGGATCGCTGCTTTATTGCAGCACACTGCGGACTAAAGCTTTTATTTTAATTATTCATGTGAACAATACGCTGAAATAAGCTTATGTATTCTTGTTAAAAACTATTGTCTTTTCTGTATATATTGCACTTTCGTGCTGTATTTTATTGTGTGCATTTTCCTTGTAGACTCATCCCACGCGTCCGCCACGACAGCCCGTCCGGATTATTCAACCGAGCCTTCCTGACCCACAGCTGGCAGAGACGGCTTCATTTAACCGAGTCTTCGTGACCCAGTTTGGGAAGCTGGTGTAGAGGAACTCAGTGGTCGTCGTGTATAAAATGTCGATTAACCTTCATGTTGTGTTGCAAAGTTTTTTTTTTTATTTTAATATTTTGTATATAATAAAATGGAATTGTTTTGGAAAGTGTGGTTTGTCTGTTATAACACTGAATTATAAAACAGTATAATTACATAGAAATTCCATTGCCTAGTCTGATCAAAATGATGCTGATCTTCCTGTCACGGGTCAACCATTGTAAAGGTAATGTAATTTTTAACTAGACCAAAAAAGAAATCTTTTTGTAAGCTTTCTGTTCTTTTTATTGAAATATCATAAAAAATTAGCACCAAGTCAAAGTAGGTACAAGTATATGTAAATTGAATGTTCTATCGGCATTCCAAATTCAGAGATTTACAATACTTTAGGAGTGTAGCATCATCTAAACGGAAAATAATACTGTTGTTCCAAACGTTGACCTGAAGGTGAAAAACATGAATTTTTTTAATTCAATACATCCAAAATGCCCTAGGATGTAAAAAATAATACAATTTGGTGTTGGACAGTGTGCCACCGTCTCATTATTTAATACGAATAAAAACAAGTTTCAGCTCATTATTTCTAGGTCATCTGGCAGTTAATTCAAAACAAAAGTGACTTGTGTTGTTGCAGCTTAATTATGAGATAAAATTAATTGTGATATAAAACCACAGAGCGAGCAAGGCAATAATCCTTGGATCCTCCATTTTTTGTCTCGTGTAAATAAGGACTCAGTCGGGTGCCTAACGTCACGGGAGTGTGGCCCCGCCTCGCTAAGAATCTGCCGCCGCCCCGCTTCTAAAACCTCCTAACACAAACCATCACAGCACAAGCACAACACCGTGCTAATGGAGACAGAAGCATTCCGAGCCGTACTGAAGTGAATCGAGCCGTACCGAGGTGTGCTGGGTGAGTGGAAAACAGGCTTAAGTTACACATAGGTTCAAAGAGCATTATTCATACATCAGAAATAAGTTTTGAGTACGCTAGACATTTCTCGACGTATTTCGACTTAGTAATTTATATGAGTATATATTTATATTTACTCATATATTTAGTATATATTTATATTTTGTATGAGTTGCTTACAAGTAACGTGTATGAACAAACGCATACTGTAACTTACCTACAACTTATGCCCCGCTTATGTGGGTCGTTTTAGCCATATACTGGATACACTGGAAAATTTTCAGAAGAGGTCTCAGTCATCACCATCACAGCAGTCTGATGGGGGCAGCAATGACTGTTTCATTTACAGTAGGTCTGATCAGATGCTTCCATGCAGCTCCGTCCCTCACCTTCCGCTGCTGGGAACTCCCGACCTTGTCAACCTGGGCAACGTCCGAGCCGGTATGAGTTGCTTTCTGACTGACCATTTCATGAAACTGCTTGCAAAGTATTTGAGTACCGCTAGCTTTTGCTGGACTAGCGGCACATTCTTGGCAGATAGAGGTATTATCAGTGGCAAGGACAGGCCAAGACAAACTGACTCCAGTATCTGTTGCAGTGACTAGGTTTGTTTGTCTCTGCTCTTTGTGTAGTGCATGTCACGATGCACTGACTGGCAAAAGTCCACCACAGACCTTGCGACAGATGTGCTTATCTGCCAGGATGTCCAGTCTCACCCCGTGTAACGGGTGAGACTAGTTCTGCCAGGACGACCATAGGACTTGCTAAAAGATCATAGGATTACCTATGACGTGCCGATGAGGTCTACATGATGTCTATAATTCAAGAAATCTCTGTCACGATTATTTGCGCTAAAAATACCTATCCATATTAATAAAACAAGTAGCGAGTAACATGTGATCAAATTTCAGTAACTAATGTATTACTGAATTTTTAATTCATTCATGAATTTTAATTTCATTACACAGCACATTACTGGAAAAGTAGTGGCGTTACAGTAATGCAACACTGGTGAAATGACAAAGCCCTAGCTTTAAAGGGCCTATATCATGCAAAATCGACTTTGAGCTTTTAAGCATGTTATAATGTTAATTCCTCACCAAAAAACACCCCCAAAGTGGTATTTTGCTCCATTCACGCATCTGAGTATTCCTCCTCAACCCTGCTCTCTGAGCTGCTGCTCAGCCCTGTCCCCGATAATGACTGGGTCCCCATGTTGATACGTATGAATGTGGGTGAGCCGCCCACTCCAGGAAGTGCCTGTGCTGCCAGCACCGCCCCCAGGCTAACGCACACACCCACTTTCTCCGCGCAGCAAACGGAGCGGTGATCGGCAAAACTCTTTCACTTTAGCATTGACGCTGTGAAGAAGTAGTTCCTCTCGCACCTAATCTGCTCAGTGACAACAACTGTTTGCCTTTTTACGTAAGACAATGTCTTCTAAGTGGCGTAAATGTGTCTTTGGCTGTGAGAGATTTAGGAGTTTGTTCAGCCTTCCTAAAGAAGAGCCTACTCGTCAGAAATGGTCAATATAGACCAGAATGCAGAGGCTAAAATCATAATATTAAACGTGATTAACCATACACTACATAAGAATAATATTACAGGCTAAAATAATAACAGGAGGCTAAAGAGTTCAACATGCTCATCCATCTTTTCTAAAGTTTACTGTAGATGTTGTTTTCGTGGGCAGAACCCAGCGACACGCTGCAGCAGCCGGCTCAGGGGTTACATCATGAAATGGGCGGCAGCCACAAGAAGGAGAGGCGGAGCCTCAGTGATCGAGGCATCTTACTTCCGGGCTCGCGAAAATAACTCATATTTCATAAGAAATTCATTCTCCAGTGTACCAAAGGTAATATACTATCACATACATGCATATAGTTTACTCTGAAAGGCTTAAAATAGCATGATATAGGCCCTTTAAAACTGTAGGAAGAGTTAGCTGGACAAACTTGTACCCTCTATTGAAATTGCATTCAAAAATGACAGTTATAAAACCTGTAATTTTCACAAAAAATATTCAAAATCTTTGTAATATGCACATCTTCAATACATGTACAAACACTGTGTGAAATTTTTATTTTTTTTTAAAAAGTCTGTGGGAGGAGTTAGCTAGACAAATCCTACGGATGACGGACAGCCATCACCATACCGTAATGCATCACGTCTTTAGAGATGGCCATATAAAAATTGTAATCAATTACTACTTTACTACTACATTCAAAAAGGTACTTTACAAAGAAGAGATGAAGAAAAAAAAAAAAAAAGAGAGTATACACTTTAAAGCCAAGTGGCCATAAAGGCTTCAGGGGCCACTTTCCTGACATATTACTTGTGTTGGAATTGTCAGAATTTATTTGGGGTTGGAAATTTCTTCTTTTTCCTTCTTCATCTTTCAGCTGCTCCCTTTAGAGTGCTGATGACACGTTCTTGACTTCCTCTAATTTTTCAGCACAAAATACAATATTACAAAATAGGTTGGTCTGTGCAGTTCTAAGTCAAACAGGCTTTTTTTCCCCCACGTGAACATCCAATGTTTTCATGAGCACGTCACCCATTGCGTCAGTGGCTTGAAAGACCCCCCGGCCATGTTGTAACGTCATCAACAGAACACAGCGCTTGGCTGCCCTTTGTACACACAGAATGGAAGCGGTTGAAAATATCGACGATGGTTCCAGCACATGTAGTCTGGAATCGGTCTGTGTTGTCCAATCTTCAGACAATTATACTTCCGAAGAATGGGATGACAATGAAGAATCTGGGGGCATCAAACCATATAGGTTTGAGCCGTGCCAAGCGGGCATTGTGCCTAGCGAGTCAGACTCAGTGACAGTCAGCTGTTCATGTTTTGTGTGCATCATCTGCCGTGTTGTCAGCCAGCCGATATTGCCAACACTATCACGACATGTTAGCCACTCCACACAGCTGTGGTTCTGTTGCGCCCCTTGTAACGATGTCGGCTCTGGGGTGCAACCGTGGTTAACACGTCTCTTCTCCATGTTCGCTGGGCAATGTCGGCCCTGAATGCCTACTGTTTGTGTTTCTGTGTATTTTTTGTAAGTCTTCACCTTATGGGATCAGTTTTTATGTTCAGTACATGTGCTGTGGTGAATCCTGTGCTTAAATCCTCGTTATTTACGCGTGGACGCATAAAATAATAAGGATTTACGTGTAGGGTTCACCACAGCACATTTAATATAGAACAACAGACAATTCCCAAAAAGTGAAGACGTACAAAAAACACACTTACTGATGGTGTTCGGGGGCAGACATCGCCCAGAGAACGAATGAGAGGAGACGTGTTAGCCACAGGTGCGCCCCAGAGCCAACATCGCTTTAAGGACGCACGAGAACCACGGCGAACATGGAGTGACTAACACGTCGTGAGAGTGCTGAAAATACTGGCAGACTAACAGCACAGATGACAATACTATTTACCAGCAGTGCATTAATGGCAAACGGCCGCCAATATGTACACGCACTGCTGGTGATGGTGTGACGAGAAGCACCTGGGAGAGGACAGGGAAACATGATCAGTGGGAGTTTCAATCAGCTGGTGATAATGATAGAGGGGATGTGTCCAGACCAGTGAGATGTAAGCATGCGATCACAAAGTAGGTCAAAGCTGCGCGTAAATCCATTAATCCTTCCCCTCCTCCGTGCGCTCCTCCTGCCTAAAAGCACACCAGGAGGCTTATGACAATTGGAGCTGAAGCGTGTGATGTGGTCCTGTGTTATCCAAGCCTGAGACACAACGTGAAGGCATAGCCATAAAATTAAAACAAGAAACCAGAGAAACTGTGAGCTACAAAGCTGCTGTCATTCTAGTTAACAACACCGGAGTCCGTTCTGTCGATTACGTCATTGGGGCGCCGCCCTTAATTTGGTGGGTGGCACTACAGTCCAGTCAGCAGCTGCAGTTTTTTGATGATAACTAGTTTATGCAGGTGCTGTTGTAAATATTATATTGATCATAGACAATGACTTTTGGGTTTACACAACATGCTAAAAAAAAAAAATGTCAAAAACATGTCATCAGCACTTTAAGGGTTGCCACAGTGGATCATCTCCCTCCAGCTCATCCTATCCCTCATGTCTTCCTCTTAAAGTGAATATCAACTTAAACAATCAATCATATATTGAAGGGCAGCCCTAGTTTGTTTTTTTTTTTTTTCCATACTGAATGCCATACTGACTGTTTTACCTTTTCATTTAATCTGCTAATCAAGCCATAGAATAGTCCTATTTCATTAGCAGAATTACTTCATTCTAACATTTTAAAGACATAAAACACCCTGTCATTAATCCACATATGGGTCAGAGTGGCCCAAAAGCCCTGTAATAACAAAGCAATAACAAAACTTTCAGCTCCAACAGGTCAGGTAAACTCTTGGCAGTCTGGCCTCTAGAGGTCCCCAAGTGACAGTAACAATTTATGTGCCAGACCTTCTAAAATTAAAGCCACCACACTGAACACTGACATAACTTAAGGCAGGGGCAAACAAAAATCAGAGCACAGGCCAATGTTTTACACCAGCCACAATTGCAGAATATTGTAACGTCGGGGCTGTGTTAAGGGAGCGGGGATTCTCCTGGCATGCTTTGGCCGTGGAGGATTCAAAGAGTGTTATCATTCGTGTGTTCTAAGTGTGGCTGCTTCTAAGTCATTGTGGCTGCATTATAATGACACAGCAGTGTTATAAAGACCAGTTAGAGCAGTGACTGACCATGTGTTTGTGTCACCCTCAGTGAGACGGGGGTCTGTGTGAATGACCCCCCCCCCCCCCCGTCTATGTTGAGTGGGTGTGTATGAAATAAATCCTGTTTTGTCATACACATTTCTCCTTTCTTGTGTGAACCCTCACAACGTCACACTGGTGTCAGGAGTGGGATATGGAGCAGATGGAAGCCAGAATCAGAGCAGAGATTCAGCAGCTGCAGCAGTTCATTGCTCAGCTGGGAATGGACGACAGAGCTGATACACTGACCCCCGGAGTTGCTCGCTGGGATGAATGGAGCAGCAGACCTGACGGGACCAGCGTACCCTGCCTTTCTCAAGGCAGGACGGGCCAAGCAGAGCAGGTCAGCCTCGCTTCCCGCCCTTTTCAGGGCAGGACGGGCCGGCGATTCCACTGCGACCAGGGGCAGCGATTGACCAAGAAGCGACCGTCCCACCCATCCGCCAGCGGGCCAAACTTCCCCACTTTAATGGTGAAACCCTGCTGGACGACTACCTGGTCCAGGTCAAGCTGGCTGCTGCGTTGAATGGCTGGCCACCTGAAGAGACCACCATGCAGGTTGAGCTGGCCCTGGAGGGAAGGGCTCTCCGTACGCTGTCCGATCTCCGGCCCAAGGAATGTCGCAGCTGGCCAGTGCTACAAGGGGCGCGCCGGAGGCGGTTTGGGAGAGTGGCCAACATTGAGCACACCCAGGAACAGCTGGCCAACCGCCGGGGAGGCAGCCGAGAGAGCCTGGGAGCCTACGCAGCGGACATACGGCTGCTGACACAGCGTAGCTACCCGGATTTCGAGCCGGGATGCAGTGGAGAAGCTCGCCCGCCGGAACTTCATCCGGGGGCTCCGCCCAGCCCAGCTCCAGAGCCACATCCGGATTCACGCCACGAGCAGCTGGGAGACGGCTGTGGCAGAAGTGGAGCGGGTGGAACCGCTAATGGATTGTGCAGCTGATGCGTTGGCACCGAGGCAGAAAGCCTTCCAGGCCACGGCTGAGAGCGAGGAGGAGGAACTGCGCCACAGCAGCGCTGTCGAGGAGAAGACGGCCACAGCGGTGCAAGGAAGGGTGCTTCCGCTGCAGGGAGCCAGGACACATCACGTGGTACTGCCCGGCACCCACCCCCCCGACAAACCGGCTCCTCACCAACGTTAAACTAGAGCGAGGTGGCATGGACAGGGACCTGCCACCTCCCACAGACATTTTCCCCATTGAGCTGTCACCACGTGTGGGCCGAATTGGATACTCGCCCGGGATGTACCTACAGTGCAGGCTGGACAACACGTCGATCCGGGTCCTGATTGACACCGGTTCTACCATCTCCCTGGTCCGACCCGGAGTGCTGCCAGGTATGGACAAGGCAGAACCGCAGGGGTGGGAACCCACTGGGCGCTGCGTCACCACGGCCACTGGTGAGCGCGCCAGACTGGGAGGGCGGCGAGTTCTTGTGGTGGGGTGGCCAGCCAGAACACAAACCACCTGTTCTGGCTGGCTGACATTCAAGACCCCTGCATTATTAGACCCGATCTGCTCGCAGCATGGAGCGCAAAAATTGACACTGCCAGATAGTCTGAGCCCCCAGCAAGAGGGACAATCACGCTCTGCAGCGGGGCCCAGAGAAGGAACCTGGAGGCTTGCATGATTGAGGGGCCGCCAGGGCGGACCGAACCAGGCGGGTCACCGCACGTACTGAAGACAACGGCGCCACTAACACGAGCAGAGGGAGCACGACCACCGATAGAGACAGCAAGGGGGAGAGCCACAGTGGAGCGGGTCAAGGAGTCAGTCGAAACGTAGCAGGCGGTAGAAGAATTGTTCCAGCAGAGCTGCAGCGGACTGGAATCGGGACAGAGACGCCAGCTGCGGGAGCTGTTGGACTGCTACATGGACGTCTTTGCTGCCAAGGATGAGGAATGCACCCAAACCAGCTTGGTGCAGCACGGGATCGACACTGGTGAGACCAGGCCAATCCGGCTCCGCCCCCGCTGTCTGCCTTTTTCAAAGCGGGCGGCAGCAGAACAAAAATAGAGGAAATGCTGGAGGCAGACATTATTGAGCCCTCCAGCAACCCCTGGGCGGTGCCGGTGGTGCTGATTAGGAAGAAGGATGGTTCGTGGCGGTTCTGTGTGGATTACCGGCGCCTGAATGTTGTCACCCACAAGGATTCCTACCCCCTGACCCTCATCGATGACGCGCTGGATTACATCACCGGCTCCAGCTGGTTCTGCTCGCTGGACCTTCGCAGCGGCTATTGGCAGGTAGAGCTGTCACCTGAAGCCCGCCAGAAAACAGCCTTCTCCATCGGGCAGGGACTGTATCAGTTCAAGGTGATGCCGTTTGGACTTTGCAATGCCCCGGCCACCTTTGAATGTCTGATGGAGCGAGTGTTGGCTCATGTGCCCCAGAGCCGCTGCATTGCTTATCTGGATGACCTGCTGGGTCACGCAGCCGACTTTGACGGTGCCCTGTCCAACCTCCAGGAAGTATTGGACGCCATCCGACAGGCTGGGCTGCGGCTACACCCGTGGAAATGCCACCTATTTCAGCAAGAGACCACCTTCCTGGGCCACGTCGTCAGTGCAGCGGGAGTTGCCACCGATCCAGAGAAAGTGGCAGCGGTGAAAAACTGGCCAGTGCCGCAAGATGTGGGAGAGCTACGGAGTTTTCTCGGACTGGCCTCCAATTATAGGAGATTTGTGAAAGACTCTGCCACCATCGCCAGCCCGCTGCATCAGCTGACACAGAAGGGCTGTGCATTTCAGTGGAGTGAGAGCTGTGCTGCTGCTTTTTCCCGGCTTCGCTCAGCACTCATCGGAGCCCCCATCCTGCAGTATCCTGACCCGAACCACCCTTTCATCGTGGACACGGACGCCAGCAACCAGGGCATTGGGGCGGTGTTATCCCAGGAGGGAGAACACAGAGAGCAGGCAGTTGCTTTTTTCAGCTGCACTCTCAACAGAGCTGAAAGGAATAATTGCGTCCCTCGTAGAGAGCTGTTAGCTGTCATCCAGGGGCTTCGCCATTTTTGCCCGTATGTGTACGGGGGGAGGTTCCAGCTCAGGACGGATCATGCTTCCCTGACCTGGCTGCTGAACTTTAAAGAGCCGGATGGACAGCTGGCGAGATGGCTGGAGGCACTGCAGGATTATGATTTTCTGATTGTGCATCGGGCAGGCCGCCTCCATGCCAATGCTGACACGCTGTCTCGGCGTCCCTGTGCTGTGGAGGACTGTCGGCACTGCCGGCAGGCAGAGGATCAAGACCAAGCCGTCCCACGGGCTGCTGCTCTTGGAGCACTGTGAGCAGGAATAACACAGCGGCACACAGCTCCTCCTCGGAAAATCAGGCAGCTCTCCCCAGCAATGACGTCACAGAGGACCCTCGGCACGCAGCAGCTGCAGAGCGAGCAGGACAGAGATCCGGTCATTTCCCGGTTTTGGCAGTGGCTGGACGCAGGCCAGCGGCCCGCCTTTGGGTCCAGTGCAGACACAGCCTCAGAGACCAAGGCCCTACACACCCAGTGGGCCGATCTCCACTGTCACAAGGGTGTGGTGTATCAGCAGTGGCAGACTCCAGCTGGGCAGCGTCACGTCTGGCAGCTGCTGGTTCCCTGGCGGCTCCGGCCCAACGTACTCCAGCTGGTCCACAGGGCGGTGGGGGTGGGCCACTTCGGGGTGACGAAGACTCTGCAGCGTCTGAGCCTAGTTCTACTGGCCCGGATGTCACCACGATGTAGAGCTCCATGTCCATCGCTGCGGCACCTGCACGGCTCAGAAGGGGCCGACTCAGCAATCCCATGCCCCCTTGCAGTAATACCAGGTGGGAGCACCGATGGAATGGGTAGGAGTGGACATTCTGGGCCCTTTCCCAACCACGGATCGGGGGAACCACTACGTGCTGGTCGCAATTGATTATTTCGCCAAATGGCCAGAGGCGTACGCGGTCCCTGATCAGAGGGCCGCCACCACAGCGTCAAAACTGGTGGATGAGATGTTTTGTTGGTTCGGCGCACCGGAGGAGCTGCACAGTGATCAGGGACGGAACTTTGAGGCAGAGGTCTTCAGGGAAGTCTGCAGGCGGCTGGGAATCCGGAAGACCCAGACCACCCCGCTGCATCCATAGAGTGACGGCCTGGTCGAATGGTTCAACCAGACCCTTACCACCCAGCTCGCTGTCCTAGTGGACCAGCAACAGTGAGACTGGGACCTGCATCTGCCCTTTGTTCTGTGGGCGTACTGGACAGCAGCACAGGAATCCACCCGGTGCACTCCTGCAGCGCTGATGTTTGGATGCAAGCTGCACACACACACACACACACACACGTAGATTTGGTGAATGACCCCCCTGTCTGTGTTGAGTGGGTGTGTATGAAATAAAGCCTGTTTTGTCACAGTCATCTCTCCTTTCTTGTGTGAACCCTCAATGTCACAATATCAAATCTACCCACACAGCGACAGCCTTGTTAAGAACTTCAGCACCAGCAAAGGGGCATAAATCATGTTCTTTACCAGTCAAACAGACGGCAGGGTGGCTGTTCAGACAGCACATTAGTGCAAAGGTTACCAGGCAGTGCCCAGCACACAGAGGAAGGAGAAGGGAGGTCAAGCACCAGTCATCCACATTTAACCAGGCTGCAGGTATGACAGAGTGGCAGCACGCAGACATCAAAGCCACGGCAACTTGGCAGACCATTTGCAGTTCATTTCCATCGCAATTTGGTGCTCCCTTGAACGCCAGCCCAGAATCGGGACCCCCGCTCCCGTTTGGTGTCATTTCCATCGGTCCCATTCTGAAATGATTGACAGGACCCAGGCGGGGATGCTATAGCCGCTGGTTCCGACGCAGGTAGCGGACTAGCCTAGCAATGATGCGCGCTCCTGACAGAGGCGATGAGAAACCGCGTTAAAAATGTGTTGATTTTAGATTCACGAATCAGGCGGCAGGGGTAAACGTGTTTAAACGTGACTTGAGACTTCCCACGGAGCGCTGCAGATGCTTGGTTTAATTCGGCGTGTCAAGCATCGCACATCCAATCTTCCTTTTAACGACAGTGTGGAGAGTGCAAATAACAGCAGACTATTCACTCTCACAGTCATAACAGAAAAAGCATTGTCCCAATACACCAGGGTCTCTCCTTTTATATCCTCCACCCATCTCACATCTGCATGACATCTCGCATCACAATACATTCAACCCTTCTCCCCCCACTGTCTCCCAGCTCTCCTTCCTGCTACATCACCATAATCTCTCCCATCTCAATAACTATTGTCCTCATCTGTTTACCCTCTGCATCCAGTCCGAGAAGATTAACCCAGCGTCTACACCAGCTGTTTTATAACTCTTAACCACTCACAACCACCTATTATAGCAGTGTTACCAATGAGGAAAATTAAAAACAGAGGAATTGTAATTCTCCAACTTAACAGGTAATTAAAAGAAAAAAAAAAAAAACACTCTTCATGGTGTTCCACTTTTTGGAACGCCATGCCTCAGCAGACAATAAGTCAACTTGTGAACAGCATGAGACGTCGTTGCCAAGCTGTAATTGATGCTCAAGGGCACATGACAAGTTATTGAGACTGACATTTTTTGGTCTGGTATACCCACGACTGTTGTTGGCTTTTGTTTAAATTGTTTGAGATCAGGAAATCACCATTGCACACTTCTACTTAAGAAGCCCTACTTTCATAATATAATATCAAAGTAGCATGAACCTTTTTACATTTTCCATAAATTTCACCTGAAAGCCAGACATCCCTAACTTTTTGTGAGTAAAGTAAAATTTACTGAGAAACAAAAGTTACTTGACTACCTGTTCTTAAATGAAAGTAACAAGTTACTACCCACAAGAAGTGAGGCACTCTCTGAAGTTTTACAGTGTAGTAGTTTGCTGGCGTGTCTCCGGGCTCCCAGCGACATGTGACAGGATCAGGACTCTTGAACACACAGCCGATTAGCCCAGGTCGAGGAGAAGCCTTGGAAGTTGTGCTGGAGGAGGCTGGAGGCAGGGCTGAGGATGGAGACAAATTGATGTTTGCTCAGACAGTTAAAGGTTACAAGACTTCCTGCAAATATGGAGAGTTTTGGGTCTAGGGTCCCAGCTCATTGTGTAGTCATGGTTAAGTATCTTCCAGGATCCTAAAAGTGGAAGCTGGGGTGGTGAAGGGGTATGTAAGAGAAGGCAGCAAGGCTGGGGCATTGGTGTGTGAGAGAGAACTTTAGATGTAATAATAATAATATTGCTTAGATACTGTAGACAACTTCGGGTTGTAGGGGTGTTTGGGATGAGACATGCAAAGGGTCTATGTTAGATAAATGAGTTCTGAGAACTGGCACGCATATTACTTCATCTTAATGGTATGTAGAAGGGCTCTTTTTAATCAGACCCATTACTCCCCTTGATCTCACCGAGATCTGTTGTGCCGAGTTCTGCTCTCTTGCCGAGAACTGCATCCCATCGTCGCAGACACGCGGAAATGGGCGGGACTGGCGCACGACCGTGTGCGACAACGCGCATCTAAGGGAGTGATGCTGTAATACCACCAACTCTAAAATATAACCTGAAGGCCAGGCTGGTAAATGGGCTTTAAATTATGTTTATTCGCCAGACATTTTAGTGTTTCAAAGGGAGTTAGAAATCACAGTGATCCAAGTCTGCATAATAACAGAATAAAATGACTATCGTGATTTTTTTTTTTTTTTTCCCCCAGATTCTTTGAGACTCTTGGATTCTTTAGTACATCCACCTGTTTCAAGTTTGAGGGTCAGTTTATTATGAATGTGTCAAGCTGGTGCAAACTTGTTTTTTAGCATAATTTATTTACATATCATTACATATGCATTATTTTTTGATCATTTATTTTCAGTTAATGTTGTAATGATGTTCTAGTTACAATTTTGATGATGACGGAAATTGTTTTTTTATGTATTGTCCATTGCTGAGTTAGCTTTCCAATAAAATGTGTTAATTCAGGCTGGTGGAGAGTGATCGAGACTGCACAAATAAAAAAAAAAAAAAAAAAAAAAAATCACTGGCTGTTCTCTCCCTTCTCTGGAAGAGATTTCCAGGTCTCGGTACCTCAACAGAGCTACTGCCATCATTAAAGACTGTGCTCATCCAGGTCATGATTTCTTTCACTTGCTCCCCTCAGGAAAGCGGTACAGATCCCACAAAACCCGGACTACCAGGTTTAATCATAGTTTTTTCCCCCAATAGCAGTACATATTTTGAATGGATTTATGCAACACGTACAGACTGCTGATGTTATTTTAGGTTATTTTGTGGCAGTAACCTTGTGTATAAGCTGGTCTTATTTATTGCTCAGTATGTTTTTATTATTGCTATGTACATATTGTATTTAACTTTTTAGGTATTATTGTTTTAAGCATTATTTATTGTTGTAATTATGAGAATGTTAAATGCATGAGTGGACTGTGAGTGTGATAGTTTGTTTTAGGGAGCAGTATCTCAATTTCGTTGTATTGTTTTCTAGCAATGGAATGACAATAAAGGCACTTTGACTTGACTTTGATATCTGAGTGTGGATTTATTCAGCTAGATGAACTTCTTTGTAAGGGGGATTCGTCTTGGTGTGTGTGTGTGTGTGTGTGTGTGTGTTGGATGAGACTTTAAATTTATTATATTTTTCTCATTATCAGCCACTTGGGTAATAATTTTCCAGAATTTTTACAAACCTGTCAGTTTAATTTTCATGTAAGATGCCCAACAGCTTCACTTTTAATCATGAAGCTACAAGATACAGTATGCATGTATTTATTTATGTATTAATTGAACTGGTGACATTTTTGACATTTTGCAGATGTAGCAGAACAGAGACTGTGCAGCTGTACACAGACGGGAGAACTTTTATAAAGACTTAACTCACAAACATGAGATAACTGATATTTAATAACCACTATAAAGTAAAAAGGTTGGAATTATAATCAAAACTTGCAATAGCTCAACCACAGTGTGATCTGACAAGATAAAAGTCAGCCTTCATATCACTGCTAAAAAAAAAAAAAAAAAAAAAAAATCTGAGCCAGTATTCAGTCTAGTACTTTTAGAGGTAGTAAAGTCATACATGCAAAGGAAAGAACCCCCCCCACACACACACACAAAAAAAAATCTTACCTGAATTTGCCCTGGTGTAAAATTCTCTTGCAATCAGAATGATTGAAGCTAATAAATGTAGTAGATTTCTTCAATCCTACTCTGAATTTCCTGACAACTACTCCTGCTGGAAAATGCCTCCAACCTACAAGTCACCTTCTGTTGGTCCAAACATCAAACATTTTTTGCAGGAGAGTCGGGGCAGGACTGTGGAGACGACCCACCTTTGGGGCAGATGCATTTTCCTGCGCCCCCCCCCCCCCAGAAATTGCATATATTTTCGTCTCCACAGTGTAAAGACTGAAATGCATTTAATTTCTCCATTTATTAGTATCACTCCTCTAACTGTAAGAAATATTTTATGCTCGGACAAGATTTGCATTGTAGCTAGCTTATTTCTGTGTTGGACTGATAGCGCTGCATGTGTTATCTCCACTGTGTGCTGCTAAAATGCAACAAACTGTTAAAACCCTTTAACTTCTGGGTTTTCCAGAAGTTTTTTGGTGTCAGTATTCCAAAGTGCAGGTGTAGCTTTAAATAGGCTTGTGTGTTTTATGTCCTCTTTCTCCCTTCATATCCAACACTGCCCTTTGTCAATGTCATGTGTCTTTGTTATGAAATTTCCTTCAGAATTTCAGATAATACAAAAATAAATCCATATCAATTCTTCTGTCACACCCGCAATTCTTTCTACATTAATTCAAGTGGTTAGGCCACACTAAACATGTAGTATTATAGATATAAAGTCTCCTAGGGGCCCAAAGACCAAGACCATGCCTGCCTATATTTGCCATAAAATGTGATTAAAATCACTTCCATATTGCTAGAGACCAAAGCCTTCAGAGTTTTTGTTTAAAGGTTCTGTATTGTAGCCTGCTGACAACCATTTGCTTTGCAACTGGCTCAACCTCCTATTATTGTAATGCCTAAAAGACCGCAGTCATGCACTTCTTATTCCATTTAGCCATATTTATTTTTGCAGAAATAAAACAAAAAGTAAAAAATAGTCAATGTACATAATTAATTTATCAAAAAAGGTTAATTTATAATAAATACATAATTTATTACAAATATAATATGCCTTTCTATATGTTTAATGACTTTCTTCTGATGATAAAATAGGAAAATTTAAGTATAGCCCATTTATAAACTGACTTTCCTTTAGAATAAGGATTCAGTGTACCCCGCCTGGTATGGGGTTACCGGGGCCCCACCCTGGAGCCAGGCCTGGGGGAGGGGCTCGATGGCTAGTGTCTGGTGGCCAGGTTTCCACCCATGGGACCTGGCCGAGCGCAGTCCGAAGGAGTTACATGGGTCCACCCTACAGTGGGCTCACCACCTGCAGTAGGGATTATGGGGGTCCGGTGCTATGTGGATCAGGTGGCAGTTAAAGGCGGAGACCTTGACGGTCTGATCCTAGGCTTCCTAAACTGGCTTTTGGGACTTGGAATGTCACCTAATTGGTGGGGAAGGAGCCTAAGCTGGTGCATGAGGTTGAGAGATACCGGCCCCTAGGAGACTTTATAGCTATAATACATGTTTAGTGTGGCCTAACCACTTGAATTAATGTAGAAAGAATTGCGGGTGTGACAGAAGAATTGATATGGTGGACACACATATGGGACCTGTTTTGTGACTCACATTTTAGGTCAGAACAAAGGCAGAGCAGCTCCCTTAGTGATTAGCCTCGTCAGGAGTCCCCAGCCAAGCGAATGCCGCCACAGTCCAGCTACCGGACTTCTGGCAGAACAATCCGCGCTCCTGGTTCAACGCAGTTGAGGCGCAGTTCAACCTCCGGGGAATATCGGTAGACGCCACAAAATTCTACCACGTAGTCGCAAAACTGGACAACAACACGGCCCAGCATGTGGAGAGTCTGATCGACCAGTCGCCGGACAGCGACAAATACGGCATGCTGAAGGCTGCACTCATCCAGCAATTCACCCCCTCGGCGGAGGAGCGAGCAGAGAGGCTCCTGGCGCTGACGGAGTTTGAAAATGACATGCCTGCGAACCTGATGGAGAAGTTGTTGAGGTTGAAAGACTCTGACAACGATCACTTCATTTTCACCCACCTTTTCCTCAGGACTCTGTCGGCAGCGAGAGCGACCCTGGCCAGTTCGCCACTGTTGGTCCAACGGGACTACCGCGCGCTGGGCCGAGAGGCGCAGCGGATTGTCAACGCCACCAATCGGCGCGCAGCCACGGCCGCTGCAGCGGGACTCGGCGCGACGACCGGAGACGACAGGGGGCCAGAGGCAGCGGTGCCAGACTCACCGACGACGGCAGGGGCCAGGGAACGCGGATCGGACGTCCTTTGTTTCTATCATCGCAGTTTCGCAGAGAGGGCACGCAAATGTGCACCACCGTGCCAGTTCAGGCGTTTGGGAAACGCCAAGACCGGGGGTCGGTAGCAGCCGTGGCCCTCGGAGAGGAGAACAAGCTGCTCTACTTGTCTGACGCACGCTCGGGGAGGCAGTTCCTCGTCGACACAGGCTCCCAGTTGAGTTTCATCACACCTTCCTACGCGGACAGACTAGCTGGTTCCGGAGGTCCCCGGGTGACGGCAGCGAACGGCTCGGAGATTAAGACCTTTGGTGAGAAGACTCTGCTTCTGTCTCTACATGGCCGTGCATTTGAGTGGACTTTTGTTGTAGCAGCAATAAATTTGAATATGTTGGGGGCTGATTTTTTGTGCTCACATGGTTTGTTGGTTGATCTCGCTAACAGGCGCCTGGTTAATGCACTTTTTAATTCTATCCCCTGTACAGCGCGAGTGGCCCCGCCAACAGCACAAGCCAACGTCACAGCTGCAAGCGGTAAGTTCCACACACTGCTCACTCAGTTCCCAGCACTCACGGTCCCCACATTTTCGGCAACAGTCGCTAAACACGGGGTGGAGCATTTTATTACCACTACCGGACCGCCCGTTTTTGCAAAAGCTCGGCGCTTGGACGCAGTTAAACTGGCCATAGCGCGCGAGGAGTTTGCCAACCTGGAGAGGTTGGGCATTATCCGACGTTCAAACAGTCCTTGGGCTTCCCCGCTACACATGGTCCCGAAAGCTGACGGAGCATGGCGACCTTGCGGGGATTTCCGCAGGTTAAACAACGCTACAGCGCACGACCGCTACCCAATCCCACATATCCAAGATTTTTCCGTTCATTTGGCGGGGGCACGCGTTTTTTCTAAAATAGACTTGGTCCGCGGTTACCACTAAGTCCCAGTGCGCGCTGAGGACATACCCAAAACAGCGGTAATAACTCTGTTTGGCCTATTCGAGTTTTTACGCATGCCATTCGGACTTAAAGGGGCTGCTCAGACGTTCCAACGCATGATGGACGCGGTGCTTCGCGATCTCCCTTTCGTGTTCGTTTACTTGGACGATATTTTAGTAGCCAGCGCGTCTGAAGATGAACACGAAAAACACCTGGCCACAGTTTTCCGAAGGTTGGGAGATCACGGGTTAATAATCAACCCGGCGAAGTGTCAGTTCGGGGTGGCGCAGATCGATTTTTTAGGACACCGCGTCTCCCCCAAAGGAGCAGTTCCTCTTCCTGACAAAGTGCGCACGGTGGCAGATTTTCCCCGGCCGCAGACTGTCAGGGCGTTGCAGGAGTTTTTGGGAATGGTGAATTTTTAAAACCGTTTTCTCCCCCGCGCGGCGCAACTCATGCAGCCGCTGTATGCCGCACTCAAAAAAAAGAAACCCACGGATAAGATCGAGTGGCCCCCGGAGCGGGACCAAGCGTTCTCGGAGGTGAAAGCAGCCTTAGCAAAGGCTGCGTTGTTGGCACACCCAGACCCAACGGCCCGCATAGCGCTCACCACTGACGCATCAGAGGTGGCCATAGGGGCGGTCGTGGAACAACATGTAGCCGGGGTTTGGCAGCCCCTCGCATTTTTCAGCAGGACCTTGCGCGATAGTGAATGTAAATACAGCGCGTTCGACAGGGAGCTGCTGGCTCTCCATTTGGCCATCCGCCACTTTCAGTTCTGGCTAGAAGGACGCTCTTTCACCGCGTTCGTTGACCACAAACCGCTAACATTCGTGATGGCCAAGGTTTCTGAACCGTGGTCAGGCTGGCAGCAGAGACAGCTGGCCGCAATATCAGAGTTTACTACTGATATTCAGCATGTGGCGGGCAAACTCAATGTAGTGGCAGATTGCCTCTCGCGCACCGTGGCGGCCCCAGTCAGCGTAGTGGTAGATTATGCAGCCATGGCCGCGGAGCAGGTTGGTGACGCAGATGTGCGCGCGCTTCAGTCTGGACCAGCAGGGTTAAGGCTGGAGAGCAGGGTGCTGCAAGACGGCACGCCCCCCTAATCTGCGATGTCTCCACTGGACGGCCGCGTCCAGTAGTACCGGCCGCATGGCGCCGCCGCGTTTTTGACTCTGTTCATTCCTTGGCGCACCCTGGAGTGCGCGCGTTGGTCAAAATGGTAGGAGAGAAATTCGTGTGGCCGAGCCTCCGCAAACAAGTTAAAGAGTGGGCAGCAGCCTGCACGGCGTGTCAATGAGCCAAAGTACACAGGCACACGAGGGCTCCTTTGGAGCCGTTTCACATTCCGGCCAAGAGGTTCGATCACATTCATGTGGACCTCGTGGGCCCCCTCCCGCTGTCACAAGGGTGCACACACACACACACACACACACCTTCTGACAATGGTGGACCGCACCACGCGCTGGCCTGAAGTGGTCCCGCTGGCATCAACCACGGCCGAGGAGGTGGCGCACACATTTAACAGCTTGGGTGGCGCGCTTCGGTGTTCCGTCGGACATTACGTCCGACAGAGGCCCTCAATTTGTTTCCGAGCTTTGGTCGACAATGGCCCGCAGCCTGGGTGTCACAATTCACCGCACAACCGCGTACAATCTGCAGGCTAACGGGTTATGTGAATGTTTTCATAGGTCATTGAAAGCGGCTCTCAGGGCGTCACTGACGGATGCAAATTGGGTTGACAAGTTACCGTGGGTGTTACTGGGGTTGCGTTCTGCAACTAAAGAGAACTTAGAAGCCTCCCCAGCGGAGCTCGTGTTTGCGCAGCCACTCCGGCTGCCTGGGGAGTTTCTCCCAGATAACCCTGCGCCAGACGCCTCCCCGTCTCAGCTGTTGCAGAGCAACATAGAAGCAAGCACGCTGCCCGGCCCCGCGCACCACAGTTTTCTGTGCGTTTTTGTGCCTAAAACTTTGAAGAACGCAGAGTTTGTTTTTGTTAGACACGATGCGCATTGAACCCCGCTGCGACCGCCTTATGACGGACCATTCAGAGTGCTAGAAACAGGGGACAAGCAGTTTTTGCTAGATTTGGGGGGTAGGAAAGAGAAAATTGGCATAAACAGACTCAAACCCGCTTTTGTGGTGGCAGATGAGCAGGTGCTGTTGGCGAGGGCTCCGAGGCGAGGTAGACCACCGCGGGGGGCTTCACAGAGTAATATTTCCCCAGAACACCCACAGGTGCTGACAAAAGGTTTCCACCCCCAGACGGCAAACCCCCAGTGTGACGGCGCCGCAGAGACGTTGAATCCCAGCTACAGCAGATACGGCAGGAGACTGAAGCCTAGACAGCATGTGGACTGATGTGTATTGATACTATCACGGCATGCATGTTGTTACTCTCTTGTTGTTCTGTTTGTCTAAAATGTTGGGGGTGCTTTGTGTGGTGGACACACATACGGGACCTCTTTTGTGACTCACATTTTAGGTCAGAACAAAGGCAGAGCAGCTCCCTTAGTGATTACAGGAAGCTGCAAGAATCTTAGCTTTGGTATGCAAGGCTTGAGACTGTGGGGGGTTTAATTAAAGGATTAAAGAAGGGATGCATTGGAGACAGTGGAAGTGATATCATGGAGAGAAAATGCATTGTGACTTTCTTTATAATGCAAGGTGGTCTGTGATACATGTGACCTGTGGAGTGTAAGAGTCCTGATATTTAAGGACGAGAGTTTACTGTGTGGATCTATTTTTCTGCTTTGAGATGATGGTGTTGTGAATAAAGCTGACTTGAGAGAGAAATCTGCCTCGTTATTTTCACATCACCACAATGGATTTATTTTTTGTATTAATATCTGAAATTCTAAAGGAAATTTCATAACAAAGACACATGACATTGACAAAGGGCAGTGTTGGATATGAAGGGAGAAAGAGGACATAAAACATACAAGCCTATTTAAAGCTACACCTGCACTTTGGAATACTGACACCAAAAAACTTCTGGAAAACCAGAAGTTAAAGGGTTTTAACAGTTTGTTGCATTTTAGCAGCACACTGTGGAGATAACACATGCAGCACTATCAGTCCAACACAGAAATAAGCTAGCTACAATGCAAATCTTGTCCGAGCATAAAATATTTCTTACAGTTAGAGGAGTGATACTAATAAATGGAGAAATTAAATGCATTTCAGTCTTTACACTGTGGAGACGAAAATATATGCAATTTATGGGGGGGGGGGGGGGAACAAAACAAAAAGGGAAAATGCATCTGCCCCAAAGGTGGGTCGTCTCCACAGTCCTGCCCCGACTCTCCTGCAAAAAATGTTTGATGTTTGGACCAACAGAAGGTGACTTGTAGGTTGGAGGCATTTTCCAGCAGGAGTAGTTGTCAGGAAATTCACAGAGTATGATTGAAGAAATTTACTACATTTATTAGCTTCAATCATTCTGATTGCAAGAGAATTTTACACCAGGGCAAATTTAGGTAAGTTTTTTTGTGTGTGTGTGTGTGGGGGGGGGGGGGGGGGGTTTCTTTCCTTTGCATGTTTGACTTTACTACCTCTAAAAGTACTATACTGAATACTGGCTCAGATTTGTTTTTAGCAGTGATATGAAGGCTGACTTTTATCTTGTCAGATCACACTGTGGTTGAGCTATTGCAAGTTTTGATTATAATTCCAACCTTTTTACTTCATAGTGGTTATTAAATATCAGTTCTCTCATGTTTGTGAGTTAAGTCTTTATAAAAGTTCTCCTGTCTGTGTACAGCTGCACACAGTCTCCGTTCTGCTACATCTGCAAAATGTCAAAAATGTCACCAGTTCAATTAATACATAAATAAATACATGCATACTGTACCTTGTAGCTTCATGATTAAAAGTGAAGCTGTTGGGCATCTTACATGAAAATTAAATTGACAGGTAATAATTTGCCAGAATTTTTACAAACCCAAGTGGCTGATAATGAGAAAAATATGATAAATTTAAAGTCTCATCCAACACACACACACACACACACACACACACACACACACACCAAGACGAATCCCCCTTACAAAGAAGTTCATCTAGTTGAATAAATCCACACTCAGACACCAGCTGGAATTAACACATTTTATTGGAAAGCTAACTCAGCAATGAACAACACATGAAAAAACAATTTCCGTCATCATCAAAACTGTAACTAGAACATCATTACAACATTAACTGAAAATAAATGATCAAAAAATAATGCACATGTAATAATAATATGTAAATAAATTATGCTCAAAAACAAGTTTGCACCAGCTTGACACATTCATAACTAGAAAAGCACTCAGAGCGCATACCTCCACCAAGCCTCCTTCCGTTTGTCATGGATCACCTCCAAAATGTAATGGGTTTGTGTGTAGGCCTATAGCCACTTGTGGTGAAAATGGCATCAAAGTCTGTCCATCAGTTTTGGAGTATTGTTGCTAACACACTGTGAGAAGATAAGAGCCTTGGCTGAGGAATGCATTCTCAGATCATCACCAAAATATAATGGGTTCCTCTGTAGCCCAAGAACCACCTCTGGTGAAAATTTCATCCAAATCCATCCCGTAGTTTTTGTGTAATCCTGCTGCACAAATACAAACAAAGCCCTTGGTGGAGGTATGCATTCTCAGATCATCACCAAAATATAATGGGTTCCTCTGTAGCCCAAGAACCACCTCTGGTGAAAATTTCATCCAAATCCATCCCGTAGTTTTTGTGTAATCCTGCTGCACAAATACAAACAAAGCCCTTGGTGGAGGTATGCACTCTCAGATCATCACCAAAATCTAGTCATCTGTTCCCCGTGCCATTACACACCTTTCTTGAAAATTTCATCAAAATCTGTTCATAACTTTTTGAGCTATGTTGGTAACAGACAGACAGACCCCGGTAAAAATATTACCTCCTTGGCGGAGGTAAAAAAAATGACCCTCAAACTTGAAACATGTGGATGTACTAAATAATCCAAGAGTCTCAAAGAATCTGGAGAAAAAAAAAATAAAAAAATCCCAAAAGTCATTTTCTTCTGTTTTTATGTAGACTTGGATCACTGATATCTAACTAACCTGCACTTATATAGCGCTTTTCTAGTCACAAAGACCACTCAAAGCGCTTTCATTAATGCTAACCCTCTATTCTAAGGGCCTATAGGAAACAGATATCTAGGGACAATTTAGAACAGCCAATTAACCTAACATGCATGTTTTTGGCATGTGGGAGGAAACCGGAGAAATCCCGGAGTAAACCCACGCAACACGGGGAGAACATGCAAACTCCACACAGATCACTGTTGGTCGGGGGCTGGGATCGAACCCACGATCCCACGATCCCCACAATCCCCCGGCCAAGGGTAAACTGTGCTGCCGCAGTGCTAACCACTGCGCCACCGTGCAGCCCACGGTGGCGCAGTGGGCTGTTACCCTTTGAAACAGTAAAATGTCTTGCACACGGTCGCGCGCCAGTCCTGCCCATTTCCACGTGTCTGCGACGATGGGATGCAATTACCGGCAAGAGAGCAGAACTCGGCACGACAGATCCTCTGATCAGCAACTCTTATTGATCCCAAAGTTTAGGCCGAAGCTCAGATGGGGATGATCCTTCACTGTCATTGCCCCCAAACTTTGGAATGACTTCACTCATGTTAGAGCTGCACCTAAGTTGAACATTTAGAAGTCACTACTGAAATTGTAATTTTTTTTCCTTGTTATTTTCTAAAAATTCCAGCTTGGCACCTTAAGTTTGTTGCCCTCATTTTTTTTTTTTTTTTTTTAAATTATTCTTTAACTGTCTCTGCATTTTATATTTCTGTTATTATCTGCTTAATCTCCTTTAATTGTTCTGATTCTATTGCCATACAGCTTGCTTTGGTTGTTTTAAATTTGGTTGTTTTTTTTTTAAATCAATGTGGCTTTAAAGTTGTTGCTTCCAAGGCAACAAATGTTAAACTAATCAAAAGAGCAAATGGGGAAATAAATTTTAGATAGCGTTTTAAAGATCTTTTATCATTCAAAAAAGAAAGGAGAAGTGTTTTTCAATGACCCAAGTGTGAGCAGGTGCATCGGACTGGGGGGGGGGGGGGGGGGACTCTTTACCCAGGACCCACTGCTGCAGGGAGAGGCCCACAAAAAGCCAGGTATGAAAATGTTTCTGTGTTGCATTCTTTTCATTTCCAATTAATTAACATCATAATAAAATTCACCCTGGCTGAATGAAGTGTTTGAGGGACTGAATTTTGCATTAACAGTAATGATGGATGTTGTCTGAGGCCCCCCATCACCCCTTTAGAAATTTACAAATAATTTAGCCACACACCTGCACTCAGGTGAACTGCAGCACGTCTGCTTCCTCAGTCAGGTTAGTGCATCGTTACCCTAAACTTCACCTTTTATATTAATTTATCGTTTTGTGAAAGTACACGCAGTAGGTGATTTATTTTTTTTTTAACAAGGGGGTTGTGGGTGATATTGATAGAGTTACCATTTGGTAGAACTACAGACATAATTTCAGTACAAATTTGAAGAAATAAAGGCGTAAAAATAGGATACAATATCGTAATTTACAACTTAAAAAGTCACATATTTACTATAAGCAAGTCCCAAATTTAGGAGAAAAACATTCGATTTTTGCGAGAAAAACCAGAGCTTCCAAATGGCGACACTCCCCCACACACATTTCGAAGAAAAAAAATTGAGATTTACAACAGTGAAGTCACAAATTTACAAGAAAAAAGGTTTTCTGAAACATTTTAATACGGCCTCACATTTTTATATATATAAACCTTTTTCTCTTATAAAATTTTTTCACTAATTAGTGAGATTGTTGTAAATATTTTTCTTGGAAAGTTAACCTTTCTGAAAAAACATTTGCAGCTTTTTTGTGATAAATGCATTCCTCTTTTCATATAAACTAGCCATGTTTTATGATAAACATGCTACCTTTCCTGTAGTTTTTCCTATATAATTAGCAACTTTTTCATTGAATTTTCATTATTTTTCTTGTCCATTTGCTCCCATCTTGTCACCTATAAGCCAAGTTTCCCTGTATAAATTCTCCTTACCGTCTTTATGGGAATGGAGGGGGCAGGTTAACAGGGGAGGATTTTGGTTCATTTTGCTGATAATGGAATAGAATTTAAGTTTTTTGCAAATATTTATTCATTTGAATGGAGGTTTAATATTTTACTTATTGGAAAAACAAGTTTTTTCATATTTTTGCAAAGATTTTGTTTTTTGAACAGATTTATTTTTCCAATGGAAGCTGCCCATTTTTTTGTCATTACTTTTACATAATTAATAATGAAGATCATGGTCGCTGTGTGAGCTGATAATTTTGTAAAAATCTATGGGGTATTAAATATGTCCATGAGTGTATAGGTATTAAAATCATAAAGATATACCAAACTAGTACAGTAAAATTTGCACTACTGTATGTAAATTTCCTTTTTTTCATTATTTAGGAATGTTTTTTTTTTTTTTTTGGTTGACCACCTGCCCCCCAAAATGTCTGTGCACATAAACCATATGTGACCCGTGCTGGCAAAATGAGTCGGAATGCACACCACGTCATTACGAGCTGCAGGCACGAGAAGTCAAATCATGACTCTCTTCGTTTGCTAGCGGCAAGTCCCGGGAAAACCCCCGAGAGCGCCTGGTATCATTGGAAAGCTTAGAAATCGTACTTTCTAAAAACACATATGTTTTGGTGGAAGACGCAACTCCCGACCAATCCAACGCGAGTTTTAAACCTAGCCAAAATATAAACAAATCTGCTTTTTCCGGGTCCGTTTTTGCACACTTCCTACAAATTAAATATCATTTTGAAGGTCTTTCAATACAGAATATGGAAAAAGAAATTTTCTCAGTTTTGATGATTTCCTCAAAGTGACTCAGTTTGCCAGCACGGGTCACATACAGTATATCCACCTTATTCCTGGGGGTGCTGCTGTAGAAACGATTATGGACGGAACTTCCGGTTTCAGCTGAAGTAGGGTTAAATCAGTCAGCAAGAGTAGAGTTTTGGGGCATTTAAAATAGCGTTTTTAAAAGTTTTTCAAATTCATTTTAATGTATAATCCACATATGTGTTTTGCACTCAAGTGGCAGCTAATTTCAGCACTTGTAGTTTTTGTATTTTTTGAATGTTTTGGCATAGTTCTGGTACTTGTTGCTGGTGTTCATGCTTGTGCAATAGACTGTATAAATGGAGGCTTCTCACTGGCAATGCGTAGATCATGCACTGAAAACGAAAAAGGACTGTTGGTGTGATCGGTGGTACAGACACAAGAGCACAGCAGGCATGTTTTCACTTGTATGAATGTCATAGATCTGACGTTCATGTGTTATACATGTCACCAGAATGAAGGCTGCATGAAGTAAAATAATAAGAAAATAGTAACAGTTTGCTTCCTAAGGCTTAACAATTTAAGAAAGATACCAAATAGTTGTTTTTTGTTTTTTTTTTTGTTTTTCTTTTTGCATTCGTTGCACTGCCTTGGAATGATATGGACTAGCAGCTTCAGCATGCATTAATTTTTAAATTATCACAAAATATAGATCAATAAAATTTTGAACAACTGTCAGAAAAGGTCTGTACATGGTAAATTAAATAAGCATTCATGGCATGACAGCAGCATGAGCATTTTAAATCTCGACATTAAAACACCCAAGCACGGTGTTGTGATTCTTTGTGGCTCTGACTAGATTCCACATCTGCTCTGAGGTAAATTTGATTATGTCAAACATCTTTTAACAAAATGCATCGGACTTTATTGCGGTAGAGACATTGATATATCTCAGAGCTTTTATTTGTTTACAGCGTTAGCATCTTAGCAGCGGCGCTAACAAATGGAGCTACTGTCTGCGAGGCCACTTTTTAAGGTCATCTTCTCATCCCTCCATAGTCATGGGAAGTGGAATGATTATATTACTGTTTTTGAGGTGCAAAAGGCCGCGTTCCCACATTTTTGATGACGAAGTCATTGTTTTTATTAACAAGGAAAAGTGTCCTGTTTCAGTGACAGCCATACATTCTCAACTAGTACCGGAAGTTGCGCCCATAATTCACGCAAGGCATCATGGGGGCTAGGAAAAAGGTGGATTGAGCTCAGCTGGAAACTGGGTTTGTTAAAGATGCTCTACTAGCCCCAAACTGGAAGTATACAAAGAATAAGACCAATGGAATAGTAAGTAAGTAAGTAAGTAAATAAATAAATGCTCAACTCATAACTCATGTAAGTTCATGTAAATAAATAAGAGTGTAAATGGAAAAATACTACAGGTCCATTCTCAAACATGTATTACAGACAAAGAGGTTTGGAAATACTGAGGACAGTAAATATATTCTCAAAGACAGATAAACAAATCCTACAGTATACTAGCATCAAATTGTCCATAACAGTGGAGCTTACTAACGAGGGCTTTGAATGGAGATGGCCCCATCTTGAACCTTGAAATGTAAAATTCAAAATTCAGTTTGTGTTTGAGGGGCCCGTACACAATGCTGTACCTGGGGCCCAAACTTTGTTGCTACGCCCCCGAGTGTGGCAGCATGTCAGCACTCATGCCTCGCTGATGAGTTTGTTTCATCATCATGAACAAATGTGGCCCACAAGACTCTGAGACAATAACTACAGAAAAGGCAGTTGTGGATTTTTTGCTGCCCTTATAGAAACTTTACATACATATATGTTCTGTAACACCAAACAGAAAGATGAACAACTATGAATGCTGAGATACAGGTCGAGGATCACAAGATAAGTTCCTGGTAAATATACAGGACAGATATTCGCCTTGAGGTTTCATCATTAACTTAAACAATGCAGTTTGTGCTATCAACTTGATAGCACAAGTCAACCTGTGCTATCAACTTGCCACCGAGTACATTATATATGATTTAACACAGCTGCAAACCTAAGACTGGGGTCTGCAACCTGCGGCTCCCAAACCAACAGCTGTCTATGGCTTTAAAAAATAAATAACTACTAACCTTTCCTCGCAAATGTATCAGAATTGAGTTGCAAAATTTGGAAAAAGTTGCAATATAATGAGAGAAAAAACTGCATATTAGTGAGATTAAAATGTACCTAGGTTCAACCATCCAAAGCAATGGAAAATGCACAAGAGAGATGAAGAAGAGAGTGCAGGCAGGGTGGAGTGGGTGGAGACGGGTGTCAGGGGTGATGTGTGACAGAAGGATAGCAGAGTGAAAAGGAAGGTTTACAAGATGGTAGTGAGACCTGCTATAATGCATGGTTTGGAGACAGTGGTACTGATAAAAAAAAAAAAAAAAAAGGAGGCAGAGCTGGCAGAGTTGAAGATGCTAAGACTGTCATTGGGAGTGACTAGGAGAAACAGGATTAGAAATAAGTATATCAGAGGGACAGCTCAGGTTGAGTGGTTTGGAGACAAAGTAAGAGAGCCAAGGTTGAGATGGTTTGGACATGTGCAGAGGAGGGACCTTGGATATACTTAGCAGGTGGAGCTGCCAGGCAGGAGAAAAACAGGAAGAACACAGGTAAGATTTGTGGATGTAGGAAAGGAGGACGTGGAGAGGGTTGGTGTAGCAGAAGAAGAAGCAGGGGATAGGGTGAGATGGAGGCAGATGATTCGCTGTGGTGACCCCTAAAATGAGCAACTGAAAGAAGAACATCAACTGATGAAGGTGTCATCAGAATAGAGGAAAAACTATTGTAGCTTGATGGCTTGAGTGATTTGATTGACATTTCTTTCCACAGAAATACTACCCCCCCCCCCCCCCCCCGGATTTTGATCCATCCAAAATCCCCAAGCTTAAACTATCTAAAGATCGTCAGTATGCGGTCAGATTGATGGCTCCATTCATGTCTGACAAATGTTTTGTGTCATCCTTTCCTATGCTACCAGACAACACAGGTGTGAAGAGACAGACAAGGACTCCTGCAGAGCTGCTGTCATACTCACTTTTCTTTGTCATTGGGAACTGAGCATTAGTTTTCATGCTTGTCACACAATGGGATTAATTTGCAGCAATTCAGACAGTGAAGTGGTTTGTGTTTCCTTTCAGCAATCTAACTTTCTTACTAAAAGAGTTGGAGATACAGTAGGGCAAAAAAGTATTTAGTCAGCTACCAATTGTGCAAGTTCTCCCACTTAAAAGATGAGGTCTCCAATTTTCATCATAGGTATACCTCAACTATGAGAGACAAAATGAGAAAAAAAAATTCCAGAAAATCACATTGTCTGATTTTTAAAGAATTTATTTGCAAATTATGGTGGAAAATAAGTATTTGGTCACCTACAAACAAGCAAGACTTCTGGCTCTCACAGACCTGTAACTTCTTCTTTAAGAGGTTCTTCTGTCCTCCACTTGTTACCTGTAGTAATGGCACCTGTTTGAACTCATTATCAGTATAAAAGACACCTGTCCACAACCTCAAACAGTCAGACTCCAAACTCCACTATGGCCAAGACCAAAGAGCTGTCAAAGGACACCAGAAACAAAATTGTAGACCTGCGCCAGGCTGGGAAGACTGAATCTGCAATAGATAAGCAGCATGGTGTGAAAAAAAATCAATTGTGGGAGCAATTATTAGAAAATGGAAGACATACAAGACCACTGATAATCTCCCTCGATCTGGGGCTCCATGCAAGATCTCACCCCGAGGGGTCAAAATGATCACGAGAACGGTGAGCAAAAATCCCAGAACCACACGGGGGGACCTAGTGAATGACCTGCAGAGAGCTGGGACCAAAGTAACAAAGGCTACATCAGTAACACACTACGCCGACAGGGACTCAAATCCTGCAGTGCCAGACGTGTCCCCCTGCTTAAGCCAGTACATGTCCATGCCCGTCTGAAGTTTGCTAGACAGCATTTGGATGATCCAGAAGAGGATTGGGAGAATGTCATATGGTCAGATGAAACCAAAATAGAACTTTTTGGTAAAAACTCAACTTGTCGTGTTTGGAGGAGAAAGAACACCATACCTACTGTGAAGCATGGGGGTGGAAACATCGTGCTTTGGGGCTGTTTTTCTGCAAAGGGACCAGGAAGACTGATCCGTGTAAAGGAAAGAATGAATGGGGCCATGTATCGTGAGATTTTGAGTGAAAACCTCCTTCCATCAGCAAGGGCATTGAAGATGAAATGTGGCTGGGTCTTTCAGCATGACAATGATCCCAAACATACCGCCCGGGCAACGAAGGAGTGGTTTCGTAAGAAGCATTTCAAGGTCCTGGAGTGGCCTAGCCAGTCTCCAGATCTCAACCCCATAGAAAATCTTTGGAGGGAGTTGAAAGTCCGTGTTGCCCAGCGACAGCCCCAAAACATCACTGCTCTAGAGGAGATCTGCATGGAGGAATGGGCCAAAATACCAGCAACAGTGTGAAAACCTTGTGAAGACTTACAGAAAATGTTTGACCTCTGTCATTGCCAACAAAGGGTATATAAAAGTATTGAGATGAACTTTTGCTATTGACCAAATACTTATTTTTCACCATAATTTGCAAATAAATTCTTTAAAAAAAAAAATCAGACAATGTGATTTTCTGGATTTTTTTTTCTCATTTTGTCTCTCTTAGTTGAGGTATACCTATGATGAAAATTGGAGACCTCTCTCATCTTTTAAGTGGGAGAACGTGCACAATTGGTGGCTGACTAAATACTTTTTTACCCCACTGTATTTGTTTTGATTTTTTTCGGGCCAACTTGAAGAGGGGTATCAGAGAGGCTAAGGCAGACTATCGGAGGAGGATTGAGGACCATCTGGACAGCAATAATAGCCAGCAGGTGTGGCAGGGCATCCAGCACCTGGCCAACTATCGAACTAACCCGGGAACCGCGGTAGGTGACCTCACGCTGGCGGAGGTGCTGAATATCTTCTTTGCCCGCTTTGAGGTCGCTGCATCTGTCTCGGCCAATTTACACCAGGTCCACAGCAGTACGTTCCTCACTCTGGAGGAACATGAGGTGAGGCGCACCCTGCGGTCCACTGACCCAAGAAAAGCAGCAGGTACGGATGGTGTTCCGGGACGTGTGCTGAGGGACTGTGCAGATCAGCTGGCTGGAGTCTTCACTAAGATTTTCAACCAATCCCTGGCACAGTCCACTGTCCCATCCTGCTCGACCATAGTCCTCGACCATAGTTCCCTTACTCAAGAAATCTCACATCTCCAGCCTTAACGACTACAGACCAATCGCACTCACCCCGGTGGTGATGAAGTGCTTTGAAAAGCTGGTCCGTAGTCATATAGCAGCCCTGCCCCGCAATCTTGATCCCCACCAGTTTGCTTACACAGCGAACCGATCCACAAAAGACGCAGTGGCCACAGCACTCCATGCCACTCCAGCTCATCTGGAGCGGCAGGGGAGCCATGTGCGGATGCTCTTCGTGGATTACAGCTCTGCATTTAACACCATCCTTCCACACAAACTGGTGGTCAAGCTGGGGGACTTGGGGCTTCCTCAGGCCATATGTATGTGGATCAGCAGCTTTCTATCTGGTCGCAGACAGAGAGTCAGGGTGGGCCATCACAAATCTATGGCCCTAAACCTCAGTACCGGCTCCCCCCAGGGCTGTGTGCTGAGTCCCCTGCTCTACTGTCTGTATACACATGACTGCACCCCCGCCCATCACAACAACACCATTGTGAAGTTTGCAGATGACACTACAGTGGTGGGTCTCATCTCGGGGGGGGGGGGGGAATGAGTCTTCCTACAGAGATGAGGTGGTGCGGCTGTCGTCATGGTGTAAAGATAATAACCTTCTCCTGAACACCTCCAAGATCAAAGAGTTGATAATAGACTACAGGAGGAAGAAGACAGAGATTCCCCCTCTCATTATCAGCGGGGACTGTGTAGAGAGGGTAGCTGACTTCCGTTTCTTGGGAGTCCACTTAGAGGAGAACCTGTCCTGGAGTGTGAATACCTCTGAGCTGGTGAAAAAAGGCCCAGCAGAGACTGTATTTCCTGAAGATTCTCAGGAAGGAGAACATCACACAGAGACTGCTGGTGTCCTTTTATCAAGCTTCCATTGAGAGCATATTAATATACTGTATATGCATCTGGTACAGTAGTTGTACAGTAGTGCAGAGGAAAGCACTCCAGAGGGTCATTGACACTGCCCAGAAGATCATTGGCTGCCCTCTCCTCACGTTGGAAGACCTACACTGCTCCCGTTGCCAGAAGAAAGTCCAAAACATCTTAAAGGACACTTCACATCCTGGACACTCACTGTTTGAACTACTGCCATTTGGGAAACGATATAGACTAATGAACACAAGGACAAACAGATTCAAACACAGCTTCTACCCAACAGCAATAACCATTCTGAACAAAATGAGGAAGTAATGTACAAAATGGACATGATTGTATGTTGGTGAATGCTTTTTGTATTGACTGTGTGTGCAAGATGTCCTGTGTTGATGTCTGTGTGAATGTGGCTAGATATTTAGTCTTTTTAAATTATAGTAATTTTAGGTTTATGTTTGGTTTTTTTTTTTTTTTATAAATGGGGAAATGTTTTTTATAAATGGGGAAATGTTTTTTTATAAATGGGGCACTGACTGGAGAGCACTTTGAATTTCGTTGTACCTGTGACAATGACAATTAAAGATCTATCTAAATCAAGATTCCTCAAACATTTATGGCCAAATGTCGATTCTGTTTTTCTCTCTGGGGCCTTCTTTGCTCATTTCAAGGTGTAAAACATGTGGCGAGTATATCTACAAGGGGAAGAAGTTTAATGCATGCAAAGGGACGGTTCAGAATGAGACGTAGTGGAAGAGTTGAAGATGCCAAGATTTTCATTGGGAGTCACTAGGAGAGACAGGATTAGAAATGAGTATATCAGAGGGACAACTCAGGTTGAACAGTTTGAAGACAGAGTAAGAGAGGCAAAGGCGCTGAGATGGCTTGGACATGTGCAGAGGAGGGATAGTATACAGTATATATTGGACAAAGGAGGTTGAAGATAGAGCTGCCAGGCAGGAGGAAAATGGGAAGACCACAGAAGATTCATGGATGTAGTGAAGGAGGACATGGAGACGCCTGGTGTTACAGATGATCGATCCCCTGTGGTGACCCCTGAAGGGGGGAGGAGGAAGAAGACGACGACTAAGACGATGACGAAGAAGAAAAAGCCTTTCCACAAAGTTTTAAAACCTGCTAGAGGTTTATTGTTATCATTTATGTGGAGTCATGTGCCGTCTGTTGTGAATTTCATTCATTTTTTTTACTCTGTTATGGTAATGAGCAGCTAGCTTTTAACACTGTGTGCCATTTGAAGCCCCATATTTGGCTGCAGAGCATATGGAAACAGTTAAATAGTGGACCATAGAACCAGAACTATTAGTACCCCCTCACATAGCACCACACACGGTCTCTGTACAGTGAATGTAAAAGAAGAGGACACTCACCCAAGGCGAGTCCTGCTCCCAGCAGGAGGCTCCACACCACAGTTCGACTGTGCTCCATGAACACTGGTTCCTCTCTCACAGGTCCTCTCCCATCACCCCGGTCCTAATGTGTCTGCACGCTGCTGTGTTGGAAAAAGTTCTGTCAGAAGTCAATGCCAAAATGATGACTCAGGTTTGTGGTTTTGTTCAGTTAGCCAACTTCCTATATAGTAAAACTTGTTTCACTTTTGTCTACCCACTGATATGAGATCCCAAACTATGTCCTCCCCATTCCCCCCCCCCCCCCCCCAACATCATCGCAACTCCACAAAAACTGCAGATTATAAATCAATCTGAAACTTAGCTAGAGCAGCAGTTTGGCGATAAAAGATGTATTTATGAAAGCATGATAAATGGGTTCAAGTATGTGAAATGATTTTTGGTGATTTGTTCTATGGAAAGAATTGAGGACCATAAACTGCTCCAAAACAATATTATGTTTTATCAAGATGTGGTCCATTGTTACTTTTCAACTAAAACTTACTGTTTTCAAATCAAATAAGAATCTGGGGCTCTTTATATAAAGTCTACAGTCTTAAATTAAAGGGTTGCTGTGTTAAATGAGCTGAATATACTGATGCACCTCAAAAAAAAAAAAAAAAAAAAAAAAAATCAGATTATCACGATTCATATTTTAATTTAGAGCCAAGTCACAATCACCAAAATTTAAACAAACAAACAAAAAAACAAACAAACATTGAAATGGCTATGTGTGGTGAATTTAGAATATAAAAGTTTAACTTTGATTATCACAATATTCTAATTTTTGAGATGCACCAGCAGCATATACAAAATTAATAATTTCTTATTGACATTTATCAATATGTTTGTCCTTAACTGTAAAAAAAGCTTCTAAAATTTTAGAGACTGTACACCAACATTAATAAACCTATTAATGTGAGTGGTGTTATACACTGCCCGGTCAAAAAAAGTCCACCTGGATTTAACTAAGCCAATAGGCAAGAGCCTCTCATTGGATAATTACTGCACGGGTGATTCTGTTTCAGCTGGCAACAAGTTTTCTAGCCTGATGCAGTGAGTAGCTTCTCATTTCTTAAACCACCATGTTGAAAAATGCATCCTGTGGTTGTCAAAAAGATGTTTATCTGTTTCAGATGGGTCAAAATTACTGGTATGCATCAAGCAAAGAAAAAACCTAAGGAGATTGCTGAAACTACTAAAACTGGGATAAGAACGGTCCAATCATCTTTGAGGAAGAAATGTGGTCCGATTCTCTCACCATCAATACAAGATCTTGGTGAAAATTTAATGCATCTCTGGACGGAAATAAATGTTGTGACACTGCAGAAGCTTATCGAAACAATGCCACAGCGAAAGTGTGTTGTAATCAAAGCGAAAGGCAGTCCAACGAAATATCAGTGTGTGACTTTTTTTGGTCTGGCAGTGTATTTAGATCATAACAAAAGAGGTTTCTAAATTTGTTCGGAAGGAAATGATAGATGGATAGATGTCGTTATTCTTTTTTCTTTTAATGCACTTTAAACAATACAAGTGTTCAAAACAATGTTGATAAAGGCATAGAAGCTGGACATCAGAGGTGGGGAAAGTAGCCAGAAATCGTACTCAGGTAAAAGCATCCATCCATCATCTACTGCTTATCAGAGGGTCTGAGTTGAGGAGACAGCACTTCAAGCAGAGAAGCCCAGATGTCCCACTCCTAGCTCTTCGGTGGGAAGGCATTCCCAGCCTAGCTTGGGGACATAGTCTCTCTAGCATGTCCTGGGTCTGCCCGGGTGTGTCCTCCCAGTGGGATGTGCCCAAAAAAACCTCAAATGCGAGGCATCCAAGAGGCATCCTGATCAGAGGTCCAGATCACCTCAAGTGGCTCCTTCCAATGTGGAGGAACAGTGGTTCTACTCTGAGCCTCTCCCGGATAACTGAGCTTGTCACCTCAAATAAAAGGCAGGATGCACATTTTAGATCACTTTTTCCACTTTCTTGAACATTGTGAGTTAAGGACTTGGCAGAGGTATGCCTTCTCAGATCACTTCCAAAATCTAATGGGTTCATCTGTAGCCCAAAGACGACCTCTGATTTGACGACCTTCTGACTATTTCATTAAAATCCATCCAGTAGTTCTTGAATAATAATCCAAGAATCCTGCTGACAGAAACCACCCCGATTGGTGGAGGGTGTGGGCACCCAGCACAATGCAGACTGATAATATTCACGCTCAGCAGGGATTGCATACGAACAGAGAGCCGTAGGGGGACAACCAGAACAATGACTATTGTTATACATCCCCGGAGTAAGGAGGAATTCCGGCGCCAGTTAATCACGTGACTGATATGCATTGACTGATATGTATATCAATATGTAAATGTGCCATGCATTCTCTCTTGTCTGTATAAAAGAGCTGACTTTACATGTCTCACTCAGAGAACGCACACACACACAGCGCACAGTGCTACAGAGAGTCTCATGATGATGGAGGAATAAAACTCTGAAACCTACAGCTCGCCGTGTCACGCCTGAACTTATTTTGTTCCTCCACACTGGTGACCCTTGACAAACTATGGAACACGAGGCGAACACCCCGGAGAGGACCCCAACCGGGAAAGCCCCAGAACGCATCATGGTGCGACCCTCGCCTGATCTCTTCCCTCCACATTGGTGACCTGACAAAGGAGAATGACCGTCTGCTCCCTCTCACCGCGCTGTGGACACAGAGAACCAGAGATTGCCCGCAACATCTTAATCCTTACCGGAGCACGCTCTGGAGTGCAGCGCTTGGACCAAAACGCACCATGATCAACACAAGCGAACGAAGGAAGCAGCCTGAACGGGGACAATCATCGACGCCGACTGCGCTGATTTACACCGAGCTCCCCGACTCTTGACTAAACTCCGGACAGCGGACCTCCCGCGCACTGAAGCCCTGCACGCTCACCGTGAGATTACGAGGACAGCACACCTGCTAGCTATGTGGTCACTGCGCCAAGCGCGCGCCACGCACAGAACAAAACCGGCTCCACAGACTGATACAGCGTCCTCCGCCACTGCACATGCCCGAGAAAAACGGCCGATTGCTACCCTTGGAACCTTCAGGGCTGCTCAAGCACCTGGAGCGGACGTGCAGCCCGCACACAGGACTTTGTATGGGTTTCCAGCCACGACGCACAAGGGGAATTTAGCCGATTGCTTTCCTTGATGACTTTACGGCGGTTTCCTGCACCTAAAGCCAAACTGCCGAGTCCTTGACACAGCTTCAGTTTATCACAGCCGATTCGCATCCTCAGGGAATTTGGCCGCTCGCTTTCCCCACATCCTTGCTGGATCAAGCCGCGAGAGAAGTCAGAGATATAATTTTTTTTTTTTTTTTTTTCCCCCACAGCCGCTGTGGACCTCCGCCAGGCTTAATGGGAAAGTCCCTCACCATAGCGGATCCACACACGATTTTTGCGCGGCCCAGACACCTTTGACGTCCCGGGCCGGCACTGCTTACTCCCACCCCCTCCCCCTCTTCCTGCACAGAGCTTTTCCCGCACCTCACTCCCTAAGCCGACCGATCGCCATCTGGTTCCATTACGCACGACAACACACCGGTCCGTGCGCCCACGATCCGCGGCTGTTCAACGTGCTGGAACTCGGAGCGGAGCACACTGCCCTTTCCACCCCTCCCCCATCCCCCCCTCATGGACTGACATGCCCTCCGACAGTTCTACCGGAGCTGGAGCCAAATGGGGGGGGGGGGGTGTCACAGCCACTTCTGACCATTCTGGGGGGAGCCGTGTGGGCACCCAGCACACATGTGGGCACCCAGCACAAGGCAGACTGATAATATTCACGCTCAGCAGGGATTGCATACAAACAGAGAGCCCTAGGGGGACAACCAGAACAATGACCATTGTTATACATCCCCAGAGTAAGGAGAGGAATTCCGGCACCAGTTAATCACGCGATTGATATGTATATCAATATGTAAATGTGCCATGCATTCTCTCTTGTCTGTATAAAAGAGCTGACTTTACATGTCTCACTCAGAGAACACACACACACACACACACACACACACACACACACACACACACACACACACACACAGTGCTACAGTGTGTCTCATGATGATGGAGGAATAAAACTCTGAAACCTTCAGCTCGCTGTGTCACGCCTGAACTTATTTTGTTCCTCCACAAGGTAATACAAAGCTACTTCCGTAGTGAACAATGACTTTACTCTTGCCAGTTTGTGAGGCTTTTCTCTTAAATTTGTCAGTTTTTCTAAAATTATAAATTTCCAGTTTTTCTTTAAATTGACTGTTTTTTTCTTACACATTTGGATTTTTCCATTGTTCAATTTGTGAGATATTTCTCTCAAAATGTGTTAGTGGGAGAAAAGCAAAATAAAAACTGTTCACATGCCCTATAACATCCATGCCATAAAGAAACAATGGACAGCAGTAAAATATTTCCAAACCCAGAATAGAATAACAATGATTTTAACTTCAATTTCAATGAAGAAAATTATGAATTCACTGAAATGACTAAAGATGCAGTTGCTGCTGGTTAGAAGAAGTTATTACAAACTTTAAAAAAAAAAAAAATTCTAACCACATTTCTTTGTGCAGCATTTTCATGAATAAGTATGTTAAAAAGAGCTGAATTCAAAGTCAAATTTCATTTTTAATTTTAAGTAAATGATCAGAATATCAAACTCGGAGTACAACCAAAATCATCAAAGTGAAAGTAGCCACGAACATTTACTAGTACGAGTGCAGCGAGTATGAAGGGGGCTGAAAAGTTCATGGTGGTCAAATCTGACCAAATGTGGTTTATTTTCAACCGCAGGGGTCCAAGCACTGCAACACCGATAGAAGAAGTGTGTGGCCCGAAGAGGAGACCATGTTGAAAAACAAGAAAAGCACTCAGAGCACATACCTCTGCCAAGGCTTCTTCAGTCCCTCATGGATCACCTCTAAAATGTAATGGGTTAGTGCACAAGTGTCAGACTCATTCCCTGGAGGGCCAAGACCCTGCATGTTTTACCTCCACCCAGTGTCTTCAACAGGTGATTTTAACTGAATTACTTCCCACTGATTGCTGATCAGTGAAAGCACCTGCTGAAGACACTGTGTGGAAGTAAAACATGCAGGGTGGCCCTCCATGGAATGAGTTTGACACCCCTGGGTTAGTGTGTAGGCCACGAGCCAGTTCTGGTGAAAACTGCATCAAAGTCTATTCGGTAGTTTTGGAGGATTCTTGCTGACACACTGTGATAAGATAAGAACCTTGGTGGAGGTATGCGTTCTTGGATCATCACCAAAATGTTATGGGGTCCTCTCTAGCCCAAGGACCACCTCTGGTGAAAATTTCATCCAAATCCATCCAGCGGTTTTGGCGTAATCCTGCTGCACATATTCAAACAAGGTCCTTGGTGGAGGTATGCACTCTCAGATCATCTCCAAAATTTAATTGGTTCATCCTTTGCTTAAGGGCTACCTCTAGTGAAAATGTCATCAAATTCTATCCAGTAGTTTTTGCGTAATCCTGAGAACAAACGGACGGACAAACAGACAAACCCCTCTGATTATATTACCTCCTTGGCGGATGTAATAAACCCATCTATCTTTTCTTCCGCTTAATCCTTTTCGGGTCCCATTTAGTCAAATTTGGCCACTATGAACTTTTCAGCCCCCCACCCCACCACCACCCGGTAAATATAACCCGTATTTCTCTGCACAACTGAGCTGACCCGGGGCGCAGAAAACAGCTGTTGCACATTTTAAGGTTTAATTTACGCATCTTGTAGTTGGAGGGTCATTTACTTCATCTCCTGACAAACTACCAGTAGCACCTACTCACTTAGAAGCGCGAAATAATTTAAGAAGAAGTGATCGCAAAGAATTCACTTACCACTGACGTCAAGCACGCCGAGCGTTTCTGAGTTCAATAACAGCGATTACGCAAATCCATCCGCTTCTGCTCCTTTTATAACTCCTGTACCGCCTCACGCACAGGGTTTCCAAACTGAGGTTCGTAGCAGCCTGTGCGTTCGAATTAATGGAAATATGGGCAGTGAGGAGCTCAGTCATCCGGGAGAGGCTCAGAGTAGAACCGCTGCTCCTCCACATTGAAAGGAGTCAGTTGAGGTGGTATGGGCATCTGATTAGGATGCCTCCTGGACGCCTCCCACTTGAGGTGTTTCAGGCACGTCCCACTGGGAGGAGACCCCGGGGCAGACCCAGGACTCGGTGGAGAGACTATGTCTCCCAGCTAGTCTGGGAACGCCTTGGTATCCCCTCTGAAGAGCTGGAGCAGGTGGCTGGGGAGAGGGAAGTCTGGGCTTCTCTGCTTGAACTGCTGCCTCCGCGACCCGGACCTCCGGAAAAGCGGTAGAAGATGGATGGATGGATGGATGGGCAGTCCTTTTAATGTCAGAAGGGAACAGTAAAATAACTTAACCAGAAACCTCAAACCATATGCTCATGTGACTAAGAATTTTTTTTTTTTTTAATATTGTATTTATTTTTTAACCTCTATTTCCATTGTGTTATACAGTGCCCTCTACAGCTACTGGTACATTTTGGATTGATTTAACCAATTAAAAAGGGTAGGAAAAAATTAATCCCTTTGATGACAGTAGATGATGAACATATACATACTTACATACTGTATACAACACATACATACATACACACACATATACTGTATATATACAGTACATAGACACATACAGTATGTATATATACATATCACTCTATAAAGCAAGAAATCTGTGTGTGTGTGTGTGTGTGTGTGTGTGTGTGATGCTTCATAGGGGATCATAGGACACAGACAAATGTGTCTTTATGATGTCACATAGACCATGTGTCTGTCTTTATGATGTCATATTGGTCATGTGTCTTTGATGCATATAGACCATGTGTCTTTATAGGGTCAAAAGCCCCTTTTTGCTCAGATGTATTTTCATGATCCTGTCCTTGAACTGGAATTACGACGCACCTGTCCCTCAACCAGTGGTCTCAACGAAGAAGACCCCCCAGATGGAGAGCAATAGAATGAGAACTGCTGCACATCAGAAAAGATTCCATGAAGATGAAACACGTGAGGTTCCAGCAAAAAAGAAGATGACCCACCAGATGGAGAGCAATAGAATGAGGAGAACTGCTGCACGCCAGAAAAGATGCCATGAAGATGAACCACCTGAGGTTCCAGCAGTACATCGCACGCCGACCCACCAGATGGAGAGCAATAGAATGAGGAGAACTGCTGCATGTCAGAAAAGATGCCGTGAACATGAAACACCTCAGGTTCCAGCAGTATGCCCCAGGCATGACTGTGAACAAACACAGCTGTCTGAGACAGGAGGAGACCCTTGAGCAACGGGCATGCAGAAATACTTGCTTATAATTGGTTTCTACGGGCATGGACGGGTATGCAATGCCATCATAAAGATATGATGTCTATATGACTGCACATAGACAGAGCACATGACTCCCTACAAGACATATACTGTATACTACTGTATATAGACACAGGTAAGCAACATAACACAGAACAGTGACAGGCAGGAGAAGTAACAAGCGGGGGCAAACAGCTTCAGATGGCAGGGCATATTTTGTGTGATTTTTATGTTTTGCCTCATACAAAAGCCGTCACATGTGATTGCCACTCAGTGCTGTGTTGCTATAGCAACTGTCCTGTAACTGGCAAGAATTCTGTTCCAATGCATCCCCTCTACAGGCATGCACGGGTATGCATACATACTGTACATACATACATACATACATACGTATATACATATACACACACACACATATATATACACACACACATACACACATATGTATATAGTATATGCATATATACAGACATATATGTATGTACACACACACACACACACATACATATATATATATATATATATATAGTGAAAGATGGAAACAGACGAGGCAGCGGGCTGAACGACACACAAACTTTATTCCACTTCCAACATAAGCACAGAAACTCTAAAACCTGAGTGCCTGAGCGAACCCCTTTATACACTTTAATTCCCACCTCTGGTACTCAGGGTAAACACATTAAAGCCTTATTCATGCTGCATTTCCCTCTAGTTCGCTTTGATCCGCGTACACTTTGGACGAGTCCGACACACACGTGGCGCTGTTCATGCTCACTTTTTTCATCTACCCAGGCCAAGCAGTTGACACATGTGCACAAGCATCATTTGTAGTTTCACTCCCGCCCAATAGGTAGTGCCAATGCGCTGACGTGCCAGGATTTTCACCAACAAAGAAATGTGAGAGCAACGCACATCAACAATTTCTCTTCAAATACAGAGTCCATTTCTGCTATTTGACTTCCCCGTTTTCACTCCTTTTCCACGAAGATGCTGCTGCCTCTGTAAAAGAAAGTATATATTGTGGTGACCCAGCACAATGCAGATTGACTCTTATTCACGCTCAGCAGGCTGGAGGAAACGGAAGACAATTAGCATACAGAGGACAATGCACAGACGGACAAAGAGCCACAGGAGGCAGTCAGACGGGACTGTATGCAGGTGTCCTCGAGCCAACCAATGTCATGTTAATCATATGTATTTACTGTGATGCTAATGCGCCATGCATTCTCTCTTCCTGTATCACTGCATAAAAGAGCTTGTGTGACATGTCTCAATAGCACAGTAGCACAGTAGTTCACAGAGTTGCAAATTGTGTCTCATGATGTTGGAGGAAAATAAAACTCTGCAACCTTCCAGCTCGTTGTATCCCGCCTGATCTTAATCCTCAACACTGGTGACCTGACAGGAGAGAATGACCGTCTGCTCCCTCTCACCGCGCTGTGGACACAGAGGACCAGAGAACGCCTGCAGCCTCTTCATCCTCCACGGAGCGCAGCGCTGGGACCGACACGCACCATGAATGGCGACACAAGCGAAACAAAGGAAACAGCCTGAACGAGGACAATCACCGGCGCCGACTGCATTGATTTCCACCAAGCTCCCAGACGCTGACTCAGCTCGCGACAACGAAACCCCGCACGCACACCATAGGGTTACGAGGACAGCGCAACTGCCAGTTATGTGGTCACTGCGCCAGGCACACGGCACGCACAGGGACAATCCGGCTCCACAGACTGATACATCGTCCTCCGCCGCTGCACATGCCCGAGAAACACGGCCGATCGCCAGCCTTGGAACCTTCAGGGCTGCTCACGCACCTGAAGCAGGTGTGCAGCCCACACACAGGACTTTGTATGGGTTTCTCAGCCACGGCGCACAACGAGAGCCTAGCCGATTGCTGTCCCCGAGGGCTTTAGGGCTGCGTCTGCACCAAAAGCCACACCGCCAAGTCCTTCACACAGCTGCAGTTGTTTCACATCCGCTACGCATCCCCAGGGAATTTGGCTGTTCGCCTTCCCCACATCCTCGCTGGACAAAGCCGCGAGAGGAGTCAGAGACTTAATTTTTTTTTTTTTCACAGCCACTGTGGATCATCACCAGGTTTACCGGGAAAGCCCCTCACCATCGCGGATCCACATGCAATTTTTGTACAGCCCAGACACCTTTGACGTCCCAGGCTGGCACTCACGTACTCCCACCCCCTCCCCCTCCCCCTCTACAGCACTCTCCCCGCACCTCACTCCCTAAAGCCGGCCGATCGTCGTCTTGTTTCACTACACACGACGCACACTGGCCCCGGCACCCACGATCCACGGCCATTCAACGTACTGGAACTCAGAGCAGAGCACACTGTCTCTCCCCCCTTTCCCCCCCCCCGGACTGACATGCCCTCCAGCACTCCTTTACAGCAGGACAGTTCTACCGGAGATGGAGCCCAAACGACGGCGGGGGGGGGGAGGGGGTCACAGCCCCTTCTGCGCGTTCTGGCGGGGAGCCCTGTGGTGATTCAGCACAATGCAGATTGACTCTTATTCCCGCTCAGCAGGCTGGAGGAAACAGAAGACAGTTAGCATACAGAGGACAATGCACAGACGGACAAAGAGCCACAGGAGGCAGTCAGACGGGACTGTATGCAGGTGTCCTCGAGCCAACCAATGTCATGCTAATCATGTGTATTTACTGTGATGCTAATGTGACATGAATTCTCTCTTCCTGTATCACTGCATAAAAGAGCTTGTGTGACATGTCTCAATAGCACAGTAGTTCACAGAGCTGCAAAGTTCGTCTCATGATGTTGAAGGAAAATAAAACTCTGCAACCTTCCAGCTCGTCATATCTCGCCTGAACTTATTCCTCCACAATATGTATGATTCATGTATGTTTTTATTCTCGCTTTCCGCCTCCTTGTTGTCTTCTTCGTCTCTTTGTCTTGGTATGCTGTGTCGGTATCGCCACCTCATGAATGGGATGTTCAGTCTTGCGCATGTGCTTTTCAACATGTTCAGGTCGTGGGCAGGCGGCGCAGTCACAAAATTTGGGCTGCGTGCAGTCGTCCGCGGTCAAGCACTGCAGACACTAGCGGAGTGGAGATGATGATGTAAACTTTGTCACACGAGGTTTCCAGTTACACGTATGCGAAGAGCAGAGATGTAGCATGAAGCAGGCTTAACATTCAGACTGCCAGACATGCACACATATTAACATAACATTGACCCACACGTCACTGAGTAGGTCTTACTACAATACATTTGCACCCCTGCGTCCTCAGTTGTCAGCCTGGCACAGCAGGGGGTGAAAGGCACATCTTTGTTTGGTTAGCTCCTGTCAGCTTTTCCCATTAGCATCTCTAACCGTCTTCTCCCCCACCAACACTCTTGTCCTGAGTGGAGTCCCATGTGTATTGTGTCCACCACACAGCCCCCGCCCCCCCCCCCCAAATACCCAGAAGGGGCTCTAACCCTCTGGCACCTTGGGCTTGAGCCGGTACCCGTAACGGCTGTAACGTGGACCGGCCAAAGTGTCTTGCTGTTGAGGAGGGCAGCAGACAAACTCGGTCTCCGGCGCACAGTCCTGTGGAGGGGGAAAGGTAAGGAGGGGAAAGACCTAGTCTGCTGCCAACAGTTCTCTGCAGGGGGAACACCAACTTGCGGAGCCACTGTAGGTGAGCGTCCACGCTGGGGAGCTTGAGCCAACACCACCTGTTCATCTGCCAACACATAAGCGGGCTTAAGCCTGTCAATGTAGACGGTTTCCTCACACACCCCCAAGTCTAACACAAAATGCTTCACCCCGGTTTCCAGCACTTTGAACGGTCCGTCATACGGAGGGTGCAGCAGAGTTCTGTGTGCGTCGTGCCTAACAAAAACGAACTTGGCACTCTGTAAGCTCTTTGGGATGAAGGTGTGGGGAAAACAATGGTGTGCCGGGCCCGGCACGTTAGCAGCCCCTGTACTGTAAAATAATTGTGTGGGCGGGTCGGTCCTGGGTGTGGGGTTGTCCTGTAAAAATTCCCCGGGGATCCACAGCGGCTGAGAAAAAACAAGTTCTGCCTGGAAGGGTTCCAGATCCTCCTTAGGAGCACAGAGTGCAACCCCAATAGGACCCAGGGCAGGCGGTCGACTCGATTTCCATCCCTGAGTGAGGCTCTGAGCGCTGCTTTAAGTAACCTATGAAAGCATTCACATAACCCGTTAGCCTGGGGGTTGTACGCAGTGGTGCGGTGGATTTTGACCCCCAGGCTCTGGGCCATCGCGGACCAGAGTTCTGAAACAAATTGCGAACCCTTGTCGGAAGTGATGTCCGACGGGGATCCAAACCGTGCAACCCAAGCTGACAAAAATGCAAGAGCCACTTCCGCGGACGTGGTGGAAACCATCGGGACCACTTTAGGCAAACACGTGGTGTGGTCCACGATTGTCAAGAAGTGCGTGAACACTTGTGACGCTGGGAGGGGACCCATCAAATCCACGTGGACGTGGTCGAACCTCCTGGCTGGAATTTGAAACGGCTCAAGGGGGGCTTTGGTGTGCTTGTGCACTTTGGCCCACTGGCACACGACAGACGCTGCAGCCCACTCTTTTACATCCCTGCGTAAGTGAGGTCAGACAAATTTCTCCCCCACCAGTTTAACCGAGGCGTGCACGCCGGGATGTGAAAGGGAGTGGACTGACTGAAAAATACGGCAGCGCCAGGAGCTCAGAACCACCGGCTGTGGGCGACCGGTGGAGATGTCGCGGGGGGGGGGGGCACCCTTCTTGCACCACTGGAGTGTGCAAATGTCCACGTCTCCAGCTTGCTCCGCGGCCATAGTGGGGAAATCTATTCCCATGTAGACCGGGGAGACTAACACGCACGACAGGCAGTCGGCCACGACATTAAGCTTGCCGGCTACATATTGAATGTCAGTCGTGAACTCCGAGATCGCGGCCAAATGTCGTTGCTGCCGGGCTGACCACGGTTCCAAGACTTTGGACATTGCATACGTTAGTGGCTTATGATCAATGAACGCAGTGAACTCGCACCCTTCCAGCCAAAACTGGAAATGGCGCATCGCCGGGTGGAGGGCCAACAACTCTCTGTCAAACATACTGCATTTACGTTCATTGTCGCGCAAAGTGCAGCTGAAAAATGCGAGCAGCTGCCATGCACTGGAAACGTATTGCTCCACCACTGCCCCTATGGCAACGTTAGACGCATCAGTGGTGAGTGCTATCCGCGCTAACGGGACAGGGTGGGCTAGCAAAGCGGCCTTAGCAAGCGCTGTTTTGGCATTTGCGAAAGCCTGGATTCTCTCGGGGTCCAGTTGATGTTTTCCACGGGCTTCTTTTTCTTGAGTGCGGCATGCAACGGCTGCAGCAGCTGGGCTGCTCGGGCGAGGAAACAGTTGTAAAAGCTGACCATGCCCAAAAATTCCTGCAGGGCTTTCATGGTCTGCGGGCACAGAAAATCCGACACAGCACACACCTTAACAGGCAGTGGAATCGTGCCCTCCAGCGAAATGCGGTGACCCAAAAAAATCAATCACTGGCACACTGAACTGGCCCATGCGCTTCCAGCCTCTGGAAAACTAGTTTGAGACAGGCGAGGTGCTCCTCCTCGGACGCGCTAGCCACCAGAATGTCATCTAAGTAGACAAAAACGAAGGGCAGGTCACGGAGCACCACGTCCATCATTCTTTGAAAGGATTGCACCGCACCCTTTAACCCGAACGGCAAGTGCACCAGGAACTGGTGGTAACTGCGGACCAGAACCACTTTTGAAAAAATGCGTCCTGGCCAGGTGCACGAAAAAATCCTGGATGTGTGGGACGGGATACCGATCGTGTTCTGTGGCATTGTTCAAGCCCTGGAAATCGCCGCGCAGTGGCCACGATCCGTTGGCCTTAGGCACCATGTGTAGCGGGGATGCCCACGGGCTATTGGAGAGCCTAACGATACCCAGCTGCTCTAAGTTGGTGAACTCCTTGCACGCGCTGGCTAGTTTAACCACGTCTAGGCGCCGAGGTCGCACAAACACCGGCGGGCCTTTTGTGGTTATGAAATGTTCGACCCCATGTTTGGTTACTGTAGCAGAAAACATCGGAACCGTGAGTGCTGGGAACTGTGAAAGTTAAGGCTGGTACTTACCCCCTGGAGCTATAACGCTAGCCTGTGTTGTTGGTCCAACTCCCTGAGCTGTGCAGGGCAAGGAGGTAAAAGAGACAGCATCCACTAAATGTCTGTTAGCAACATCGGCTAAACCCATAAGCACATAAAAAATCTGCACCTAAAATGGGGACAGAACATGCCGCCACTACAAAATCCCACTGGTAATTGCGTCCGTTTAAGCACACATCAACGTCCGTTCACCAAACATCCTGATGTTGGATACGTTGGCGGGCATGAGCTTGGGACCGCTGCCTCCTGCCGATCTGTCTGCACTGACCGGCAGAATGAGGATCTTCTGGGAGATGGAGTCCACTAAGAAACATCTCCCTAAATGTGTGTCTGTAATGAACAGGAGCTTGTTCCTGTCACCAGCAGTCGCAGCTGCTACTGACTGCTGGCCGTGCTGTTTCCCTGGCTTCTTGAATTGGCACGGTGGCAGACAGCATTGGGCAGCCGAGCCAAAGCGGCAGCGATAGACACAGAGCGTCCCATTCCTGTGTCTCTTGGCGTCCGTCCCAGCCACCATCAATGGCTCCTCAACCTTGCTGGAGTCCTTTCCGGATGCCGGTGTCGTTGCATGCAAGGTGAGAGTTCTGGTCGTGAGGATGATGCAGTCCGCTTCCTGCGCAGGAGCGCGGTAGTTCCTGGTTACCAGCAGCGGCGAGTTGGCCAGGATCGCCCTCACTGTAGCAGGTAGGTTCCTGAGGAAGAGGTGGGTGAAAAGGAAGGATTCGTCATTCTTCCCCCTCAATGCTAACATGCTCTCCATCAGTTCCACAGCTGATCTGTCGCCTAACTGAGCACTTTAGGAGTCTCTCTGCTCTCTCACTGTCCGACAGGGTATACCGCTGAATCAGCATCTGCTTGAGCGCATCGTATTTCCCCTGATCCGGTGGTTACTGGAGCAGGCTCCTCACTTGCTGCATGGCGTGCACATCCAGCGCAGCAACCACATGATAATATTTAGTATCATCCTTTGTGATCCCGCGGAGTGCGAATTGGGTTGGGCTTCAACATGTAGAAACCAAGTGGTCGGATTGTGAAGCCAGAAGTCTGGGAGCTTAACTGTGACAGCGCATGCCGCACTGGTGTTCTCCCTCTGGGTTGTCTCCGGGGCAGTGCTCGGCTCGTTCTCCAGTGCACGTCTTAGGGTCGCCAATGTGGAAGATGGAAACAGACGAGGCAGCGAGCTGAACGACACACAAACTTTATTCCACTTCCAACATAAGCACAGAAACTCTGAAACCTGAGTGCCTGAGCGAACCCCTTCATACACTTTAATTCCCACCTCTGGCACTCAGGGTAAACACATTAACATTCAGACAGCAAGACATGCACACACATTAACATAACATCGACCCACATGTCACAGAGCAGGTCTTGCTGCAGTACATTCACACCCCTGCATCCTCAAATGTCAGCCTGGCGCGGCAGGGGGCGAAATGCACATCTTTGTTTGGTTGGCTCCTCTCAGCTTTCCTCATTAGCATCTCTAACCGTCTTCTCCCCCACCAACCCCCTTGTCCTGGGTGGAGTGGCATGTGTATTGTGTTCACCACACTATACTGTATATACTGTATATATATAAACAAACTTCCAAAACAAACAGCTATACACAAACAAAAGGGTGTAGGTCGAAGCAGAAGCTTATAATGCCTACTCCTTATAAACAACTCAAATTTGGCTGCTTACATCACATTAGCAGAGCAAAGTCCAAGTAATTAAAATAAAATTATTACCTCCACCAAGGAGGTAATGTGATTGGGGCAGTTTGGCTGTCTGACTCAGCAGGGTTACACAAAAACTACTGGATGTATTTTGACAAAATTTTCACCAGAGGTGGCCCTTGGATTATGGATAAACCCATTCAATTTTGGAGGTGATCCATTTGTGCATACTATGGCTGTGTTGTTAGACATGTATATGTGGGACACTGCATATGTGATTTAACCTCACGATGAAGGAGAGCCAGCCCCCTGCGGTGCGGAGCCACAGAGCCTGGACCCCCTGCGGAGGACAGGGGACAGAAGACTTCCTGACCGCTGAGGCTCGAGAGGAGAGAAGGGGGAGTTATGCAAATAAAAGGTTAATGAATGTGAATAAAGAGATTTTGATATAGATGTGTGATTTCCCCTGCGAGAGAAATGGTTTGATGTGAGAATGTTTAAAAGGGAGAACTTTGGTGTGTTCACCCTCTTTGTTCGCTGCTCAAGATGAGAGCAGACTGTGGAATGGTTACTTGAAATAAACTGGAATTAAAGGCAATTCGGTTTCGTTATTCAAGTCTCCCCACATTGGTGACTGACGACGTTGAGAATGAACAAAGAAGTTCTCAGGGTCCCGGACTCACAGCGCTCAGAGCTGGCGAGCGCAGTGGCCGTTAAGCTGCCTGATTTCTGGCAGGATAACCCACGGTCGTGGTTTCTGCAAGCAGAGTCGCAGTTCGCGCTCGCAGGAGTAACGGTGGATGACACTAAGTTCCACCATGTCATCGCTAAACTGGACAACAGCACAGCTCGGTGCGTGCAGAGCTTGGTGGAGCAGCCACCCGCGACCGACAGGTATGGCAAGCTGAAATCCACCCTCATCAAGTTTTTCACCCCCTCGGCTGAAGTGAGGGCGAGGAGGATCCTGTCTTTGCTAGACCAAAGAGGACACAGGCCGAGCGCCCTGATGGAGGAGATGATACAGCTGAGAGGGTTGGACAACGATGATTTCATTTTTCAGTTCATCTTCCTCTCCAACCTCCCGGCGCATGCGAGAAGCACGCTGGCCGGCAAAAAGTGTCACACCCTGGAGGAGTTCCGGGAGCTGGCCCAGGAAGCAGATGGGATCCTGGACGCCTGCGGCGGGCAAGCAACCACAGCGGCGACCCGAGACAGCGGGGAGCCAGAGGCGGCAGACCCAGACTGGCCGACGACGGCGGCAGCACGGCCGCGACGAGGTGGAGCCAATAGCCCGGCAGCAGAGGCGCGGACACGACACAGCGGAGGAGAAGATCTCTGCTTTTACCATCGGAGGTTCGCAGAGAAGGCACGCAGGTGTGTGCCGCCCTGCAACTTCAGGAGTTCGGGAAACGGCAAGACCGGGGGTCGCTAGCAGCTTCGACCCTCGGAGAACGCAACAAGCTGCTCTACATCACGGATGCACGCTCCGGACGAGAGTTCCTCATCGACACCGGAGCACAAGTGAGCTTCATCACCCCAACATACGCGGACCGGGTGGCTGGACCCCACGGTAGCGGAGCTACAGCGGCAAATGGCTCGAACATCAACACCTACGGGAGAAGGACCTTGCCTTTGTGCTTACATGGCCGCACATATGAATGGACTTTTGTAATAGCGGCAGTGAGTTTCAACATGTTGGGCGCGGATTTTTTGTGTTCACACAATCTGTTAGTTGATCTTGCTAATAGACGGCTGGTAAATGCACTCTCTTTTTACTCTCTCCCCTGTTCAGCTCGAGTGTCCCCGCCACCAGTACAGACCCACGTCGCTACAGCAGGTGGTAAGTTTCACACACTCCTCACCCAATTTCCAGCGCTCACTGTGCCCACTTTTTCGGCGACCATCGCGAAGCACGGGGTGAAACACTTTATCCCCACGTCTGGTCCTCCCGTGTTTGCAAAAGCTCGGCGCTTGGATGCAGTTAAGCTCGCCATTGCGCGCGAGGAGTTCGCCAGCCTGGAGAGGCTGGGCATCGTTCGTAGGTCGAAGAGCCCGTGGGCTTCGCCGCTGCACATGGTACCGAAAGCCGATGGCTCCTGGAGACCGTGCGGGGATTACCGCAGGCTAAACAACGCTACGGCGCACGATCGTTATCCCATCCCGCACATTCAGGATTTTTCGGTGCACCTGGCGGGGGCGCGCATTTTTTCAAAGATTGACCTAGTTCGTGGCTATCACCAAGTCCCAGTCCAACCGGAGGACATTCCTAAAACAGCGGTAATAACCCCGTTCGGACTTTTCGAATTTTTACGCATGCCGTTTGGTCTCAAAGGGGCGGCGCAAACATTTCAGCGGATGATGGATGCCGTGTTACGCGATCTCCCTTTCGTGTTTGTGTACCTCGACGACATTTTGGTCGCGAGTACTTCAGAGGACGAACACGAAACGCACCTCACAGCAGTTTTTAGGAGGCTGGGAGAGCACGGCTTAATAGTTAACCCAGCCAAGTGCCAGTTCGGCGTCGAGCAGATCGATTTTTTGGGTCACCGTGTCTCCCCGGAGGGAGCGGTTCCGTTACCAGATAAAGTACGCGCGGTAGCGGATTTTCCCCGTCCACAAACGGTCAAATCACTACAGGAATTCTTGGGGATGGTGAACTTTTATAACCGATTCCTGCCCCACGCAGCTCAAATCATGCAACCGTTATATGCCGCGCTCAAAAAACAAAAACCGACCCAGGCGGTCGAATGGTCCCCGGAGTGGGAGCGCGCGTTCACAGAGGTTAAAAAAGCCTTGGCTGACGCTGCGCTCTTGGCCCACCCAGACCCTGCAGCACGTATCGCGCTGACGACAGACGCTTCAGATTTAGCCATAGGGGCCGTTATTGAGCAACAGGTAGCCGGAGTTTGGCAGCCTTTGGCTTTCTTTAGCAAATCTTTAAGCGCGGCTGAACGAAAATACAGCGCGTTCGACAGAGAACTGTTGGCGCTGCATTTGGCTATTCGTCATTTCCAGTTCTGGCTGGAAGGACGGTGCTTCACCGCTTATGTGGACCACAAGCCGCTCACATACGCCATGGCCAAAATTTCAGATCCGTGGTCCGGCAGGCAGCAGAGGCAGCTGGCCGCAATCTCGGAATTTACCACTGACATTAGGCACGTCGCGGGCAAATTCACTGTTGTAGCAGACTGTCTCTCGCGCGCGTTCACGACTTCAACACGCGCAGAGGCAGAACGGGCCACCGTGACCGCGCCGCAGGAGAGCGGCACGGTGGCGCGCGCAGCCCCGGTGCACGTGGGTATAGATTATGCAGCCATGGCAGCGGACCAGGGGGCGGACGCAGATGTGCGCGCGCTCCAGTCTGGACCAACAGGGTTGAGGCTGGAGAGCAAGTGTTTACAAACCGGTATGCCCCCCCTGATCTGCGACATGTCGACGGGGCACCCGCGTCCGGTGGTTCCGGCCACGTGGCGCCGCCGTGTTTTTGACTCGGTCCACTCACTGGCGCACCCGGTGGTGCGCGCGTCGGTGAAACTAGTGGCGGAAAAGTTTGTTTGGCCGTGCCTGCGCAAGCACGTGAAGGAATGGGCAAAAACCTGCATTTCCTGTCAACGGGCCAAAATTCACAAGCACACAAGAGCCCCGTTAGAACCGTTCCGCATTCCGGCCAGAAGGTTCGACCATGTGCACGTCGACCTTGTGGGCCCCCTACCGGCATCACAGGGGTTCACGTATCTTTTGACAATGGTGGACCGCACCACACGTTGGCCGGAAGTGGTCCCACTTGCGACGACCACGGCCGCGGAGGTGGCTCGCGTTTTTTTAACGGCTTGGGTGGCGCGCTTCGGGGTTCCGTCGGACATTACGTCCGATAGAGGACCGCAATTCATCTCTGAGCTGTGGTCAGCGATGGCCAACGGCTTGGGAGCCAAAATTCACCGCACTACGGCTTACCACCCTCAGGCCAATGGTTTATGCGAGCGTTTTCATAGATCTTTGAAGGCAGCACTCAGAGTGTCGCTCACGGATGCAGATTGGGTAAATAAACTGCCATGGGTTTTATTAGGGTTGCGTTCTGCGCCTAAAGAGGACTTAGACGCCTCCCCAGCGGAGCTGGTATTCGCACAAACTCTGAGGCTGCCGGCCGAGTTTTTACCAGAGCACCCAGAGCCCCCACCTCTCTCTGCTCTGGGACCGTTAGTCGGCACGGGAGCAGACACGCTCCCGGGTCCGGTTCATCACGCTTTTCCACGAGTTTTCGTCCCCAAGGCTTTGAAAAATGCCGACTTCGTTTTTGTCAGGCGCGAAGCCCTAAAAGCAACGCTCAAACCACCTTACGAAGGGCCATTTCGAGTGCTGGAGGCAGGTGATAAGCAATTTGTGCTAGATTTTGGAGACAGAAAAGAGACAGTCAGTATTGACAGACTAAAACCTGCTTTTGTCATGAAGGACGTGTCTGTACCGGTCGCAGTGGCGCCTCGACGAGGCAGGCCCCCGCGAAGGGCAAATAATCACTCTCTTCCTCAGTCAACAGAGCCGAAGCAGAAAAGCGCCGCAGGCAAGGCGGGGCCAACTCACAGCAGATTCGGCAGACGGCTGAAGCCCAAGCGGCGCACAGACTGAATGTTGGTGTTGATTATTCAGTAGTGAGTAAGGTGCTATTAAATTTTAGGAATTAGTCTGTTCTTCATCGTTTGGGGGGGGTTATATGGCTGTGTTGTTAGACATATATATGTGGGACACTGCATATGTGATTTAACCTCACGATGAAGGAGAGCCAGCCCCCTGCGGTGCGGAGCCACAGAGCCTGGACCCCCTGTGGAGGACAGGGGACAGAAGACTTCCTGACCGCTGAGGCTCGAGAGGAGAGAAGGGGGAGTTATGTAAATAAAAGGTTAATGAATGTGAATAAAGAGATTTTGATATAGATGTGTGATTTCCCCTGCGAGAGAAATGGTTTGATGTGAGAATGTTTAAAAGGGAGAACTTTGGTGTGTTCACCCTCTTTGTTCGCTGCTCAAGATGAGAGCAGACTGTGGAATGGTTACTTGAAATAAACTGGAATTAAAGGCAATTCGGTTTCGTTATTCAAGTCTCCCCACACATACCTCCACCAAGGCCCTATCTCACAATGTCAAAGAAAGTGGAAAAAATTATCCAGAATCCACATCAACACATGATCCAGATCACCTCAAAAATCTGATGGGTTCATCTGTAGTCCAATGTTTACCTTTGGTGAAAATTTCATCAAATTTGTCTAGTAGTTTTTGCATAATCCTGCTAACAGACAGACAAATCCACATTCTGAGAGATAGGGCCTGGGCAGAGTCTCATGGATCACCTCTGTTATGTCCACAAACCTGGTACAAAAGGAAATGGACGAGGAGGTTTCACTGGAACACAGCTTTAATGTAAAGATGGTGGCACTATAGGGAACGCACAGTATGCAGAGTCATCCTGGGCAAAGAGGAAGCCTGAATGGTGGATGCATATTATAGGGCGGTGTGATGACGCAACCAGAAGGCAGCGTCATCACTCCACACTTCACAATAAATCCCCCATCACATTCTCCCCCCCTTTTACAATAAATAAAAACACATCCAGTTAGAACCCACCCAAATTTGGAAACACAGAACCCCAAGCAAACACACTAAATTAACAGGAAACATAAAATCACAAAACTCAAAACACTAAGACAAACTAAAATAGGACCTGTGGGTAGACTGCCACATGGTTCGCATGGCAAAGTGGGTTATTCTCTCACTTAATCTTGGAACAGCTGTGCTCCTAACTAAACAATTCTAAGTCTTTTATTTACAGTCCCCCACAGTAATGGTGGGTCAGGCAGGGGGGCCCTGCGGCAGCCCAGCAGCAGACGCGCCCCTGGAGACGGCAGACCCCATGGGCAAGGACCGATCTTGGAAACACAGGAGCCCGGATCCCACACCACCTTCGCCGGCTCCTGCGTAGCCTTGCCACCTGGAGCATCCACCTGGACATGCCGCAGCTGGTTTGCATGACAAACCGAGCTGTCTGTCAGCCAGAAACACGCTGCTCCCAACTTCGCCACAATCCTCAGTGGCGCTCGATGTCTTGCCAGCTGTGGTCTGGCTGGTTGTTGCCCTGGTCTGTCATCAGCCCAAACCCGAACACAGTCCGTAACCTGGAACAGTACCTTGCTCGGTCTGATGTGCTGCTGTGTGTGCGGCAGCTCCAAGCTCTCATGTCATCTGGCCCCGTTGTTACACTGTGGCGATGCAGCAGTCACCGTCTTTGCAGCAGACCCCTCACCCGTCTTCGGCCGAAACCCAACATGGGCACTGAAGGTGTCCGGTGCCTCCCTGGTGTTGCTCGTCAGAATAGGCACTCTACCCACCGACTCAACCACCCCTACTACCTTCAGCCGAGCGCAGGCACTGAAGCTGACCCGTTCCTCCACTGAGTTTGAAGTGAGTGCCTTGGCGCCGGTACTGTCCAAAAGCACCTCATCCCAAACCACGACGTTGTCGTCCACCGGGACCGGCAAGCTCCAACGCCCACACCCACATCATTCGGACCTAGCGCTGTCCCTGACGGCGAAACCCATTCCGTAGAATAGGCCACACCCCATGATGTTGTCGCCATGTGCCGCCACCTGGAACGTGAAGTTGTACACCACTTCAGTCTTGTAGCAAACAGTCAACTCCACAGTCCCGACATTGCACAGTCTGTTACCACTGTAGCTGTATAATGGTACTGGGTTACTCCTGATCCTGTGGTGTGGGAAAAACTTTTTCACCCTGGCCCAATTCAACATTGACCACACCGCTGCCGTGTCGGGTATTAATGGTAAAGCAACACCGACCAATTCCACCGTGCAATAAGAATACCCGCTGGTGTTGGGACTCACCGAGTGGATGGTCGTTGTAGGCAGGCAGGCTGGCTTCTTCGGCAGGCTCCACGGTGCTGGAAATTGGCATACTTTGGCAAAATGATTCATGCGCCCACACTTACTGCATCGCTTCCCTCTTGCCGGGCACACTCGGGGACGGCAGTGGCTCAGGAGGTAGAGCAGGTCATCCGATAACTGGATGGTTAGCGGTTCAAATCCTGCTCTCCCCAGATATCCTGCCGTTGTGTCCCTGGGCAAGACATTTTACCCCCAAATGCTCCTGGTGGGTCAGGACAGCGCCATGTATGGCAGCTATGCCGCCATCAGTGTGTGAATGTGTGTGTGAATGGGTGGATAGCAGGATCTGTAAAGCGCTTTGGTCATTGAGAGATGAGAATAAAAACATTATATTAGTGAATGCCATTTACCATTTTAAACTGATGTGTTGGGGACCCACAACCTCCACAAATGGGACTTCACGGGACAGACCTTTGGCTCACCGCATTAGCTTCATAGTCCTCATCCATACTGTCTTCGTCCTCCGGGTCCACCACATTTGCCGATGTAGTTGTCTCCGGCAGCTTGCGTGACTGGCGCCAGTTTAGCTCCAAAGCTAGCTTATCTGCGGCCTCCACCTGGACAGCTGGCTCGACAGCCCTAGCTAACATCAAATCATTAGACACCGTTAGCAACCTAGCACGTAGCCCAGCGTTACATGTGTGCTCAGCCAATTGGTCCCACACCATCTCGTCCTCCAACGGCCCAAAACAGCACTCACTAGCTAACTGTCTGAGGTCAGTGAGGAACTGTTGAATTGGCTCACTGATCCTTTGGCGTCTCTGGTGAAAGCAAATCCGTTGTACCGTCACACTGTCCGGTGTGGTAAAGTGATTAGCTAGCAGCTCCATGACGTCCTCGTACGAGTCTGTCGCGCTGTCTGCAGAATCCTTTGGCCTTAGATACACAGGTTGCGGGCAAGGACCACTCGCGTCCTCACCTTGTCTAGCTTCCTGAGATCCAAGGCCGTGATGTACTGTAGGTCTTGAAAGCCTCCAACCAGCGAGGCCATGGCACCGGTGGTTCGCCGGGAAACTCCAGGAAAGGCCGCAGTGGTGTAACGCACGCCTCCATGATTTAATCCTCAGTCGCCAAATGTTATGTCCACACACCTGGTACAAAAGTAGACGGACAAGGAGGTTGCACTGGAACACAGCTTTAATGTAAAGATGGTTGCACTACAGGGAATGCACAGTATGCGGAGTCGTCCTGGGCAAAGAGGAAGCCCAAATGGCGGACGCCACGTATTATAGGGTGGTGTGATGACGCAACCGGAAGGCGGCGGCATCACACTGCACTTCACAATAAATCCCCCATCACAACCTCCAAAATCTAATGGGTTCATCCATATCCCAAGGGCCACCTCTGGTGAAATTTTGATCAAAATCCATGCAGTGAGTGCCCTGTGGTTTTGTTCTGTTTTGGATATTTGATAAGATCATTGTTTGACTTGAAGATATAATAACGACCCAGTGTTAATTTTGTAGCACAGGGTGCAAGATTTAGTTTTCTTGACATTTCAAGATGCTGTAACAAGGTTTACAGAACATTTGCAACCCCAATTCCGGTGATGTTGGGGCACTGTGTAAACTGTAAATAAAAACAAATTACAATGATTTAAAAATCCTTTTCAACCTATATTCAATTGAATACACTACAAAGACAAGATATTTAATGGTCAAAATGATAAACTTTGTTTTGATGCAAATACTCATTTTGGAAAGTCACAAAAGAAGACATCCATCTTCTACCGCTTTTCCGGAGGTCCGGGTCGCGGAGGCAGCAGTTCAAGCAGAGAAGCCCAGACTTCCCTCTCCCCAGCCACCTGCTCCAGCTCTTCAGAGAGGATACCAAGGTGTTCCCAGACCAGCTGGGAGACATAATCTCTCCACCGAGTCCTGGGTCTACCCCGGGGTCTCCTCCCAGTGGGATGTGCCCGAAACACCTCAAGGGGGAGGTGTCCAGAAGACATCCTAATCAGATGCCCATACCACCTCAACTGACTCCTTTCAATGTGGAGGAGCAGTGGTTCTACTCTGAGCCTCTCCCGGATGACTGAGCTTCTCACCCTATCTCTGAGGGTGAGTCCAGCAATCCTACGGAGAAAGCTCATTTCAGCCGCTTGTATCCGCGATCTCGTTCTTTCGGTCATTACCCAAAGCTCGTGACCATAGGTGAGAGTAGGAACGTAGATTGACTGGTAAATCGACAGCTTTGCCGTAGAACTAAGCTCCCTCTTCACCACAACAGACTGGTGCAACGTCCACATCACTGCAGATGCTGCTCCAATCTGTCTGTCAATCTCTCGCTCCATTTTCCCCTCACCCGTGAATAAGACCCCAAGATACTTAAACTCCTCCACTTGGGGCAGGAGCCTGTCCCCAACCCAGAGAGGACAATCCACCTTTTTCCAGCTGAGGACCATGGACTCGGACTTGGAGGTGCTGATTCTCATCCCAGCCACTTCACACTCAGCGGCAAACCATCCTAGCAAGAGCTGTAGGTCATTGCTGGATGAAGCCAACAGGACAACATCATCTGCAAACAACAGAGATGAGATCCTGTGGTCACCAAGCTCAAAATGAGTGATCCCTTGGTGACCACAGGATCACTCATTTTGATTTTTTTTTTTTTTTAATTTGATTCCTGCAACATGTTCCAAAAAAGCTGGGACAGGAGCATGTTTACCACTGTATTACATCACCTTTCCTTTTAACAACACTCAATAAACATTAAGAAACTGAGGTCACTATTCGTTTAAGCTTTGTAAATGGAATTCTTTCCCATTCTTTTTTGATGTGCAACTTTAGTTGCTCAACAGTCCGGGCTCTCCATTGTTGTATTTTGCACTTCCTAATGCACCACACATTTTCAATGGGAGACATGTCTGGAGAGGCCAGCTGAGTACCCACACTCTTTTACTAAGCCACACTGTTGTAACATGCAGAGTGCAGCTTGACATTGTTTTGCTGGAATAAGCAGGAATGTCCTTGAAAAGATGTTGCTTGGATGGCAACATATGTTGTTCCAAAACCTGTATGTCCCGTTCAGCATTAATGGTGCCACTGCCTTTACAGATGTGCAAGTTACCCTCTGACATACCATACTATCATAGATGCTGGCTTTTGAACTTAATGCTGATAACAATCTGGATAGTCGTTTTTCTCTTTAGCCCAGAGGACACAGCGTCCATGATTACCAAAAACAATTTGAAATGTGGACTCATCAGACCACAGTACACTTTTCCACTTTGCATCAGTCCATCTCAGATGAGCTCAGGTCCAAAGCAACCGGTGTGGTTGCACAACGGGAGGTCTTGCTCCACCCAGTGACTTGGGGAATAGGGGGTAGAGGGTGTGAGATGGAAATGTAGGAGAAGAAAGAAGAAGTGGCAACGGTAGGCACCACAGCGCTGGGGGGAGAAAACTGTATGAAGAAGCACCTTTACAATTGGGATGCCAGGCGTGAATGTATTGTGTTGTGCTCTTTTGTGAAGTATGTTAATGTATGTACTCCAGGTGCCAAAGAAGAGAATGTAAACTGTATAAAGGATTCACTTTGGCACCCGGAGCTCAGTCTGACTTGGAGCTAGAGCAATAAAGTCTGTGTCTGCGACACTTGTGTCTCATCTTGTTCATTCCTCTACACTGGTGACCTAAAGTGGAAATGGAAGATGGACCGAGCACCTCTGTGGGAACACCCATGCTTGGTGTTTCCCCCGCTGCATTTGCTGTGGCGGTCAAACTCCCAGACTTTTGGCTCCACAACCCACCCGCCTGGTTCATTCACGTGGAAGCCCAGTTTGCTCTCCGCAGAGTCTCGGCAGATGACAAGAAGTACCATTACATGATGGCTTCACTGGACCCGCACTCCACTCAGAGCACAATGAGCCTGCTTCACGCTCCCCCAGCCCAGGGCAAGTATGACGCTCTCAAGCAGCAGTTACTGAGGTGTTACACACTCTCCGTCGGAGAGCAGAGAGGCTCCTCTAACACTCGGAATTAGGAGACGGATTGGCTGTGGAGTTAATGGAGATTATGCTGGCTTTGCTGGGCGCAGATAACGGATTCTTCCTCTTCGCCCACCTCTTCCTGAAGAAACCACTGGCTTTGACGAGGGCAATCCTGGCCAACTTGCTGCTGGTGGTGGCCAGGGACTACCGCTCACTGGCAGAGGGAGCAGATTGCATTATCCTGGCAAACAGGAGTTTCGGCATCCAGGCAGTGAGACTGGGATCATCGGCGGAGTCCAACAAAGTCGAGCAACTGCAGGTGGTGGCCGGGATGGCCACTCGGAGATGCAGGAACGACATGGCATGCTCTTACCACAAGCGTTTTGGCACCAACGCCAACGTTGTCTGCCGCCGTGTCGTTTCAAGAGGCCGGACAAGCGGACCAACCAGCGGTCAGTGGCAGCTACAACTGCTAACAACAGGGAGAAGCTGCTCTTCATTGAGGACACACATTCCGGGAGACGGATTTTGGTGGACTCTGGTTCCCAGAAGATCCTTATTTTGCTGGCTGCCGCTGATAGACTGGCGGAAGGCTGTGGCCCGTCACTAACGGCTGCCAACAGATCCCCCATCAAGACTTTTGGAGAAAGGTCAGTGACTGTGTTTGCATGGACGCAACTACAGGTGTCACTTTGTGGTAGCTGCATGTTTGGTTCCTATCTTAGGTGTTTATTTTCTGTGTGCTTATGGTCTCCTTGTCGATGTTGCTAACAGACGTTTAGTGGATGCTGTGTCTTTTGCTTCACTACCTTGTATGGCTCGGGGAGCTGGGCCACCAACACATGCAAATTTTTTAGCCTCGGAGAGTGAGTATCAGCGTGTGCATTTGTAGCGGACTTGAAACTGTTATCTGCGTCTGCGTTGTGTTGTGTCAGGAAATAGCTCCAACGGTGGGTTCACAGCTGGCACTTTATTCTATGAAAGACAGGCATTAATCAGTCGGATACACACAGCAGCAGCACACTGTCTTCCTGTCTTAATGAAAACCCTTCTGCAGTGTTATACAATTATTAATTGTACTAGTACATACCCGTGCATACCCGTCCATGCCCGTAGAAACCAAGTATAAGCAAGTATTTCTGCATGCCCGTTGCTGAAGGGTCTCCTCCTGTCTCAGACGGCTGTGTTGCTCACAGTCATGCCTGCGGCGTACTGCTGGAACCTGAGGTGTTTCATGTTCACAGCATCTTTTCTGACGTGCAGCAGTTCTCCTCATTCTATTGCTCTCCATCTGGTGGGTCTTCTTCTTCTTTGTTCAGACCACTGGTTGAGGGATAGGCATGTTGTAATTCCAGTTCATGGGCAGGATCATGAAAATAGATCTGAGCAAAAAGTGGCTTTCAACCCTGTTCAGGAAGGCCCATGCACACCCGTAGAAACCAAGAAACCGGAGCACCCAGAGAAAATCAGCGCTTTGCTTGGCATTTTACACATCTGTAGTGTAGACTGGCATTCTTCAAGGTTACACATTTTTACTGTGTCAGCACCTCTTTAAAAACAACATTGCTGAGAAAGCGACACTTTGGCTTAGTTTCTTCATCTTGAGCAAGAATACGAAGACTGCTTGATCTGGCAACTCTGCTTGTGGCAACGTAGAATTGGCCATGGCTGCGGAAATCTGTTGTGCAGAAAACACGGACGCACTGTAAAGACTGGCCCTGTGACTTATTCACCTTGCCAATTTTGAGCCATATGACATCATAAAGACACATTAGTCTAGGCATCGTGAGTAATGGTCTATATGACATCATAAAGACACATTAGTCTATGTGCCATTATATAGACATGTGACATCATATAGACATCGTATCTTTATGATGGCATCGCGAGTCCTATGATGCCTGAAAGACCTCATGGAAGATGATGCTTCGGGGCTGCGAAGACAAATAATGACTGTCAGGAATCTGAAACTCAAGACTCATAGAAATGATAGTACTCTGTTAGGTTCGTACCTTAATCAGACTCGAGACATAAATATAATCAAAGGTTTTTACTTGCAAGGAGCAAATCACAACACACCTCTGGTTACAGATGGGAGTGAATGCTGGTGCGTAGAGTCAGCACCTCCCTTTTATACATGACAGAAAAAGCATCTGCTGCTCCCACACTGGGAGGAACAGAGAGCACACAATCACATAAGTTCTCATCTCGCGAGACAGAAAAAGGGAAACAACTCCAAATAAGGTATAAACATAGTTGGCTAACATAAGCATCTCCAGTGTGTCTGGCTACACTGTTACAGGGCAGATTAAACTTCTCATGCAAAGATATTACTTCAGCAGTTCCTGTGTCAGGTACAGCACAGAGAAAAAACAGTTACACAAGCATTGTTCATTATGAAATGTTAACACATATATACATTTATACATTTTCCAACAATTCCCTCCTGTTTAACATTTCATAATTTCATTTCCCATACAATCATCAGTACAATGCATCTTCAATTGATTTTCTGCATTGACCTCATAAAGCATCATTTCCAAATTTAAACAGTGGTTTTGTCATCACAATCACCATCACTTTGCTGTCTTAAGGCAGTATATTGTACAGGGACTTCTCTTTGGAGCATAACAGATTGTAACATGAAATTGCGTTGAGCAAGAGCTCTACTTATCATGGACCTTATACAGGGAATGACACACATGAAAAGCACATAGAATAAGATTAATATCACAATCAATGGGGTTAACTATTTCAAAAGAATCTGCCACCAAGTTCTACTTTGAAACCAATCCCAGGAGCCCCAACCTTTATCTTCATCTAACCCATGCTGTAAGTGTAAAATATCATTCAAATGGCTAATTTTTGTTCTTCATTTAAAGTTGTGAATCCTTGCTCCACTAATACAGTCAGATTTTCCATTGTCCATGCTAATGCATTTATGTAGTGTATAGCTAGAGCACTGCCATACATTGGAAAAAGAGTACCCATTCTCTGGTTTCCAGATAGTTTACCCACCAACTGTTGCATCTCTATTTTTCTTCTTTTTACCCTGGTGTATATTTTAGTTTGTTCAGAATGATAATAATGAGAGTAGGATGTTTTCATTTCATGTATAAGATTTGACCTTATGCTGATGTATGGGAACAATATAGCCATGTAACACTTGCCACACCATCCTGGAGGAAGCAATGAGTAAACATTAGATCCACAAACCCAAACATGGTTTTCCAAGAATCCATACCCATCATCATTTGGCCAAAAAACAGTAGGATTATTGCTACAGTTAAAAGTACAATTTTTCCTCTTTAAGGTGAATTTTCCAGCAGCAATATAGGGAAAGTGAAATACATTTCTACAAACAGAATCATGATATGACACTTCACAGGTCACCTCCTCAGTATCATTGCATCCCTGTGAAAAACCCAGGTTGAAACTGTTTTTACTACAATTTTTGTGAAAGCAGATTGGTGAAGTAAACAGTGTAGGATTTACTTTCATTAAAGGCTTCTTAACTGCAAGCAAAGAAGTTCCAATCCCAATAGTATTAAATATTCTAATCTTAGACCCAGTGTAATCAGTAATAGTGACATTCAATCTATAAAGATACCTTTCTGACAAATTCCCCACCAACCAATGTCCAACATTATTGCTTGTATTAAACAGACTGAGACGAGAGTTCATCGCTATTGTCGCTCCGGGCGTTTCCTCTTCACTCAGTGGAACAGGGATCATGGGTATTGCAGTCTTGTGTGAATGGGGTAGCAATGAACACACATAGCAAGAAGTATTGATTTCCAGTCCTCTCACCGAAACCACCATTGCCTGGTACCACAGGTTATGCGTATTGTTCATTGTCCGTGCTTCATGGGTTCCTTGTATTACCACCCCACTGTCAGGAGAAGTGCTGAACACAGAGTCATCAATAATTTTGGTGCCATGCTTCCACCTGAGAGAGTACCCCTCCGGGCCTCTTTCTTCACCAGGGTTGAGACGGCCTTGTCCTTAAAAGGACACGCCCCCTTTGTAACTGGACTTACTCAGGGAAACAAGTTAGTTAGTTCACTTACAGGCACCCGTAGTAAAGGTGAATCCGAGATGGTCATTCAGCAATACGTACTGCAGTGGGAGTGGGAGTGTCTAGTGTTGTCGGTGGTGGTTCTTTATGAAGACATAGTCTCCAGGTTGCAATGGGTTATCTGCTTCTTTCTGTGGAGCAGAGAGAGCTTCTGACAAAATCAAAACATTCCCTGAGATGTTCATCAAGATCTGTGTATTTGTTAGGCGTGGTTAGTGGTGAGAGGTCAGGCAATACATAAGGACGGTGAGAAGCACATTCAAAGAGTGATAATCCTGTCTTTGGGTCTAGTATAGAGTTAATGGTTAGTCTGACTAATTTCAGGGCTTCTGGCCAAGTAATACCCTTTTCATGCACTTTTTTTCCCTTCTCAGCATTTGTTTGATTGTACCATTTTTCTTTTTACAAAACCTGTACTTTGTGGGTGGTAGATACTATGAAATTTGATCTTATTAAGTCTTGAACTGTTTGTGCTGTAAAATGAGTTCCATTATCTGCATAAATCAGTTCTGGAACCCCAATTTCAATAGAGTTTCACACACAAATGCGGCATTTGCTGAGGATGTGTAATGAATTCCTGTCCACCCTGTGAAGGTGTCAATCAACACCAAGCAATATTGTAGCTTTCCATTGCTCCTTGAGCATTATTTTATAAACAAATGATGCACTTTTGGCATGTTTTTGTTACTTCTTTCAAAATATTAGGACAGTTTTCCAACATCCTCATCATTCCTTGATTTCCCTCCTGTTGGCACATGATTGGCCATGTGCCACCAGGACAGCTCATCTGTATAATGTGGGTGGCAGAGCAAATTTTCGTCAGGCAAGCCAAATGTATATCTAATTATTTACACATGAAACAAGAGGAAGGTCCATATTATCTTGACAGTCTTTTAAAACATCAACATCAACATTATTAATAAGACAGACGGTTCCTAAAAGACCAATAGCAACACAGTGAGTAGCGTTATCAGGCAAGCGATTATCGCAGCTAGACAAGTCAGTGCCATTAGTGTAGGCAGGGCAGTGAACAACTGCCACAGAACATGGTAGCATCAGAACATTACATGGTTGCAACAATTGCTGTTGATGTTTTGCTGGTTTTTCTGTGGAGATGACAAACCCCCACAGATTCAAGGTAACAGTATGCAGGTGGCATGCGTCATAAGCATATTTACTGTCTGTACAGATAGTTACATTCAGGTTAGTTTACAAATTCTATTTAAGAAAAACAAAATAACTATCTGTGCATTTTTGATATGCTTCAGAATTGATAAATAAGATCAGTTTGTCCAGTTGAACACAGATGGGTTGAATTTGAAATATTGTGTCACATTCTTTCAGTCAAAGGAAAGGCGGACGTTTTGCCTAATTAGAATTTGATTTAATGTTTTACAAGGAATGCCCCTATTTCATGCATTCCTTGGTAAATTATGGAGTGCAATGTAGTTCACCCTGACCCAGCTTGGCCACCGCTGAATCAGGAGAAGCACATTCCTCATTGCTGTCACATTTCTGAAATATGATGTTACCGCACCATTATGTGGTGAGTAATATCAGTATAAAATCATATAAACATTACATTTGTAAAGTCAAAGTCATTTGAATCAGTACACCTTATGTTATCTACAATGTCATACAAAGTCATACTTGGCTTCAAAAAATGCTTATCAATTTAAGGATTCTTTCTCCAAGACCTTTGTCTGATAATCCATAGCCTCTGGCAGATCATATGCACAGACACATTAATCATCAATCTCTTTTGATCCTCTGTGCTCTAAATCATGTGATATAGGGTAAACATAAAACCTTCAGTGATTAGGCATTATTAAATGACATCATAATATGATCATAGCATGGCCTGTAGTCACATTGTCACACGTCAGTCCTTTTTTCTATAAAGTGCACTGTCATGTTTCAGTCAAGGACAAAGGTCAGCAATGCGTCAAAATTGCTTTTTTTAAAAAAAATATGTAAACAGTTTATCACGTACGCAACATTAATCAAGACCCCACAGAGTTAAATTGAAAAAATAAAAACCCAAAACCTTGTAAAAGTACCCATATTTAGACCACTTTCTTCACAGATCAACCACACACACACACACACACAAATAGAGAACAGAGGAGTTTTGTTCTCTCTACACTGCCTCTATCTAAGGCTCACACACAAAGAATAGATAATAGCATTTGAGTCACTGTTGAATCCCACTGTTTTTTCATATTTCCTTTATGCAACTCAGCATCTCCCAAGCCTTGTGACGCACACAGCCCCGCCTTTTGCATTCTTCAACTGAGCTGAGCAAAAATTCACACTTCTGTTTTTTCTACAGGCCAAATCTGCCTCTCCCCCGCCCCTGAGGCAAAAGGAGAGAGAGAGAGAGCTGCTCCTCCAGCAGCCCCTCCTTTCACATTCCACAACTGTACTGAGCAAAAATGCCCTTCTCTATTTTTTTTTTTTTATAAACTTTTCCTTTCTCACTCACAGCGTTCCCAATATAAAACAAATAACAACAGGTTACCAATATAAAACAAATAGCACTTGCAGCAGTGATTAAATAGTATCCGGATCCTTCACTTGTTGTTTTTCATTTTTTCTGTCATTAAAATTTTTAACAGTCCTGCGCGCTATGTCCTCTTTCTTCCTTTGTTTATTCGTCTGCCTATCCGATTTTCCAGCACAATTTCCCATTATCGCGTGGTCAGGAACGTTATCAGCACGCCGACTGTAACACTATTACTGCCCAATTTTGGGGTGAATTTTCGTGGTCAGGGACGTTATCAGCACGCCGACTGTAACACTATTACTGCCCAATTTTTGGGGTGAATTCCTCCACCCTATTTATTTTAAAACCTGGCCACTCACCCTGTTTATTTTTAAACCTGACCAAAAGCAGTTATGAATCGCCGTCACACTACTTCACAAAACCATTGTATTCCTACAATAGTTTTAACCAACAGGGAAAGTACAGGGCGCCACTTTATACTACCATTACTTGCTCGTCAGCTGACCTGTGGTTCTTGATAATGACAATTGGCTTTCTTCTCAAAATAGGAGAATAAATTTCACTCACTTCTAGGACTCTGTTAATGCGGATGACCGTCACCAGACAGAGTTAGGACACCGGCGCTCACAGAGTTCCCTGAAGGCGGGTTTCCAAAACTGACCGTTAGGTCAGACCAGACCGTGCATGGTTTTTTCAACCTGGAGGTCCGGCTGTCTGCTCACTCCGTCTGGATATTGGCCATCCGGGTCACGGCACCACGAATGTCAGGAATCTGAAACTCAAGACTCATAGAAATGATAGTACTCTGTTAGGTTCGTACCTTAATCAGACTCGAGACATAAATATAATCAAAGGTTTTTACTTGCAAGGAGCAAATCACAACACACCTCTGGTTACAGATGGGAGTGAATGCTGGTGCGTAGAGTCAGCACCTCCCTTTTATACATGACAGAAAAAGCATCTGCTGCTCCCACACTGGGAGGAACAGAGAGCACAAAATCACATAAGTTCTCATCTCGCGAGACAGAAAAAGGGAAACAACTCCATATAAGGTATAAACATAGTTGGCTAAAATAAGCATCTCCAGTGTGTCTGGCTACACTGTTACAGGGCAGATTAAACTTCTCATGCAAAGATATTACTTCAGCAGTTCCTGTGTCAGGTACAGCACAGAGAAAAAACAGTTACACAAGCATCGTTCATTATGAAATGTTAACACATATATACATTTATACATTTTCCAACAATGACGATGTAAGTTAAAAAAAATATAGGAAATAATAGAAAGGATGGAACATCCAATCACCAAAATAGCTTGATTAGAAAGACGGACTTACTGGCAAGCAGCTCTACCTGTGCATATGCTTTGGGCATGGGTGCAGGTTTAAGCTTGTGGCGGGAATTCTCCACAACCTGCTTTGATTTTTGGTTGGGCGAGCTGGCAAATACGTGTTGAAGAAACAACCACTGTCTGCGTTCCTCTGCTCAGCTACAATTTATGGCAACAGAATTTATTAAAACATACAAAAAAAACCCCAAAACATACAGGCTGCTATCACACAAATATACAGGGCAACCATTCCTGCTATTGCGAAGTTCACATTTTGTTTTACTGGATGAAATGACAGTTTGCTATTACACTTCATGTTTCATTCAGAATCAATTTTGAATGGAATTGAAATTTGAATTTGAATTGAATAGAATAATTGGCACCCCATATTCCTCTCTTCCCACCCTAAATGAGCGGTGAGATGAGTCTCTACTCTAAGTACCTTCATCAACATTCTGAGGGACAGCTCTTCACCTCTGCTCAGCTTCCTGTCTGCTGCCCCTCCAGATGTTCACTCTCTTCAGCAGCCCAGACCTTGTTGTACCCAGGAGTAGGATCAAAAGACATGAACTCTCTTTTATTCCCCGCACTTTTAAACTGTAAACTGTGTTTTTAGGAGTGATGAGTTTTACATTAAACTTATTCTTAATTTAGTGATAACAATCGTGGTTTTTATTGTATGTTTGTAGATGAGCTTGAAATAACAAAGCGATGTGATTTTATAAACCAAAGTTTAATATCAGCTTCACTCCTCTAACAAGTCTCATCTCGGTGCAGAAGCAGAATAAGAGGTCGAACACAGTCAGACCTTCATACTTATACATACCTGCCAACTTTTCAAACCTGAGAAGCCTAGTAGCTAGCCGGGGTCCAGGGGCCGATGCTAATGCTAATAATGCTAATGCTAATAATAATAATGCTAATATTTGCCAAACAAATATTAGCATTAAATCTAGTTAAATGTAGTAACAACCTCATATTTCTTCAACTTTCAAACCTGAAAAGCCTAGTAGCTAGCCGGGGTCCAGGGGCCGCAGTGTCAAACAAATATTAGCATTTGACATAGAAGTCACATATTAATTATATTAAAGGTAAAATATCTAAATCAATTGCAATACTACACAGAGTGAAATATTTGCTGAATCAACCCACATTATATACTTTGTATCATTCATTAATACTCCCATACATGACATATTGTACTGAAGTATGGGGAAATACATATAAAACAAACATATATCCAGTCTTTATGCTTCAGAAGAGAGCTATTAGAATAATAAACAAAGCTGCTTACAGGGAACCAACAAACCCACTTTTTCTTAAATTAAAAGCTCTCAAGTTGAAAGATCTGGTTGACTTTAAAACTGCAGTAATAATGTTTAAAGCTAAGAATCTGTCACTGCCCGCAAATATCCAAAAGTTGTTCCAAATAAGGGAGAAACAATATCATTTCAGAGGAACATGTATATTTCAAAAACCTTCAGTGAGAACTACCACCAAGCAACACTGTGTTTCAGTGCAAGGAGTCACATTATGGAACGATTTTGGACCTGAATTAAAATCATGTACAACGCTTGGACAATTTAAACAAAAACTAAAGGAAGAAATACTCCAAACATATATACAAGATGACATGTAAAATCACATAAGGATTGTCATATCCAGTCTGTGTTGTGTTGTTAGTTTTTTTTTGTCACATTTTGTCTTAGCTTTGTTCTGAATTGTAATCGCTCGTTTTGTTTTTCTTTTGAATTCTTGGATGGAATATGGGTGGGCAATATAAGCTGCGGCTTCAGCCATCACCCATTTCAGATAACTTATGTGGAACTGTATAATCAGAGGAGTTATTGTTTAATTTGACCTTGTTGGATTTTTTCGCCTTTGTTATATTATTCTGTTTCTTTTTAATCTTTACTTTTAATCTATCCGAAATTAAGATTCATTCATTCATTAAATTTGCATTCAAAAGACTATCTTAACACTGCATAGAACTTCGAATAGGCCAGATGTGATGTATTATGAATACTAGAAAAGCACTCGGAGAGTGCAGACCTCCGCCAAGTGCCACAGTTCCCCCCATACAGTGTTTAACATCATAAATAAAATATTGAAAATGGCCCTATCTCGCAATGTTAAATTAAAAAAAAAATCCTTTAAAAAATTCCTGGATCCAGACGGTGATCCGGATCACCACCAAAATCTAATCATCTGTAGGATACCCCATTTCTGACAATCTGTGAAAACTTCATGAAAATCCGTCCATAACTTTTTGAGTTATCTTGCTAACAAACAAACAGACAAACCAACGCTGATGATCACATAACCTCCTTGGCGGAGGTAACTAGAAGACTAGAAATATCAGCAGGGTATACTAGCACTGTTTAACAGACGTGCGTAAATGACGGCAAAATCACTGATATTTTATGTGTTTACATGATACACCAAGCATGACAAGGCTTGCAATTACACAGCACGTTCTTCAAGTTTGCCGCTAGCGTCACTGGCACTGGCCTTGTGTTTTTTCGTTCTTACGTGGTCTTTCACATCGCTGATTCCGCCATGTTCAATCAAAAAATCTTGTCTACACAAAGTGCAATTTGCGTAATTTCCACCCCTTCTTGAGCGAATAATAACTCCCGGAAATGCTTTTTTTTTTTTTTTTTTTTTTTTTTTTTTTTTTGTTACTTATTTGTACCCGTAGGTAGATTTGGTTTGCAGTCTGGTGACAAGCCACCGGCTGCTGGTCGCTGCGTGCGCGAGCGCCCTAAACCTACATGTTTTTGGTATGCGGGAGGAAACCGGAGAAATCCCGGAGTAAACCCACGCAACACGGGGAGAACATGCAAACTCCACACAGCTCACTGTTGGTCGGGGGCTGGGATCGAACCCACGATCTCATGATCCCCGCGATCCCCCGGCCGAGGGTAAAACTGTGCTGCCACAGTGCTAAACCACTGCACCACCGTGCAGCCCTGTATTCCTGTATTGCTGTATTGCTGTATAGCAATTCCTGTATTGCTGTATTCCTCACGAAAAGACTGTAATTTTCGTTTGTGTTTCACGCTCGTTAGTGATTTTTGTCTGGCAGACTCCATGATGAAAACGTATAATTCTTACCTGATTGCCTCGCGACTGCACATGGAAAATTGGCTCAGACCTCTCGCACATGCGCAATACACCTACATGAAGCAGTGCCGATTGCCTTTGTTCTAAATTTAGATACGATTCCGAGCGACAGCGTGTTTGGAATTGCTTTCGTGTTTTCTGTGTTTTTTTTACGATTTAAAATTTTTGACCGGATTTTTTAGTGAAAAACTGTAATTTTGAATAATAAAACCGGAACCCGGAACAGGGTCTTGAAAACCGGAACCATTACGGCAAAACCGGAGTAGTTGGCAGGTATGCTTATACCCACACTCAACAAAAGACATTGCATATCAAAGCTGACATCCCGCATTACATAATCCCCCCTCCATTGTCCTCCGTCTCCTCCACCTGACCCTGGGTGGTCAGGGAGATCGATCCGGTCTCCACCGCTGCGACTCTGTCTGTTCTTTGATCCTCGCTGGCGGTTGAGACCTCTTGTCCTGTTCTGAGGCTTGAGGTCATTCCACATATGTAATCACTAAACATTCTAATATGTCTATACATATGTAGGTATGGAATATATGATTAATATAAGCCACAAGTTTGTCTCAATTCAGGAACCATGGTTTCAACAAGGTGTTGCTATGTTTTCCTGCTATGACAAACTTCTAATAAAATGAATGAATGAGCCAGTTTTTCCAGACGGTGTATTCTCAGGAGTCAGGACCTCCTTATACACCTGTTCTCCACTGTAGGACTGTCCAACCATAATTTGAAAATATCTCTCTCTTAATTAAAAAATTTGACAGTCAGTTTGGCAATGTGTTTTTCCTTCCACTGTCCACTTCAGCTGCCACTGATGATGTATGTTCTTGGATAAATAATCACTCATTTTTAAACAGTCAAACATAAAACAATGAGACTGTTGCACAGAATATTTACCCTCTAAAGACTCAGAGGAGTTTATTGTTTTTCTGTCAGTTTGGGAAGCCAGTCTACACCCTTTTCCTGTCAAAACAAACAGTGAATCTGGACATAGAGGAAAATCTGGATGTCTCTATATGGGTGCAAGGAGGAAAAAAAAAAATTTAAATTTGAAATGGACAATATGATTTCAAGCATCTTCTTTCTTACTTGGCATACCATTAAGTCCAGGGCTGACGCTGATCTTACCTGGAGTGGAGTCTTGGCACCATGCTAGATGAGCAGCTTTATGAGTATCGGTGAGCAGAGGGCATTTAACAAGTCTTCTAGCACAGTAAGCTGCCTTCTTAACTCTTTACTGGGCGAAGAACCATATTTGGTAACTTCAGGAGGCATAATATATTCTAACACTATAATAACAGTACTAACAATCACTGAAACAATCTAATATCTGTCAATAGTGGTCTAGGGTTGAAATTATGAATTTGGATTATTAGTCTGGAATTTCCCCATTGTGGGACTAATAAAGGCTTATCTTATCTTAGTTCAACTTCCTCTAATTACTCCCTCATATTTGTGCCTCAGTTAACCAGGAAGGTCTTCTTGAACGTTCTTACACACTGTTCAGTTCAAAATGGGGTCATGGTTAGATGGGAAACATGTTTTAGTTACAGTACATGTCTTTACCATAATCTCAGGAATGCCACTAATTGCATTGTGTGTCATTACTAACAATAATTACTTCTTGATAAGGGCAAGACTACAATACTCAAAGAGTTTCCATCATCACGCCATCAATAACATTTATTAAAGTTAAAGTTACAAACAGTACCATTTTGAATGTACTTTGATCTTTACTATTCTGTTTAGCATCTTTTTAATATTTTTTCTTGTTTTTATTGTCTGTCATTTCACTGCCATTAACACACAGTGAGATCTGTATGTGACCAACACACAAACTTATACCTTGGGATTTTTTTCCTAACCTTTTTTTCCCCCCAAGGGTGCCAGTAAGAATGGAGCTTTGTTCCCCATGATGCAAAGCCGATTAACAAATAACGGATGTTCTCCAGGATGTTTTCTTATTAAAACTGATTTTATTGGGTTATGTAAAACTGTGTGATGTTTTGAAAAGCAATGTTGGCTCTAGAATACAGCGGGGAAAATAGCTATTGAACACAACATTTTTCTCATTAAACATATTTCTGATGGAGCCATTGACCTGAGATCTTCACCAGATATCAGTAACAACCCAAGTAATCCATACATATAAAGAAATCAAGGTAACTGTGGTCACAAAACAAATTATATTTAATAAAGTGGAATGACACAGGGAGTAAGTATTGAACACACTTGATGAAATTAATTTAATATTTAGTAGGAAAGCCTTTGTTGGCAATAACAGCTTCCAGACGCCTCCTATATGGAGAAACTAGGTACAGGCATTGCTCAGGAGTGATTTTAGCCCATTCTTCCACACAAATTGTCTTCAATTCTTGAAGGTTCTGTGGGTGTCTTCTATGAACTCTAATCTTCAGCTAATTCCATAGATTTTCAATTGGATTCAGGTCAGGTGACTGACTGGGCCATTCTAGCGGCTTTATTCTTCTTCTCTGGAGCCAGTTGAGAGTTTCCTTGGCTGTGTGTTTGGGATCATTGTCTTGCTGAAATGTCCACCCTCATTTCATCTTCAGCATCTTGGCAGATGGCAACAGGTTCTTATCAAGGATGTTATAGGACCTGGGGGAAGTCAGATTATTTAGCACCTCAGACAGAGACAGTGAATAAGCATGGGAGAACAATGCCCAGGGAGTTCCTGGGCATATAGCCACAAGGAGCCAGAGACATAGGGGGTTGAAGGCAGTGTAATGTAAATGTCATGCTGTGTGATGAGAAACTTCCATGTAAATGTGTGAAGAGTGACTTGGGTAAAAGAGGAGAGAGCTTGCTGTAGTGTTTCATTCTGTTCCGTGCTTGAGAGATGTGAAGTGTGTAAAAAAACGTCTGCCATGAATCTGCCTCTTATTTCACACACTCCACACTGGTGACCCAAGACGTATTATGGAACATGAGGCAAGAACCCCCGAGCCGGCCTGGTCGGGAAGCCCCAGCGATGCAGCAGCCATCCCACAGACAGCCCGGACTGGAGCCCCCAGCAATGCATGTGCAGTTTCAGTCAAGCTACCAGACTTCTGGCAGCACAACCCGCGCTCTTGGTTCCACCACACCGAGGCCCAGTTCGCCCTCCTGGGAGTAACGGCAGACGACACCAGATTCTACCATGTGGTCGCAGCGCTGGACGCCCGCACAGCTCAGCAGGTAGCGAGCCTGCTCGATCAGCCACCAGCCCGCAAGAAATAGAAGGCGCTCAAGGCTGCGCTCACCCGGCGCTACACGCTCTTGGAATGTGAGAGAGCGGAGAGGCTCCTGAGACGGACCAAGTTAGGAGCTGGTTCGGCCGTCGACCTGATGGAGAAGATGCTGGCGTTAATGGGCACAGACGACGGGCACTTTCTGTTTGCCCACCTTTTCCTCCGGAACCTTCCAACAGAGGCGAGAGCGGTTCTGACCAATTCGCCGTTGCTGGCCGTGCGTGACTACCGTGCACTAGCCCAGGAGGTAGACAGGATCATCCTCACCACCAGGGCGATCACAGTCAACGCGGCGGCGGCAGAGCCCAGCGAGACGACCAGAGGAGGCGAGGAGCCACCGACGGCAGCAGCAGCGGGGGCCAAGGAGCGCCAGAGAGACACGCTCTGTTTCTACCACCGCCGCTTCGGAGAGAACGCACGCAGATGTGCGCCACCGTGCCAATTCAAGTGCTCGGGAAACTCCAAAGCCGGAGGTTGGTAGCAGCTGTGACCGTCAGTGAAGAGAACAAGCTGCTCTACATGATGGACGTGCGCTCGGGGAGGCGTTTTCTCGTGGACACTGGAGCCCAGAAGAGCATCATCCTGCCGACCTACACCAACCGGCTGGCAGGACCTAGCGGCCCCGGGATGTTGGCAGCAAACGGCTCGGAAATTAAGACCTTTGGTGAGAGGACACTGATCTTATCTCTACACGGCCGTACATACGAGTGGACTTTTGTCGTAGCAACACTGAATTACCATATCCTGGGGGCTGATTTTCTGTGTGCACATGGTTTACTGGTTGATGTTGCTAACAGGCGCCTGGTTAATGCACTGTCCTTTGACTCTCTCCCCTGTATAGCTCGAGCGACCCAGCCAACAGCACAAGCCAACGTCACAGCTACAGGCGGTAAGTTCCACGCACTGCTCACTCAGTTCCCGGCATTCACGGTCCCGACGTTTTCAGCGGCCATCGCTAAACACGGGGTGGAGCACTTTATCACCACCACCGGGCCGCCTGTTTTTGCAAGACCTCGGTGCTTGGACGCAGCTAAACTGGCCATAGCGCGCGAGTAGTTCGCCAACCTGGAAAGGCTGGGCATCATCAGGCGTTCGAACAGCCCATGGGCATCCCCGCTACACATAGTCCCTAAGGCTGAGGGATCGTGGCGACCGTGTGGTGATTTCCGCAGGTTGAACAACGCCACAGCGCACGACCGCTACCCGATTCCCCACATACAGGATTTTTCCGTTCACCTCGCCGGAGCACGTATTTTTTCTAAAATAGACCTGGTTCGCGGTTACCACCAGGTCCCAGTGCGCGCGGAGGACGTACCCAAAACAGCGGTAATAACTCCGTTCGGTTTATTCGAGTTCCTGTGCATGCCATTCGGGTTAAAAGGCGCGGCACAGACATTCCAGCGCATGATGGATGCAGTGCTGCGCGATCTCCCGTTCGTGTTTGTCTACCTGGACGATATCCTGGTAGCCGGTGCGTCCGAAGACGAACACGAAACCCACCTCATGACGGTTTTCCGGAGGTTGGAGGAGACGGGTTAATAATCAACCCGGCGAAATGCCAGTTCGGCATGACGGAGATTGATTTTTTGGGGCACCGCGTCTCTCTGGAAGGAGCGATCCCGTTGCCCGACAAAGTGCACGCCATGGCGGATTTTCCCCGGCCTCAGACGGTCAGGGCGCTGAAGGAATTTTTGGGGATGGTGAACTTTTATAACCGTTTCCTTCCCTGCACGGCGCAGCTCATGCAACCATTGTACGCCGCGCTCAAGAGACAGAAACTCGGGGATGGGGTCAAATGGACCCCGGAGCGAGAGCGGGCGTTCTCGGAGGTTAAAGCAGCCCTGGCAAATGCCGCACTGCTGGCGCATCCGGACCCGGCGGCCCAGATAGTGTTCACTACCGACGCTTCAGACGTGGCCAAAGGGGCTCTCGTAGAGCAGCGCGTCGCCGGGGCTTGGCAGCCGCTCGCTTTTTTCAGCAGAACTTTGCGCGACAGCGAACGTAAATACAGCGCGTTCGACAGGGAATTACTGGCCCTCCACCTGGCCATACGCCACTTCCAGTTCTGGCTGGAAGGGCGCAGCTTCACCGCGTTCGTAGACCACAAGCCACTAACGTTCGCGATGGCCAAGGTTTCAGAACCGTGGTCGGGCTGGCAGCAGAGACAGCTGGCCGCGATCTCAGAGTTTACTACCGATATTCAGCATGTGTCAGGTAAACTGAATGTGGTGGCGGACTGCCTCTCGCGCGCCGTGGTGGCCCCGGTCTACATGGGGATAGATTATGCAGCCATGGCTGCGGAGCAGATTAGCGATGCAGACGTGCGCGCGCTCCAGTCTGGACCAACGAGGTTAAGGCTGGAGAGCAGGGTGCTGCAAGACGGCATGCCCCCCCCCTAATCTACGATGTCTCCACGGGACACCCGCATCCGGTGGTCCCGGTTGCGTGGCACCGCCGCGTGTTTGAGTCGGTTCACACTCTGGCGCACCCAGGAGCGTTTTGGAGTCCCGTCGGACATTACGTCCGACAGGGGCCCTCAATTTGTTTCCGAACTCTGGTCCGCGATGGCCCGGAGCCTGGGGGTTGCAATTCATCGTACAACCGCATACAACCCACAGGCCAACAGGTTATGCGAGCGCTTTCATAGATCACTGAAAGCAGCACTCAGGGCTTCACTGACAGAAGCCATCAGTGAAGTTTTATTGGGGTTGCTCTCCGCGCCAAAAGAGGATTTGGAAGCTTCTCCGGCAGAGCTTGTTTTTGCGCAGCCCCTACGGCTGCCCGGGGAATTTCTGCCAGATAATCCCGCGCCGGACAGCTGCCCGTCTCAGCTTTTGCAGCGTGGCGCAAACACAGGCACACTGCCGGGCCCGGCCCACCACTGTTTTCTGCGTGTTTTCGTGCCTAAAATTTTGAAGAACGCGGAGTTCGTGTTCGTCAGACACGACGCCCACCGCCCTCCATTGCGCCCACCGTATGATGTACCGTTCAGAGTGTTGGAAACAGGGGATAAGCATTTTTTGCTAGACTTGGGGGGTAGACGGGAGAAAATTGGTATAGACAGACTCAAACCCGCCTTTGTAGCAGCGGACGAGCAAGTGCTGTTGGCTAGGGCCCCTCGGCGTGGAAGACCCCTACGGAGAGCTCCCCAGGGAAGCGATCCACCAGAGCAGCCACACGGACAGAGCGAAGTTTCCCCCCCCCCCCCCCTCGCCACGGCTCACCAGCAGTCAGACATACTCCCAGCAGCCCTCCACTGGCACAGCAGCGCCACGGAGGCGGTTAACCCCAGTTACAGCAGATATGGGAGGAGACTGAAGTAAAAACAGCGTGTGGACTGACTGATGTTCTGTCTTAAGATGCTGGGGGGGGGGGTGGTATAGGACCTGGGGGAAGTCAGATTATTTAGCACCTCAGACAGACAGTGAATAAGCATGGGAGAACAATGCCCAGGGAGTTCCTGGGCATATAGCCACAAGAAGCCAGAGACATAGGGGGTTGAAGGCAGTGTAATGTAAATGTCATGCTGTGTGATGAGAAACTTCCATGTAAATGTGTGAAGAGTGACTTGGGTAAAAGAGGAGAGAGCTTGCTGTAATGTTTCATTCTGTTCCGTGCTTGAGAGATGTGAAGTGTGTAAAAAAACCGTCTGCCATGAATCTGCCTCTTATTTCACACACTCCACAATGTCTCTGTACATTTGTCCATTCATCTTTCCTTCAATTACATGAAGTCTGCCTGTACCATGTGCTGAAAAACACCCCCACACCATGATGGGATGTGCAGTGCCATTTCTCCACACATGCTGTGTGTTATGGCATCCAAAAAATTCAATTTTGGTCTCATCTGACCACACTATATTCTCCCAGTATTTTACTGGCTTGTCCAAATGTTGTGCAGCAAATTTTAAATGAATTTCAACATGCTTTTTCTTCAGCAATACAGTCTTGTGAGGTGAGCGGGCATAGAGCCCATGTTAGTTCAGTGCATTACTTATTGTTTTCTTAGAAACAGCAGTACCTGCTAACTCCAGGTCTTTCTGAAACTCTCCATAAGTGGTCTTTGGCTCTTGGATAACTCTTCTGATAATTCTTTTGACTGTTCTGTAAGAAATCTTGCGAGGAACTCCTGGTCGTGGTCAGTTTATGGTAAAATGATGTCCTTTCCACTTCCGAATGATGGCTCCAATAGTGCTCACTGGAACATTCAGCAGTTTAGAAATGCATCTGTAACCAATGCCATCATTATGTTTTGCAGCAATAAGGTTACGGAGGTCTAGAGAGATCTCTTTGCTTCTACCCATCATGAGTTCTTTGTGGTGTGACAATCTGATATTCACAAACCTTTTTATGGGCTATCAGGACTTAACCAGCTGAAATTAATTTGCATTGATGGGGGATGGGATGGCTTCCCAAATTCTGATGGAGTTCAGCTGGTATCTTGGCTTTCTATGCCTTTTTGCACCTCTTTTTCTTCATGTGTGAAATACTTATTCCCTGTGTTATTCCACTTTACTAAATATAACTTGTTTTGTGAACACAGTTGCGTTGATTTCTTTGTATGTATGGATTACTTGGGTCGTTAATGATATCTGGTGAAAAATCTCAGTTCAGTGACTCCATCAGAAATATTTTTAATGAGAAAAATGATGTTGTAGGGAACCCACTCAGTAGTTACTCAGCAGTTTTCCCTCAGACTGAAGAGGCAGATCAAAGGTGGAGAGTGGGGGAGTGATAGGTTAATGCAGCACCCCAGGTAGCAGAGAAGTATTAGTGCTGTGATATAAAAGAGAGTGCCTGCAACCTGGTGGGAAGTTTTCTGATTCTGGTGAATGTGAGAGAGAGTGGAATGAAGTTTCATCTGCTTGGAAAAGTTCGGCCTGGTTATTTCTCTCCACACAATGTGTTTACTTATTTTGGCTGTTGTATCTACCCAGAGGTTTGATTTGTTTAATGATTCACTCCTGCGAGGCTGTCTCTTAATCATTGCTGCACACATATCATCACATTAGAAGCCTTCATACGCATACCCAAGTGGGTAACTGATTCACAAGCTCAAGCAGGAGACTGAAAACACTGTGACAGACATCAAATTCTAATTTTCCTTGTTTGCGTTCGAGAATCTAAGGTGGTAAATGAATGCAGTCATAAAGCACAGAATATTCGTGTATTATTTCACCCATGTGTTTCATTGTGAAGCCGAAACAACAGACGTGAGTCATCATTGTGCATGAGAACTGTCAAGCTAAAACTGTTAGGTGAGGAAATTGAGAGGGATCAGTGGGTATTCAGGGAACACTGTTTGACTCATTCTTCCTACTTTGAGACACATTTACGAGGCAGAGGCAAACTGAGGTGTTGTATCCGAGGAGAGGGGCTGGCAGAGCGAGCAGCCCGGCTGACTATGTATGGATCATATCCCTCGTACAGACCCTTCCTCTCTTTGGGACTGGACAGATCAAGAAGTCTCTGGCTGGCTACATAATTGATGGCAGCCTTGGAGACTGGCCAGTATACCGGGCGATCTCCTTTGAATTCGGGGTGGTCATGCTTCGGGGCTGGGAAGACAAATAATGACGATGTAAGTTAAAAAAAAAAAAAAAAACACAACAAAAAACTATAGGAAATAATAGAAATGATGGAATATCCAATCATCAAAATAGCTTGATTAGAAAGACGGACTTACTGGCAAGCAGCTCTACCTGCGCAGATGCTTTGGGCATGGCTGCAGGTTTAAGCTTGTGGCAGGAATTCTCCACAACCTGCTTTGTTTTTGGTTGCGCAAGCTGGCAAATACGTGTAGAAGCAACAGCTGTCTGCGTTCCTCTGCTCAGCTACAATTTATGGCAACAGAATTTATTAAAACATACAAAAAAAATACAGGCTGCTATCACACAAATATACAGGGCAAACATTCCAGCTATTGAGAAGTTCACATTTTGTTTTACTGGATGAAATGACAGTTTGTTATTACACTTCATATTTAATTCAGAATCAATTTTGATATCTTTGATGGTCCTATGGATTTTTAGCCAGTACTACAGTCAAGCCAAAGGTAATAACTTGAAAAGGTGGTTAATATCCCATCAAACTATGTTGATATAAATCTTGTATTAATATGAATGGACAGATGTCAGCATATTTATGAGAGATAAAGCAAACATGAAGCCCATTTTTAGTCTTGACTGTTGTATTGCTTCAGAGTGATTCATTTCATATGAGCTTAACGATAGATGTGGTATTTGGCCCACACAATATTTCTCACAGCTGAGTCACTAATTTATGAATTACCATTGTTAGAATGTTATAAGCATTTATCTCACATCACAACTGTACCTTTGTAAAGCTTCCCTGAGCTGGTCACATGACTGCATGCTGCTACTCTATTTTTGGTTTTAGTATCTCAGAGAATGGCAGCAGTGGTGTATTCAATTCAATTCAACTTTATTTATATAGCGCTATTTCACAACAACAGTCATAGCACTTTCAACTGTAGGGGAAACCCCCACAGTTGCAGAAAGATCCCAGCAATCAGGTGATCCCCTGTGAGCAAGCGTTTGGCGATGGTGGAGAGGAAAAACTCCCTTTTAACAGGAAGAAACTTCCAGCAGAACCAGGCTCAGGGAGGGGCCTACTGCGACTGGCTGGGGGGTGGGGGGATAGAGAAGAAGAAGAAAAGAACAGACATGTAGAGAGCAAACAGCACGACGGGGACTCAATCTATGGGAGAGAACAAACAGATGTTAATGACCAGCAAAAATATTTCATTGAGAGTGAAGAAAGGAGTGAAGCCCAGTGCATTGTTGGAGGTTCCCCAGCTGTCTAAACCTATTAGCAGCATAACTAAGGGAGGGTTCAGGGCACATGATCCCTCACTAATTATAGGCTGTATCAAAAAGGAAGGTTTTAACCCCATTCTTAAAAACAGAGATTGAGTCTGACTCCCGAATCCAGATTGGCAGCTGGCTCCACAGGAGAGGAGCTTGACTACTGAAGGCTCTGCCCCCCATTGTACTTTTGGAGATTCTAGGTATTACAAATAATCCTGCATTTTGAGAGCATAGTGCTCTGTTAGGATAATAGGGTAGTAGCAGATCTTTTAAATAAAAAGGGGCCTGATTAGTTGGAGCTTTGTCAGTGAGGAGAAGGGTTTTAAACTTAATTCTAAACTCTATGGGAAGCCAATGAAGGGAGGCCAGAACCGGAGAGATATGATCTCTCTTTCTAGTACCTGTTAAAACACTTGCTGCAGCATCTTGGATCAGCTGAAGACTTTTTAAAGATGTTTTAAGACAACCTGATAATAAAGGGTTACAATAATCTAATCTAGAGCTAACAAAAGCATGGATCAGTTTCTTAGCATCACTCTGAGACAAGATGCTCGTAATCCTGACAATATTATGCAAATGATACAAGGCAGCCTTAGAAACAAGTTTAATATGTGACTTGAAAAACAGATCTTGATCAAAAATAACTCCAAGGTTCCTCACAGAACTAAGAGAAAGAGTAACCTCATCCAAACTAAGAGTTTGATTTGGAAAGGTATTTCTTAGGATTTTTGGACCAACTAGAATGACTTCAATCTTATCTGAATTTAATAGCAGGAAATTACAAGTCATCCAAGCTTTGACTTCCTTAAGACAGGCCTCTAACTTGGCTAATTGATTACTATCATCTGGCTTCATTGACAGGTATAATTGTGTTTCATCTGCATAACAATGAAAAAGTATACAGTGCTTTCTAATAATGTTGCCTATGGGAAGCATATATAAACTAAAAAGAATAGGGTCTCGAACAGATCCCTGTGGAACTCTGTGACTGAGCTTTGAGTTGGAAGAAAACTCATTATTGACATGAACAAACTGGAACCTATCAGAAAAATACGATCTAAACCACTGCAAAGAAGTTTCATTAAGTCCAACATGGTGTTCTAATCTATTAAGTAGAATATTATGATCTATGGTATCAAAAGCTGCACTAAGGTCTAAAAGGACAAGTACAGAAACAAATCCATTATCAGATGTGATAAGGAGGTCATTAGTGACCTTCACTAAAGCTGTTTCAGTACTATGATGGATTCTAAACCCAGATTGAAGCTCTTCAAATAAACCATTTCCCTGCAAGTGGTCAAATAATTGCGTAGCAACAACTCTAAGATTTTTGAAATGAAAGGCAGATTAGAGATTGGTCTATAGTTAGCTAAAACTCCTGGATCCAGCGTTGGCTTTTTGAATAAGGGTTTAATTACAGCAGTTTTAAAAGCCTGTGGTACATGGCCTAATGTTAATGAAGAACTGATTATTTGAAGAATAGAGCTACCAATAAATAAGAAGACTTCTCTAAATAATCTGGTAGGAATAGGGTCTTAAAGACAAGTTGAAGGCTTGGATGAGGAAATTATTTTATTTAATTCTAAAAGGTCAATTGGAGTAAACTCATCCAAACAGATATCAGTTGAAGGAGCTGTAGCAGTTACTGTATTTAAGTTAACGGTGGGAAGAATCTGACTGGTTTTATCTCTGATAGATGTAATTTTATGATTGAAAAAGTTCATGGAGTCCTGACTAGTAAGCTCTAAGGGAATGCTAGGATTGACAGAGGCCTGACTCTTTGTCAGCCTGGCTACTGTGCTGAAAAGAAACCTGGGATTATTCTTGTTCTCTTCTATTAATGCAGAATAATAACTTGTTCTAGCTTTCCTCAGACATTTTTTATAAATTAGAAGATGATTTCCCCAAGCTAAATAGATTTCATCTAATTTAGTGGAGCGCCATTTTCTTTGTAACTGACGAGTCTTCTGTGTGGAACCAAGGAGTTAGAAATCTCTGATTAGACTTTTTCTTTTTTAAAGGTGCCACCATGACTAGAGTCTGATGCAGAGAAGCTGTAACACCATCTACCATGCTATCAATTACAGAAGGAGCAAGCTCTCCATAGTTTATTTCCATTGTGTTGACACATGGCATAGAGGAAACAATCTGCTTAAATTTGGTAACAGCATCATCTGAGAGGCATCTATTGTAGTAATATTTTTCTTTAGGAGCCAAATAGTCAGAAATAGTAAAATCAAAGATTAACAGACAATGGTCTGATAGTACAGGGTTATGAGGAGACACTACCAGATTTTCTATTTCTATGCCATATGTCAGAACATTCTATTCTTGAGGGTTCGTGGGAGTTTGCCCAACCAGTTTACATGTGTTTTGTGGACTTGGAGAAGGCATTTGACCGCGTCCCTCGTGGATTTTTGTGGGGGGTGCTTCGGGAGTATGGGGTATCGGGCTTGTTGTTACGAGCTATTCGGTCTCTGTACGACCGTTGTGAGAGTTTAGTTCGCATTGCCAACACTCGGTCGGAGTCATTCCCAGTGAGAGTTGGACTCCGCCAGGGCTGCCCTTTGTCACCGGTCCTGTTCATAATTTTTATGGACAGGATTTCTAGGCGCAGCCAGGGAATGGAGGGTGTCATGCTTGGTGACCACAGGATCTCATCTCTGTTGTTTGCAGATGATGTTGTCCTGTTGGCTTCATCCAGCAATGACCTACAGCTCTTGCTGGGACGGTTTGCCGCTGAGTGTGAAGCGGCTGGGATGAGAATCAGCACCTCCAAGTCCGAGTCCATGGTCCTCAGCCGGAAAAAGGTGGATTGTCCTCTCCGGGTTGGGGACAGGCTCCTGCCCCAAGTGGAGGAGTTTAAGTATCTTGGGGTCTTGTTCACGAGTGAGGGGAAAATGGAGCGAGAGATCGACAGACGGATTGGAGCAGCATCTGCAGTGATGCGGACGTTGTACCGGTCTGTTGTGGTGAAGAGGGAGCTTAGTTCTAAGGCAAAGCTGTCGATTTACCAGTCAATCTACGTTCCTACTCTCACCTATGGTCACGAGCTTTGGGTAATGACCGAAAGAACGAGATCGCGGATACAAGCGGCTGAAATGAGCTTTCTCCGTAGGATTGCTGGACTCACCCTCAGAGATAGGGTGAGGAGCTCAGTCATCCGGGAGAGGCTCAGAGTAGAACCGCTGCTCCTCCACATTGAAAGGAGTCAGTTGAGGTGGTATGGGCATCTGATTAGGATGCCTCCTGGACGCCTCCCACTTGAGGTGTTTCAGGCACGTCCCACTGGGAGGAGACCCCGGGGCAGACCCAGGACTCGGTGGAGAGACTATGTCTCCCAGCTAGTCTGGGAACGCCTTGGTATCCCCTCTGAAGAGCTGGAGCAGGTGGCTGGGGAGAGGGAAGTCTGGGCTTCTCTGCTTGAACTGCTGCCTCCGCGACCCGGACCTCCGGAAAAGCGGTAGAAGATGGATGGATGGATGGATGGATGGATGGATGGATGTCAGAACAAGATCCAGTGTGTGGTGGAGATAATGGGTAGAATTTCCTACTTTCTGAGAAAACCCCATCGAGTCTAAAATTGAATTGAATGCCATATTAAGGTAATCACTATCTACATCTACATGTATATTAAAGTCCCCTACTATAATTATTCTACCTGATTTCAGCACTAAATATGCTAAGAATTTGGCAAATTCAGATAAAAACTGAGTAGGTTGAGGGAGGACGATACACTATGGCGAATAAAATTGGGTTTAACCTCAAATTGCTAAAATGCCCAATACTGAGGACCAGGCCCTCAAATGAATTATAACATGTTTTTTGCTTTACATTAACTAGTAATTTGGAATGGAAAATTGTTGCTCCTTCTCCTCCATGACCAGAACTTCTGGGATTTTGACAGTTTAAATAACCAGAGGGAGTTGATTCATTTAAACCAGGGGTTCTCAAAGTTTTGATGGGTGAGGGCCAATTTGGGAATCCAAAGTTGAACCGAGGGCCACCAAAGGGACGGAGGCAAAAAAAAAAAAAAGACTGAAAATTCAATTCCATTTGTAATCCTTTTAATTATCAGATTTAATTAGTTTGGGTAAACTAATTACTAATTATTTGGGTAGTTTGCTGGAGGTTTCTTCCTGTTAAAAGGGAGTTTTTCCTCTCCACCGTCGCCAAGTGCTTGCTCACAGGGGATCGCCTGATTGCTGGGGTCTTTCTGCAACTGTGGGGGTCCTCCCTACAGTTGATAGTGCTATGAGATGACTGTTGTTGTGAAATGGCGCTATATAAATAAAGTTGAATTGAATTGAATTGAATTGAATTAAAGTCATATTAACAGTAAGAAATTGGGACTGATGAAAATACAATTTTAGTGTCAACATACCTTTTAACTGCAGTGTGATTTGTGGTGCTGTTTTCGGTTGGCCACGAGTCCTCTGAAGTCTGGCTCCATCTCCGTCGTCGCGATGCGAAGGACTGCATGTAGGTGGGCATCTGTCATCCTGGATCTCAGCTTAGACTTGTTGATGGCCATGGTGGAGAAGGTCTTTTCACAGATGTAGGTGCTTCCGAATAAAGACGCCATTCTGACAGCATGTTGACGAAGAGCAGGGAATGTGGATGGGGAAAGTCCTTTGTAGAACTCGATCAGACTCTTGTCACGATATGCAGCTCTGGCCTCGGAGCTTTCCTGTAGGCCGATGAGCTCAAACTGCATGTCTGCAGGCACTGCCTCGGGCACACATGAGAAGGGATTTTGGAAAAGGTTGAAATCACCCTCGTGGTCCCTGAAGTCAGAGAATCGGTGGTCGAACTCGTCTCGAAGCTTTTCGATGAGGCCATGGTTCTTCTCTGAACGCAGGTGACGCAAAACTTCACTCCCGTCCGTGTCTGGGTCATCTACCAGCGCCCTGCAGGCAGGGAAATGAGCGAGATCTCCTTCTCTGAGCTGTCCCTGGAGCAGTTGGAGTTTTCGCTGGAAAGCTTTCACGTTGTCAAAAAGTGTGGAAATGAGTTTTCCATGGCCTTGCAGCTTCAGATTGAGATCGCTCAGACAATTATTCAGGTCGGCGAGGAAGGCTAGGTCACAGAGCCATTTGCTGTCCGTTAACTCAGTCACGTCTTGTCCTTTTGCCTGCATGAACTCGCAAATTTCTTTTCTCAGGTTAAAAAAACGTTTCAGTGTGGCACCTCTGCTCAGCCACCGGACGGCAGTGAAGTAAATGACGTCTCCAAAATCTGCCTCTGACTGCGCCAAAAAGGTTTTAAATTGGCGATGGTTCAGACCTCTGGACTTCAGGTAATTAACTGTCTTCACAACTACGGCCATGACGTGTTTCATTTCTAGCGTCTGAGCAGCGAGGGCTTCTTGGTGAATTATGCAGTGGTAGCTGACTGGTTTCTTACCACCGCTGTTCACCACTTTCTCAGCCAGCAGCGACACTGCACCTGTCCTACTCCCAATCATTGCTGGTGCTCCGTCTGTCGTGACACCGACCAAGGATGCCAGGTTAACATTGTGTGTGTCCAGACTGCGATACACTGCTTCGCAAATATCCACTCCCTTCGTTGTGTCTTTCATACTCTCCATACTCAGTAGCTCCTCGCCGACGTCAAAATTCTCAGTGACAGTTTGGATGAAAATCAACAGTTGGGCAGTGTCGGAAATATCCGTGCTTTCATCCAGTGCGATGGAAAACGCTCCCTTTTCTAGTCCCTCCACACGTATCGCCAGTTGGTCCTTCAAATCATTTGCCAGATCTTCGATTCGTCTTGTGACTGTGTCATTCGACAAACTTACGTCACGGAACTTTGTTTTTTGGTCTGGGCATACACGCTCTGCCACTTTTAGCATACAGTCTCGAACAAATTCTCCGTCACTAAACGGCTTGCCCCGTTTAGCTATTTCATGAGCTACCACATAGCTAGCCTCTGTTACTGCTTCGCTGGTTTTTGAAAATTGCGTGAAGACTGACTGTTGTGCTGTGTAGCCCCTTTTAAGTTGTTCCATCTTTGTGGTGCGATCCTTGCCACTGAATTTTTCATAATTTTTGTGTTTTGTTTCGTAATGGCGCCTGATGTTAAAGTCTTTTCGCACTGCGATTACCTGTCTGCAGATGAGGCATACAACTTTATCTGACCCGTGAGGTTCAACGAAGTAGTCCAAAGTCCATTTTCCCTGAAACTGCCTTTTTTCCTCGCTGACAGTTCTCGGTTTCCTCGAGTGAGCGGTCTCCATCTCTGCCTCTTTCTCTCGCTGATCCATCTTTATTTCCACACTTCGACTTCCACAAGCACTAATATTTATTTCTTATTCTTCTTCTGACTCAAAATGGTGCTCCGAAACCGTTGCCAACCAACACTTTTGCACTGTGCGCTGAACGTTCCATCTCCCATAATACAATTGGACTAGCTGCTGCAATGAAGTGATCGCAAGGTCGACAACACATGTAATTACGGCTTGTGCCTACAGATGGCGCCAAAGACCACTAAACGTAGATGTGTATCGGAATTTTTCCAAAGCAATTAGTTCAGATCATATATTGGTTAAGACGTTAACAGATTGGCCGCGGGCCGCCAGAAATGTTTTCGCGGGCCGCCATTGGCACGGGGGCCGCACTTTGAGAAACATTGATTTAAACCAATATAATCCTCTTGCCCTAACCAAGTCTCTGTAAGAGATATTAAATCAATCTGATGATCAATTAACAGATCATGGACTAGCAGAGACTTTGGAGTTAGAGAGGTTTTAGTAGTAGTGGTCAAGTATCCACCACGAGGTTGAGTGTTCATGCCCTGACCAGGTTATACCATAGAACATGTAAAAATGCTACTTCCTACCTTCTAGCATTGCGCTCAGCATAAAAAAAACAAAAGGGAAATTAAAGGTGACACGCACCTGCCAAGGGACCTCACCACCACTATAGCTTACACCTTGGACCCAGGGGGTCCGTAAGAGAACGTTCAGGGCACCATGGGAACTTGTCTAATTTCACTTCTTATTGGTCCAAAAAATTGCAAACAACTTGCTGCTGTTGTGCAGTAGTGCCTGCAGTGGTTCCTCCATGTCAGCAGGTGGTAGCATAAACACAATTCCTCCTATTCTTCTTTCTCCTTTTGACAGAAAACTTGCCCATGGACAGGTGGGGACCACCCCCACAGCAGCCCTGTATCTGCCGTGGAAATAAAAAAACCAAACAAACAAAAAAAAACAACACACCACCACAACACTATCCGTATGGGGGAAATGTCATCACCTCCCCCAAAAACCTCATCCTGATATCGACTGGCCGCAGCACCAGACAAGTGGTGGACAACAGTCATGGAGGTCTTGTACCAAGAACAGCATGTCTGCTGTGAAAAGAACCCTCTTGGTGGGAGCTTGTGTCTCTGGTAAGTGGCCGTCTCATTTTCAAACTGATTCACTCTCCTGGCAACGGAGGAACACCAATGCTGAAAGCATCAAGTGAACTCCTGGCCCAAGCTGAACATAATCCAACTCGTGTGCACTTGTGTCACCCTGAGCAAATGCGCATGTTTTCGTCTTTCCATTGACTTTGTATGTAATCACTCTGTGTTTAACACCTAGTAGAAACAAATTACAAGACTGCCCAGTACAACTACAGAGTGACCTGTGGCTACTGAGCAGCTCCGCGGGAGCAGTTGGGGTTAAGTACCTTGCTCAAGGGCATCACAGTGCGGTTAATTAGGGTGGGGCAAACACTGCTTTATGATCTGTCCCACCCAGATATGATCCTGCCGGTCCAGGGACTGAACCGGTCACCAGTCCGCATCCCTAAGCATTAGGCCACCAGTGCCCCATAAATAAAAAGTTGAATGAAAAATTTTATATATTAGATTGGTGGGGTCCCATGGGATTTTTTCAATGTAAAAAGGGTTCTATGGCTCAAAAAAGGTTGAAAAACACTGGTTTACACTACTTGCATCAGCTGTGTGGCCAAAGATCACAGAACTAGAAATGCATCACATCGTGTGGGAAGAACTTTAACTTAATAGTACCCAAGAAAGGATGTGTGTTTTTACATCTGATTCCTCCTGCATGCTGTACAGACATGGACAAAATTGTTGGTACCCCTCTGTTAATGAAAGAAAAACCCACAATGGTCACAGAAATAACTTGAATCTGACAAAAGTGGTAATAAATAAAAATTCTATGAAAATTAACCAATGAAAATCAGACAATGCTTTTGAATTGTGGTTCAACAGAATTATTTTAAAAAACAAACTCATGAAACACGCCTGGACAAAAATGATGGTACCCTTAACTTAATATTTTAGTTGCACAACCTTTTGAGGCAATCACTGCAATCAAACGATTTCTGTAACTGTCAATGAGACTTCTGCACCTCTCAGCAGGTATTTTGGCCCACTCCTCATGAGCAAACTGCTCCAGTTGTCTCAGGTTTGAAGGGTGCCTTCTCCAGACGGCATGTTTCAGTTCCTTCCACAGATGTTCAATAGGATTTAGATCAGGGCTCATAGAAGGCCACTTTAGAATAGTCCAATGTTTCACTCTTAGCCATTCTTGGGTGTTTTTAGCTGTGTGTTTTGGGTCATTATCCTGTTGCAAGACCCATGACCTGCGACTGAGACCAAGCTGTCTGACACTGGGCAGCACATTTCTCTCTAGAATACCTTGATAGTCTTGAGATTTCATTGTATCCTGCACAGATTCAAGACACCCTGTGCCAGATGCAGCAAAGCAGCCCTAGAACATAACAGAACCTCCTCCATGTTTCACAGTAGGGACAGTAGTTCCTTTCTTGGTATGCTTCATTTTTGCGTCTGTGAACATAGAGCTGATGTGCCTTGCCAAAACGTTCCAGTTTTGTCTCGTCTGTCCATGGGACATTCTCCCAGAAGCTTTGTGGCTTGTCAACATGCAGTTTGGCAAATTCCAGTCTGGCTTTTTTATGATTTGTTTTCAACAGCGGTGTCTTCCTTGGTTGTCTCCCATGAAGTCCACTTTGGCTCAAACAACGATGGATGGTGCGATCTGACACTGATGTACCTTGACCTTGGAGTTCACCATGAATGTGTTTAGAGGTTGTTCTGGGCTCTTTTGTTACCATTCGTATTATCAGTCTCCTCCTGCAGCCACGTCCAGGGAGGTTGGCTACAGTCCCGTGGATCTTAAATTTCTGAATAATATGTGCAACTGTAGTCACAGGAACATCAAGCTGCTTGGAGATGGTCTTATAGCCTTTACCTTTAACATGCTTGTCTATAATTTTCTTTCTAATCTCCTGAGACAACTCTCTCTTTTGCTTCCTGTGGTCTATGCTTAGTGTGGTACACACCATGTCAACAAACAGCACAGTGACTACTTGTTACCCTTTAAATAGGCCGACTGACTGATTACAAGTTGTGTAATCATCTGTAATGTTAATTAGAGGACACATCTTGGTTGAACATGTCCCTATGGTCAGATTATTTTCATTCTTTTCTAGGGGTACCATCATTGTTGTCCAGGCCTGGTTTTTTAAAGTAATTCTGTTGAACCACAATTCAAAAGCATTGTCTGATTTTCAATGGTTAATTTTCATAGAATTTTTATTTATTACCACTTTTGTCAGATTCAAGTCATTTCTGTGACCACTGTGGGTTTTTCTTTCATTAACAGAGGGGTACCAACAATTTTGTCCACGTCTGTATATTATTTATTATGGTACAGAGATGTTTGAGGTGTAAATATGACATTTTTAACATTTATTCACTGCAAAAGAGATGTATGAAACCGTAAAACATCAGCTGGATTCAGCTTTGCTGTCAGGAAACCACATTGGACTAGGCACTCATCTATGTACAAACACGTAACTGTAAGCTCTGTTGTCAAACTTTGCAAACATCAAACAGAATGGCTTTAATAAAATACTTGGCAGTGGGTAAGCGTAATCTCTTAATTTTTCACACGCTTAGTACTTTCTCAGGAAGTGAAGTGTGTTACTCACCAGCATCGGCAGCAAATGGTCTGCCTGCCAGCCAGCTGCTGGGGCCCGAGGTTGTGACAGAACACACAACCGTTTTGAGGGAAGCGCCCTGAGAGCACATTCACTGACCTTCCATATAGGAGAAACTCTGAGGAAGGAAAACAGCATACAACTGAAAATGAAAACAAATGCTGCAAGTTAAAAAAAAAAAAAAAATCCAACCTAAACCATTTACTGTCCTTGGTTGAGTCTCTGATGTCATTTTGCCACCTGTAAAGTATTTATGGATGACTGATATTTTTACACACGGACTCTACTTGAGTGAATTTCATAACAGCTCAAGCTATAATACTTATGTTTCTTATCCTGGACTATGGCCTGCTCTTCCTTCAGCAACTTGCTTGAACAAGTTATTCCCTTACACTCTGTCAACTCAGTACAACTTTATGGGAAATGCTGAGAATTTCCCATACAGTTGTACTGAGTTTCCCTCCTTTGGGGATTATCTTCATAAAATCCATTCCTATACAAGACTACTGGTATGCAAAAAATGACAGGATGCTCCAGATATTTTTGTCAAGTATAAAAAGATGAACACAAAAATGTGTGTAGTAGGATTAGTCATTGTACTTACATGTCTTGAGTGCTTATTTTTTTACTTATGCACAAATCTGACCAGCGAGGAGTTAAACCTGTTGGGAGACTAAACTGTGAAAAGGAGTTTTGCAACTAAACAAATAGTAAATGGTGACAAGGACATACAAATTTTGGTGGAAGATCCAGTCCTTGGTGGTGGCAGCTTATCCAGCCAGTAAAGAGATTTACTGGAAAATAAAAGAAAAGCCTGTTCAGGAAAACAGCCACACACAGACAGATGAGAATTTGTAAAGAATGAGTCAGGCCTACCGGTCTGGATATCTGAGTTGTTCCAGTTTTGGTCGAGCCAGCTGCTTTACTCGAGTCTCCATGGAAACACTCCATGAAAAACACAATTATGACATTGGTGCTAAAATGATCCAATTATCCTACAGTCAGTCATAACAACACTGACATTACTTGACTGCATAATCTTATGTATATCAGAGACAACTCAACTGTAGTTATAATGTAACAACAGACCATATGGAGGTTGAAAGTTAAACAAAAACAAAAACACAACATGCTGGGTTAAATCAAGTTTTTCAGAACTGACCAGGCCTGATTACACAACATAACAAAAATATTTTTTTTAAGTTGTCTGTGTTTTTTCAACTGACTTATGACAATTTTCCACCGCTGAATCTGAAAATGACATCTGTTTCTCTTGATCTGGTCAGGTTTTTATGCTAAGTTGTAAGCAGTTGTACAGCAGTTGTACAGTTGTACTGTAAATTGAATAGTAGACATTGATAAAGGTAAGTACATGTAAATTGAATGTTACATCATCATTGTTCAAAATTCAGAGAATTTCAAGAAATAAAAAAAAGAATTTTGCATCATATAAAGCGAAAATACCCGTACATGTAAACAAAAGCGTAAAAAACATGTGGCCATAGTTCAAAAAGTTGACCTGACTGAGCAAAACCAACGTGATTTTTGGATTCAGCACATCAAAATTGTCCTAAATCAGCTAAAAAAAACCAACTTAGACAATAAATTTGGTGTTGACCAGTGTTATCATAAACTGTGCAATTGTAGTTTCAAGAATACATCATTGCTCAAGATGCTTGATAACATCACCACTCACTTCCAACAATTCAAATCGATTAATACTACAAAAAGACATGTTTGTATGAGAATAAACTAAAGAGCAATTGTGACTAACAGACCCCAAACAGTTCATATCATAACTTATTTCAAGAGTGGTAATATGAGCTTGAGTTCTGAACATCCTTGGTCTGAATGTGTCAAAATTTAACCAGCAATGGTAACAAAGCATCCCAGTGTCAGTCAAATTAGGTATTGTACCATGTGTGTATGGTACATTGATCTATAGCAGCAGACAGAAATATCAAAACTCTTTGGATGGGCACATAGTAAGCTTAATGTAAGCCAGGTGAACACCACCCATCCATCCATCTTCTACCACTAATCCAGGGGTCTAGGTCATGGGCACAACAGTCCAAGCAGAGTAGCCCAGACTGCTGTCTGGTTCACACAGCACCACGATTCCTCCTGCATGTGGTGAGCCCACTGGAGGGTAGACCCATGTGGCTCCTTTGGGTACACTGGGTCCTTGATGTAACTTTTTTCCTTGGAGATCTACTGGGCCGCTCTTGGTCTGGCTGTTTACCCAGGACCTACTTGCCTTGGGAGACCCTATCAAGGGCAAGATGCCCCAACAATATTGTTTCTGGGGCCATTAGAGCACTCAAATCCCTCCGCCATGATAAGGTGGTGATTCACAGAGGGGTATAGCAAGCTATATACTAAGAATAAACTAAAGAGCAGTTGTGGCTAACTGACCCTTAACAGCACATATTGCACATTATTCAAAGAGTGGTAATATGAGCTTAACATCGAGTTAGAGTTCTGAACATCCTTGGTCCAAGAGTGTCAAAATTTAACCAGAGATGGCAGTAAACTAAGTGTACCAGTGCTCATCTGGGACAATTATCAACAAAGAGTGTGAATTCATAGTCAAATTAGATATCGTACCATGTGTGTATGGTACATTTATCTATAGTAGTGGATAGAGTTAAGACTTCTTGGATGGGCACATAGTAAGCTTAATGGAAGTGGAATGAATACCAAGATAACTAACCAAATTTGGTGGGGAATGCTGAATATTTCTATTGTACATTTTCTTTTACTTCTTTCGGCTGCTCCCTTTAGGGGTCACCACAGCGGATCATCTGCCTCCATCTCACCCTATCCCATGCATCTTCCTCTGCAACACCAACCCTCTCTATGTCTTCCTTCACTACATCCATGAGTCTTCTCTGTGGCCTTCATCTTTTCCTCCTGCCTGGCAGCTCCATCTTCAACATCCTTTGTCCAGTATATCCACTAACCCTTCTCTGCACATGTCCAAACCATCTCAGCCTTGCCTCTCTTACTTTGTCTCCAAACCGCTCAACTTGAGCTGTCCCTCTGATATACTCATTTCTCATCCTGTCCCTCCTAGTCACTCCCAATGAAAATCTTAGCATCGTCAACTCTGCCACCTCCAGCTCAGCCTCCTGGCTTTTTGTCAGTGCTACCGTCTCCAAACCATACATCATAGCAGGTCTCACTACCGTCTTGTAAATCTTCCCTTTCACTCTTGCTGCTACCCTTCTGTCACAAATCACCCTTGACACTCGTCTCCACCCACTCCACCCTGCCTGCGCTCTCTTCTTCCCCTCTCTTGAAAAATAAATAAATTCATTCATTCTTGTGCATTTTCCATTGCTTTGGATGGTTGACCCCAGGTATTTAAACTCATCTACTTTCATTACCTCTACTCCTTCCATCTTCATCATTACACCTGCCTCCCTCTCATTCACACTCATGTATTCTGTCTTGCTTCTACTGACTTTCAATCCTCTTCCCTCCAGAGCATATCTCCACCTCTCCAGGTTCTTTTCCACCTGCTCCCTACTCTCACTACAGATCACAATGTCATCTGCAAACATCATGGTTCACGGAGACTCCTGCCTGACCTCATCTGTCAGATGTAACCCACCCCCAACTTGAATCCATCTGTCACTCCTAGAGCACACCTCACCACTGTCTCGCTGTTCTCATATATGCTCTGCACCACCCTCACATACTTCTCTGCCACTCCTGACTTTCTCATACAGTACCACACTTTCTCTTGGCACCCTATCATATGCTTTCTCTAGATTCACTATAATTTCCCAGTTTGGGATCAATAAAGTACATCTATCTATCTATACAGTGGAACTCCTTCTGACCTTCTCTATACTTCCTAGAGCTGATCCCTGATGTAATCCCACACCCACCTTGAATCCATTCGTCACTCCTACAGCACACCTCACCACTGTCTCGCTGTCCTCATACTTGTCCTGCACCACCCTCAACATACTTCTCTGCCACTCCTAACTTCCTCATACAGTACCATACTTCCTCTCTTGGCACCTTATCATATGCTTTCTCTAGATCCACAAAGACACAGTGTAATGCCTTCTGACCTTCTCTATACTTCTCCATCAGCGCTCTTAGAGTAAACATTGCATCTGTAGTACTCTTTCTTGGCATGAAACCGTACTGCTGCTCACCGATTGTCACCTCTCCTCTTAACCTGGCTTCAATAACTCTTTCCCATATCTTCATCGTGTGGCTGATCAACTTTATGCCTCTGTAGGCTGTTACTACAGCTCTGAGTATCACCTTCGTTCTTAAAAATTGGTACCAAAACACTTCACCACTTCTCAGCCATGCTCTCACTCTCCAAGATTGTAAAGGTGGTAAAAAGTCCACTGCCATCTCTCCTAAACATCTCCATACCTCCACAGGTATGTCATCTGAACCAACTGCCTTTCCATTCTTCATCCTTTTCAAAGCTGCCCTCACTTCTGCCTTGCTAATCCTTGAGACTTCCTTGTTCACTTTCTTTCCTTCATTCATCCTCCTCTCTCTGTCATTTTCTTTATTCATCAGTTCTTCAAAGTACTCCTTCCACCTTCTCAACACACTCATCATTTGTTAATACATTACCATTTCTGTTCTTTATCAACCTAACCTGCTGCATCTTCCTTAGTGTTAAGCCTCTCATACAACTCACTATATGCCTTTGCCATCTCTCTCTTTGCCATGCACCTAGATTCCAAATACTCTTGTCTACTTTCTTCATCTTCCTGATTATCCCACTTTTTCTGTGTTAACCTCTTCCTTTAAATACTTTCCTGTACCTCCTCATTCCATCACCAAGTCTCCTTGTCTTCCTTCCTCTGTCCACTGGATACACCACATACCCTTCTACCCGTTTCCCTCAACACTTTTGCTGTACTTTCCCAGTCCCTGGTAATTCTTCCCTACCACCCAGAGCCTGTATCAACTCCTTCCTGAACTCTGTGTGGCCTTCTTCCTTCTGTAACTTCCCTCACTTAATCTTTGGCTCTGCCGTCACACTCTTCCTCTTCTTGCTTTCCAAAGTCATCCTACAGACTACTAGCCGATGCCGTCTAGCTACATTCTCCCCTGCCACCACCTTGCAGTCTCTTATCTCTTTCAGATTTCTCCTTCTGTATAAGATGTAGTCCACCTGTGTGCACCTCCCTCCACTCTTGTAAGTCACCCTATGTTCCCTATGTTCACCCTATGTACATGATGCATTAATAATCTCAAATGCATATGCATATTATAAACAATTGTTTTTAATGAACTTCAAGCTCAACCTGAACATTTTCCCACACCAATGCAAACATAAGTTCACCTCTGGGTCAACCTAGACAAGCTAAAAATGTACCCACCTTTTTACCATTTCATATAACAGTACAGTAAATTAAATTTCTACCCACACTGGGCAGTTCTCAAATTAAACCAGCATGGTTTGATAAACTTGTGTAATTAAGTTTCACAATTTGAACATTGTTCGTAGGATGCTACATGAAAAACAACCAGTTTACAGATGTACTTTTTTATTTTTACCTGTCCTCCAAAAGCACTTGCTCCTTCCCTGTGGTGACACCGAAGCCTGCTGGTTGCCATGGTACCAGGTAACGTACACAAAAGATGTCTATGGTGCTGGCAGAGGCAGGATGATCTTCCTTCCTGTTGCTGGTGTAAATTTCTCAATTTCTCCTTTAAAGTAAATGACAAAATAATGTAGCAACTGTATAAGCACACTCACTGATTAGAACATGGGAAAAGAGGACACGTGTCCAGAAACCATTATGGTGTGACTGATGAGGGCTGTTGGCCTTGAGATTTTTTTTTAAATACAACTGTTTTGTTTTAAGCACTGGAGTAAAGTGGTTTTAAAAGGAATTTTTGCATTTCATTGAAATAGCTTGAATAAGTACTAAATTAACAAAATAATCCATGATAATGTAGTATTTTGTCTGACCCTGGGATTCAGACATTGTGGAGAAATGGAGGAAAGTCACTCCCAGCTGTCATGCAACGGTTTCTTCCAAGTGTCACAGGAGGGTAATTTAGATTATTTCTTCACTACACCATTCCTCACCAGCCACTTATAAGTACACCTTTCTCGTACTGAGCTGGATCCCGTTTACCTTCAGAAATCCCTTTATTCTTCATGACATACATTCAACAAGGTGCTGGAAACTTCTTCTTCCGGCTGCTCCCTTTAGGGGTTGCCACAACTGATCATCTGCCTCCATCTCACCCTATCCCTTGCATCTTCCTCTGTAACACCAACCCTCTCCATGTCCTTCACTACATCCATAAATCTTCTCTGTGGTCTTCCTCTATTCCTCCTGCCTGGCAGCTCCATCTTCAACATCCTTTGTCCAGTATAGCCACTATCCCTCCTCTGCACATGTCCAAACCATCTCAGGCTTGCCTCTCTTTGTCTCCAAACCGCTCAACTTGAACTGTCCCTCTGATATACTCATTTATAATCTTGTCCCTCCTAGTCACTCCCAATGAAACTCTTAGCGTCTTCAACTCTGCCACCTCCACTTCCTGCCTTTTTGTCAGTGCTACCATCTCCAAACCATACATCATAGCAGGTCTCACTACCGTCTTGTAAATCTTCCCTTTCACTCTTGCTGCTACCCTTCTGTCACAAATCACCCGACACTTGTCTCCACCCACTCCACCCTGCCTATGCTCTCTTCTTCAGCTCTCCAGTGCATTTTCCATTGCTTTGAATGGTTGACCCCAGGTATTTAAACTCATCTATTTTCACTACCTCTACTGCTTCCATCTTCACCGTTGCACCTGCCTCCCTCTCATTCACACTCATGTATTCTGTCTTGGTTCTTCTGACTTTCATTCCTCTTCTCTACAGAGCATACCTCCACCTCTCCAGGTTCTCTTCCACCTGCTCCCTACTCTCACTGCAGATCACAATGTCGTCTGCAAACATCATGGTTCACGGAGACTCCTGCCTGACCTCATCCATCAGCCTGTCCCTCACCATGGCAAACAAGAAGGGGCTCAGGGCTGACCCCCTATATAATCCCACCCCTACCTTGAATCCATTCGTCACTCCTATAGCGCACCTCAGCACCATCTCGCTGTCCTCATACATGTCCTGCACCACCCTCACATATTTCTCTGCCACTCCTGACTTCCCTATACAGTACCATACTTCCTCTCTTGGCACCTTATCATATGCTTTCTCTAGATCCACAAAGACACAGTGTAACACCTTCTGACCTTCTCTATACTTCTCCATCAGCACTCTTGGAGTAAACATTGCATCTGTAGTACTCTTTCTTTCCATGAAACCGTACTGCTGCTCACTGATTGTCACCTTTCCTCTGGACCTGGCTTCAACAACTCTTTCCCATATCTTCATAGTGTGGTTGATCAACTTTATGCCTCTGTAGTTACTTGTATTGTGACCGAGGAGTCACCCTCACCCCCCAAGGCGAGGAGAGGAATTCCCATCACCTCCCAAGAAGAGGAGAGGAGATAACAGGACAATGGGGGGATTAAGATAACGAGGGATATCAGCCTTTGTAATGCCGTCTTTTGATGTGTGCCTGTATTTAACCAGCGAGCTGGCAGAACTCTGTCTCTTTTCACCTTCTGCCACGCTCTGCACCAGATGAGACAAGTTAGGAGAGCTGATCAATAAAACGCTGTTTTAAACCAAAATCGCCTCATTAATTCCAGCTCCTCTACACTGGTGACCTTGACGCGAGTATGGACCGGAGGCGTTCTTCTTCAAGCAACTCATCCGTGGCGACTCAGGCAGACGCCAGAAACTACGCAGACGGGGGAGCAGACGATCAACTGTTCCCTCCGGCAGAGGGTATTGAGAGAGCTCAACCGAGCTCCAGCACCGCCGTGAGAGCCGAAGCAAGGCACCCTCACCCGGCGGGCACAACAGTGATGGTGTGCACGAACGCCGTCGCTGTCAAGCTGCCAGACTTCTGGCGAGAAGACCCCGCCTCTTGGTTTCAGCAGGCTGAAGCCCAATTCATACTGGCGGGCATCACGGCAGACGATACGAAGTTCTACCACATCGTCTCCAAACTCGACTCCGCCACTTCGAAGTGTGTGCGGAGCTTGATCCGGCGACCACCGACCCGGGACAAGTACGAGACACTCAAGGTGACCATCGTGGCGAACTACGTCCCGTCAGCAGAGGAAAGAGCCGAGAAGATCCTGGCGGTCTACGGCCACAGAGGGGGCAATCCGAAGACCCTCATGGAGGATTTGCTGCAGCTCAAGGAAGAGGACAATGACAATTTCCTCTTCCAGTTTATTTTCCTCAGCACGCTGCCGCCACACATGAGAGGGACACTCGCCAGCATGAAGTGCAGCAACCACCAAGACTTCCGCACGCTGGCCAACGAGGCTTACCGGCTCGTCAACGCCTGCAAGGAGCTGACACCCACAGCGGCATCCGCAGACCTCAAAACTGACGCCCCGAGCCATGGAGAGCCTCAACCCACGGAGCAGATCCAGCCCACGGTGACAGCGGCGCGGACCAAACGTAATAAACAGAACGACGTCTGTTATTACCACCACCGCTTCGCTGAGAAAGCCCGCAAATGCGTTCCCCCCTGCAAATTCACGATGTCGGGAAACGCCAAAGCCGAGGGCCGTTAACAGCAGCGGTTCTCGGCGAGAAAAATAAGCTGTTGTACGTGACGGACGGACACACAGGCAAGCAGTTCCTCATCGACACAGGAGCTCAGCTGAGTTTCGTCATGCCCTCCCACGCAGATCGAGCCATGGGTACCCGGGGCAACGGAGCAGTGGCAGCCAACGGCTCTGACATCGACACGTTCGGAGAAAAGAGCCTGCACCTCCTCATCCATGGCCGCAGCTACAGATGGACATTTGTTGTAGCAGCGGTGAGTTTTAACTTGTTAGGCGCAGATTTTTTGTGTGCACACGGGTTATTAGTGGATCTGGCAAATAGGCGCCTGGTTAATGCACTATCTTTTGCTTCTATTCCATGCTCAGCCCAAGTTTCTCCACCACCTGTGCAGGCCAACGTCACCACGGCAGGAGGTAAGTTTGAGCAACTCCTCACCCAATTTCCAGTACTCACAACCCCCAAATTCTCAGCCACTGTAGCTAAACACGGAGTTAAACACTTCATTCCAACAACGGGACCTCCTGTTTTTGCCAAAGCTCGCCGCTTAGACGCGGCCAAACTCAACATAGCACGTGACGAGTTTGCAACTTTAGAGAAATTGGGCATTGTTAGACACTCAAAGAGCCCCTGGGCTTCACCACTTCACATGGTTCCGAAATCCGACGGTTCTTGAAGACCATGCGGAGATTACCGCAGATTAAACAACGCTACAGCGCATGACCGCTACTCAATCCCTCACATTCAAGACTTTTCACTGCACCTAGCGGGGGCGCGCATTTTTTCAAAGATAGATTTAGTCCGCGGTTATCACCAGGTCCCAGGCCGAGCTGAAGACATTCCTAAAACGGCGGTTATAACCCCTTTCGGCCTTTTCGAATTCTTGCGAATGCCTTTCGGCCTCAAAGGGGCGGCCCAAACTTTTCAACGCATGATGGACGCGGTCCTACGTGACCTCCCCTTTGTCTTCGTCTACCTCGACGACATGCTGGTAGCCAGCTTGTCTGAAGAGGAACACGAACAACACCTCACTACCGTTTTTCAGAGGCTGGAGGAGCACGGGCTAATAATCAATCCAGCTAAATGCAAATTCGGCGTTTCGCAAATTGACTTTTTGGGACACAAAGTCTCCCCTAAGGGGGCAGTTCCGCTTCCAGACAAAGTTCGTGCGATAGAAAGTTTTCCACGGCCCCACACGGTCAAATCGCTACAGGAATTTTTGGGGATGGTTAATTTTTACAACCGCTTCCTCCCCCACGCAGCTTAGCTCATGCAGCCCCTGTATGACGCGCTCAAAAAAAAGAAAGCTTCCAACGCGGTCGAATGGACCCCAGAGCGCGAGCGCGCTTTCGAGGAGGTTAAAAACGCCCTAGCTAACGCCACAATGTTAGTTCACCCAGATCCCGCGGCCCGCATCGCACTAACTACAGATGCTTCGGACCTGGCCATAGGGGCAGTTGTAGAACAACTTGTCAGCGGGGTCTGGCAACCTTTAGCATTCTTTAGCAAATCGCTAATTCCAACCGAACGCAAATACAGCACTTTTGACAGAGAGCTGCTGGCGCTTCATTTGTCCATCCGCCACTTCCAGTTTTGGCTAGAAGGGTGGAGTTTCACAGCTTTTGTAGACCATAAGCCGCTCACCTTTGCTATGGCTAAAATTTCAGAACCATGGTCGGGCAGACAACAAAGACAGCTGGCTGCGATTTCAGAGTTCACCACGGACATTCGACACGTAGCAGGCAAACTTAACGTAGTAGCGGACTGTCTCTCTCGCGCTGTGGCACCGCCAGAGCGCGAGGAGACAGATTATACTGCCTCAGCAGCGGAACTCTTCACTAACACAGACACATATGCAGCACCTATCCATGAAGGGATAGATTATGCAGCCATAGCAGAAGAACAAAACAGCAACGCGGACGTGCGCGCACTCTTGTCTGGACCAACAGGGTTAAGGCTGGAGAAAAAAGGGTTACGCGACGGCGTGCCCCCCCAATATGCGATATTTCAACCGGCCGACCTCGCCCGTTAGTGCCAGCTACTTGGCGCCACCGCATTTTTGACGCAATTCACTCCCTCGCACACCCAGGTGTGCGCGCCTCGGTCAAAATGGTTGCTGAAAAATTCGTGTGGCCAGGCCTGCGCAAAGACGTTAAAGAGTGGGCAAAAACGTGCATTTCTTGTCAACGCGCCAAAATACACAGACACACAAAGGCCCCTCTGGAGCCTTTTCCAATCCCTGCTAGAAGGTTCGACCACATCCATGTCGACCTAGTTGGGCCACTGCCTTCCTCCCAAGGTTTCACACACCTTCTAACAATGATAGACCGCACCACGCGCTGGCCAGAGGCAGTTCCTCTAGCGGCAACTACAGCGGAGGAAGTCGCTCGCGTTTTTCTGACAAACTGGGTGGCACGTTTCGGCGTCCCATCGGACATCACGTCCGATAGGGGGCCTCAATTTGTCTCAGAGCTCTGGTCAGCCATGTCCAACAGCTTAGGAGCAACAATTCATCGCACCACCGCTTATCACCCTCAGGCTAATGGGTTATGCGAGCGTTTTCACAGGTCCTTAAAGGCCGCCCTCAGAGCCTCACTAACGGACACAAATTGGGTAAATAAACTTCCCTGGGTTTTATTGGGGTTGCGCGCTGCACCTAAAGAGGATCTAGACGCTTCTCCTGCAGAATTAGTCTTTGCCCAACCGCTCAGACTCCCAGGTGAATTTCTACCGGAAAATCCAGAACCAGTCCCGGACTCTCTTCCCGGTCCAGCTCACCACTCCTTTCCACGGGTTTTTGTCCCTCAAACTTTAAAAAAAGCTGAGTTCGTTTTTGTTAAGCATGAAGCCCTAAAACCAACGTTACGCCCAGTATTCGATGGCCCTTACAGAGTGCTGGAACATGGTGATAAACACTTTGTGCTTGATTATGGGGACAGAAAAGAAACAGTCAGCATTGACAGACTTAAACCTGCCTTCTTGTTGAAAGACGAACCTGCACAGTTGGCCCGAGCACCTCGGCGAGGTAGACCCCCCAAGGGAAAAGTTTCAGCCCCCAGGCAGGGAACAAATAACCTCTCTCCTTCCCACACTGCAGATCCCTCACAAGAAGGTCCCAGCAGGACGCCTAAACCAACCTACAGCAGTTTTGGGAGAAGAATTAAACCCAAGCTGCACAGGGACTGATACCAGCCACTCCACAATTATTCTCTAATTGTGCTGTAACAGTTTAGGACTGACTTATGATTTTACTATACTGTTATAGTAAACCACTAACCGTGGTTAGTGCACCGTGCTAACCACTGCACGGTGGCGCAGTGGTTAGCACTGCGGCAGCACAGTTTACCCTTGGCCGGGGGATTGTGGGGATCGTGGGATCGTGGGTTCGATCCCAGCCCCCGACCAACAGTTATCTGTGTGGAGTTTGCATGTTCTCCCCGTGTTGCGTGGGTTTACTCCGGGATTTCTCCGGTTTCCTCCCACATGCCAAAAACATGCAGGTTAGGTTAATTGGAGACTCTAAAGTGGCCCTAGGTAAAGACATGCATGTTAGGTTAATTGGCTGTTCTAAATTGTCCCTAGATATCTGTTTCCTATAGGCCCTTAGAATAGAGGGTTAGTATTAATGAAAGCGCTTTGAGTGGTCTTTGTGACTAGAAAAGCGCTATATAAGTGCAGGTTAGTTAGTTAGTTAGTTAGTTATGATTACCACTGAACTATCTCAGAAGCATGGCTGCCGGAAAGTTCTTCTGTGGCAATAGCTGTAACATGTAGCATGTCGTATTAACTGTTCTAGACTGTGAATCTTTCCGTTGTCCTTTCCTAGTTGTTTGGGGGGCCTGTGGTATATATTACTCATATATTCCATATCTACATATGTTTGAACATGTGAGATGCTTAGTGACTGCATATGTAAGGAACTTCACACCTCTGAAAGGACAAAGGAATCTCACCCGCCGTGCGAAGAACAAAGACGTCCCAGGACGCGACGGCGGAGACCGAGGAGTCACCCTCACCCCCCAAGGCGAGGAGAGGAATTCCCATCACCTCCCAAGAAGAGGAGAGGAGATAACAGGACAATGGGGGGATTAAGATAACGAGGGATGTCAGCCTTTGTAATGCCGTCTTTTGATGTGTGCCTGTATTTAACCAGCGAGCTGGCAGAACTCTGTCTCTATTCACCTTCTGCCACGCTCTGCACCAGATGAGACAAGTTAGGAGAGCTGATCAATAAAACGCTGTTTTAAACCAAAATCGCCTCATTAATTCCAGCTCCTCTACAATTGGTACATTAAGCTCTAACGTACGGTCTAATCTTAAATAATCTTGGTGTCATTTTCGATCAATCGATGAGTTTTGATCAGCGTGTCAAATCTCTGACCCGGAGTTGTTTTCTCCACCTTAGGAATATATCCAAAATTAGGTCATTGGTTTCCTACAGTCAGTTAGAAATCATTATTCATGCCTTTGTTTCTTCACGTTTGGACTACTGTAATGCTCTTTTCACATGTCTTAGCAAATCCTCTTTACACCGCCTACAGTTAGTCCAGAACGCTGCCGCAAGATTACTAACTAGGTCCAGTAGATTCTGTCATATCACTCCTGTTTTGGCCTCCTTGCATTGGCTTCCTGTAAATTATAGAATTGATTTTAAAGTTCTTGTTCTTACTTACAAAGCCATTCATGAAGAGGCGCCTTTTTATATTAGTGACCTGCTCTTTCTACACCAGCCCAGCAGGTCTCTCAGGTCTTCTCATCAGAATCTATTGGTAGTCCCTAGCACTAGGCTCAGAACTAAAGGTGATAGAGCCTTTGTTGCTGTTGCTCCCAGACTGTGGAACTCCTTACCTTTTGAACTTAGATCTGCACCTTCCATTGGTGTTTTTAAGAAGCAACTAAAGACCCACCTTTTTAGCCTGGCTTTTTAATTAACCATGTGCTGATTGTATTTTTATGTGCTTTTACTGTCTACTTTGTTTGTTTTTTTACTGTTTTATGTGCCTGTGTTTTTGTTTTTTTTACCACGTTAAGCACTTTGTGACTCTGTCTGTGAAAAGTGCTCTATAAATAAACTTTAATAACACCACATACCTTTCTACTCATTTCCCTCAATACTTTTGCTGCACTTTCCCAGTCATCTGGTAATTCTTCCCTACCACCCAGAGCCTGTATCAACTCCTTCCTGAACTCTGTGCGACCTTCTTCCTTCTGAGACTTCCCACACTTAATCTTTGGCTCTGCCTTCACCGTTTTCCTCTTCTTGCTTTGCAAAGTCATCCTACACACTACCATCCGATGCTGTCTAGCTACATTCTCCCCTGCCACCACCTTGCAGTCTCCTATCTCTTTCAGATATCTCCTTCTGCATAAGATGTAGGTCACCTGTGTGCACCTTCCTCCACTCTTGTAAGTCACCCTATTCAATTCAATGGCTTTATTATCATGTGCACAGTTAAGAAATGCTACATTTCCTGAGCAATGAAATTCTTAATTTGTTCCTTGAACGAATGCCAAGGTAATAGGTACACAACGATACTAATGAGGTAATAACTCAATCCTAATACTAATGGATGCTAATAACACACAAACCAACACACAGTTAGGCAATTAGGTCTCCTAAGCACGCCTCGATACTAAATACTAATACTAATGAGTACTAATAACACACATTAGGCAATTTGGACAGCTAAAGCAGTTGATGCAGTCAAACATGAGGAATGAAATTGAAAATTCACTGGATGACTATCGTGGTTGTGGTATACTGATATCAGAGATGATGTGAACCTGAGATGGCATAAACCTATGTACAGTGTGCAAATGAGCATTGTGTACATAAACCTATGTACAGTGTGCAAATGAGCATTGTGCAGCGAGCAGTACATAATTATAAATTACAAATTAGCACCTGGTGCTAATTTCTCTGTAACGGTAGTACCAGTAGACTGTACAAGATAAATAGCAGCAGAGATGATATGGACATCAGACGGGTGAGACTATATACACTGTACAGGTGAGCAATGTGCAAATTTAGCAGCTGGTGTGTGAGTTCCTACATGCAAAACTGTGTTGCGGAGTTTTGGGAGTTATTTGTTCAGGAGTCCGATGGCAGTGGGAAAGAATGAGTTTTTCAGTCTGGTTGACTTGCATTTCACACTTCTGTACCTCCGGCCTGAGGGTAGAAGTGTGAACAATCTGTGCTGGGGGTGGGTGGGGTCCTGGAGGATGGCGTCAGCTCTCCTTTGGACTCTGCAGTAGTAGATGCTCTGCAGAGAAGGGAGTGGAGTTCTGATGATCTCCGCTGTCTTCACCACTCTCTGCAGGCATTTGCAGTCCAGGGCAGTGGTGCTGCCGTACACGCAGTGATGCAGTTGGTCAGGATGCTCTCAATGATGCAGCTGTAGAAATTGTTGAGGATCCTGGAGGACATGCCAAACTTCTTCAGCCTCCTCAGGAAGTACACCTGTTGTTGAGCTCTCTTAACCAGCTCTGTGGTGTTGTGTGTCCACTTAAGGTCCTCGCTGATGTGGATGCCCAGGTATTTAAAGCTACTCACCCTCTCCACCTCAAGCTTCTGGATGAACAGCGGCTGATGGGGTCTCTTCCTCCCTTTCCTCATGTCCACTATCATCTCCTTTGTCTTGTCCATGTTGAGGGTGAGGTTGCTGTCCTCACACAGTGACACCAGGTTGGCCACCTCGATCCTGTAGGATGCTTCGTCATCACCAGTGATGCATCCTATCACTGTTGTGTCATCCGCAAACTTTAGGATGACATTGTCCTTGTGGGAGGCAACACAGTTCATGGGTGAAGAGGCTGTAGGGGATGGGGCTGAAAACACAACCCTGTGGGACACCTGTGTTCGTGATGATGCTGGCTGAGATCCTGTTACCCATCCTGACAGACTGGGGCCTGCCAGTTAGAAAGTCCAGTAGCCAGTCACAGAGGGTGGGGTGCAGGCCAAGTGAAAGTTTGTCGGTGAGTTTGTGGGGGATGACCGTGTTGAAGGCAGAGCTGTAGTCGACAAAAAGCATCCTAATGTAGGAGTCTTTATCTTCCAGGTGGGAGAGAGAATAATGGAGTGCTGCAGCAATGGCATCTGAGGTGGACCTGTTGGGCCGGTAGGCATACTGCAGGGGGTCAAGGGTGCCCGGTATGATGTCCTGAATGAGAGGCAGCACCACTCTCTCGGAGCATTTCATGATGATTGGAGTGAGTGCTGCCGGTCTGTAATCATCCAGACAGGTCGGGGGGCTCCTTTTGGGGAGGGGAATGATGGTTGCCATTTTGAAGCAGGAGGAGACTACTGTACGTTCTAGTTGAGGGAGAGGTTGAAGACTGATGTGAGGACGTCAGTCAGCTCGGCAGCGCATGCTTTGAGGGCCCGCCCAGGTATGTCGTCTGGTCCTGCTGCCTTGCGAGGGTTGATATTCCTTAGTATTTTGTTTACCTGGCCTGGTGAGACTTTTAGTGGGGGGTCTCTCTCTGGGCAACTTCTCAAGATGGCGACTGGGATGGTCATACTTTTTCAGTGCTGAGACAAAGTCACTGATTTTGCCATTAAAAGTGGCTGGCCTGCAGCGATCGGCGCTCGTGGCGAACACGCACGGGCTGAATTGCCACCTCCGTTGGATTGCCCTTTAATCGCCTTTCTCCAGCGACTTCCTGCGCCTTCCTGAAGCGATTGCTCAGCTAACACTAGTTAGCTTAATGCTACCTGAAGCGATTGCTAAGCTAACACTAGTTAGCTTAATGCTGGCGCCAGTCTCTAAATAACTACCTACAGCGATCGGATATACCTCCGGTGGATTACCCCTTTGATCGCTTTTATCCGGCCACTGTGAGTAAACTGACCAGCGATTCCAGCGCTTCCTTGTGATTCACTGATGTGCCCTACCTGAAGCGATTGCTAAGCTAACGCTAGTTAGCTTAATGCTGGCGCCAGCCATTCCACCTAACACCAGCCTGAATCAAAGCCCAGCTGCGAGGCCCAGCGGAGATACTACCAGGCAGGCGGCTATTTGTTTGACGGGGCTCAGCAGAGATTTCACCCAGGCAGACGGAGGTAGGCGGCGGTGCCCAGCGGAGGACTTACCGTGACTGCAGCGGCGGTGTGCGACGAGACTACCCGAAGCGATTGCTAAGCTAACGCTAGTTAGCTTAATGCTGGCGCCAGTCATTCCACCTTACACCAGCCTGAATCGAAGCCCAGCTGCGAGGCCCAGCGGAGATACTACCAGGCAAGCGGCTATTTGTTGACGGGGCTCAGCAGAGATTTCACCCAGGCAGACGACGGTAGGTGGCGGTGCCTAGCGGAGGATTTACCGTGACCTCAGCGGAGCTCAGTGGCAGCGGCGGTGTGTGACGAGACTCGGTTGGAGGAGCGGGACGGGAGACCAGTTACGGCGACTATGAGCAACGAGACCAGCAACGGAAGGGGCTAGTTGGCTAGCTGAGGCCCAGCTGGATTCGAGGACGATCGGATCAGATTCTGGCGATATAAGCAGAATTTATTTTACTATCCACAGATTTTCCTTTTCCTTCTTTCCAAGAAAGACTGAAGATGGCTGCCACCGGATTAAAAAGTGGGCTGATGGGCACCACTAATAAGCCTTCTCTACTCCTCTACTTCCTCTTCGTTTTGTCTTTGTGTGTCTGGACCTGCAACAAGAAGGATTTTCCGACAAACTCAACCAAAGGTGAAGTTAAAAAGTTTTATCTGTATGGATTTGGGCTTGGACATCTCACCCTACACTCTATGTGGTCTTTAAAAGCCCTGAGCAAAAACTTCCAAATTAAGGCAAACATGGCTGTTAAGCAAAAATCACAATATGGCAGAGGATATACAGTTAAAGTTCTGTTAGTTCTGCTACTTCTGGCAGGAGATATTCACCTTAACCCTGGACCTGCCACTATTAAACAGCAGACCACTGGGTTAGCACAAAACCGAGCTGTACAAAAGCAAAAACAACATTTATTTTTCCAAACTGTTAATCATGCACGAGTTCTTTGGGACACCAAGGCTAAACCAAAGGGGATCCTCGGCGGTCATTTAAACATACGGAGCATAATCCCCAAAAGAGATGAGATTTCGGTGTTGCTGTTGGACTCAAATCTGGACTACCTTTGTCTCTCAGAAAGCTGGCTACACAGTAACATAGACACTAATATGATCGATATTGTGGGCTACCAGTGTTTTAGAAAAGACAGGCAGGTAGGGAGGGGAGGAGGTGTTTTAATTTACATCAAAGAGAAATATAAATGTCAACTGGTTGATTTGAATACTTCACTTGAATGTTTAGCTGTTAATGTATGTCTCTCTCCGGTAATGAATTTCAACATTGCAGTAGTGTACAACCCACCGTCACACAACTCTTCCTTTTATAATGAATTAAGTGATCTGGTTAAACAACTTGAGAAGAACAGAGAAACAATAATTCATGGTGACTTTAATATCAACTGGTCTGATAAAAAAGACAAACAAAAACTGAAAAGCCTCATGACTAAATTTAATTACCAGCAAATCATCAAAGGACCCACCAGGATAACCAAACAATCCAGAACACTTATTGACATGGTATTTACTAATAAACCAGAACGAATAACCAGAACCTATAATCTTGTAACTGGTCTCTCAGATCATAACATGGTTCTTGCTGTCAGGAAACTTACTAAAAAGCGACTACAGTATTTTGGGGGAGTCGATATTGACAAATCAAATTTTATTATCCCCAAATCAAAAAATGAGGAGTTTGAACATTACTTAGAGAATCAAAATTGGGAGCAGCTCATGGCAACATGTGAAGTAGATGATTGTTGTAATTTTATAACTGCAACAATCACAAAGTCTATAGAAAAATTTTCAAAGCAAATTAAAAGTAGACAACAGAAGATTAGCCTACCATGGTTAAATAATGAAATAAGAAAACTTATGAAGAGGCGAGACTATGCACTGAAAACATCACTAACCTCCAAACTACAAAATGATCACCTTGTGTACAAAAGTTTAAGAAATAAAGTGGTACATGAGCTGCGAAAATCAAAAATATCTTATTACAATAAACTGATAGATCATGCAAAGGGTAACAACAGTTCCCTATGGAGGCATTTAAATAACTTAACTAATAAAAAAAACGATCAGAAGGGGGTAAAGGAACTTAGAATCAATGGCAAGACCGTCAGTGACAAGGCTACTTTGGCAAATGAATTTAATTCACACTTTGTGGGCTCTGTGGAAGACTTAACAAAAATTTTTGTGCTGCCAAATGTGCTCAACAACACAAATTCCATACTTCCAACAGATACTTTTCACATCGATGAGGTAAATGAGAAGTTAATTGCTGGTATTGTTAAAACACTGTCAAACTCAAAAACTAATGATATCTACAATATGAGCACCTCCTTTCTCAAAATGCACAGCAAAATATTAATCAAACCACTGACTCATCTCATTAATCTCTCCATTAGGTCTAGTACATTTCCATCTGGCTGGAAAAAAGCTGTCGTCATACCAGTTCATAAATCAGGCAGTAAAGACGATATATGCAATTACCGCCCAATCTCTATCTTACCAGTCCTATCTAAGGTTCTTGAAAAAGTTGTAGCTACACAGCTGATAGACTACTTACAAGACAGTCAACTTCTTCATCCACATCAATTTGGTTTTAGACCAGGATACTCAACAGAAACAGCAAATTGTTGCCTTATTGAAAACGTCAAACAGTCCTTGGACAGGGGTAATGTGGTAGGAGCTGTTTTTCTAGATCTCAAAAAGGCTTTCGATACTGTAAACCACAGTTTGCTTTTATCCAAAATGGTATCTTTTAACTTCTCCCCAAATACATTAGAATGGTTTGCATCTTATCTCCAGAATAGAGAACAGTGTGTAAAAGTTCACCAGGATAAATCCTCATTTTTAAACAACCGCATGGGTATCCCACAAGGGTCCATTCTTGGTCCTTTACTTTTCAGCATTTTTATTAATGACTTGCCATTACACTGCTCAGCTGCAACATGCCAACTTTATGCAGATGATGCAGTTATTTACACAGCTGCCAAGACTCCAGCACAGGCTGCAGATGTACTGTCTACAAGTATGGTTGATGTCCAAGAGTGGCTACCCAAGAACCATCTATTGCTGAACCTTCAGAAAACAGTCTCAATGTGCTTTTCAATCAAAAAATGTAATCTGCAACATTTTAAAGTTAATATACATGATCATGACATCAGTTTAGCTACAGAATTCAAATACCTTGGCATTGTACTAGATCCTCAACTCAAATTTAATCTTCATATAAAGAAAATTTCAAAAACAGTAAAAAAAAATCTGAACTGCTTTAAATTAATTAGATATTACATACCTTACGACCTCCGGAAAAGCGGTAGAAGATGGATACCTTACGAAGCAGCTGCACTGTATATGCATTCTATGGTTTTTTCTCATATATCATACTGTTTGACAGTCTGGGCTCAAGCAGCCCCTTCCACAATAAGACATATAGGTTCATTATATAATCAAACCCTAAAAATCTTGGACAAAAAGCCCATTAGGTGGCATCACTGTAATGTTTTAAAAAAATACAACCTATTGAGTTTTGAGAGCTTCATTGACCTCTGTCTTCTGAAATTAACGTTCAAATGTTTCCATAAATCAGCACCCGAGCCACTTGCTGGTTTCGTCCAAAGACAGGACAGCAGCAGAGCCACCAGGAGTTCTGTTAACAATAACTGTAAAATATTCCACCGCAGAACCACATTTGGACAAACAGCTTTCTCTATAAAGGGCAGTCACATCTGGAACACAATGCCAAATGAAATTAAAATAATAACGGACTTTAAAACATTCACTAAAAATGTTAAAAACTGGCTGAAAAATAAACAAGAATGTACTCATGTATGAATTATTTGTCTGCAAAGTGAGAGTGAATGAAGGGAAGGAATAAATGTGTTTGTTTATAGTGAGTGACGGAGGGAGGAAGGCCTGAAATAGGCAAATGTGAGTTATGTTATATGTGTTAAATGTGAGTCAGGCTGTTATATTTGTGTATTTATAATATTTATAATATTTATGTTAAATGTGAGTCAGGCTGTTATATTTGTGTATTTATAATATTTATAATATTTATAATTGTGTATTTATAATTTTTCTGCATTGATGTATGTGGTTATTGTGTATATTTTTTATCTTGATTCTTTTTTCTAAAGCCCATCCAGGGACAAGAGTTGCAAATTAGCTAATAGCTATACACTCTATGTGCAACACATCAGATTGATTGTCTTTGATTAATTGTCTATGTTTATTGCACTGTCCCTGTCAAATAAACTAATCTACTACTACTACTACTCTTCTCTGCCCTGTAGCTGGTGGTCTCAAAGCGGGTTTAAAAGATGTTGAGATTGTCTGGCAGGCTGTCTGTAGAGTTAGTGGTGCTGCTGTTGGTCCTCTTGTAGTCTGTGATGTGTTGCAGGCCTTGCCACATGCGCCCCGGGTCAGGAGTGGTGTAGAGGCTGTCCAGCTTTTCTCTGTACTGCCTCTTGGCTGTTGTTATAGCTTTTCTCAGTCCATACTTTGCAGCTTTGTACTCAACCTCACTGCCTGATTTAAATACAAGAGAGCGAGCACGCAGCATCCGATGTACTTGACTGTTGATCCAGCGCTTCTGGTTGGGGAACTTCCTGATCTGTGTGGTGGGTACGATGGTATCAACACATGTGCTGATGTACCCAGTCACATATTCAGCATATTCCTGTATATTTACAGAAGAGTCCTCTCGGGTAGCTGCAGCTTTAAATACATCCCAGTCTGTGCAGGCAAAACAGTCTTGCAGGGTGCTCTCAGCCTCTGGAGTCCAGCGCTTAATTTGCTTAATAACAGGGTTTGTTTGTTTCAGCTTTTGTCTGTAGGCTGGGTACATAAACAGTGAGATGTGATCTGACTGTTCGAAGTGGGGGCACTTATATTGGAGTAAACATGATCCAATGTGCTTCTATCACGGGTGGGAATGTCCGCATGCTGGCAATATTTAGGGAGTACCATTCGTAAATTGCACTGGTTAAAGTTGCCAGCAACAATAAAAACGGCATCGGGATGCTTCGTCTCTACTGCGCTGATGACTTCATGGACCCTATGTTCTTCTCTCTTCTTGAAGTATGTGTTCACCACAGCAATTTTCATCCTTTTAGCAAAATCCACAACCATCTATCCTTCCACATTTCTCTCCTTAAGACCATACCTACCAAGGAACTCCTCATCACCTCTGTTCCCTTCACCTACATGTCCATTAAAGTCCACTCCAATCAGTACTCTCTCCCCCCGTGAACACTCTCTACCACTTCATCCAACTTACTCCAGAATTCCTCTTTCTCTTCTACCTGACATCCAACTTGTGGGGCATACGCACTAACAACATTCAACATCACACCTATGACTTTTAGCTTCAAACTCATGATTCTGTCTGACTGCCTTTTTACATTCTGAACACTCTTCACATACTCTTCCTTCAAGATTACTCCTACTCCATTTCTCTTCCTATCTACACCATGGTAGAACAGTTTAAATCCACCGCCAAGGCTCCTAGCCTTACTTCCCTTCCATCTGATTTCTTGAACACACAGTATAGCTATCTTTCTTCTCTCCAGCATATCAGCCAACTCTCTACCTTTACCAGTCATAGTCCCTACATTTAACATCCCTACCTTCAACTCCACACTTCTACCTTTCCTTTTCCTCTCTCTCCCTCCTAACACGCCTTGTCCCTCTCCTCCTCCTCCTTCTCCTCAATCTTCGACCAACAGTAGCCCAATTTCCAGCGGCACCCTGTCAGTTAACAGTGCCAGTGGCAGTCATTGTTAACCCGGGCCTTGACCGATCCGGTATGAAAGTCTCATTTGTCATGATCTGCATGTTTGATTTGGCAAAGGCTTTACGTTGGATGCCCTTCCTGACACAACCCTCCCCATTTACCTGGCCTTGGGACCGGCACTAGGAGCACAATGACTTGTGCACCCCCTGTGGCTGGGTTGCTGGAAACATTCCTCAGAAATATTGGTCCTGTGGAGAGTGTGGAAATGATGAGGCCAAGTTATGATCAGACGAAGTTTATTCACACTCTCACAACATCATACACAGAAAGCACTGAATAGCCAAACCAGGTTTCATCCCTTAAAATTCCACAGATCATCTCACATCTGCATGACATTTCACCTCCACCATACATTCTCCTTAAACCCCCAGCTCTCTCTTCCTGCCAACTCTCCATGAGGTCCCTGCCTATTGTTCTCTTGTGTCTAACCACTGCCTCCTGACTGAGACGCTGTCTGCTGACACAACCACAATATACATTGCTATATCACCAATATGCATTGCCATAATCACCCCCCCCCCCCCCAGACAGAGTTTCAGTCGGCACGTCTTTTGGGCTTCAGTCTCCTCCCATATCTGCTGTAACGGGGGTCTCTGTGCCCGCGGGGGGCTGCTGGACGTGTGTCTGACTGCGGGTGGGCCAAGGGGAGTGGGGGGGGAACTTCGCTCTGCCCGTGTGGCTGTCCTGGTGAATCGTTTGCCTGGGGAGCTCTCAGTGGGGGTCTTCCACGCCGAGGGGTCCGAGCCAGCAGCACTTGCTCGTCCGCCACTACAAAGGCGGGCTTAAGTCTGTCTATGCATATTTTCTCCCGACACCCCCCCCAAGTCTAACAAAAAATGCTGGTCCCCTGTTTCCAGCACTCTGAACGGGCCATCATAGGGTGGGCGCAATGGCGGGCGGTGGGCATCGTGTCTGACGAACACGAACGCCACGTTCTTCAAAGTTTTGGCACAAAAGCGCGTGGGAAACAGTGGTGGGCCGGGCCGGGCAGCGTGCCTGTGTCTGCACTACGCTGCAAACGCTGAGACGTGCAGCTGTCTGGCGCGGGATTATCTGGCAAAAATTCCCCAGGCAGCCGCAGTGGCTGAGAAAAAACAAGCTCAGCCGGGGAAGCCTCCAAATCCTCTTTTGGTGCGGAAAGCAACCCCAATAAAACCCACGGTAACCGGTCTACCCAATTTGCATCCGTCAACGAAGGCCTGAGTGCTGCTTTCAGTGACCTGTGAAAACACTCGCATAACCCATTTGCCTGTGGGTTGTACGTGGTTGTGCGGTGAATTGCAACACCCAGGCTGCGGGCCATCGCGGACCAAAGTTCGGAAACAAACTGAGGGCCCCTATCGGACGTGATGTCCAACGGGATTCCAAAACGCGCCACCCATGCTGTCAAAAAAGCGCGCACCATGTTCGCGGATGTGGTTGCCGCCAGCGGCACTGCTTCTGGCCAGTGTGTGGTATGGTCCACCACTATCAGAAGATGTATGCACCCCTGCGACGGCGGGAGGGGGCCCACGAGGTCCACGTGAACATGGTCGAATCTTTTAGCCAGTATCCTAAACGGCTCCAAAGGAGCCTTGGTGTGTCTGTGCACTTTGGCTTGTTGGCACGCTACGCAGGCTGCAGCCCACTCTTTCACTTGTTTGCGCAGGCCTGTCCACACGAATTTTGCTCCCACCATTTTGACTGACGCGCGCACTGCTGGGTGCGCCAAAGCATGAACTGACTCAAACACGCGGTGGCGCCACGCGACCGGGACTACCGGGCGCAGGCGTCCCGTGGAGACATCGCAGATTAGGAGGGGGCTGCCATCTTGCAGCACTCTGCTCTCCAGCCTTAACCCTGTTGGTCCAGACTGGAGCGCGCGCACGTCCGTATTGCTAATCTGCTCTGCCGCCATGGCTGTATAATTTATCCCTACACAGACCGGGGCCACTACCGCGCGCGAGAGGCAGTCCGCCACCACATTCAGTTTACCCGACACATGCTGAATATCGGTCGTAAACTCCGAGATCGCGGCCAGCTGTCTCTGCTGCCGGCCCGACCATGGCTCCGAAACCTTGGCCATCGCGAACGTTGGCGGCTTGTGGTCCACGAACGTGGTGAAGCTGCGCCCTTCCAGCCAGAACTGGATGTGGCGTATGGCCCGGTGGAGAGCCAGCAACTCTCTGTCGAAAACGCTGTATTTACGCTCACTGTCGCGCAAAGCCCTGCTGAAAAAAGCGAGCGGCTGCCAAGAACCGGCGACACGTTGCTCCACGACAGCCCCTATGGCCACGTCCGAGGCGTTGGTAGTGAGCGCTATCCGGGCCGCCGGGTCTGGGTGCGCCAACAGTGCGGCGTTTGCCAGAGCTCTTTCACCTCAGAGAACGCCCTCTCTCACTCCGGAGTCCATTCGACTCCATCCGCAGGTTTCCATCTCTTGAGCGTGGCGTACAGTGGCTGCATGAGCTGAGCTGCTCAGGGGAGGAAACGGTTATAAAAATTAACCATCCCCAAAAATTCCTGCAGTGCCCTGACCGTCTGAGGCCGGGGGAAGTTCGCCACAGCGCACACTTTGCAGGGATGGCAACAGGAAATTCTGATTTCAGCTGAAATCTAATTTGGTTGATTGACTTATGGGGGGGCTGGGGGGGCGCAGCCCCCCTGAAGCTGAGAGGTTTTCAGTAAAACAGAAGTAATTTAGACTGAAAAAATTGATTAAAAAAAATGAAATACTAGACTTAGATAAATCATTAAATTTAATGAAAAGTTAACTTACTTTTTTCTTCAATGTTATCTCACTGTCTTTAGTCCAACATATTTAACAGTTCTATAAGAGTTTATTACACTATTTACACTGGTCACCAAGTCACTTCTAATGTGAAACTTTCTTCCTTTTGGCAGCAAGCTGTGTCAGTCTCTGAACTTTGAACTTCATCTCCTTTTCTGGTTTCTTCAGAAACTGTCCGAGTGTTTCTGTTGCCTCGCCAAACTTTGAGCCAATTTTCACCTTTACCGTCACTTTTCTCTCAAGCCAATTCCATCGGAACTTATTTTTGACACTTTTGTCTATCTCTAGCACTGATGACTCCTGATCCTTTGATAAAAATCTCATAATTCCACTGAAAACAATACCAAAAGCTCAGAATTCCAACACGAACCAGGGATGTGATTTGGGGTTGGGGAAATTATCTGAAAATTTAGCGGGGGGTCTGGGGGACATAGTCCCCCAGCGGGGTCCGGGGCAGAGCCCTGGTGGGGGGGGGCAAGGGGGGAGAAGCCCCCCAAAGCTCCTGGGTTTTTATGATTTTTAAGTACCAGAACTGTGCTTAAATGACATAAAACAAACAGCTGAATGCCACTTATTACTGTATAATATTGACTTATGTTCCAAGAAGATAGCATTCCTAAAATATTCCAACAAGCATTATCCATCACATGCTTTAACACTTGATCCAAATCAAAATCAGTTAATTTTATCTATTCCATAATAGAAATAAAATTCATTCATACCATTACTTTTTATAATTTCAGCATTCATTTCAGATCACCAGTTTCAAAATCCATTGAGTCTTGAGCAGTTCATTTTGCACAATCACTGATGTAGCCAAGTCTTAGAAATATTCAAAAGTTATGAGTCAATGTCCACTGTGCACTGTCAATTTCAAACTGTTTGGAATCATAAAAGTAATCTAACTAAATTGTTTTGCTGTTTTTTAATCCTTAACATCAATGTCAGGGCGCTGCAGGAGCTTTGGGGGATGGTTAACTTTTATTACCGTTTCCTCCCCCGGGCAGCCCAGCTCATACAGCCGTTGTATGCTGCCAGTAACAGAGAGTTACTGGCTCTCCACCTGGCCATACGCCACTTCCAGTTCTGGCTGAAAGGGCGCACCTTCACTGCGTTCGTGGACCACAAGCCGCTAACGTACTTAACGTACTTTATCTTCCTGGAAGATAAAAAAAAAAAGCGGAATTCGGCAAATTAGCGGAAAAATCACATCCCTGAGAACACGCCGCCATGAATTTTTGACAAAGCATACAACGAGCCATTTGATTGGTCCAATCGTTTGCAACTATCCAATCACAGGGCTGTTTACAATACAGCAGTAGCTTGAGTACAAAACATCCGGGTTATCGCGGGAGACTTGACCCGGGGAAGCACCGAGCGCTTATGTAATTGTGTTGATTTTCGCTAAAATCGGTAACAATAAGGTACCTCACCCCCCCTAAAATTTTCTCAACGGATTTAGACGATTCACAGAAATGATCAATTTGAAAATAAATCGGCGGAAATCCGCGGATCGGCAGAAAATTGCCATCCCTGACTTTGTCGGGCAAGGGTATTGCTACCTCCGGTGAGACGCGGTGCCCCCCAAAAAATCAATCCCCGTCACGCCGAACTGGCACTTCGCCGGGTTGATTATTAACCCGTGTTCCTCCAACCTCTGGAAAACCGCACTGAGGTCGGTTACGTGTTCGTCTTCAGACGCGCTGGCTACCAGGATATCATCCAGGTAGAAGAACACAAATGGGAGATCGCGCAGCACCGCGTCCATCATGCGCTGGAACGTCTGTGCCGCTCCTTTTAATCCGAATGGCATGCGCAGGAACTCGAACAAGCAGAACGGAGTTATTACCACTGTTTTGGGTATGTCCTCCTTGTGCACTGGGACCTGGTGGTAACCGCGGACCAGGTCTATTTTAGAAAAAATGCGCGCTCCGGCGAGGTGAACGGAAAAATCCTGAATGTGGGGAATCGGGTAGCGGTCGTGTGCTGTGGCGTTATTCAACCTGCGGAAATCGCCGCACGGTCGCCACGATCCCTCAGCCTTAGGGACCATGTGTAGCGGGGATGCCCATGGGCTGTTCGATCGCCTGATGATGCCTAACCTTTCCAGGTTGGCAAACTCCTCACATGCTATGGCCAGTTTAGCTGCGTCCAAGCGCCGAGGTCGTGCGAAAACAGGCGGCCCAGTGGTGGTGATAAAGTGCTCCACCCCGTGTTTAGCGATGGCCGCTGAAAATGTCGGGACCATGAGTGCTGGGAACTGAGTGAGCAGTGTGTGGAACTTACCGCCTGGAGCTGTGACGTTGGCTTGTGTTACTGGCCCGGCCCCTCGAGCTGTACAGGGGAGAGAGTCAAAGGACAGTGCATTAACCAGGCGCCTGTTAGCAACATCAACTAATAAACCATGCGCACTCAGAAAATCAGCTCCCAGGATCGGGAAACTCAGTGCTGCTATGACAAAAGTCCACTCGTATGTGCGGCCGTGTAGAGATAAAGCCAGTGTTCTCTCACCAAAGGTCTTAATGTCCGAGCCGTTTACTGCTACCAGCCCGGGGCCGCTGGGTCCTGCCAGTTGGTCAGCGTAGGTCGGCAGGATGATGCTCTTCTTGGCTCCGGTGTCTACAAGGAAACGCCTCCCTGAGCGCGAGTCCGTCACATAGAGCAGCTTGTTCTCTTCACCGGCGGTCGCAGCTGCTACCGACTGCCGGCTCTGGCATTTCCCGAGCGCTTGAATTGGCACGGTGGCGTACACCTGCGTGCGTTTCCTTCAAAACGGCGGTGGTAGAAGCAGAGCGTGTCTCCCTGGCGCTCCTTGGCCCCCGCTGCCGCTACCGTCGGTGGCTCCTCGCCTCCTCTGGTCGTCTTGCTGGGTTCCGACGCTGCTGCATTCACCGTGAGCGCTCTGGTGGTGAGGATGATCTGGTCTGCCTCCTGGGCTAGTGCACAGTAGTCACGCGCGGCCAGCAGCAGCGAATTGGCCAGGACCGCTCTCACCTCTGTTGGAAGGTTCCGGAGGAAGAGGTGGGCAAACAGAAAATGCCCGTCGTCCGTGCCCATTAACGCCAACATCTTCTCCATCAGATCGACGGCCGAACCATCTCCTAACTCGCAACGCCTCAGGTGCCTCTCTGCTCTCTCACAGTCCGAGAGTGTGTAGCGCCGAATCAGCGCAGCTTTGAGAGCCTCATATCTGCCGTGGGCTGGGGGCTGGTCGAGCAGGCTCGCTACCAGCTGAGCTGTGCGAGCGTCCAGCGCTGCAACCACATGGAAAAACTTGGTGTCATCTGTCGTTATTCCCCGGAGGGCAAACTGGGCCTCGGTGTGGTGGAATCAAGAGCACGGGTTGTGCTACCAAAAGTCCGGTAGCTTGACTGAAACAGCACACGCGTTGCTGGGGGTTCTCGTCCGGGCCGACTCCGGGGTTCTTGCCTCGTGTTCCATAATACGTCCAGGGTCACCAGTGTGGAGAGTGTGGAAATGATGAGGCCAAGTTACGATCAGACGAAGTTTATTCACACTCTCACAACATCATACACAGAAAGCACTGAGTAGCCAAACCAGGTTTCATCCCTTAAAACTCCACAGATCATCTCACATCTGCATGACATTTCACCTCCACCATACATTCTCCTTAAACCCCCAGCTCTCTCTTCCTGCCAACTCCCCATGAGGTCCCTACCTATTGTTCTCTTGTGTCTAACCACTGCCTCCTGACTGAGACGCTGTCTGCTGACACAACCACAATATACATTGCTATATCACCAATATGCATCGCCATAGTCCCTACATTATGCTCACCTCACAGTTGCTGCACATCCATGATGCTCTGTTCATGTATCCGTTCTTTAATGTTGTTAACACCAAATTCTAATCCTACCATCCAAATGTTGCAGCGTGAGGGGATGTCTGGGTCTATCTTTTCTCGCCATTTGTACTACGGGTAGCATTACTGTACATAGACTGTTGTTTTTCCAGCCTTATTCCTTTTTTCTTTAATTTTGTGCACACCAATGAAGAGCAAAACAAATGGCATTTCGATTCTCCTGTATGTCCTGTACGTATAGTAGTATTGACAAATAAAATCTTTGAATCTTGAATAAATTGACACCAAGCAACATTTCTGCAATCTTCTTTTGTCCAATATTAGTCAATCTGTGTGGAAACCTCAGCTTCTTGTTTTTACCTAACAGGAGTGGCACCAGTTGAGGTCTTCTGCTGCTGCTGTAACCCATCTCTGTCGGACCTTCGGAGATGTTCTTCTATATATTGTACCTGTAATACGTAAGTGGTCATTTGAGTTACTGTTGCCTTTCTGTCAGCTCAAACCACTCCGGCCAGTCTCCTCTTTCATCAGCAAAACAATTAGGCCGGATAACTGTTGCTCACTAGATATTTTCTCCTTTTCAGACCGGTCTCCAAACACTGGACATGGTTACTGTACATTGTGTCCAGCATAAACCAAAATGACAGTACCTTGCTGGAAATTTTCCTCCTTCCTTACTTCCGTTTTATAATCTAGAAAGTAAAGATATCACACATTCACAGATTTGTGCAAGATATTGGAGTGTGAACAAAGCGAATAATGAAAAAACAAATTAACCAATTTATTCACCCTTTTTCAATTAGAGACTGGCAGTTTTTCTGTACCCAGTGAAGACAGTAAAATTTAACACAAAAACGCAAAAAAAAAAAAAAAAGAAAAAAAAAGGCAAGGCCCATTAACCTTTAAGTTCTTGACAACTCTATTATTCCATAGTTATGCTGATGAGACCCAGCTGTATATGGTTGAGTCTCCTGATGACCCTGAACCTACTGATCCTCTTTTAAACTGTATTTATGATAGTAAACAGTGGATGGCAAACAACTTTTTACAGCTCAACCAGGACAAAACAGAAGTTTTAGTTATTGGGACAGAAGCTCAGTGAGAAACTGTCAGCATATTTACAGATACTGGCAACAAAGTCCTCCAAAAATGTGAAAATTTGGGAGTGATCTCTGACCAGGATCTTAGTTTTAAACAACATATTAGAAATGTAACCAAGGCTGGTTTTTATCTTCTAAAGAATATCTCAGAGTGTCGCAGTTTCTCTCTCAAGCCGATGTAGAGACACTTATTTCTTCTAGAACAGATTATTGCAATGCTCTTCTTTCTGGTCTTCCTAAAAAGACTATAGCCCCCCCCCCCCCGCCCCAACTACTCCAGAACTCAGCTGCCCATGTTCTGACCAAGACCAGAAAGAGAGCACACCTAACACCCCTTTTAAAGTCTCTGCATTGGCTTCCGGTCAGCTTCTGAATAGATTTTAAGGTTCTTTTATTGGTCTTAATGGTCTTAGCCCTGATTATTTATTAGAATTGCTTTTACATTATGAACCTTCAAGAACCCTCAGGTCTTCAGGTCAAGATTTTTTAATCATTCCTAAAGTCAGAACTTAAAACCCACAGTGAGACGGCTTTCTGTCATTATGGTCCACATCTCTTGAACAGCCTTCCTGAAGACCTGAGGGTTGCAGAGAATGTTGATACTTTTAAAACCAAACTAAAGACCCACCTTTTTGACCTGGCTTTTATTTATTTTTGCTTTTCTCCCTTTTACCTTCTCTTACACCTTTTTATCCTGTTTTAACCATTTTTTAAAATCCTGTTTTTATTTGTATTTATCCTGTTTTAACTTTTTTTAAACTTGTTATTGCTTGGTTTTATGTCTATTACCTCTGGTTTTTCCTGATAGTGCTTCCTCAGTTCAGTTTTAATGTTTTGTTTTTGTTTTTGTTTTTTTACATGGTTTTATGTGGTAGGTTGATTATTCGGTGTATTGTGAATGTATGTGAGTGTGGGTGGGACTATGTTTTGGTTTTTGATGTATGTTGTTTATTATTTTGTACAGCACTTTGAGCTGCTACACTGAATGACAAGTGCTTTAAAAATAAAGTCTGACTGATTACCTCTGATTTAGTTATAGGCGGTTTAACCAAAGCTTCTGCTGCTTTTCAGCTCTACAATGTTGAATATAAACACAAAAATGCTGAAAAATTAAGTTAGAAACAGAAATGATACTTCACTTGATCAACAGCAGAGCAATCAGACATTGCATACCTCTGTCTAGTTTCTTTTTCTTCTTTGGATTGTTGGAAGTTTGCAGTCCAGCTTCAGTGTATTACTGTAAGGCTGAAAAGCTTGGATCTGAACTGCTTACAAAAAATGAATCACTTTAATGGTAAATGGCATTCACTTATGTAGTACTTTTATTCTCAGCTCTTGATGACCAAAGCGCTTTACAGATCCTGCTATCCACCCATTCACACACTGATGGCGGCATGCTACCTAACATGGTGCTTCCAGACCCACCAGGAGCAATTAGGGGTGAAGTGTCTTGCCCAGGGACACAACAGCAGGATATCTGGGGAGAGCGGGATTCGAACCGCCAACCATGTAGTTATTGGACGACCTGCTCTACCTCCTGAGCCACTGCCGCCCCGAATATCTGCTAACATTTCAATGTAAAATTGCTTTTGGATAGTCCTGCTAGCAGACAGAAACAAAACTAGACTGATCACATTACTTCATTGGTGGAGGTAATAGTACTTTTAGCAAACTTAATAAAATGAACTCCAACTGAAATAAGCTTGTCCTCAAAGCCACAATAACCAATTCAACTGCATACCCAAATTACCACAAGGTGAAATATTAACCTTCAAATAAACAACTGCACAGATAATGTGAAAACAGAACACTTTAATCCAACAAGCATTTAAAATCTTATAAAACAGCAAAGTAAATAAACTACCACAGCTTCTTTAATAATAATCATGACCACAAAGCCACAAGTTTTCAGCATACTACTGAACTTGTTATCTAAACTAGTACTGCAGAAATCACTTATTGTGTGACATTAACTACTCATGTCTGTGTGACATAATACTGTCACTTTGGGTTGTTCACACATTAACATGATGGACCCAGAAAAACTGCAGGGTACAGGGCTACAGCATCAAAGAACATTCACAGGCCAGAGAGAAACCCCAGAGCTCAGAGTGTCCAGGATAAATATGTAGAGTTTGGTTCATATAGTAACTAACACTTGAAGTGTAAAAGCAGTGCTGCTTGGACTGACAGCATGCCCTTAACTGCCTTTTATCATTCTACGTCTACCTAAATCTCAAGTCCAACCTCCATAACCACCATTTTGTTTGATTTGACAGTTTAAAATGTAAATTTCACACACAAACCCCCCAAAAAACAAAAAAAAAAGAAAAAAAGAAAAAGGAAAACAAAACCTGAATAACTGGCACCAGTTAAGGCCCCCCTGACCCAACCATTAATTATCCTTGGCAGTGAGTTGTCAGCAGCTCATTTCACACTTAACTCTGCATGCCAGTAATGGACAGGAATCTCCACACAATATTGTTGATTCTAATGTCTAAACACACAGAGTAGTGTTTGTATCTTTGTCTTTGACCTTAAAAAACTAATCTTATAAATGAATGCTGATTTTAAGACCACGATGAATTACTATACAGAGACTTCAGTGATAATGCTTCACAGGATTACAAAGCTTTGAACTCTGTTTTAAGCTGCCAGTGTAGATACTGGGTATATGGATAAAAAAAAAGGAAAACATGGCACCACAAAGCTGGCAGTATGGCAGTCAAAAAAAGCATGAAAAATAAAAGTAGGCAATGCTAGGTATATAGTGTATTCAGTAGCACCAGGAGAAACAGTTTGCGGGTGTCACTGTCAGAGGGTCTGCACTATGACAGGATACAGTAGGGACATGTGTTCAGCTCCTCTGATGGGCAGCTTGTGTGTAGTATAGTAGTGGATGACCTCTGGGATGGTGGAAAAGGGAGGGCTATTCTCGCCGAGCACGTAACGCCCATCTGCCAGCCGGGTGAACTTCATATGCATGAAGCCTTTGCAGCTCCTGGAAAAAAAAAAAGAAGAAAATAAACATTTAAAAAATACTGGTGGCTGCAAGTGGTACCCCTCAGCCTCTTTCTTTGTAGTTGAGATGCCATTTATATGGCATTTTGAGCTTGACGTTTGATCTTGCAACCCCAAAAGCATAGTGATAGTTTCGGGTCACAGGGTGAAGCCATGTACAAAGTTTTGGTGACCCAACCTTTATTTGTTCTAGAGTAATAGGGCATCAGGATTTACCTTACCTAGAACCTTGACCTTTAACCTTTTGACCCCAAACCCATAGTCAGAAGTCAGGGTGTTAGGGGGGGATCTGTGTACCAAGTGTGGTGACCCTAGCCTCATTTGTTATTGAGACATACAGTGGTGTGAAAAAGTGTTTGCCCCCATCCCGATTTCTCATTTTTTTTGTATGTTTGTCACACTTAAATGTTTCAGATCATCAAACAAATTTAAAAATAGTAGACAAAGATAACACAAGTAAACACAAAATGCAGTTTTTAAATGAAGGTGTTTATTATTCAGGGGAAAAAAAATCCAAACCTACATGGCCCTGTGTGAAAAAGTGATCCCCCTCCCCCCGTTAAAATATAACTTAACTGCGGTTTATCACATCTTTGGAAAGCTGAGTTCAATTTCTCTAGCCACACTCAGGCCTGATTACTGCCACACCTGTTCTCAATCAAGAAATCACTTAAATAGGACCTGCCTGACAAAATGAAGTAGTCCAAAAGATCCTCAAAAGCTAGACATCATGCTGTGATCCAAAGAAATTCAGGAACAAATAAGAAACAAAGTAACAGATCTATCAGTCTGGAAAAGCTTATAAAGCCATTTCTAAAGTTTTGGGACTCCTGTGAACCACAGTAAGAGCCATTATCCACAAATAGCAAAAACAAGGAACAGTGGTGAACCTTCCCAGGAGTGGCCAGCCTACCAAAATTACCCCAAGAGCGCAGCGACGACTCATCCAAGAGGTCACAAAAGGCCCCACAACAACATCTAAAGAACTGCAGGCCTCACTTGCCTCACTTAAGGTCAGTGTTTATGACTCCACCATAAGAAAGAGACTGGGCAAAAATGGCCTGCATGGCAGAGTTCCAAGACAGAAACCACTGCTGAGCAAAAAGAACATAAAGGCTTGTCTCAGTTTTGCCTGAAAACATCTTGATGATCCCCAAGACTTTTGGGAAAATACTCTGTGGACTGACGAGACAAAAGGTGAACTTTCTGGAAGATGTGTGTCCCATTACATCTGGCGTAAAAGTAACACAGCATTTCAGAAAAGGAACATCATATCAACAGTAAAATATGGTGGTGGTAGTGTGATGGTCTGGGGCTGTTTTTCTGCTTCAGGACCTGTAAGACTTGCTGTGGTAAATGGAACCATGAATTCTGCTGTCTACCAAAAAATCCTGAAGGAGAATGTCTGGCCATCTGGTTGTGACCTCAAGCTGAAACGCACTTGGGTTCTACAGCAGGACAATGATCCAAAACACACCAGCAAGTCCACCTCTGAATGGCTTAAGAAAAACAAAATGAATACTTTGGAGTGGGCTCATCAAAGTCTTGAGCTGAATCTGATTGAGATGTTGTGGCATGACCTTTAAAAGGCGGTTCATGCTTGAAAACCCTTCAATGTGGCTGAATTACAACAATTCTGCAAAGATGAGTGGGCCAAAATTCCTCCACAGCGCTGTACAAGACTTACTGCCAGTTATCGCAAACGCCTGATTGCAGTTGTTGCTGCTAAGAGTGGCCCAAACAGTTATTAGGTTTAGGGGGCGATCACGTTTTCACACAGGGCCATGTAGGTTTGGAATTTTTCCCCCTTAATAATAAACACCTTCATTTAAAAATTGCATTTTGTGTTTACTTCTGTTATCTTTGTCTAATATTTAAATTTGTTTGATGATCTGAAACATTTAAGTGTGACAGACATACAAAAAAAAAAGAGAAATCAGGAAGGGGGCAAACACTTTTTCACACCACTGTAGTTTAAATGTACATGTGATACAGTCTTCAATACATGAATTTGAATATAAACATTTCTGAATGGGTATCATCAACAAACCCATGCAGTGCTATAACAGGACACGTTTACAGATATTTGAGACCCATTGTAGTGCATCATTTTATATTTTAGCAATATTTTGTTATGACAAGTTTTTTTTAAAACTGCAATCAACCAAATTAACTAAAAAACACCCAACATCAATAAAGTACATCTATTATTATTCACAGCAGAAGGACCCATTTGACTGCAACCGTTGCATCAGTGTTGCCCATTTGTCAGTAAATATTTAACTAAAAATGATTTCTTTCATTACTTGGGTGTTTTTTGTGTCCTGTGTTTGGTTGTCAAGTTATTCCATAACAGGCCGAGAATTGCTCGCTTGCTGAGAATTGCATCCCATCCGTCAAAACTATAAACTATAACACTACAGCCAGGCTTGTAACCATTTGTGCATTTTTAGGAGTACCCACTGTACATTTTTTAGAAGTAAAAATTGTTATTACCGCTTGTACATTATCTTTAAATTATGTTTATTCTCCAGACATTTTAGAGTTTCAAAGAGGGTTAGAAATCATAGTGATTCAACTCCACGTATGGGATGCAATTCTCGGCAAGCGAGCAATTCTCGGCATAACACCAGCCATCCTGCTCCACGATCATGGTGGTACTAAGTTTTTAAGATACTCGTGGGGGAGGGGGGACTCGCAGTCCTGCAAAGTACAGTGGTACCACACAGGTGAAGCAGAAGCAGGTACTTCCGTCTACTACTGACTGGGCAGGCTACTCCCCGCGAAGGACCGTGGTCCGCCCGGTTAGGCTGCTGTTTCTCCCAGCATGTTCTGTGACCCGGGTCCCCATTGACGCTCCGCCACTCTGCTCACACACCTCATGTTCTCCACATATGTCGAATTATCCTTTAGATCTATGCAATCATGGCAACTTTATAGCAGAAATTTTTTAAGCATTAAATCTTCAGTATTATCTTTTTCTAGTCAAATTTGTCATTTTTCACTTCCTTGTTTTGTCTAGGGAACACTGTGGTGACTGACAGGTCGTGATGCCGCGTATTGTCCAATGAGCACAGAGTCGATCCGAAACCAAACCCCACCCACACTTCTTAAAGCCAGGACACAGAGAGCGGTGGCTAAAACTTTTGATAAAAATTACATTTTACACACACACACACACACACACACAGATTTGCTGAATTTATAGATAGACTAGTGCATGCCTGTAAAAAGCAGGTATTCCTGTCTGAAAGAGGTAGCCCAATCAGGCTTTGCAGGCCCAAACGTAGACTGTGTTTGAAAGTGGAATACAGAGGTGTAGCCTATATGTAGGTAATCACGTTAGACTTTGACAAATATGAAAGGGACTGAACTGAGATTGATTGTGTGAATATTAACTACAGAATAATTGAAAATGAATGGCACATCCAATATTAGCCACTGTTTAATAATCACTTTTATTTTTTTTGTCAGATCACTTATTTGTGTGATCTTTTATGAGTTATATTCATAAATGTTGTATGTTGCACTTCAGGGAATGGGAGTTGTTCAGTCACCATTATAATTTAGTTTATATGTGTAGTTTATAGTCTATCATCAATAACGTCATGCAGTACTATAACAGGACATGTTTACAAATATTTGAGACCCATTATAGTGCACCCTTTTATATTTTAGCAATAAGCACAAAACCGAACATTATTATTATTATTATTTTGTATTTCTATCTCATATACTTATTTGATCCCCAGAGGGAAATTCAGGGCATCCACGTACGGTGCCGATCCCTTCACCAGTCTCTCTCTCCCTCCCTTCCTCCCACCTACCCACAGCAGAATGAGCCATTTGGCTACAACTTTTGCATCAGTGTTGCCCATTTGTCTGTAAATATTTAAATAAAAACAATTTATTTCATTATTTGGACATTTTTGCATCTTGTTGTCATTTAGTCAAAGCATGCATATGTGTCTGCATGTAATATGCAGTTGATCTGGTCATTCCGCTCCACAATGAAGCAGCAGTCGGGATTTTCGTCTACCACTGACCAGGCAGCCTGAGCGTACCTCCCCCCGAACGTTCGTGGAGCGCCCGGTGGGATGGGAGTCTCGGTTGCTGCTTTACCCGTGTGGCAGTGATGTCATTTGCGGCACCACGGGTCCCCAGCAGCGGGCCCCTGGCACCGTCCCCCACCCCCGCACCTCGTGTTCTCTATGGCAAATATATCCATTAGACCTATGCAATCACAGCAACTATGGTCTATATTTTGACTGAGCGGCTCCATACTCGTGGATGCACACCGCAGCAGCAAAGCACTTCTAAAATCTATGTGGAGCAGGTCCCTGGCAGCAGTTTCCCCCCTGTACCTCGTGTTCTCTATACCCCCCCCCCCCCCCGTGTTCTCTATGCCGAATATATCCATTAGACCTACGCAATCGCAGCAACTTCATGGTCTATATTTTGACTGAGCAGCTCCATACTCGTGGATGCACACCGCAGCAGCAAAGCACTTCTAAAATCTTTGTTTGCGAAGCGTTGTGGCGACTGACAGGTTGTGATGCTGTGTTATCCAATCAACATGGTCGTTCATTCATTCATTCATTCATCTTCTTCTGCTTAATCCTTTTCGGGTCGCGGGGGGGCTGGAGCCTATCCCAGCATCTTTGGGCGAGGAAACCGGAGAAATCCCGGAGTAAACTCACGCAGACACGGGGAGAACATGCAAACTCCGCACAGATCAGTTGGTCGGGGGCTGGGATCAAACCCATACCTGCCAACTTTTAAAACCTGAAAAGCCTAGTAGCTAGCCGGGGTCCAGGGGCCGCAGGCCCTGGTAGGTCCAGGACAAAGTCTTGGTGGGGGGTTCAGGGGGGCAAAGCCCCCCGACGGCAAACAAATATTAGCATTAAATCAAGTTAAAATGTGGCTAACAACCTCATATTTCTTCAACAATCATGTTTCTATTTTCCTTAAATTGTCAATGCAGATATGCTGATGGAAAAGATCAAGGACAAACTCTATGGTAACTCTCAAGCATTGTTGTTTTCCATGGTGCACCTCTTAGCTTTCTTCAGTTGGTCTTTTGAATGGAACACACTGTGGCACTTGTTAGATTTTTTTTTAGATTTAGTATACTTTATTGATCCCCAGTGGGGAAATTGAGGGTCATCCACCTCCTGGATGGATGAAGCAGCCACGATATGGCGCTATCCCTTAACCATTCACACACACATTCACACCTAGGGCCACTTTAGAGTCTCCAATTAACCTAACCTGCATGTTTTTGGCATGTGGGAGGAAACCGGAGAAATCCCGGGGTAAACCCACGCAGACACGGGGAGAACATGCAAACTCCACACAGATCACTGTTGGTCGGGGGCTGGGATCGAACCCACGATCCCACGATCCCTCGTTGTTACCCGAAGCTGTCATCATCATTTTCCTGGTCATGAGGTTGCCCAGAACTTTAGTTGACAGACTGGACCTGAACTCAGTTTTGTTCTTGTTCACATGGCTGAATATACGCTCACAGTCCGCAGTAATAATTCCTGGAAATGCTTTGGAGTATTCCTCACGAAAAGACTTGCCATATGTGTGGATATGGATTATCATAGTCTCTTAATTTTCTTAATCAGTGTTCATCTATATTTATTTAAGTTGGTAAGATCTCTGATTATTACACTCTTTTGCTTCCTCAGGTGTTCCATTTAGTCTGATCCAAACTCTACAATTTCTTGTCCATGTTGCCTGTATCTTATTTTGTCTTTTCAGCATCCGTGCTTGCCGTGCTATTTCAACATTAGTTTTTGTTAATGTTCATTTAGGTAAACTTCTGTTCCCCGTAACTTTCTGGCCTGCCTCAGTATGTCATTCTTTACCCAGGGATGTGATTTGGGGTTGGGAAAATTATCTGAAAATTTAGCAGGGGGTCTGGGGGACACAGTCCCCCAGTGGGGTCCGGGGCAGAGCCCCGGTGGGGGAGGCAAGGGGGGCTTTGCCCCCCGAAGCTCCTGGGTTTTTAATGATTTTTAAGTACCAAAACTGTGCTTAAATGACATAAAACAAACAGCTGAATGCCACTTATTACTGTACAATATTGACTTATGCTCCAAGAATACAAAATCTCTGAACTTAGTTCAGAGATTTTTTGATCTCTTCCATTTCCTCCTTCTTTGGTGGCATTTTTACTGACCTGTTGATAGTAAAACAATCTCTGCTGGTGACGCCGATATCCGATCCGACCGACCTCTAATCCAGCTGGGCCTCAGCTAGCCCCCTCCACTGCTAGTCCCGCTGCAATTGAGCTCCTGTCCAGCCGGGGTACCGGCAGCTCCTCCACCGAGTCCCACCGCCCACCGCCGCTGTAGTTGAGCTCCGATCCTGCTCCTGTCCAGCTTGGGTCCCAGTAAATCCTCCGCTGAGCCCCACCACCTACCGCCGTCTTCCTCAGTAGTTCCTCCGCCGAGCCCCGCCGCTGTAGCTGGGCTCCAGCTACAGTCGACTTATCCAGCTGGGGCCCCGGCTGCTCCTCCACTGGTCCCCGTCTCCTACCACCGCTGTACTTGAACTCCGATCCGGCTCCCGTCCAACTGTTGCCTCGGTTGGTTCCTCCGGCGAGCCCCAATCACCGGGGACGGAGTTGCTTCTTTGTATCGGTGTTAGGTGCTACGACTAGCTATGGCGTTAGCTATAGCAATAGCGTTAGCTTAGTAAATGCTTCAGGTAAATTTAGATACGACTCCTAGCGATCTCGTGTTTGGAATTGCTTTCGTGTTTTTTTTACGATTTAAAATTTTTGACTGAATTTTTAGTGAAAAACCGTAATTTTGATTAATAAAGCCGTAACCCGGAATGGGGTCTTGAAAACCGTAACCATTACGGCAAAACCGGAGTAGTTGGCAGGTATGCGAACCCAGGATCCCCCGACCAAGGGTGAGTTACTGTGCTGCCGCAGTGCTAACCACTCCGCCACCGTGCCGCCCCAACATGGTCGTGATGCCGCATATTGTCCAATCAGCATGGCCGTGATGCGGCGTATTCTCCAATGAATACGGAGTCAATCTGAAACCCCGCCCACACTTCTTGAAGCCAGGGGATGAAGACAGAGCGGTCACACAGTGGTGGCTAAACTTTTATTGATAAAAATTACATTTTACATACATATTTGACTGAGTGACTCCATAGTCGGGGATGCACATCCTCGTAGCTTCAGCAAAGCACGTTTAAAATCTTAGGTCAGTGTGACAAACAGTTTGAGAGATATCTGAGGAACACACACACACACACACACACACACACACACACACACACACACACACACACACACACACACAGAGAGAGACAGAGATGTCTGGAATTTATAGATAGATAGGTGAGGGCAGGGGTTTAAGGCATCCAAATTCACTGCTGCCCCTGTGGTCCAAAATTTGCTGCTGCGGCCCTGGGTGCAGTAGAATGCAGACGGCACACCAAGCAACTCAGATGACAGAAAATGTACCATTATACAAGGTCAGTAGTAAAAAGGATTTTAGCCTCTTCAAAATATGTGAGCTTTAGGCTGTGTGTCCACAGGGAATGTAAAAATGCTAAAATGCTCCCAACTGGTTTTCCTGAGCACTTTACATGCGCTCATGAAAAAAAAGCTCTCCGCCCAGTATTCTAGCAATCTTTTGACCTGTCTTGACCTGTCACTCAAAGTGTGTCTGGGGTTTCACAAATTTTACTCTGAAACACTGCACTCACTGGACTAAAATGCATCAAACTGGTAAGAAAATACACATCCCTACTAGAATTTGTTGTTAAATATTGATCATGGTGTACTTTTATTCTGATCGGCTGGTGACGGAGGTGTGCAGCTGATGAGTGGTGCGGCGCTCCAAAAGTTGAATTATTTTTCAACTCCTCTTCAGTGCTGGGTTTGCGTTGAAAAACATCTGCCTGCCCCAAAAGCACCCCGTCACAGGAGCGCGCGTGAGGACAGACGCCATAAAACCACAAACAAAACGAGCAAATCTAACACTACAGCCAGTGTTTGAACATTTTATACACCCTTAGAGGTAAAATCATTACTACATCTTTTCAATGAGCTTTAAAGCTGTGAATCTGCGATCTGGACAGACAAACCCCCCAGTAAATGAAAGATGTGTCTGAAGAGACAAGTGTGTGTGTCAAGACCAACGTGCAGCAGATAGACAGGTAGGAGTTAGGCACGGAAAGAGAGAGAATATTGTCTGCATTTTTTTCTTCAGAAAAACACAGATTCCAATAGACAATACAGACTAACAGAATAATTTTTTTTTTTTTTCCTCTCGGTACCGAGTGGTTGGGGACTGTAGGGAGTTTTCAAATGAAGGTGCTGCCAATAATTTCCAACTCTATACTCTTTTTTGTAACTTTTATTTTTATTCATTTTTCATCATACATATTACATTCAGATCTCAGTCTCTATATTTAAAAAAAAAGGAGCTAGAGGAAGAAAAAAAAAGGGGGGGGAGGGGGGGACAAATGTTGGAGCATCAAGTTTTTAGTTTCCATCTCTTAATTCTTCTGGTTTTTCAGTGTCTTTGGTTATTCTTTCAATTTCTGTCTCGTTGTTGCACTTTGTAGTGTGTCCATTTCCACCATTTTTTTTTATATTGTCCTTCTTGCATTCTTTGTCGATATGTTAGTTTTTCCATTAAACGTATATCCTCAACAATGTCAGTCCATTGCTCTTGGTCAGGAAGAACTTCTGATCGCCATTTTCTTGTGATTGTTTTTTTACATGCAATCAGCAATATTTTAACTAGATATCTGTCCTCAGCCTGTATTACATTGTCTCTTTTAAGATCACATAAATACATCAAGTTACAGTTCATTCAGGCTGCAGATGTACTGTCCACAAGTATGGTTGATGTCCAAGAGTGGCTCTTCCAGAACCACCTATTGCTGAACCTTCAGAAAACAGTTTCAATGTGCTTTTCAATCAAAAAATGTAACCTGCAACGTTTTAAAGTCAATATACATGATCAAGACATCAGTTTAGTTACAGAATTCAAATACCTTGGCATTGTACTAGATCCTCAATTCAAATTTAATCTTCATATAAAGAAAATTTCAAAAACAGTAAAAAAAAAAAAAAACCTGAACTGCTTTAAATTAATTAGATATTACATACCATATGAAGCAGCTGCACTGTATATGCATTCTATGGTTTTTTCTCATATATCATACTGTTTGACAGTCTGGGCTCAAGCAGCCCCTTCTACAATAAGACATATAGGTTCATTATATAATCAAACTCTAAAAATCTTGGACAAAAAGCCCATTAGGTGGCATCACTGTTATATTTTAAAAAAATACAACCTATTGAGTTTTGAGAGTTTCATTGACCTCTGTTTTCTGAAATTAACTTTCAAATGTTTCCATAAATCAGCACCTGAGCCACTTGCTGGTTTCATCCAAAGACAGGACAACAGCAGAGCCACCAGGAGTTCTGTAAACAATAACTGTAAAATATTCCACCGCAGAACCACATTTGGACAAACAGCTTTCTCTATAATGGGCAGTCACATCTGGAACACAATGCCAAATGAAATTAAAATAATAACGGACTTTAAAACATTCACTAAAAAGGTTAAAAACTGGCTGAAAAATAAATAAGAATGTACTCATGTATGAAATGATTGTCTGCAGGGTGAGAGTGAATGAAGGGAAGGAATGAATGTGTTTGTTTATAGTGAGTTACGAAGGGAGAGAGGCCTGAAATAGGCAAATGTGAGTCAGGTTGTTATATTGTGTATTTATAATCTTTATAATATTCATAATATGTATAATTGTCTATTTATAATGTACTTATAATCTTTTTTGCATTGATGTATGTGGTTATTGTTTATTCTGTTTTCATTTTTTCTTTTTCTTTTCCTTTTCCTCATCCTTTTTTACTTTTTACTTGTTTCTCCTTTCTAAAGCCCATCCAGGGACAAGAGTTGCAAATTAGCTAATAGCTATACACTCTTTGTGCAACACATCAGATTGATTGTCATTTGATTAATTGTCTATGTTTATTGCACTGTCCCTGTCAAATAAACAAATAATCTAATCTAATTGGTATATTATATCCTAATATCCCCTGTATTGTCACATGTATAGATTTCCAGAATGATGAGATTTTGCAGCATTTCCAAAACATATGTGAGTGGTCTGCATTTTGAGCCCCACAGCCCCTCCAGCATAAAGATTGGGTATTTGTATATTTTCTTTGAATCTGTGGTGTAATGAAATAGCGAATCAGGTTTTTCCATCCAAATTCCCTCCATGTCCTTGAACTTGTTGATGTGTGTTGTGTTTTCCATATTTCTTGCCAGTTTTCTTCTGTTATGTTTAAATTTAGCTCTTTCTCCCATTTCTCCTTTATATAGTTACTTGAATGTTTGTTTGCCGTAAGTTTCTGATATAGCTTTGAAATAATTCTTATTTTATTTCCTGCATACGAGCTTAAAATGAATTGTATAATCTCACTCACATCTGTGTGGAGGTTATGCCTAATCTTCCTCATATAATAATCTCTCATCTGCAGATATCTAAAGAATTCAGATTTTTCTAGTTTAAATTTTCTTCTCATGTTTACAAAACTCCTGAAATCTTTTTTTCCGATATTGCCCCATGCTGTGATTCCCTTGTTCACCAGATTTTTGTATCCCCTATCTTGCTTTGCCGGTTCAAACTGACTGTCAAATGCTACCCATTTCAATAGTTTTATGCCCTCCTTTATATTATACTTTTGTACTATTTTATACCACAGTTCCAAAGTAAATTTAGTGATTGGGTCTATTTGTTTGATTTGCTTATATGCATCCTTATCTCCCATTATGCTTTGTACTGGGAGTCCCTCAATTTCCTTTTCCATTTCTTTCCATTTTGCCTCGTGGTACCTCTACTTACGAACGTCTCTACATACGGAATTTTCAGGTTACGAGACGCCTCAACGGGAAAATATTGCCTCTAGTTACAAACGAAATTTCAGGATACGAAAGGCAAAAAAGTACGCGCTCCTCGCAGCTTCCGTAGTTTACCGAACGTAAACATACCTGTAGCTGCTCTGCCATCGGCTATCACCTAGCATCTTCCTGGTATCCCATTGGCCACGAAGTTTTTTTTTTTTTCCAAAACTTCATTAAGAACAAGGTGAAAGTTTTACGTGTGTGTACAGTACAGAATTAACATTTATTCGCTATGGGCCCCAAGAAAGTGACAGAGATAAGTGGAAAAGGAGAAAAGAAGAGAGTTTTTTTGTCCATACAAACAAAGAAAGGAGATAATCGAAAGGTATGAAAAGGGGATGCATCTTGCGTTTGGATGCGTTTGGTTGATCTCGCCAAAGAATATGGCCGTAATACATCAACGATCAGCACGGCATTAAAACAAAATGAAGCACTTACAAGCCGACAAAAGCAAACGTCCTTGGATCAGAACATGAACCAAAGAAGGCAAAAGGTGACGATGTCGACGATGTCGACGACGTCGACGACGATAGCAGTTAAAGGGTAAATAAACATAATTTTTATTATTCTTTCTCTTTTATTATTCTCTTTTATTATTCTTTCTCTCATTTTAAACTCTCATTTTATGTTTATTGTGCAGTAATCTAATTGTAACATGTATTTGTTACATGTTTTGATGCGTTTTTACGATTTATAAAAAATTTATGCCCGAATTTTGGGGGCTTGGAACGGATTACGGCATTTACATGTAAAACGCGCCTCTACTTACGATTTTTTCACGTTACGAGAATTCTTCCGGAACGAATTAAATTCGTAAGTAGAGGTACCACTGTATTCCTTTAGACTCGGTAGGCCCATGCCGCCTTTCTCTTTTGGTAATTGGAGAGTTTTATATTTCACTCTTGGCTTTTTACCTCCCCAAACAAATCTCGATATCATCCTGTCCCACTTTGAGAACTGGGCACCAGGAATCTCTGTTGGTAGAGCCTGGAAGAGGTAAAGCAGTCTAGGTTGTATGCTGATTTTGACTGTCTTAATTTTTGAATTCAGATCCATATTTAAGATTGACCATCTATCAATATCTTTTTTAATTTCTTGTTCTAACCTATCATAGTTTGCTTTATAGATTTTGCTTAAATCTTTAGGTATGTTCACTCCAAGGTATTTTATTTCTTTTTGTTTCCAGTTTAGTTTGATCTCATCAGTTATCTGGTTTAAAGGGTTATAGTGGAATGTCAGTATTTGTGTTTTTGTTATGTTTATCTTATATCCTGATAATTTTCCAAAATTTTCTATCAAGTCCATCATTTCCATAATTGATTCATCTGGTTGTTCAAGGTAAGCTATAATATCATCTGCAAATAGCCCAATCTTGTGTTCCGCTCCCTTTATTGTTACACCTTTTAATTTCTTATTTTGTCGCATTGCTTGAGCCAGTGGCTCTATGAACAGAGCAAACAAGGTGGGCGATAGGCAGCATCCCTGCCTAGTTGATCTTTGTATATTTACTTTGTCTGTTAAGCTACCGTTTATCTTGATTCTTGCCACAGGTTTTTGGTACAGTGTCTTTATGCATTGCACTGACTTTTCGTTAAATCCAAAGCGTTCCAGCACATTATATAGGAACATCCAATTAACCCTATCAAATGCTTTTTCTGCATCTAAACTCATTATTACTGCGCTTTTCTTTTCTTTATGTATTTGATTAATTATGTGTAATGTTCTCCTGATATTGTCATGTGTTTGGCGTCCCTCTATGAAACCAGTTTGATCATCCTCTATCTATAGAGGTTTTTCAGTCACGTGACCCGCGCGCCCAGCGATGCAGCCGGCGGCCATACTGCCGGTCAAGCGCGACGCCCGCCAGGCTTGTTTACATAACAAAGATCGTGAGTGTTGCAAACTTCTGAGTCTTCTAGAAGTGTGGGACAGGTTAGCTGGTAGTTTATCACTATTTATCATGTCTGAACGTGAAGGAGGTCTGAGTGAACAGACCAAACACCTCTCTGGCATTGAATTGAAGCGGTATCAGGATAAAATAGCCATTCTAGGAGGCTGTGATCCTTACACTGCACCTGGCGTGTTGTTCTCCCCCATCACAGCTGAGGATGTCACACTGCCAGACTTTGAGTTCAGTGACTTGATGATTTCTCCTGGAGACAAATTTTTTAAGAAAACCACTATTTTCTGTTATACGTTTGTTGCTGGTCCTACCACCCCAACCTTTCGAAATAAAAGAAACAACACCTTGGGGCGTAATTCCAATGAGGTATTTCATAGTGTTGTGGTGTTTGTACTGAGAGTAGGTTTGTGCCCTGGCTCTGAGATCACTTGGTTTCTCAATGAATATTTCGAAGCCTATTATGCTGACACACGCATCCTGTGTCTCCTCACGAGAGCCTGAGGACCCGCTCCAGTCTGCTCGCACAAGGGCTGGAGTGGAGTTCCTATGATGGCAGTATGATTTAATAAACCTGCTTAAAACCTCACATTGCTACCTTATTTTATCATCTGCCGCACTGCCTATTATGGCAGTGAACAGCACAACACGTTTCCGGCATGACAACAACGACAAAAACGGCGATGACAGGGCTTAGAAAACGTGTGAAAGTGGTTTGTTTACACAAGCTTGTGTACTATGCCCGCCAGCGCTTCACCGGCAGCATGGCGGCGCCGGCCTGTGACCTAGATCCGTGACGTCACATGAAAATCCCCAATTCCGTCAAGAATGTCTTTATTCGTTTACAGATAATTGTTGTATATATTTTATAATCCACATTTAATAAAGAGATTGGCCTATAGTTTCCGCATTGTTCCTTATCTTTCCCTGGCTTTAAAATAACTGAAATAATGGCTTCGTTCCATGATGGAGGTATTTTGTTGTTGTTTAATGTCCAATTAAATGACTTTAGGAGCTGTGGCGTGAGTTCTTCTATAAACAGTTTATAAAACACAGACAGGTATCCATCACTACCTGGTGATTTACCGTTTTTAAGTGACTTAATCACATCTTTAATCTCTTGTGTTGTTATTTCTGGTGTTAGCTTTTCATTTTGTTGGTTTCCTATTGATGGCAAGTCCAATGTGTAGAGAAATTTTTTAATATCCTTAACATTTGTCTCTTCAGGTTGTGAGTATAGTTCTTGATAGAATTTATGGAATATTTTTTCCATGTTTTCTGGGGTAACTGTGGTTTTATTTGTGATGGGGTCCATAATCTTATATACATTATTCACTGTTTGTTGTTTTCTTAACCGTTTTGCCAGCAGTTTTGTGGCCTTTGGCCCCATTCCATAATATTTTTGTTTTAAATATCTATTTTTCCTTTCGATTTCATCTATTTGTATTTCTTTTATCTTTATATTTTCTTCCTTAATTTCTTGATATATTTTTGGGTCATTTGTGCTTTGATGTTTACGTTCTAATTCCCTCAGTCTCTCACATCCTTGTTCATATGATTCCAGTTTAGACTTTTTTGCTTTTCCTGATTCAACAATTAATTTACCTCTTAACACGGCTTTTAGTGCATCCCATAGTATTGTTGGGTCCACTTCTCCATTATCATTCTCCTCGATATACTCATTTATGTTTACCTTTATTCTTTCTTTCATTTTCTCATCATTTAATAGTCCTACATTAAGTTTCCATGTTGTTTGTCGTTTTCTATTGTTTAAATATATTTCCATGTATATAGGATTATGATCTGATATTTCTGCCCCTCCAATCCGACAATTTCTCACCCTGTGTCTGTCACCTTCATTCATAAGGAAGTAATCTATTCTAGAGTGTACTTTATGGACTGCTGAATAATGTGTATAGTCTTTTTCGAGTGGGTGCAGGTCCCTCCATATGTCTACCACACCCGTTTCTGCCAGTGAGGTTCTTATGAATTTTGTTATATGTTTTTTTGTCTTCTTAACGCTTGTTGTGTCAACTTCATGATCCATGACGGCATTTAAGTCTCCTCCACAAATTAGGACTCCTTCACTGTGTGTTGCTATGAGATCAAACAGTTGTTGAAAAAAAACCCTTGTCACTTTCTGGTGGGGCATAGATGTTCACTAATGTGATCTGCATACCATCTATTCTTCCCTTTATTATTACATATCTGCCTTCTTTATCCTGGATTTCTTGTTCACGTTCAAATTGTATTTTATTTGAAATTAGTATCATAACCCCCCTTTTAGTTCCTCCCTTAAATGAACTGTAGTAGGAGTTCTTATAGCCAAATCTCTTTAGTTTCTCATGTTCTGTCCTGTTCAAATGTGTCTCTTGTATAAATATAATTTCGGCTTTTTCCTTCTTGAATTTTCTTATTATTCTTTCCCTTTTAACAGGTGAGTTCAGACCATTCACGTTTAATTGTGCTCCTAACCCCTTTAACAACAAAACTAACACATATTTGTACAAAAACACATTAACGAATCTCGACCTCCGTACTTTGGGCCTTTCTTCTGCCCACTGGTCCCTGATGGAGGGTGGAGGGAATGTCCTCACCGAGTGAGGGGCCCTCCCTAGACCTGTAGTTACTATCCAAGTAATAGTCATTAGTCTAGAAATGTCTAACAAAAATCACTTAAACCTCTCCTAGCCGTTTGTTTCTCTTTTACCTTGTCTTCTTGGCCTTCATTTCTTCTGTGTCCTCTTTAATCTTTGTTATAATCTAGGCTTTCCGTTGAAAGCCTTGCAGTTTTTCTTGGACCCGGTGCGCCACGTCCGTCTCCCACCTTCTGCCGCCCACTCGCCTCCACTCCGGCTGTCGCGATGCGTTCCGTGCCGCCACTGCTCCAGCCGCTTCCTCCGGTACGCTCACCACAAAGCCTCGCTCCGTCATGTCCCGCGCTGCCTCTCTGGCCGTGCTGTAGGTTTTCACGCCGTCCTCCCAATGAATTCTCATCTTCGTTAGCGGCGTTTGGAATCTAATTTTTTTCTCTTTCAGCGTTTTTTTAATGTTGGCATATTTCTTTCGCTGCTGCACAATTTCTGTCGGGTAGTCATGGTCAAAGAATATCTGTTTGTCGCCGACTCGTATCTTTTTTTCCACGCTTGTGTCAGGATTCTTTCCTTTACATCGTATTTTAGAAAGTTTACCACAACTGACCTGGGTGTAGAGTTTGGATTCGGGTTCTGTGCCAAGGCTCTGTGCGCTCGTTGGATCTGCAGGTCCGTTTCATCGGGCAGCTCAAGCTCTTTTTTTAAGAATTGATCCATGAATTTCGTCATCGAGTTGCCTTCAATGCCCTCCGGAATCCCGAAGATGCGTATATTGCTCTGTCTGGACCTGCTCTCCAGGTCGGTTATTTTTTCCTGCATCCTCTGTGTTTGTGCCGTCAGGGTCTGCAGCCGCTCGCTTGCCTCGGTCCTCCAGTCTTCCAACTCTGATATTCGAGCCTGTGCTTCTGTCAAACACGTCTGTTGAGTGCGCAGTTCCTCCATGTTTTCAGCTAGCTTGCGTTCCATTTCTTTTCGGAGGCCCATAATTTCCTCCTTCATCTCTTTTTTCAGTTCTTCCTTAAGAGCTGTTAAATCCTGTTGGAGTTGTCGCTTGAAGTCTTTTATGTCTTTACTTATATTGGCGATGCCAGTGTTCATAATATCGAGTTTGGCATCCTCCATTTTCTCTGCTGTAGTCACCTCGTTTTTTTGGGCCTCGTGTTCAGCGATTTCTCCTGCGTTGTTGAAGAGGGATTCTTTAGTTTTACCCTGCTTTTGTCCGTGTGCCCGGCTTCTTCGTGTTTTCATCCCTTGGTTTATTGTTCCATTTATGTCGAGTTGGCCATTTATCGAAGATTTTAAATCCGACTAGAGAGAGCTCTCTGTTTAAGCGTTATGTCTCTCCACCATCTTCCCGGAAGTCCCCCCAACTCTATACTCTTTAACATGCATTCAATGCAATTTAGTTGTTGTAATGCATATTGTGGCAGTGTGGTGGCGGAGTAGTTAGCACTGCGGCAGCACAGCAACTCAGCCTTGGCCGGGGGATCCTGGGTTCGATCCCAGCCCCCGACCAACAGTGAGCTGTGTGGAGTTTGCATGTTCTCCCCGTGTCTGCGTGGGTTTACTCCGGGATTTCTCCAGTTTCCTCCCACATGCCAAAAACATGCAAGTTAGGTTAATTGGCATCAAACTGGGGATTCCAAATTGTCCTTAGGTATGACTGTGAGAGTGAATGGTTGTCTGTCTCTCTGTGTTGGCCCTGCGATGGACTGGCGATCTGTCCAGGGTGTACCCTGCCTCTCGCCCAAAGATGCTGGGATAGGCTCCAGCCCCCCCATGGCCCGAAAAGGATTAAGAGGAAGAAGATGGATGGATAATGCATATTGTGTTGAAGTCTGTACTTGCTGTTGCACAAAAGAGTTTTTCTGTATAGCAGAAGTTTCTGGTTAATTTACAAATCACTGTAATAGGACATTTTTGACAATCCTGTGCTTTTCTTGTATTGTTATATAGAATATCACTGCAGTAAACTGAAAAAAACCATCTGCTTTAAAATTTGTAATTCTTCCCACAACTTTTAGTGCAATAACACTCTAAAAACACTGCAAATTTTAATCGCAACTTTTTAAAAAAGCTCCCGCAATTTTAGGCTTTTGGGGCCACAACAATCACAAGAACATCCCGTGAAATCCTGGAGGGACTGGTTATGGCTTCCACCAAAGTGAAATTGTCTCAAATTTTCAAAAACTATGCAAATTCTTGAGTTGCAAATAGTTCAAGTGCAGTTTGCTTTTACAGCCTCGTATTCATCAGCTTTTTGTTTCAATGAGCACATTTAAAAACAGATTAAACAAAAAAAAATTCTTCAGTGACCTTTTCAGTAAATTTCCCATTCAGTTTTGCTATAATTTACTGCTTCCTAGAAACTAAAGGCAGTTAACATCACAAAGCAGAAGAAATCACACTCACTGTAAATTGCTGGGTATCACAAACTTAAGAGAGACCAGTGTGGGTGGGGGTTTGTAACAGCAGCAAAAATGGAGGGATTGGATGGGGAAAGAAAAATAAAAATTATGGAACAGCATTCTCAAATTATGGAACAGCAATTCCCAAATGAGGGCAGCGCGGTGGCGGAGTGGTTAGCACTGCGGCAGCACAGCAACTCACCCTTGGCCGGGGGATCCTGGGTTCGATCCCAGCCCCCAACCAACAGTGAGCTGTGTGGAGTTTGCATGTTCTCCCCGTGTCTTCGTGGGTTTACTCTGATATTTCTCCGGTTTCCTCCCACATGCCCAAAAACATGCAAGTTAGGTTAATTGACATCAAACTGGGGATTCTAAATTGTCCTTAGGTATGACTGTGAGAGTGAATGGTTGTCTGTCTCTCTGTGTTGGCCCTGCGATGGACTGGCGATCTGTCCAGGATGTACCCTGCCTCTCGCCCAAAGATGCTAGGATAGGCTCCAGCTCCCCCACGACCCGAAAAGGATTAAGCGGAAGAAGATGGATGGATGAAGTCCCAAATAAGGGAAGAAGTAGATCAGATACAGTGGGGCAAAAAAGTATTTAGTCAGCCACCAATTGTGCAAGTTCTCCCACTTAAAAGATGAGAGAGGTCTCCAATTTTCTTCATTGGTATACCTCAACTATGAGACACAAAATGAGAAAAAAAAAAAATCCAGAAAATCACATTGTCTGATTTTTAAAGAATTTATTTGCAAATTATGGTGAAAAATAAGTATTTGGTCACCTACAAGCAAGCAAGATTTCTGGCTCTCACAGACCTGTAACTTCTTCTTTAAGAGGCTCCTCTGTCCTCCGTTCGTTACCTGTATTAATGGCTCCTGTTTGAACTCGTTATCAGTATAAAAGACACCTGTCCACAACCTCAAACAGTCAGACTCCAAACTCCACTATGGCCAAGACCAAAGAGCTGTCAAAGGACACCAGAAACAAAATTGTAGACCTGCACCAGGCTGGGAAGACTGAATCTGCAATAGGTAAGCAGCTTGGTGTGAAGAAATCAACTGTGGGAGCAATTATTAGAAAATGGAAGACATACAAGACCACTGATAATCTCCCTCGATCTGGAGCTCCACACAAGATCTCACCCCGTGGGGTCAAATATGATCACAAGAACAGTGAGCAAAAATCCCAGAACCACACGGGGGGACCTAGTGAATGACCTGCAGAGAGCTGGGACCAAAGTAACAAAGGCTACCATCAGTAACACACTACGCCGCCAGGGACTCAAATCCTGCAGCGCCAGACGTGTCCTCCTGCTTAAGCCAGTACATGTCTAGGCCCGTCTGAAGTTTGCTAGAGAGCATCTGGATGATCCAGAAGAGGATTGGGAGAATGCCATATGGTCAGATGAAACCAAAATAGAACTTTTTGGTAAAAACTCAACTTGTTGTGTTTGGAGGAGAAAGAACACCATACCTACTGTGAAGCATGGGGGTGGAAACATCATACTTTGGGGCTGTTTTTCTGCAAAGGGACCAGGACGACTGATCCGTGTAAAGGAAAGAATGAATGGGGCCATGTATCATGAGATTTTGAGTGAAAACCTCCTTCCATCAGTAAGGGCATTGAAGATGAAACGTGGCTGGGTATTTCAGCACGACAATGATCCCAAACACACCGCCCGGGCAACGAAGGAGTGGTTTAGTAAGAAGCATTTCAAGGTCCTGGAGTGGCCTAGCCAGTCTCCAGATCTCAACCCCATAGAAAATCTTTGGAGGGAGTTGAAAGTCCGTGTTGCCCAGCGACAGCCCCAAAACATCACTGCTCTAGAGGAGAGCTGCATGGAGGAATGGGCCAAAATACCAGCAACAGTGTGTGAAAACCTTGTGAAGACTTACAGAAAACGTTTGACCTCTGTCATTGCCACCAAAGGATATATAACAAAGTATTGAGATGAACTTTTGTTATTGACCAAATACTTATTTTCCACCATAATTTGCAAATAAATTCTTTAAAAATCAAACAATGTGATTTTCTGGATTTTTTTTTTTTCCTCATTTTGACTCTCATAGTTGAGGTATACCTATGACGAAAATTGGAGACCTCTCTCATCTTTTAAGTGGGAGAACTTGCACAATTGGTGGCTGACTAAATACTTTTTTACCCCACTGTAATTTTGGAAACAGCACAGTATACAGGGGAAGAAGTTCCCTTTAAGTGATTGTAGTGGCATTTCAAAGTAAAATGTGAAAGGATGTCAGTTTTTTAAAGAAAAGCCCAGAAAATGAATATGGATTAAACCAGAAGGCAATCAGTGGAGATGAACATCCAAGCCAATGCTGTGGCCTTGACTTGATTTTTTTTTTTTTTGCCTCAAATTGAACATATTGTTTGGAGTCCACTTGTGGTAAACTAAACTGACTGGACATGATTTGGAAAGACCGTTCTATAGAAGATCTCACAGCTCACAATTAGTGTTAATTTCATCAACAAAAAGTGTGATGAAATATGTTAGTCAACAAACCTTTTTTATGAGACTAATACGAGATGGGACGGGACGTAAAGAGAGGTCACGTGACGCTGACTGTGACTAAATATCACATGCAATTTTGTTGACTAATAAAGACGAGACACTTTAGTTTCAGAAATAAAACCTTTGCCGAACTCATCATTTTCATTGACAAAAAATGACAAGATGAAATATAAAGTTATTTTGTTGGATTATTATTTTGCAGCATTTCCGTTTCCTTCCTAACCGTGCGCGGCGCAGGCGCTCTGGAGTGCCTTTGGTTTCTTTTCCTGTCTTCCGCCATTTGGAAAATACTAAAATCCAGTTGCTTCTGAATCAGCGGGAGTATATGGAGAAAAGGACATGATGGCGATGCAGCAGGGGATTGTCTTCACTGGGCTTGGGAGGAAAAGACTGTCAGATCTTTGGACATATTTTCGATACGCTGATGAGGAAAAAATGACGGAATGTGATGTGGAACTCGAGGGGGAGAAATATGGCCAAAACTTCATCAGATAAGCTTAAGATAACCTATCCACCTTATTCCTGAGGGTGCAACTGTAGGAACGATTATGAACGATTAAAAGTTGTGGGAAGAATTACAAATTTTAAAGCAGATGGATTTTCCAGCTTACTACAGTGATATTCTATATAACAATACAAGAAAAGCACAAGATTGTCAAACATCTCCTATTACAGTGATTACCTCTGCCAAGGAGGTTATGTGATCATCGGCGTTGGTTTGTCTGTCTGTCTGTTTGTTTGCCTGTTTGTTTGTTAGCAAGATAACTCAAAAACTTATGGACGGATTTTCATGAAATTTTCACAGATTGTCAGAAATGGGGTATCCTACAGATGATTACATTTTGGTGGTGATCCGGATCACCATCCAGAAGAAAACCGTCATTACGGAAAATGCCATTTTCATGAATAACTACTGAACCACTAATCCTATCACTGTCAATCCAATTGCTAGTCATATGTTTTCGTGGTCAAGGAATCTGAAAACGTACACACAAACACTGTATGGGGGGAACTGTGGCGCTTGGAGGAGGTCTGCGCTCTCCGAGTGCTTTTCTAGTTTGTAAATGTAACCCCTGGGTTATTGTTATAAGTGCGCACATAACTTCCAAATAACCCTTGCATAATAATAAATACAACGCATTGTAATATTTTTTCACATATCTACAGATGTAATACTATATTAGTATTATTATTTTTCATGTTCACAAATAGTGTAACATTCTTGTTTTTTTTTTTATTTCTTTCTAATATAGGTTTTACATGTAGTGTTTTAGTCTTTTCTTGAATTTTCTACAGAAGCTCATATATACCAGTGCATGTAATTGGGCCATTCTCTAACTACCTCCTATTCGCTGCCTACTGATCAGTCAAGGACAATATTTGTGTTTTATTGTTGTGATTGGCTTTTGCTGTTGGGGGGCGGAGATTGTGTAGTGGTTTATGGGAGTTAACTTTTTTTTTTTTTTTTTCTTCAGTAGTAGTTGGTTGGTGGTCGCTCCCAGAGTAGTCCATGACAATATTGCAAATGGCCGTTATCAGAAGACGGGGAAGACTGTCGCTATTATCGTGACGTTACGACCTGACCAATCAGCGGCGACCAGTCTGTTGACGTCACATCACAGCCCCGGGCCGGCCGAGCCGGGGCCGTGAGGGACCCTGCCCTCGATCAGGTACGAAAATCGCGCCTGCTAACCGGTGCTGGGGCTCATGGAAAATGCACAAACACCGGGGCCCTGGTGCGGTGCTGGGGAAAGCGGGGCCCGTGGAAAAGGCCTATTAGAGCGCCTGGTTAAGGAGGGCTGCTCGTCTGTGCCCTCTGCTTTGTGAACTGTTCAGTGGGTGCCGTGTTCCTACCGAACCAACGTCCCGCTGGAGTCGTGGCCGGGGTTTGGGTTTGGCCAAATTCCCTGCAACGGAGGATCTCCGCCAACGCTGAGGACAGTGCTGGATTTTTCCCTGACTACTCGACCCGCTGAGGACATCGCTGGATGTTTTGTTTACTTTTTTTCTTTTCTCTCCCTCTTTCTTTCTCTCATTGAGGACGTTGCTGGATTTTTCCCTGAGCCACTTTGTCGTTTTGCGCCACGTTCTTCACCCCCTGAGACTGCTCTCTGCTGTCCATCCTTACAGACGGTAACCCTGGTATGGGTGAGTACCCCGCTTCATCCCACAAGGTTATTAATGGCGGCCACCATTTGGTATTAGCCGTTGGAGTGGCGTTTTAATATTAGAACAGGCCTGCAACGTCAGAGACCTTTTAATTATCACTCTGTACCGAGTAGGGACCTTTACAGACCTACAAATTAATAGGATATGCCGGCTTAGATTTATTAAGAATTCTGTTTGTGAATCCTCATTTGTGCTTTATTGCCCTTTTCCCCCTTTGCGCGTGTGTTATTCTTTTTTTCTTTTGTTTTCTTTCTTTCTAAGTGCATATTGCTTATCCAACAGTTATTTAATGATTTTGTGTTATATGTTTGAAACTGTTTCCATTGCCTTGGTTCCTTCTGCTGACCAGTGGGCAAATAAATTCTGGCTTTTTTGAAGTATAGCAAATTGCTTGCTTATTTTAAGGATAGTTTACACCATGCACCCTACAGTTTTAAAGATATCCTACACCCTTTTCACACACAACCTGATCTTGATTAAAGTAGCCCTTCCCGGAACTTCCGGGAAGATGGCGGAGAGACATAACGCTTAAACAGAGAGCTCCCCCTAGCCGGATTAAAAATCACCGGTAAATGGCCAATTCGACATAAGCGGATCAATAAACTAAGGGATGAAAACACGAAGGAGCCGGGCACAAGGACAAAAGCAGAGTAAAATTAAAGAATTCCTCTTCAACAACGCAGGAGAAACCGCTGAACACGGGGCCCAAAAAAACGAGGTGACTGCAGCAGAGAAAATGGAGGACACAAAACTCGATAGCATGAACACTGGCATCGCCAGTTTGGGTAAAGAGTTGAGAGACTTCAAACGGCAGCTACAACAGGATTTAGCGTCTCTTAAGGAGGAGCTGAAAAAAGAGATTAAGGAGGAAATTATGGGCCTCCGAAGAGAAATGGAGCGCAAGCTAGCAGAAAACATGGAGGAGCTACGCTCTCAGCGGGCGTGTATGACAAAAGCACAGGCCCGAATATCAGAGCTGGAAGATTGGAAGAGCGAGGCAAGCGAACAGCTGCAGACCCTGACGGCACAAACGCAGAGGATGCAGGAGAAAGTAACCAACTTGGAGAGCAGGTCCAGACGGGACAATATACGCATCTTCGGGATCCCAGAGGGCATTGAAGGCAACTCTATGACGAAATTCATGGATCAGTTCTTAAAAAAAAGAGCTGGAACTGCCCGGCGAAGCGGATCTGCAGATTCAACGAGCGCACAGAGCCTCGGCACAGAACCCGAACCCACACTCTACACCCAGGTCAGTTGTGGTAAACTTTCTGAAATATGATGTAAAGGAAAGAATCCTGACACAAGCGTGGAAAAAAAAGATACGAATCGGCGACAAGCAGATATTCTTTGATCATGACTACCCGGCAGAAATTGTGCAGCAGCGGAAGAAATATGCCAACATTAAAAAAACGCTGAAAGAAAAAAAAATTAGATTCCAAACGCCGCTAACGAAGATGAGGATTCATTGGGAGGACAGCATGAGGACATACAACACAGCCAAAGAGGCAGCGCAGGACATGATGGAGCGGGGCCTTGAGGTGTACGTGCCGGAGGAAACGGTTGGAGCAGCGGCGGCCCTGAACGCATCACGACAGCCGGAGTGGAGGCGAGTGAGCGGCAAAAGCTACAATGCTCTGCACTGTGTGTCTGTGTGTGTATATATATATATTTTATAGTAATATGTACATATGTATATTAGCTGCTCTTGCTTGCTTGTTTTTTTTTTTTGTTTTTTTTTTTTTCTTGCCCTCTGATTGTTGCTCTGAGTGTTGCTATCCCTGTGCTGTTGCAATCCTGGAATTTCCCCATTGTGGGACTAATAAAGGCTTATCTTATCTTATCTTAAAAGATGGGGGAGACATGGAGCAGCAGGCCCAGGAAAGATTACAAGGCTTTCAACTGAAAGCCTAGATTATAACAAAGATTAAGAAAGACACAGAAGAAATGAAGGCCAAGAAGACAAGGTAAAAGAGAAACAGACGGCTAGGAGAGGTTTAAGTGATATTTGTTGGACATTTCTAGACTAATGACTATTACTTGGATAGTAACTAGAGGTCTAGGGAGGGCCCTTCACTCTGTGAGGACATTCCCTCCACCCTCCAACAGGGACCAGTGGGCAGAAGAAAGGCCCAAAGTACGGAGGTCGAGATTTTTTAATGTGTTTTTATATAAATATGTGTTATTTTTGTTGTTAAAGGGGCTAGGAGCACAAGTTAAAAAAATGGAAAAACATGAATATGGGTAAAAATCTTAAGATAACGACACTAAACGTGAATGGTCTGAACTCACCTGTTAAAAGGGAAAGAATAATAAGAAAATTCAAGAAGGAAAAAGCCGAAATTATATTTATGCAAGAGACACATTTGAGCAAGACAGAACATGTGAAACTAAAGAGATTTGGCTATAAGAACTCCTACTACAGTTCATTTAAGGGAGGAGCTAAAAGGGGGGTTATGATACTAATTTCAAATAAAATACAATTTGAATGTGAACAAGAAATCCAGGATAAAGAAGGCAGGTATGTAATAATAAAGGGAAGAATAGATGGAATGCAAATCACATTAGTGAACATCTATGCCCCACCAGAAAGTGACAAGGGTTTTTTTCAACATCTGTTTGATCTCATAGCAACACACAGTGAAGGAGTCCTAATTTGTGGAGGAGACTTAAATGCTGTCATGGATCATGAAATGGATACAACAAGTGTTAAGAAGACAAAAAAACATGTAACAAAGTTCATAAGAACCTCACTGGCAGAAATGGGTATGGTAGACATATGGAGGGACCTGCACCCACTCGAAAAAGACTATACGCATTATTCAGCAGCCCATAAAGTACACTCTAGAATAGATTACTTCCTTATGAATGAAGGTGACAGACACAGGGTGAGAAATTGTTGGATTGGAGGGGCAGAAATATCAGATCATAATCCTATATACATGGAAATAAATTTAAACAATAGAAAACGACAAACAACATGGAAACTTAATGTAGGACTATTAAATGATGATAAAATGAAAGAAAGAATAAAAGTAAACATAAATGAATATATCCAAGAGAATGACAATGAAGAAGTGGACCCAACAATACTATGGGATGCACTAAAAGCCGTGTTAAGAGGTAAATTAATTGTTGAAACAGGAAAAGCAAATAAGACTAAACTGGAAGCATATGAACAAGGATGTGAGAGACTGAGGGAATTAGAACATAAACATCAAAGCACAAATGACCCAAAAATATATCAAGAAATTAAAGAAGAAAAAATAAAAATAAAAGAATCACAAATGGATGAAATTGAAAGGAAAAATAGATATCTAAAGCAAAAATATTATGAAACGGGACCAAAAGCCACAAAACTGCTGGCAAAACGGTTAAGAAAACAACAAACAATGAATAATGTATATAAGATTAAAGACCCCACCGCAAATAAAACCACAGTTAACCCAGAAAACATCGAAGAAATATTCCATAATTTCTACCAAAAACTATACTTGCAACCTGAAGAAACAAATACTAAAGATATTAAAAAATTTCTATGCACATTGGACTTGCCATCAATAGGAAATCAACAAAATGAAAAGCTAACAGCAGAAATAACAACACAAGAGATTAGAGATGTGATTAAGTCACTTAAAAACGGTAAATCACCAGGTAGTGATGGATACCCATCTGAGTTTTATAAACTGTTTATAGAAGAACTCACGCCACAGCTTCTAAAGTCATTTAATTGGACGTTGAACAACAACAAAATACCTCCATCATGGAACGAAGCCATTATTTCGGTCATTTTAAAGCCAGGGAAAGATGGAGAACAATGCGGAAACTATAGGCCAATCTCTTTATTAAATGTGGATTATAAAATATATACAACAATTATATGTAAACGAATAAAGACATTCTTGACGGAATTGATAGAAGATGATCAAACTGGTTTCATAGAGGGACGCCAAACACATGACAATATCAGGAGAACAATACATATAATTAATCAAATACATAAAGAAAAGAAAAGCGCAGTAATAATGAGTTTAGACGCAGAAAAAGCATTTGACAGGGTTAACTGGAAATTCCTATATAGTGTGCTGGAGCGCTTTGGATTTAACGAAAAATCAGTACAATGCATAAGGACGCTGTATCAAGAACCTGTGGCAAGAATCAAGATAAACGGTAACTTAACAGACAAAGTAAATATACAAAGATCAACTAGGCAGGGATGCTGCTTATCGCCCACCTTGTTTGCTCTGTTCATAGAGCCACTGGCTCAAGCGATACGACAAAATAAGAAATTAAAAGGTGTAACAATAAAGGGAGCGGAACACAAGATTGGGCTATTTGCAGACGATATTATAGTTTACCTTGAACAACCAGATGAATCAATAATGGAAATGATGAACTTGATAGAAAATTTTGGAAAATTATCAGGATACAAGATAAACATAACAAAAACACAAATACTGACATTCCACTATAACCCTCTAAACCAGATAACTGATAAGATCAAACTAAACTGGAAACAAAAAGAAATAAAATATCTTGGAGTGAACATACCTAAAGATCTAAGCAAAATCTATAAAGCAAACTATGATAGGTTGGAACAAGAAATAAAAAAAGATATTGATAGATGGTCAATCTTAAATATGGATCTGAATTCAAAAATTGAGACAGTCAAAATCAGCATACAACCTAGATTACTTTACCTCTTCCAGGCTCTACCAACAGAGATTCCAGATGCCCAATTCTCAAAGTGGGACAGGATGATATCGAGATTTGTTTGGGGAGGTAAAAAGCCAAGAGTGAAATATAAAACTCTCCAGTTACCAAAAGAGAAAGGAGGCATGGGCCTACCGAGTCTAAAAGAATATTACTACTCAGCACAAATAAGATATATCATATGTATGTTATGTTGGTGCGACGAGGGATATGAGGCAAAATGGAAAGAAATGGAAAAGGAAATTGAGGGACTCCCAGTACAAAGCATAATAGGAGATAAAGATGCATATAAGCAAATCAAACAAATAGACCCAATCACTAAATTTACTTTAGAACTGTGGTATAAAATAGTACAAAAGTATAATATAAAGGAAGACATAAAACTATTGAAATGGGTAGCATTTGACAGTCAGTTTGAACCGGCAAAACAAGATAGGGGATACAAAAATCTGGTGAACAAGGGAATCACAGCATGGGGCAATATCGGAAAAAAAGACCTCGGGAGCTTTGTAAACATCAGGAGAAAATTTAAACTAGAAAGATCGGAATTCTTCAGATATCTGCAGATGAGAGACTATTATATGAAGAAGATTAGGCATAACCTCCAAACAGATGTGAGCGAGATTATACAATTCATTTTAAGCTCATATACAGGAAATAAAGTAAGAATTATTTCAAAGCTATATCAGAAACTTATGGCAAACAATCATTCAAGTAACTATATAAAGGAGAAATGGGAGAAAGAGCTCAATTTAAACATAACAGAAGAAAGCTGGCAGGAAATATGGAAAACACAACACACATCAACAAATTCAAGGACATGGAGGGAATTTGGATGGAAAAACCTGATTCGCTTTTTCATTACACCACAGATTCAAGGAAAATATACAAATACCCAATCTTTATGCTGGAGGGGATGTGGGGCTCAAAATGCAGACCACTCACATATGTTTTGGAAATGCTGCAAAATCTCATCATTCTGGAAATCTATACATGTGACAATACAGAGGATATTAGGATATAATATACCAATGAACTGTAACCTGATGTACTTATGTGATCTTAAAAGAGACAATGTTATACAGGCTGAGGACAGATATCTAGTTAAAATCTTGTTGATTGCATGTAAAAAAACAATCACAAAAAAATGGCGATCAGAAGTTCTTCCTGACCAAGAGCAATGGACTGACATTGTTGAGGACATACGTATGATGGAAAAACTAACATATCGACAAAGAATGCAAGAAGGACTATGGGGAAAAAAAATGGCGGAAATGGACACACTACAAAGTGCAACAACGAGACAGATACTGAAAGAATAACCAAAGACGCTGGAAAAACCAGAAGAATTAAGAGATGGAAACTAAAAACTTGATGCTCCAACATTTGTCCCCCCCCCCCTTTTTTTTCTTTTTTACTCTAGCCCCTTTGTTTTTTAAATGTAGACTGTGATCTGAATGCAATATATATGATGAAAAATGAATAAAAATCTAAGTTACAAAAAGTAGCCCTTCCCGCACTCTGCTTATTTTGTAGACTAGATATCTGTATTTACACTGGTTTAGTTGGCCTAGTCTACAAGTTAGAGTGTAAGTACACAAACTTGGGCACTGTTCATAGCAGTAAAGCGGAACAGGTGTTACATAAATTAAACAAACTTCTGCTTTCCAGAAAAACTCTTGTGCAACAGCCAATACAGACGTTAACACAATATCTATTATAACAGCTAAATTGCACTGAATGCATGTTAGAGTCGTCATCATCATCATCATAGCAGTCTGTCGGGGGCGACAATGACTGTTTCTGAAGACTGAAGACTGAAAGCTCTTCAGACTGTCATCAACACAGCCCAAAAAAAATTGTTGGTTGCCCTCTCCTCAGCCTTGAAGATCTGCACCACGCCCGCTGCCTTAAAAAGGCACAAAAAATCTCGAAGGACCCCTTTCATCCCGGTCACGCTCTCTTCCAACTACTACCATCGGGAAGGCGGTTTAGAGCAATTAAAACAAGGACAAACAGATTCAAAAACAGTTTTTATCCGACCGCAATTACCTCCCTGAACTCTAGCAGAACATGAGGTTTGAAACTGTGAAACTGAGTGTGTGTGATATTTAAAATTGGTAATGCATATAATCTTTTTAAGCTTCTTTTTACTTCTAATTCACTCACTGGTTTGCATTTTAATTTCGTTGTACTTGTTATAATGACAAATAAAGTCTATTCTATTCTATTCATTTAGGTCTGATCAGATTCCTCCACACAGCTCTGTCCTTCGCCTTCCGCTGCCAGGAACTCCCGACCTTGTTAACCCGGGCGACATCCGAGCCGGGATGAGTTGCTTTCTGACTGACCATTTCATGAAACTGCTTGCCAAGTATTTGAGTACCGCTAGCTTTTGCTGGACTAGTGGCACATTCTTAAATTAAATCACCCTTTATTGTCATTCAACTGTACAACCAATCATGTACAGTAGAACGAGATTGTGCTTTACCTATCTACTGTGTTAATCACACACACCCCAAGTGTAGAATCAGAGGGCCGCTGCCATGCAAGGCGCCGCCACAAATTTCCCTCCTCCATTCCATTATTGCTGAGCACCAAGCTGGATGGCAGGAAGTTCCACTTTTATATGGTCTTCGGCATGACCCGGCCGGGATTCTTGGCAGATAGCAGTATTATCAGTGGCCAGGCCAGGCCAAGACAAACTGGCTCTAGTATCTGTTGCAGTGACTGACCAGATGATAGGTTTGTTTATCTCTGCTCTTTGTGTCGTGCATGTCATGATGCACCGACTGGCAAAAGTCCACCACAGACCTTGCGACACATGTGCTTATCTGCCAGGATGTCCAGTCTCACCCCGTGTAACTGGGAGTGATCCACCACAGACCAGTGACATACTGTTTTCAGTTCTTGCCAGGATGCCCAGTTTCACCCTCCAGGCCCTCGGAAGGGCAGGGTTGCCAGTTGAGTCGCCGATTTTGCCATTTTGCACAATGAGACAGATTCACTCCAAAATCTGATTTACTCTTTTTGTTTCCCAAGCTCCACCCTTCCACCAAAATTCAATGAAATGTGGAAATTATTTGCAGCGCCTTCATTTGAAAACTCCCTATGGTCCCCAACCACTTGGTACCGAGCGGAGAGGAAAAAATAAATAATTTATTCTGTTAGTCTGTATTGTCTATTGGGAGTCTGTGTTTTTCCAGAAAAAAAAAAAAGCAGACAATATTCCTATGCCTATCTCCTACCTGTCTGTCTATCTGCTGCACGTTCAGGATGCAGGGAGACCAGGTTGGAACATGTGGGGTCACTCAGGCGACAGGCGTTCATGTTTTTGGACTCGCCAACTGCGACTCTGGGGGTGTCCTTCCGGGTCGGGCACGGGGACGGCTCCTATGTGGTGTGTGCGAGCTCGGGACAGATGAAGTGTTTTGAATGTGGAGACGTGGGCCATGAACAGTTCACTTGTCCGTGCGGGCAGCGGGCGGGGGGCTCTGATGGGGCCGCGGCTGGTGCCGGCGGCGCGCCCTCCGCTGCTGTGGACGGCATGGCGGGGCCTTCCCGGCGCGGCCTCCGCTCCCGCCGCTACTACGGACGACGTTGCAGGGCCTTCCGCTGGTCCTGCTCCGGAGCCTGCCGCTGTGTCTGTGGACAGCCCGGCTGTGGCGCCCGCAGCCCAGCTTACGCCCGGGAGTGTCGCTAGTGATAGCGCCCAAAATGTCACTGATAGTGCGTCAGAATCATCTCGCTGTGACATCAGCGGCTGTGCTTCCGGAGGCTGCTACCGTTTCAGAGCAGGGAACGGAACAGCGACAGTCAGCTGCTGTGGGTGGCGTCCAGGAAAATGTGGCCCATGATGAATCCACTGGGCCAGATGAACCAAACAGTCAGCTGAGTTGTGCTGACGAGGAAATGGAATCTGATCCCGACACTGTGTCTAATACTGAGTCTATTGAGGCAAAATGCAGTACAAACATGAGTTTGTATTCACTGGAAGAAATAAATGCTTTTCTGGATGAAACCTATAACAAGGCCATTAAAGTCACTGACTGCTTCAGTGACCCTGATAAATTCATTAAGTCTGTTAATGTGCTAAGAAGGCAGGTTGGTCTTGACCTCCTGGATGAAAGGAAATGTTTTCGCCTCAAAAAACACCTGACGGCCCTGCGTAAAGCAGCAGGGGGAACAGGGGTCAAGCGCGCCCGACAGAAGGAATAAATGGCGGTCGTTCCACTGCCTGTTTTACGCATTTTTGGGATATTGTTCGATCAGACTTTTGTGACGTTTCTAATTGACTGTAATTGACTGTCACAGAACTGGATCTTTACCGGTCTCCTGCCAGCGCGCAGCACTATCTTTGCTGCCCGAGGACGGGGACTTGGCCTGGCTTGAAAACAGGAGGCCTGTGGCTCTTCTTTGCACGGACCACAAGGTCACGGCTTGCTCGCCTGCAGGGCATGGATGCCCCACCGTTTTCTTTCTACAATCTGGACGAGCCTGCTGCAAAGGTGACTTGCTTAAAAATCCTGCATGGTCTAAGGACTACAATCCATCTGAGATGAGGAAAATGTCTCTGGGATGTACAACGGAACTGGCTGCGGGTGCGCAGCGCTATCTCTGCTGCCGGAGGAAGGGGACTTGGCCTTGCTTAACAACTGGAGGCCTGTGGCTCGTCTTTGCACGGACTACAAGGAACACTCGGACTACTGCCACTGGCAATGTGGAATAGGTGGACTGCAGGGAATACTTTGTGTTGTGGGGGGGGGATGACTTATGTTTGTACTTTTCCAATGTGAGACACTTGATGGAATGATATTGGTGCTCTTACTTTTTTTTGAATTGTGCAATAAAGGCATTTTTTAAAACTCAACTCTCTCTCTCTCTCTCTCTCTCTCTTACTATCAAAGGGTGGACAATTTGGAGGCATTCATCAATAGATGGACTGTAGGGAACGTTTTGTGTTCTGTGGGTCAGGGGGATGACTTATGTTTGCACTTTTGAGATGTGACACACTTGGGGCTGTGATATTGGTGTTTTTACGTTTTTGAATTGTACAATAAAGCCTTTTTTAACAGTCAAAGTCTCTCTCTCTCTCTCTCTCTCTCTCTCTCTCTCTCTCTCTACTGCTGGCCGCTTTTCAAGTTTTTGTTTTTTTGGGTGGAGGATGGCGGCCTTGGGAAAGCCACCTCCATCTATCCACGAGGGGGTGAGGTCGTTCCCCCGGACAGCACTGTTACTGTGGAGGAGGTCCTGGAGGCTGTGGCCGAGCAGGTGGGCCCTGACGCGGTCTGCTTTGCTTCCCGAATGAATAGAGCTGTGGTTGTGTTTCTGGCAGCTGAAGACGATGTCCACACCCTGATTGTAAGCGGTGTGGTTATCGGGGAAACATATGTACAGGTGTCCCCCTTATCTGTCCCATCAACGAGAATCACCGTCTCAGGTGTTCCACCTTTCATCACTGATGAGCAGTTGGTGACGGAGCTCCGCAGATTTGGAAAGTTTGCGGGCCCGTTTACAACTCTGCCTTTGGGATGCAAGGCCGCCAAGTTCAAACATGTGAAATCACTCAGGCGACAGGTGTTCATGTTTCTCGACTCGCCCACTCAGACTCTGGAAGTCTCCTTCAGGGTCAAGCACGGGGACGGACCTTATATGGTGTATGCGAGCTCGGGACAGATGAAGTGTTTTGAATGTGGAGACGTGGGCCATAAACGGTTCGCTTGTCCACACAGGCAGCGGGCGGAGGGCCCTCATGGGGCCGCGGATGGTGCCGGTGGCGAGCCCTCCGCACGCGCCGCAGCTGCGGACGGTGGCGCGGCCTCCGCTCCCGCCACCCCTGCTCTGGAGCCTGCCGCTGTGTCTGTGGACGGCCCGGCTGTGCCGCCCGCGGCCCAGCTCACGGCCGGGAGCGTTGATGGCGATGGCACCACAAGGGTCACTGATGGTGCGTCACAATCATCTTGCTGTGTGACGTCAACGGCTGGGCCACCGGCAGCTGCTCCCGCTTCGGAGGAGGGGACGGAGCACCGACCTGATGGTGCATCACAATCATCTCGCTGTGTGACGTCAGCGGCTGTGCCTCCGCCAGCTGCTGCCGCTTCGGTGGAGGGGACGAAGCACCGACCTGATGGTGCGTCAGAATCTCGCTGTGTGACATCAGCGGCTGTGCTTCCGGAGGCTGCTACCGTTACACAGCGGGGGATGGAACAGCGACAGTCAGCTGCTGAGGGTGGCGTCCAGGAAAATGTGGCCCATGATGAATCCATTGGGCCGGGAGAACCAAGCAGTCAGCTGAGTTGTGCTGCCGAGAAAATGGAATCTGATAACGACGCTGTGTCTAATACTGGGTCTACTGAGGCAAAATGCAGTACAAACACGAGTTTGTATTCACTGGAAGAAGTAAATGCTTTTCTGGATGAAACCTATAACAAAGCCATTAGGGTTGCCGACTACTTCAGTGACACTGATAAATTCATTAAGTCTGTGGATGTGCTAAGAAGGCAGGTTGGTCTGGACCTCCTGGATGAAAGGAAACGTTATCGCCTCAAGAAACACCTGACGGCCCTGCGTAAAGCAGCAGGGGGAACGCCGGTCAAGCGCGCCCGATAGGAGGAATGAATGGCGGTCATTTCTCTGCCTGTTTCACACATTTTTGGGATATTGTTTGAACAGATTTGTAATGACATTTAATTGACTGTAATTGATTGTCACAGAACTGGATCTTTGACTAGGTGGGCTGCAAGGAATGCTCTGTGTGGTGTGGGGGGGGGGACATTTCAGTTTGCACTTTTTCCAATGTGACACACTTGGTGGAATGATGTTGGTGTGCTTACTTTTTTTTGAAGTGTGCAATAAAGGCTTATTTTAAAGGTCTCTCTCTCTCTCTCTCTCTCTCTCTCTCTCTCTCTCGACTGAATGGCGATCGTTCCTCTGCCTGTTTTACCCATTTTTGGGATATTGTTTGAACAGCCTGGTATATGACATTTAATTGACTGTCACAGAACTGGATCTTTGAATAGGTGGACTGCAGGGACTGCTCTGTGTTGTGTGTGGGGGGAACATTTCAGTTTGCACTTTTTCCAATGTGACACACTTGGAGGACTGATGTTGGTGTGCTTACATTTTTTTGAAGTGTGCAATAAAAGCTTTTTTCAAAGTCTCTCTCTCTCTCTCTCTCTCCTCTTTCATTTACAGGGGGAGCAGGGATTTGTCCGTGTTCAGAGATTCACAGCTTTAAAACTCATTGACAAGATGTAGTAATGATTTTACCTCTAAGGGTGTATGAAAAGATCAAACACTGGCTGTAGTGTTAAACTTGCTCGTTTCTTTGTGATTTTATGGAGTCTCTTGTTACGTGCACTCCCGCAACGGGGTGCTTTTGGGCAAGCGGACATTTTTCAACACAAACACAGCACTTTGTACACTTAGTCAGGACGGAGACGTCCACCGGCAGTCTTGGGGACACAGAGGAAGGGACGGTGTTGGAAACCTCGTGGGTGAGTGTTTTTTTTTTAATCACACACTGTTTTTTGCTGAAGTATTCCATTAATACTTACTGTAAACACAGAAGTGAACGCGATGTAGCGATGCATTTGATTGGTTAGACTGAGTGTTTCAGCACCACTCAGCTGAAATTTGATTGGTGAAAGTGGCGGAAGTTGATGAGGATTGGCCAAAATTGCGGAAAAGTTGCGGTGATTGGATAAAGTTGCAAGGTCGTGCAATAGATGCGCTGATTGGCTGATTTCGCGTGAATTGACGCGATCGCATCATCGCAAAATCCTGGAGGGACTGAATAATAAATAAAAATAGTAACAGTTTGCTTCCTAAGGCTTAACGATTTTAGAAAGACATCAAATAGCTTTGGGGGGTTTTTTTGGCATTCGTTGTACTGCCTTGGAACGATATGGACTTCAGCACGCATTAATTTTTAAATTATCATAAAATATAGGTCAATAAAATTCTGAACAATTGTCAGAAAATACCTGTACGTGTTAAGTTAAATAACAAGCATTCATGGCATGACAGCAGCATGAGCATTTTAATTTTGGGGTACAACAAACAACTGCAGCCGTCTGTATTTACCCTGACATTAAAAACACCCAAGCAGAGTGTTGTGGTTCTTTGCGGCTCTGACTAGATTCTGCATCTGCTCTGAGGTAAATCTGATTATGTCCAACATCTTTTAACAAAATGCAACCGACTTTATTGCGGTGGAGACATTGATATATCTCAGAGCTTTTATTTGTTTACAGCGTTAGCATCTTAGCAGCGGCGCTAACAAATGGAGCTACTATCTGCCAGGCCACTTTTTACGGTCATCTTCCCATCCCGCCATCGTTGTGGGAAGTGGTATGATTATATTACTGTTTTTGAGGTACAAAAGGCCGTGTTCCCACATTTCTGATGCTGAAGTCATTGTTTTTTTAACAAGGAAAAGTGTCCCGTTTCAGTGACAACCATACGTTCTAAACTGGTACCGGAAGTTGCGTCCATAATTCACGCAAGGCATCATGGGGGCTAAGAATAAGGTGGATTGTGTGAATTTTGAAATAGGTCCAAGACAAAAGAAAATGCTGGTTTGGGCTAATTTATGTTACATAAATAAAAGAGATTAAAATACATATTTCATTGACTAAAGCTAAATTAAAATGTCATCAGTTTTCATCAACTAAAACGGCAACAGTTTTCATCGACTAAAACTAGATTAAAATAGTACTGATTGACTAAAACTAGACTAAAATGCACAGACTTTTAGTCAACTAAAATGTGACTAAACTAAAAAAGGATGGACATGACTAAATATGATAAAAACTAAAATGAGCATCTGACAAAAAACTAAGACTAAAACCAAAATAAAAAGAGCTGCCAAAATTAACACTACTAACAATACATATCAGAGCAAAAACCAAGCCATAAGGTCAGAGGATATGCCTACAGAGCTCAGAGACAGGGTTGTTGCAGAAGAGCTATAGTGAGAGAGGTGACCAAGAACATGATGGTCACTCGGAGCTCCAGAGATTCTGTGTAGAGATGGAACTAAGATAGAGGACAACCATTATTGCAACCCTTCACAGATCAGGGGCCTCATATACAAAGACTTGTGTGGATTTCCTACTGAAAGATGACGTACATCAAATCCAGCTATATGAAACAGTGCATATGCAGGAATCCAAGCACATTTCCTTTGTACACCCCAATCTACTTGAAATTGAACACACATGAGGAAATACCGGACTCCTCCCTTGGCACGCCTCCATTTAAATATGCAATTAGATGCAAATAGATATATATGCAAGCCCAGCACGTTTGATTCGCCTGTATCCACGATCAAAAACAATGGCTACACGTGGAAAGAAGAGGAATTTCACAGACTGAGTTGGAAGCGCTCCTGAATGAGGTAGAGGCGCATAAAAACACTTTCTTTATCACGCTGTGCTCTGGCATTAGCACCAGACGCAAGAGAGGTGAATGGGACAGTGTGTGTGCAGCTGTCAATGCTGTGGGGTTGGAGCAGCGCATGCCCACAGAAATAGAAAAAAAGAAATGGTCAGACATGAAGGGAGAAGTGAAGTGGAGGACAGCTGTCCATCACCAAAGTGTGGCCAAAACAGGAGGGGGGCAAGGAGAGACTGAACTCAGTCCGTTTGAGCAGAGAGTCGCCAGTCTTGTGGGTGACACTGCCCTCACAGGGGTGGTGGCACAACATGTGAGGGATTCAGATTTCACTCAAGGTAAATAAACACTTATTTGTATAACTCAAATGTGCTCATTTTACAGGTTACTCAATAGCCTGCTCACAGCCCCATAAGATTAATTTACCGTTTTCTTTATTCAGACGGGAATGAGAAAATGTTTAACCTTGACATGTTTTGACTGACGTCTGCAGCCGTCCTCAGAAGCATCAGCTGATCGCTGTGATTTGTGGACAGCCAGGTGGATCAGCTCGTTGAATAAAGGGCAACAGTAATGAAAAAGAAGACAATATGAACCCATTTAGTGGGTAGCCATGGTCACCTGTCAGTTGAAAGCAGATCATATTAGACTTGACAAGTACATATTTTACTGTATGTCCAAAATGCAAATCTCATCCTTTAGTTATATGCCATGGATTACACACACTACTATTTCAAATGAATGCAAAAGTGCACTGGGGAAAGGGTGACACTTCTATTTCAAACTTTACGCATGTGTTTACTGACGTAACTGTACACACAGAGGCTTGGAAGAATGCTCTGAAACTGTAGTTTAATCACCAAAAAAAGGAAGTCACTTACTAACTAACTAACTAACTAACCTGCACTTATATAGCGCTTTTCTAGTCACAAAGACCACTCAAAGCGCTTTCATTAATACTAACCCTCTATTCTAAGGGCCTATAGGAAACAGATATCTAGGGACAATTTAGAACAGCCAATTAACCTAACATGTATGTTTTTTGGCATGTGGGAGGAAACCGGAGAAATCCCGGAGTAAACCCACGCGACACGGGGAGAACATGCAAACTCCACACAGATCACTGTTGGTCGGGGGCTGGGATCGAACCCACGATCCCACGATCCCCACAATCCCCCGGCCAAGGGTAAACTGTGCTGCCGCAGTGCTAACCACTGCGCCACCGTGCAGCCCAACTTACTTGAACCACTGACTTGTAATGAAGCCTTGAAGACAGGGTGCTATTTGGGGGCGCACGGACACATTGCGCATGAGGTGGGCTATTATTAGGACAATTACATGAATTTATTCACCAAGAAGCCACCCATCCCGCAGAGTGCCAGCCTGTAGTTTGTTCCCAACAATACTCTTCATTAGAATGAATGAATCGTGCATTGAATCAGGCCACCTTGCAACAATGTTGGTTAGTCGCATTTGAGCATCACATATAACTTGTATATTGATAGAATGGAAATGTTTCCTGTAACATATACATATTCATCTTGTGAAGGTGATTTTATAGCAATGTGTGTGCAATGGATAGCTCCAATTAGGAAAACCGGCTCTCGCTGCAAATTGCATTTTGATGTTGGCCTGTTCACCTGCATTGTATGGGAATATGATGTACCTGGGTGACAGCTGGATAATGCGATCCTACACAGCTGGCATAGCTTGGCTCAGGGTCAACTGGGAAATTCCCGATCGGTCTGCCAGCTCCCTCTGGAATGTCCCTGCAGCCAGGAATCCTAGCGTTGTCAGCACCTGCACTGGGACAGGCAGCGCATGGCTTCTCGCTGTTTCACGCTCCAAGAGCGGCCGTAACTTAGCACAGTTCCACAAGAACTGCCCATGGAAATCTAAACCGGCTGACAAGCCAGTCATCCTGAACCAGAAAATCTTCTCCATCTCTAAATACCCCTTCTCTTCTCACTGCGCGATTTGCAATATCCTCTATTAATGCTAACGCCATTGTTGTTAGAGACATTTTCTGCATTTCTTTGCACTTGCTTTTATATCCACTCATCTAATTGCACACACGTGAACATTTGTTCATCATGTTTCTCTGGTGTGTACAATAGTTTTCATGTCATTATCAGTCTCCCAACATCACCTCTAGGTCTTACCAGTGGACCAATAATGGTAGGAACGTACGTATGCCAGCCATGAAGTTGCCATGGGGCTGTGCATACTTCCACGGTCATTTCATTCTTGACACATCTGAAATTTTCCATGTAAAAGGGCATATGTCATGTTTTGTGCACAAATACTCTTTGTGCATGAGGCCCCTGGGCCTTACGGCAGAGTGGCTAGATGGAACTCTTTCCTCAGCACAAAACACATGAAAGTCTATTGGTGTTTGTCAAAAAACAAACAAACAAAAAAAAAAAACAACAACCCTGAAGCACTGAGGCTTTCATGTGATTTGAACTGAGGACAGGCTTCCATCTATCCACTTTGCCTTAAAGTCTGGATCTGTGGAGGGCTGTAGTGATGGTTGTCTTTCTGTGAGTTCTTGGTCTCCTCTCTCACTTAGGCCCTTCTTCTTCACTTTCTCAGTTTGGTCGAGTGATGACCTCTTGGAAGAGTCAGCACATGTCACATTTCAGCTTTTTCTTTTTAATAAATTTACAAAACAAATCCTAAAATTCTGTTTTCATTTTGTCATTATGGGCTACTGAGTGTAGATAAATGAGCTAAAAAATGAATTTAAACAGTTGTAGCATCAGGCTGCAACATAAAAAAGGAAAAATACTGGGGGGTGTCAATACTTTTGCAAACCATTGTATGTGCAATTGATTTTGTTTAAGGGTGCTTTCACACCTGCAGGCTGTATTTCATTTCAATCGAACTCGAGTTTGTCTTCTCCATTAGTGCGGTTCGTTTTGTCTGGTGAGAACACGGTAATCACACTCAGGTGCGCACCAAAACAACCGTACCGAGACCACCTGAAAGAGGTGGTCTCGATTTGAATCAACTGGCGAACTCTGGTGCAGTCCTGCAAGTGAGAAAGGGACCGTACTAAAACAGGACCAGTGGCAAACTGTAAAACATTTTATCACACTGTACATACCTGATGGATCTTCAAAAATATCTGTGGCTGAGCATGTCACAGTTCTGGAGGATTAATGAACGTTAATGTTACTTTCCTTCCATAGCCACGCCTCATTTTCAAACTGTACAATTTGCCAAAAGTGGTATATGCACGTAACGTAATAAATGATAACCAGGGGGATGAAAACCCCCCGGGTAGATTACGCTACGATTTGTATTATTTTCTCCCCAGAAATGCATAAATGCACAGTAGTCATCCTACTTCCTGTATTTACCTTTCCTGTTCTCGTGGGGAAAAAAAATCTGACCAATAAGAACAGAGAACATTCTGACATAAGTCTCGTGGGATTTAATGTGAAGGAATTTGGTCCACTTGAATTTTTGCCTGAGTGAAAAGGAACCGAATCAAGGAGAAAATGACACAAAGTAACAAACTTACCAACTGATTTGGACCAAAGTAAACAAATTTAGGTGTGAAAGCACCCTTTGAGTCTAGAAAACCTGTAGCTCCTGTAAGGCAGCTGTCAAAGTGCGAGGATAAGTGTGTACCTGAGGGAGAGTGAGTAGTCATTCCTTGATGTCTGACTATTCCTCACCAGGTAAGAACTCTCCTTGCACAGAGTGAGAAGAGTCTCTGCCTCAGAGCGACTCAGGGCTCCATGGTACCATCTGCAGGACGAAATGTGACAGACAAGAGATAAGATTAATCCCCTTTCCCATAATATAACCAGCATTTTAGTCATTTTTGGGGGGAGTTTCAACCAAACAGCACAAGGGTATGGCATGATAAGTGTAGAGCCATTAATAATAACATCAAGCAACTAAAAAGCTGCAGAAAATGCACTCTACTATAAGAATAGAAGGAATATAACTTTAATTAAAACCCTATCCAAGAGTCAGACAAAAATGCCAAAAATTTATGTTCCCACTTTCCAGCATGAATGTTTACAAATCAAAGAAAAATCTAAATGCATTCCACATGTTTGTCATTGAGCTGCAAATCAAGTCAAACTGTGTATGAACCATGCAAGACAAAGCTGCATATAATCTTTTAGACTAACATTTTCTCAAACAGGTCTACATTTTGCAAATGCTGCCCTGTTACTGGGTGGAATAAACAAGGTAATTGTAATTTCAGAAAAACAAAATATTAAGGTAGTTGACTCAATGTTAGGACAGTAGTCAATAAGAAAATAATCCTTTAATTTCAACCACACTTGCTCTAAAATTGTTTCTTTCTGTATACTTGATGTAAGGCAGTGGTCCCCAACAACCAGGCTGGTCTGTGGACCACTCAGTACCAGGTGGCACAGGAAAAAATTTTGTTTAAACTTTATTGACACGAGTCTGCCAGATGCTTTATTGAAAAATTACTGAATATCCCCTCTCTTCCTATCCTTGGCTTCCTGCCATTTTGTCTGCATCTAGACACATCTGTCTAATTAGCGGTGATGCTTGAATATTAAACCCACCAACTATTCATCCATCCATCTTCTTCTGCTTAATCCTTTTCGGGTTGCCGGGGGGGGGGGGGGGGGGGGGGTGCTGGAGCCTATCCCAGCATCTTTGGGCGAGAGGCAGGGTACACCCTGGACAGATCGCCAGTCCATCGCAGGGCCAACACAGAGAGACAGACAACCATTCACTCTCACAGTCATACCTAAGGACAATTTAGAATCCCCAGTTTGATGTCAATTAACCTAACTTGCATGTTTTTGGCCATGTGGGAGGAAACCGGAGAAATCCCGGAGTAAACCCACGCAGACACGCTAGCTAAAATAAGTAAAAAACAGTTGTCTTTAGAGTACACCTTTAGAAAAAGGGCAAAAGCAAGCGCAAGGGATGGGAAGTTAGTGGAACTAACAATTCAGGTCTGGGTAACCATGCATAATTTCTCACAATCAAATGTGACTTTAAAAATAAATATGACGGACAACAGTTCTATTTTCTGCCTTCTCACTTTCTGATTATCATATAATCCACATGACAAGCCACAGGGTGTGTGCTTATCTGTTCTTGGGGATTACCACACAAAGCAGGATATCCATTCATAAATATTCAACATGTTGGATATTTATGACTTGGAAATGGTGCAGCCCTGGTATTCTTCCAAGCAGATTGGATCACTCGCACCTCACCTCATGCCACATGAATATCTGACAAGATAATCATTAGGACCACCAAAATAAGTGGAACTTTCCCAACGACTGTCAGAAAGTAAGAATTATGTCCAACATCAACCCAATTAATTTTCCGAGTGTGGCTGGTTTTACTAGACTCAGCATCTGGATACTCTTAAAAAAAAAAATCTATGGAATAATTTGAGTTCTGACTCCTATGGAAATGCACATAGTCAAAACAATCATAGTTTCGTATACAGGGGATGCATTGGAACAGAACTCTTGGCAGCTGCAGGGCACTTACCATAGTTAACCCAGCACTGAGTGACAAACACATGTGGCAACTTTAGTTTGTATGCAGAAAAACATAAAAATCACACAAAATATTTAGTCACAGTAGTACATGTGATGTATGATATTGGGCATATCTGGGAGTGGTGCATGTCCTGTGGATGACATCACCACACCATATAGATATTGGGCGAACCGCTATCTCAGGTCAGTTGTTAGACTGTGGTATGGGAGTTATGAGAGGTGGCTGGCAGCCAGCCCCATTATATACGTGCTTGTACTATTATACTTTATTGTAATAAAGTTCAGTTCAGCGGCAGCATCCTCGTCAGTCATCATTGCCAGGTTTGTGGACATAACATTTGTTGACAACAGATAGAACCATGGACGTGTGCTTCAGGCTAAAGCCGTTCCTCGAGCCCCTGGTGAACCAGCTATCCCGTGGCCACGGTGGCTACATGTGCTCGAGACCTTCATTTCAGCGCTGGACTTGGAGGAACTGGATGAAATTAAAATGCGGATACTGCTTGTCCACCACCTGGGTACAGAAGGTCACAGAATTTTTCAAATGCTTGGTCCAACAGACTATTATGAGGATGCTGTCCAGATGCCAAATAGCTACTTTGCTAAACCCAAAATGGTAAAGGTAAAGCCAACTTTACCGTCATTCAATCCATACAGCCAATCATGTACAGTACAACAAAATTACGTTTCTCTTATCTACAATGTTAATCACATCTAGAATCAGAGGGGTTGCCACCATGCAAGGTGCCGCCACAAATTTCCCTCCTCTGTTCCATTACTGCTGAGCACCAAGCTAGATGGCAGGAAGTTCCACTTTTATATGGTCTTTGGCATGACCCAGCCTGGTCACTACCATTGGCGGGAAGCTAAGCTAGCTAACCCCAAACCCTATGGAGACGGCATAAACACTGTGGGCCCCGAAGGTTAGTCAGGACTGCAGCGTGTAGTGAAGTTAGACGGTGTGAGTGTGCCCATGCTGGTGGCCACCGCCGCCACGCAGTCCACAGTGAATGAGGCCACAATTCGGAGGCTCACCCCCTGGCGCCCTGATGTGGTGGAACTACTGAACGACGGGAGCTCCAGTATCGGCAGGAACGTCACATTTGCAGTGCAGTACAGCGAAAAAGTGATTCCAGCGTTCTGGTTCCAAGTGACACACCAGGGGGAAAATGTTATGGGGTGGGATTTATTCTGTGAGCTGGGTTTTACTCTCACAATCGGCGGGCAGACGGCCAGTGGCCCAGGCCCAGTTTACCCAGGCTTCGCGGATGCGGGTGCAGCCAAAGAGCACAATGTAGCCAGCAAACGTAACACAGAGTGGATACGGCACAGATGGTGAAGACGACAGAGAAAGAACAGCGGCAGGACTTGCCTCTGTTCCTCGCTCAGCTGGAGTTGGAGGAGAGGGAGCCCGTGCCTATCGAGAACGACACCGACGAGGTAATTCAGAACAACACCAGCACCACACCAGCCACCCCGCGCTCTCAGGAGGAGAGCCACCTGGGAAGTGGGCAGCAGCTGGACTCGCCTCCACCCTCGCTCATCCAGAACCGGAGCCGGAGGGAAGGGAGCCTGAGCATGCAGAGAACCCCGGAGTGCAGCAACAGCAACCGGGCACAAACACAACACATGATGCGGCACAGCAGAGCAGAGAAGAGGAACCGGACTACTTCCGTACCCTCGCTCAACAAGCTACGGAGGTTATGACCGAGCTGACGGGTGATGAGTCCGCCTCAATGAGTAACACCGTAAAGGCACTGGACACCTTCTGTACCCACGACGAGCCTCAACCAATGATGGAGACAACGGGTGAAGGGTCCACAACGAACACAGTGACTATGGAACCACTGCAGCGTGATGGAGGTCCCAAGCCAAACAAGCACACAGAGCCACTGGGAACACAACAACAATGCATCAAACCAAGTAAGGCGCTGCTCCAAGTCATGGACTGGGTTTGGGTTCGCGCCAGCGAGAGACTGAGACGGCGACTAAACGGGTCACAGCCAGCGAAACAATGGGTGCTGCTGAGGATCGTGACGAAGCTGGGAACAGCGTGCTTTCGGCTGACAGACTGTTCGGTTTGGCACGCAAACCAACTACGGCGTGTCCAGGTGGCTGCTCCAGATGGTGAGGCTTCACAGGAGTTAGCTACCGCAGTGTGGGACCCATGCCCCAGCGTCATGAAGATTGGCCCTGGCCCCGGGGGTCTGACAGCCCCAGGGATGTGGCTGCTACGGGCCCGCTACAAAGCCCCTCAGGCAGAACGGTTCTCCCCATGGAAGACTGTCAGGAAAAAGAAAAGGACTCTTCAGGTAGGAGCGCGGCTGACACGGTGGCAGAATAATCCACCCAACCGTGGTGGTCGACCTGCGGACCCTTGCTGTTAAGTTTGGTGTTGTTCAAAAAAAAAAACAAACTTATGAGTGTTCCTTAATAAAAGTGTGTGTTCTGTAGAATGTGTTCTTTATAATAATTGATAAGTGTTCTTAATAATTCATAGATGTTAAAATAAGCTTGTTGAAATATAGTAATAAGTAACCACATATAATACCTGAACAGTTAATTGTTTGATCAAATAATACCTGAACAAGAATGAAGTGTTTAAGTAATGTGTGTGTTCGAGTAATTATAAGTAATTGGTAAGTGGGAATTTGGTCTATTAAATTAGGGAGGGCTATCTGCTAAAGCTATTATATTTCTAAATTTTTGCAAGGGGTGGGGGATGTGATGTATGATATTGGGCATATCTGGGAGTGGTGCGTGTCCTGTGGATGACGTCACCATGCCTTATATATATATTGGTCGGCTCATCATCTCAGGTCAGTTGTTACACTGTGGTATGGGAGTTATGAGAGGTGGTTGGCAGATGGCCCCATTACACAAGTGCTTGTACTATTATACTTCATTGTAATAAAGTTCAGTTCAATGGCAGCATCCTCGTCAGTCGTCATTGCCAGGTTTGTGGACATAACAGTACACAGAGTTCCTTTTTAACTTTAGATGTTAATACCACACTGTTTACTTGACTGTAATGATGTGTGGGTAAGAGCACACATAAGTGAAGAACTGGTTCTGAGCCTTTAAATATTTATTTGGCTATTTTTTGTCAATTAATACAAGATGGAATGATAAGACTAGCTCTCCACAACGCAAACAGGTACTCTATGTACTGCTGTGACTGAATACCGTGTGTATTTTTTGTGTTTTACTGCATACACCCTAATGCTGCCACTCATTTTTGCCATTCAGTGTTTTGTAACTGCCATGAGCTCTGTTTGGTGACATCATACGCATACCCTCTATATATACAGTGGGGTAAAAAAGTATTTAGTCAGCCACCAAATGTGCAAGTTCTCCCACTTAAAAAATGAGAGAGGTTATCAATTTTCATCATAGGTATACCTCAACTATGAGAGACAAAATGAGAAAAAAAAAATCCAGAAAATCACATTGTCTGATTTTTAAAGAATTTATTTGCAAATTATGGTGGATAATAAGTATTTGGTCAATAACAAAAGTTCATCTCAGTACTTTGTTATATATCCTTCGGTGGCAATGACAGAGGTCTAACGTTTTCCGTAAGTCTTCACAAGGTTTTCACACACTGTTGCTGGTATTTTGGCCCATTCCTCCATGCAGATCTCCTCTAGAGCAGTGATGTTTTGGGGCATTCGCTGGGCAACATGGACTTTCAACTCCCTCCAAAGATTTTCTATGGGGTTGAGATTTGGAGACTGGCTAGGCCACTCCATGACCTTGTAATGCTTCTTACGAAGCCACTCCTTTGTTGCCCGGGCGGTGTGTTTGGGCGGTGTGTTTGGACATGTACTGGCTTAAGCAGGGGGACACGTCTGGCGCTGCAGGATTTGAGTCCCTGGCAGCGTAGTGTGTTACTGATGGTAGCCTTTGTTACTTTGGTCCCAGCTCTCTGCAGGTCATTCACTAGGTCCCCCCGTGTGGTTCTGGGATTTTTGCTCACTGTTCTCGTGATCATTTTGACCCCATGGGGTGAGATCTGGCGTGGAGCCCCAGATCGAGGGAGATTATCAGTGGTCTTGTATGTCTTCCATTTTCTAATAATTGCTCCCACAGTTGATTTCTTCACACCAAGCTGCTTACCTATTGCAGATTCCATCTTCCCAGCCTGGTGCAGGTCTACAGTTTTGTTTCTGGTGTCCTTTGACAGCTCTTTGGTCTTGGCCATAGTGGAGTTTGGAGTCTGACTGTTTGAGGTTGTGGACAGGTGTCTTTTATACTGATAACGAGTTCAAACAGGTGCCATTAACCCCTTAATGCCTGAATTTATTTCCAATTATGAAAAAAAAAAGTTCACTTGTGTTTTTGCTTTCAAGTAGATGCTAAATTAAGTTGAGAAAGTTAGTTTGACTATAGCACATAAAATAGATATAATTTTAGGTATGATGCAAATTAGTGTAAAAAGGCATCTATGGTAAAAAAAAAAAAAAAAAAAAAGCACCTGTTCCCATCTCAGGTATGAAAAATCTTTTATTTATGCAACAAAGTTATTTTCAGTATTTTCAACTCTCATGAGAGCCAAACTATAACCCTAACCCTAACCCAAACCCTATCCCTAACCCTAGCAATCAGGAAATGGATGGTGCTCTGTCTCTGACCGTTCCTACGAGAAACTAATGCTTGCAAAAGGTTCCTAGGTATGTGTTGGAAGTGCTCCAACCGGAAGTGGAGGAATACAGACGGTATTTTGGTTGCATTTGGAGCGGAAGTGGTTTGATGCGAAGTCGTGACAACAGGCGTCAAGGGGTTAATACAGGTAACGAGTGGAGGACAGAGGAGCCTCTTAAAGAAGAAGTTACAGGTCTGTGAGAGCCAGAAATCTTGTTTGTTTGTAGGTGACCATATACTTATTTTCCACCATAATTTGCAAATAAATTCTTTAAAAATCAGACAATGTGATTTTTGGGATTTTTTTTTTCTCATTTTGTCTCTCATAGTTGAGGTATACCTATGATGAAAATTGGAGACCTCTCTCATATTTTAAGTGGTAGAACTTGCACAATTGGTGGCTGACTAAATACTTTTTTGCCCCACTGTATATACACACACTACTCAAAGAGTTAGGGATATTTGGCTTTCGAGTGAAATTTATGGAAAATGTAAAAAGTTCACTCTACAGTGATATATCATGAAAGTAGGGCATTTAAGTAGAAGCATGCAATGGTCAGTTCCTCATCTCAAACAATTTGAGACAAAAGCCAACAACAGTGGTGGGTATACCACAACAAAAAATGCCAATGTCTCAATAACTTGTCATGTGCCCCTGAACATCAATTACAGCTCGACAATGATGTCTCATACTGTTCACAAGTTAACTTATTATCTGCTGAGGCATGGCATTCCACTCTTCTTGAAAGGCGGCCCTCAGGTCATTGAGGTTGTGGGGTGCAGGGTTACAAGCCTCTACACAGCCATGCAGCTGATCCCATAGGTTTTCTATGGGATTCAGGTCTGGAGAAAGTGCAGGCCACGCCATCTGAAGTACCCCAGCCTCCAGCAGCTGTTCCCTAATGATGCAACCTTGATGAGCTGGTGCATTGTTGTCCATGACAATGAAATTAGGCCTGTGTTGTTCATGCAGCGGAACAATGACTGGATTAATGACGTTATTCAGGTAGTATCGGCTTGTCACTGTACCATTCACAAGGTGTAGGGCAGCTCTATATAAACTAGACACACCTGCCCAGACTGTAACACCACCGCCACCAAAGGCTCATCTGATGACAACAGTGGCTGATGCATAGTGCTCTCCTTGACATCTCCAACATCGTTGATGGCCATCATTTCTGCTCAACATGAATAGACTTATCAGAGAACAGCACTGAGGCCCACTGGTCTCTTGTCCAGCGTAAATGCTCCCTGGCCCATGCAAGACGATGATGCCTGTGCCTGCTGGTGTGGTCAGGTGCCCTTGCAAGTCGTCTTGCACGCAGACCACACTGATGTAAATGGTTTTGAAAGGTGGGATGTGACACTTGGGTGGTTTTCACCTCCCTTAATTGTGCCTGGAGTTGAGTGGCATTCCCCATCCGGTTCTGCAGGGCACTGTTCACAATGAAAGCACCAAGGTGTTGTACCACGGTGCCTGCGGCATGGGCAGCTGCAAAATAGTGGCACTCTGACCTCTACGGGCCCAGGACAGTTATCACAACACCTTTTTTATTCGCTGCAGCACTGATAGAAATTGTGATTCAAATTTGTGTTTATTTCAAAAACAAAATGTTATTTCAAAATTCTGGCAAATTAAAGGTCGAGAAAATATGGTCATACAATGATATAAGCCTTTAGTTGCACTTAATTTTGACTGGGTGAGTTGAAAAGCTGGTAACAGACAGACATACAGACGGATGGACAGATACAACCCCCCACACACACACACAGACACAGACACATTAACTGATTACCTTATACCTCTGTTTTACTGAGGCATAATAAAGCGGTCATCAATGTGGGATGTGGCCAAAGGACATCCACTTCTATGCCTTTCCGTGACTCTTCCAGTTTCTCTGTACCTCTGCTGCAACCTGCTGATGACACTATGTGACACTCTAAGCTCAATGGCCAATTCCCTCTGAGAACATCCTGTTTGAAGCCTCGCAATGGCGAGGTACTGTTGATAAATTGCTAGGTGTCGTCTTGGTCTCAGGATGTCAAAATGAACAGCATAATGAAGAGGACTGTTTAAATACCAATTCTAATTGAACCAGAAAATGTATTGGTCGAGTCACGGTGGCGCAGTGGTTAGCACCGTGGCACCACAGTTTTACCCTCGGCCAGGGGATCGCGGGGATCGTGGGTTCGATCCCTGCCTCTGGCCAACAGTGATCTGTGTGGAGTTTGCATGTTCTCCCCGTGTTTGCGTGGGTTTACTCCGGGATTTCTCCGGTTTCCTCCCACATGCCAAAAACATGCAGGTTAGGGAGTTAAGGGGCGCTTGCGCACGCAGCGACCGGCAGCTGGTGGCTTGTCACCGGACTGCAGAACAAATCTACCTACGGGTACAAAATAAGTCCAAAAAAAAAAAAAAAAAAAAAGGATCAAACACCTGCTGTGAATTTTGCTGTTAAGCAACTTGTTAGAGAACAGCAAGTTATGCAAAAATAACTGCAACACTGAACAGCTGGACATGTGCATTCAAAAGGTTAGAGAAGGTCAACTTAAATTCACCTGTAAATGTTATAGTGCATTTTAGGTTCATCCTGAAATTTCACCCAAAAGCCGAATATCCCTAACTTTTTGAGGTGTGTGTGGGTTTTTTTTTATTACAATTGCCAAGGACTAAAGTCTGGATATTTTTTTTACCTTTATTGTACAGAAAGAATGAAGAGAGAGAAACAGAAAATAGAGAGCAGAGGAAAGACATGCAGGAAGAACCACCCCGGCCAGGAATCAAACCAGAGATTACTGCATTTGAGCAAAATACCCTTATAGCACACACTGTAACCATTAGGCTACTGGAATGCCTCGAAAATCAGAATTTAAGAAGTCAGCAATGTCAACTATGCAAGAGTGCCGTTCAGAAGACTGGAAAGATTTAAATATCATCGCTAAACAGTGCAGAAGTCCACTTACACTTGTTTCTCCAGAGGCAGGAGTGGATCCACTCGTTCGCCAAGAAGAGGTGGTGTGTCACCAATAAGGCGGAGCGTAGTTGACTCCGACGTGATGCCTGGCTTTGTGAGCCTGGCCTGTTCTGCCTGAGCTCGTGATCGCTCCCTTTCTGCCCCTTCAAACTGAACTAAGGTCAGACAGAGAAATAATCAGGTCTTTTAAAGCACAACTCTGAAATACATAGTGCTGAAGCGCACAACCAGGGAAGCCAATTTACCAGCTAGAGCTTTAGAGATGTTGTCCTTCTTCCACTCCCATGGCTGGTCGTATTCATCGGCAGGCCTCTCATCATCCTGAGGCAACCTGCTCTCCTTCCCATCTATCAGGCCGCCTTCGATCTTGTGAGTCTGTGGCTGAGCTGATGGAGCTACTCGATGGTGCTGACGAGTCCTCTCCTCATACGGATTATCATATAACTGGCCACCATCTCCACTCCCTGACCTGTTGGCCATCATGTTGTGCTGCAGTTCTACAAACAGAGAGTAAGTAATGTGCTTCCTCTAGAATCTAATCTAAGCATAATAAAATAGTATTTTATTTAAATGAAAAAAATAGTAGGCAGACATTGAAATATAGGGCTGATGTGAACCAGCAGAAATAAGAATAAATCTAAACAGTAACTAGGGGTGGGCGATATAGCCTAAAAATGATATCACAACACTTCTGTGAATTTTCATGATAACGATATTCTTAACGATATCAAGGAATACAGTTTTTTCTTTTAAGTTTATACAGTACAGTTTCACAGGCCAGCATTAATTATGTTCGACATATTCAGTAAAAACAAAACAACTCTTATTTCTACAGTTTATAAAGAGCAGTTTAGAATGTGTTTAAAACTTTTTTTTAAATTCTCAATCAAATATTACCAGAAAATATTATAAGCCACCACATCTTAAGTGCACTGAGAGGTGGACTGGGACAAAAATTCAGGCCGGGAATTTGACTTCATCCTAGGTCACCCTGTTGTTGGAAACCACCACAGTTTTAGTAGGCCAACATTTTAAAATAACAGGTATCAAACTAGTTATCAATGTAATTATAACTTTCGGGTGGGACGAAAACTTTAAATGGGGATTGTAATAGTCAACTGATCTATTGATTATTAAAACTGATTGACTAATCTTAATTTAAATCTGGTGCTGCTTCTGATTTCTTCACCCTTTCAGAGTAAAAACACAAGGTAAGAGGCTTTAGGTAAAAAAGTTATAATTCTGCATGAAAAAGGTCACAAATTTGACACCAAAAAGGTTCAAAATTAAAAAAAAAAACTTTACGAAAAGATGTTTAATGAGAAAAAACAAATTTAGGAGAGAATGGTAACAAGCAGATGAGAGTAAAGTTGTTACTGCAAACCACATACTGTATAGCCTGTAGTTTTGAAAATTCTGCAGATTTTTCTCAAAACATCTGAATAGTCCTGAAAACATTGCCTTATAAATGTAGGAGCAATTAACCAGAAAAAATCTGGTTAATACAACCTATTTATAACAATAAAAAATGTAAACCCTAAACTACAGCATAATCAGCTACAGCAGTATAATACAACCACAGACACTCATTTACCACATTACTTCTGTCTTTATCTCATTTCTGTGCTCTGGGACATGAGGGGGTTTTGCTCCTTTTAATATATTAAATTAATTTAGTCTAGTATGTTATTTCACTGGGTCAGGAAGAGGGTCAAAATAAAAGAGAGGGAGTGGGCTTGTTTAAAACTATTATCATTTCATCATTTTTATCATGTTGAACATATGCTGGCCTACCTGTCTGCAGTTTCCCAAGACACTTCTGCTGGTAAATGAGCGCTGCATCAAACCTCCCGTCTGTTTGTCTGTCTGTCTCTCTCTCTCTCTAATAAACCACGCTGGAGCAGCCACAACGGAATGAAAATAAACCTCTGGACACTTCGGATGTCAGCAACACAACTTCAGGGCAAAGTAAAACTTTTCCCCGAAGCGGCTTTGTTAACATGCAGAAAAAAATGTGGGCAGATTATCCACACCGCTGCACCATTTTTTTTTTTTTTTTTAAGATGACAGCAGTCTGAAATGACCTTAAAACTAAATTACTTCCTCACAACCAGACGAAGACATTCCAAGCATAGAGCGCCGCTTCCCGCGCCATGTTTGTTTTCCCATTTCTATGGTAACACGCAACTTCCGTTGGCAGCGTAACAAACCCCAAATATCACAATATTTATTTTTACACTGGTATCAAAATTTATACCGGTATTATCGTGAACGATACGATACGGCACACCCCTAGCAGTAACTATCAAAAGTGTGCACACCCTCATTAATGCCATGTTTCTGTGACGTGACAAAAATGAGACCACAGTGAATCCTTTCAAAATTTTCCTACCTTTATCTATTATCTATAATGTGTCTAATGTGTATAATTTAATTGACGAACAAAAATAAATAAATCTTATGGGTGAAAAATATAGCTCAAGTACAATATGCTGGTTGCATAATTCTGCACACTCAAATAATACTTTCTTAAAGCACTTTTTGATTTAATTACAGCAGTAAATCATTCAGTCTTTTTGGGTAGGAGTCTATCAGCCTGCCGGTGTGCAGACTTATCCTACTTATCCTACCAGCTTTTTATTTCTTATATTTCACCCCTAACAGGCTTGTTTGTTTATCCAACTAAATTGTCCAAGTTATTAGGGGTGGGAATATTTAGACATCTCACACAATTTCATTACCATTCAGGGGGCTAAAAAAGAAAGCTACACCTTGGGCTCTGTATTGCTTTCCAACCATTAGTTAAAATGAACAGTGACCATTTTTAGTAGCTAGATGACAGTTTGCACATACTACATCTTATGTTATAATGTAACTTTAACACTACTCAAATGTATATTGGGCAGCTTGGTGGTGCAGTGGCTAGCATTGTGGCAGCACAGCAAGACTGTCATGAGTTCAATCCCACCCCTTGACCATCAGTGACCCTTCTGAGTGGAGTTTGCATGTTCTACCCATGTCTGTGTGGGTTGGGTTTTCTCTGAGTATTCCAGTTCCCTCCCACAGGCCAAAAACATGCAGGTTAGGTTAATTTGCATCAACTGGGGATTCTAAATTGTCCTTAAGTATGAATGTGAGAGCGAATGGTTGTCTGTCTCCCTGTGTTGGCACTGCGATGGACTGGCGATCTGTCCAGGGTGTACACTACCAGTCAAAAGTATGGACACACCTACACATTCATTTTCAAAGTGTAGATGTGTACAACTTTTGACTAGTACTGTATACTTTTGCCAGTCTTCATAGATTTTTAAGATAAATCTATCACAATACCAAAAAGTTTGGTATCTGACAGTAGCTGTTCAGCTTACAATATACTACCTCAATACATTTGTTAAATCTACAGGAAACATTTTTTTATCAAGAGATTAAGATGTTAAACCTGAGATGATCCGCTGGGCCTCAAAAGGCTCCATGTAGCTGCAGCAGTCAGCTGGTGCAGATTTGGGCTCCCAGTTCACTCTTGAACCTGGACGAGCATCAAATGGATCAGAGTAGTCTGCATCAGCGTCTGACACTGCTGGGGCGGATGGAACCACCTTAATAGAGAAATGGATAAAAAAAAAAAATTACAAAAAATGTGCCAGAAAAGAAAACAACATTGAGACATGATAATACTCACAGGTTCTTCTTGGACAGTCACGGGGCTCAGGGGGATTTTACAGCGACCAAACTCCTGAGAGTCCACTTTAATTAGCCTGTGCTTCGGTGACACAACCTTCACCTGAACACAACATGGAAAAAAACACCTGTTCAATAATAAATCAAGCCTCTGTAGCATCTAGAACATTTTATACACTAAAAAGGACAGTAGCCATGTTTACATGGACACAAGTAACCGGATTAAAAGCCTGATCAGAATAAAAATGCTTCATGTAAACACGCCAATCTGAATATTCTGACCTGATCACACTCAATCAGATCAAAATTTCATTCCAACTGAGATGGGTGGGTTATGCCAATTGTTAATCCAATTGGTGCGCATATAAACACTTATTCCGAAGCTTGGGTCGAAAATATGTTTACTGCGCATGTCTGTACGTCAGCCACACGTCGATGTGACGCATTTCCGCCTTTACAGCAGCTAGCGGAAGACATGGCGGGAGTAAAACAAAACTGGTCTGTATCATCCTGCTGTCTCCCTCTGTTCGTCATATGCAGAAGTATGTACTTGTAGCTTCATTGCAGAGGCCAGCAGAAGCAAAAGTACAGTCTGAATAATAGAATACAGGTCCATTTCAAAAAGAGAAAGACACAAAGCGGGGTTTGTTTACACCGGAAGTTGCTTCTTCTTCTTCTACTATTCTTGGAATGTCGAAATGCGCATGTCAAAATGATTTAGTCCGTTCAAACGTGTGACACATGGAAACGCACGTCCTAATCGGATCAGCTTTTTCAGGATAATTTAAACAGTAAAGTTCTGATCTGAATTGTAATCAGACTGAAGAAATTTTGCCCATGTAACCGTGGTTAATGTCAGGTAATTTCTGTTGGGACACAAACCTCCACACCACTGGGAAGCACTGAGCCGAAGGCAGGGAAAGAAGGAAGGCTCACTGTAGCACTGCAGGAGGTGAAGCCACCATTCTGGTGCTCCTTATCTGAGTGTTGGTAGGGGTCCTCAAAATCCAACTCTTTCTGAGCACGATAGGCCCTCAAAATCTCACTCTCACTGTAATCTGGCCTTGGGGGCTGGGGAGGATCTCGCTTGCTACCAAAATTGAGGTAGTCCTTCAGCCACTTTGCCATGGATCTGCAGGGGAGTTGTAAGCAACACAGTGTTAAACTGGTTAATGAGGATTTTTCTTGCAAGACAAAAAAAAAAAAGATTATGAGATTCTGGTATAGGACATAGTGGCATTGTGACAAAATAAACGTTTAACCAGTTCTGTTCATTGGGCCTCTAATAATTATGAAAACACAGATTTACAGACCAATCATATACAGGGAGACTGCGAGTCCTTTTCCGTTTCTGTTGACAAAATCTCCATTTATAATGTTACTTGCTTTAATAGTAGATTCATGTAGTAGTTTAAACACACGTAAAACTACCCACGAAAGTTAAACAGTACCTTGTTAATAAAGTATACTAAACAGGTTCCGTGAAATTAACTACAAATTCACATTACATGTGATTCTCTTTCTTAACTTTGTGTTAATATAGGTAATGCTGGTCAGCTTATTAACTTATTCTAAAGGACAATCAATAGCTAGTTAGCATCTGAAGGCAAATTAAAAGGTTTACATTCATTGCTTCTGAAAAAGATAATTAAAGCACTTCCTTTCAGGGTACCAGAATCGAGCAGAATAGTTAACCAACAATGTCGTTTTTGTTTGATAAAGTTAGTAGTCAACAGTTGCTGGTTAACACTCTATTGTTGCTATACCAGTCTGAGCTAACTTTGCTAACCAGCTAACGTCAAAGCGTCCAACGGTCACCGTTAACAGTTCTTCTTAAGGCTCACCCTCTTTCTTTGCATTGACGGTAAACCCGCTCCAGTTATGAGTGTCCGGTTACCATCCGTTTCTTTTATCTCAACGAGCCTAAAGGTAAAAACATGTCTATTCCAGCAAGTCATTCAGCTAACGTTACCCGGACTACAGCAGGCTGCAAGGGGGGTGGAAGGGATTTTTTTTTTTTCTTTTTTTGTGCGTCGATGTTAAAGCTGCACGTTTTATGGAAGCAGCCTAATACCATAATGCAGTGGTGATGGTGGGGGGCGCTTTTATTTCTCAGTACAAAATAAAATTATATCTATCTATCTATTTATTGTTTATTTTATTTTATTTTATTTTATTTTTGATGGATCATGAGTCTGGAATAAAGTTTTTGATTGATTGATTGATTGATTGATTGATTGATTATCTATCTATCTATATATATATATATACTGTATATATATATACTACCGTTCAAAAGTTTGGGGTCACCCAGACAATTTTGTGTTTTCCATGAAAAGTCACACTTTTATTTACCACCATGAGTTGTAAAATGAATAGAAAATATAGTCAAGACATTGACAAGGTTAGAAATAATGATTTGTATTTGAAATAATAATTTTTTCCTTCAAACTTTGCTTTCGTCAAAGAATCCTCCATTTGCAGCAATTACAGCATTGCAGACCTTTGGCATTCTAGCTGTTAATTTGTTGAGGTAATCTGGAGAAATTTCACCCCACGCTTCTAGAAGCCCCTCCCACAAGTTGGATTGGCTGGATGGGCACTTCTTGCGTACCATACGGTCAAGCTGCTCCCACAACAGCTCAATGGGGTTTAGATCTGGTGACTGCGCTGGCCACTCCATTACGGATGGAATACCAGCTGCCTGCTTCTTCTCTAAATAGTTCTTGCACAATTTGGAGGTGTGCTTTGGGTCATTGTCCTGTTGTAGGATGAAATTGGCTCCAATCAAGCACTGTCCACAGGGTATGGCATGGCGTTGCAAAATGGAGTGATATCCTTCCTTATTCAAAATCCCTTTTACCCTGAACAAATCTCCCACCTTACCAGCACCAAAGCAACCCCAGACCATCATGTTACCCCCACCTTGCTTGACAGATGGTCAAGCACTCTTCCAGCATCTTTTCAGTTGTTCTGCATCTCACAAATGTTCTTCTGTGTGATCCAAACCCCTCAAACTTCGATTTGTCCGTCCATAACACTGTTTTCCAATCTTCCACTGTCCAATGTCTGTGTTCTTTTGCCCATATTAATCTTTTTCTTTTATTGGCCAGTCTCAGATACGGCTTTTTCTTTGCCACTCTGCCCTGAAGGCCAGCATCCCGGAGTCGCCTCTTCACTGTAGATGTTGACACTGGCGTTTTGCGGGTACTATTTAATGAAGCTGCCATTTGAGGACCTGTGAGGCGTCTATTTCTCAAACTAGAGACTCTAATGTACTTATCTTCTTGCTCAGTTGTGCAGCGGGGCCTCCCACTTCTCTTTCTACTTTGGTTAGAGACTGTTTTTGCTGTTCTCTGAAGGGAGTAGTACACACCGTTGTAGGAAATCTTCAGTTTCTTGGCAATTTCTCGCATGGAATAGCCTTCATTTCTAAGAACAAGAATAGACTGTCGAGTTTCACGTGAAAGTTCTCTTTTTCTGGCCATTTTGAGCGTTTAATTGACCCCACAAATGTGATGCTCCAGATACTCAACCTGCTCAAAGGAAGGTCAGTTTTATAGCTTCTCTAACCAGCTAAACTGTTTTCAGCTGTGCTAACATGATTGCACAAGGGTTTTCTAATCATCCATTAGCCTTCTGACGCAATGAGCAAACACATTGTACCATTAGAACACTGGAGTGATAGTTGCTGGAAATGGGCCTCTATACACCTATGTAGATATTGCACCAAAAACCAGACATTTGCAGCTAGAATAGTCATTTTGTGGAGATGTGTTGAAGGATGAGACTGAGTTTATTCCTCAAGTTCAGCTTTATTCACAATCACATACTCCAACATTTCAAAGCAGAAAAAGAGGATGAATCTTCTCACATCTGTCCTTTTATACCCAGGACATCAAAACTACAGTCACATGGTGTTTAATCAAACATACAGTCACATGGTACTTAATCCCAGTCACAATGTAACTTCCCCCGATCTTAACACCATCCACCCCCTAGTCTCCGGTGGTCAGGAAATCTCTCAAGGCCATCTCCTTGAAACAAAAGGCCAAATCTCACACCCTCCTGTTACCTCTAGGAGGCTCAGTCCCTTTGTTCCCCTGAGACGTGAAGCACACAATAAACATACAGTAATGTATTTGTGGAGCATATGAAACCAACATATGTGCCCCACAATTTACCACATTAGCAATGTATAGAGTGTATTTCTGATTAGTTTAAAGTTATCTTCATTGAAAAAAAACAGTGCTTTTCTTTCAAAAATAAGAAAATTTCTAAGTGACCCCAAACTTTTGAACAGTGGTGTACACACTACCGTGTACACACATGGGTTCTGGCGCTACCAGTGATCCTGATCCCGGTTCTTTTCTCTCTCCTGAGCCTTCTCCCAGGATCACCGGTGCAGAGCTGATTCCAGTTGCTGTGCCAGAGGCTTCGGGTTCAGGGTTGGAGGTTGGTTCTGGTGCGGCCCTGACCCAATCGGGGTCCGACGCAGGTGCAGCCGTGACCCAGTCGGGGTCCGACGCGGGTACAGCCGTGACCCAATCGGGGTCCATCGCGGGTGCAGCTGTGACCCAATCGGGGTCCATCACTGGTGCAGCGCCAGCAGAATCCAAGGTCGGTGAGGGAGCTGCAGCTCCCCTGCCACCGGACACTGGACTGGCTCATCTTCATCCTCATCTTCATCTTCTTCTTCATCATCCTCGTCCTCGTCCTCAGGATCAGCATCACAGCTCATCTCCACCAGGGGCCGTTGGGGTTCCGAATACTCCGCCTGGCTATCCCTCGTCTTCCCCTTCTCCAGGGAGGCCGCCTTCTACTTCCCCCCTACAGTCCTGGTGGCTGTGTGATGCGGGTCGGCCGCCTGGTGAGCTGTATCGCCGGTTTGGCGTTCTGAGTCGGCCACCCAACGAACTTTTCCGCCCTTTTGGCGATGGGGCCCGGCCCCCAGAGGAACTGTGTCCCTGGGCATGGGACTGGGGTAGGCCGCCCGAACTGTCTCTTTTCCCCCTGCCTGCGATGTGGACACTAGATGCAGGGCGGCCCCCCGAACTATCGGCCTTCATGCCACAGAGCTTGGACTGCCGTCATCCCGAGTCTTCATTTCTGTTGGTTCTGTAACCTTTTGGGATGTGCGGGGGGTCTTGTTCTTGTAATTGTGCATCGCACCCTTTTCTAGCGGGTGTTTTTTGTTTGTTTTCCCTCTGTTTAATGTCCATTCACTGCCCGTAACAGTTGGTGCTTTGTTTTCCCTGTCCGAATTATTTCTGTGTGGCTTTTGGAGTATAGCGTTTTCGTTAACCGTACTCTGATTGTCTTGTTTATCCCCTGTTCCCTCATGTGTTTTTTTTTCCCTCCTTCATTTGTGATCTGCCTTTGTCAGGGTTTTTTTGCATCTTGGAAACATTGTATTTTCTGTTTTTGCCCTGTGATTGTCTCCTCTATGTTCTACCTTGATTGTAATTTGTGCATGGGAGTGTCGTTTTTTTTTTTTCCTTTTTTCTTGTCTGCCTGCGCGCTCCTGTTGTCATCATGGTTTTTTTTTTTTTTTGGTCTTTGCTGGTCTGCTCCCCCCTGGCCTGCTTCCCCTTCCGCCCACCCTGGGGGGTGGGCTTGGGTGTCATTGGGCGTTCAGAGCCCGCCCTCGAGGGGGAGGTACTGTCATGATCCGAGCGCCGATCTCGTCCGCGCTCGGGTCATACGTCATCTCCTGCAGGCTTGACAGCAGTGAGTACCTTCTGGCTCCACGGGCTCTTATTGTGACAGCGCTCGGGGGAGCTTCCTGCTGTCAAAGCCTGCCAGCTGGGCTGCATTCAGGGGTCATTAGTGGCCGGCATTTAAAGCGGTCGCTGAATGCAGCCCGACGCAGCAGTCTCCGTCGAACTTCCCATCAAACAACCCCTTTCATTCTGTTAACGAGCATCCCTCGTCCACAGTTTCATAAGTGAGCTTATTCAGCCTTACTGTCTCTGTTCCTGTATAGTGTGTTTTAGCCCATCGTGGCTCTTTACTTTGTCACTGTGTGATAACCGTCTGTTCCTTTATCCTCAATAAAACCTCATTGCAAACTCACCGGTGACTTGTGACGTCTTATGGTGGCTCGCGAGGGCCACCGTGACAGTATGAATATGTACCCATACATATTGTCACCCTCCGTAGCGATTGATATTGTCCTAGTTGTATACTGGAGGGGACCATTGTGTAAGTCTATTGCGTCTTTTGCATTCAATACTATTAGGTCGTCACGTTTTTTTGCTATCTCTGCAAGCAGCCCTGCTTAGGTTATACAGTCTGACTGCCGTAGGTAGGAAGGACCTGCAAAACCTCTCGGTTGCGCAGCTAGGATGATGTAGTCTGCTGCTAAATGAGCTCCTCAGTGCGTTCAGTATGTCCTGCATAGGGTGAGACTCGGACTCCAGCAGAGATGACAGTTTAGCCACCATCCTTCTCTCTCCTATCTCCTCCATCGGGTCAAGGTGCTTCCCCAGGACAGAGCTAGCTTTCTTGATCAGTTTGTTCAGTCTCTTCCTATCGGCTGCTGTAATGCCACTGCCCCAGCAGACCACTCCAAAAGTGATGGCTGATGCCACCACCGTGTCGTAGAATGTCTTCAGCAGCGCCCCTTGTACACCAAAAGACCTGAGTCTCCTCAGTAGGAACAGCCTGCGCTGTCCCTTCTTGTAGAGTGCGTCGGTATTGTGTGACCAGTCTAGTTTATTGTTCAGATGAACACCCAGGTACTTGTAGGATGTCACCATCTCAATGTCTGTTCCCTGTATGTTTACTGGTGCTGTGAGGGGTTGTCCTTGCCTGCGTCAGTCCACCACCAGCTCCTTAGTTTTCCTCGCGTTGATCTGGAGGCAGTTCCGATGGCACCAGTCGACGAAGTCCTGGATAAGTCCTCTGTACTCAGCCTTATCTCCGTTTGAGATGAGGCCGACGATCGCAGAGTCGTCAGAGAACTTCTGTAGATGGCAGTGTGTTGTGTTGTGTGAGAAGTCCACAGTATAAAGGGTGAACAGGAAGGGAGCCAAAACTGTTCCCTGGGGGGCCCCCGTGCTACCGATGATCGTGTCAGACACACAGTCCCGGGTTCTCACAAACTGTGGCCGGTTAGTGAGGTAGTCCAGGATCCATGATGACAGGTGCTGGTCCACCCATGCGCACAGCAGCTTGTCCTTCAGGATCATCGGTTGAATGGTGTTGAAAGCACTGGAGAAGTCAAAGAACATGATCCTCACCGTATTCCCGGGCTTCTCCAGGTGGGACAGAGAATGGTGAAGAAGGAAGATCACTGCATCCTCCTCCCCAATGCCATGCTGGTAGGCAAACTGGAGTGAATCCATCGCTGGTCCCACCAAGGGGCGGAGGTGAGCAAGGAGCAGTCTATCCAGGGTCTTCATCATGTGGGACGTCAGGGCCACTGGTCTGTAGCTGTTCAGGTCTTTGGGGTGGGAAGTCTTTAGTACAGGCACCACACAAGATGTTTTCCACAACTGTGGTACCCTCCCCAGCTTCAGACTCAGGTTGAAGATGAGCTCCACAATCCCACACAGCTGGTCTGCACAGGACTTGAGGAGCTTTGCGCTGATGCCGTCCGGTCCCGACGCCTTCCTCGCCTTGATCTTCCTCAGCTCCGTCCTCACCTGGGTCTTAGTGAGGGTCAGGTTTGGGGGCTGTGTGTTGGGAGTGGAGGGGTGTTGGTGGAGTGGGGTGTGGGCAGCAGGACTTGATGTCTTTAGAGGCAGCAGTGGTTGTTGTGCAGTCGGGGGGGAGGGCGGTTGGTCAAACCTATTAAAAAACAGGTTCAGATTGTTCGCCCACTCTCTGCCCCCCGTGGCCTGAGCGGAGGTATTCTGGAGCCCAGAGATGGTTTTAAGGTTTCTCCAGACCCCACCGATGTTGCTCTGTTGCAGCTTGTCCTCCATCTTCTTCCTGAAGCTGTCCTTGCCTTCTCTGATCTTCCTCCTCAGCTCCCTCTGTACGGACTTCAGCATCTCCCTGTTCCCCGACCTGAAGAGCCTCCTCTTCTCTCTCAGAAGTGTTTTTATCTCAGGGTTGATCCAGGGTTTGTTGTTCGAGCAACACCGTATGGTCTTGGTGGGTATGGTGTTGTCCACACAGAAGTTGATGTAGTCTGTGATGGTGTGAGTGAGGCCATCGATGTCCTCACCATGTGGATCGCAGAGCTGCTCCCAGGCAGTGGTTTCAAAACAGTCCTTTAGAGCCTCCATTGCCTCCTCAGACCATAACTTCACTGTGCGCATGACCGGAGGTTGTCTGTGCACTAGGGGTTTGTACACTGGCAGGAGATGAACCAAGTTGTAATCTGATCTCCCGAGTGGGGGGAGTGGTGATGAGGTGTACGCCTCCTTAGTGTTTGCGTAGAATAAGTCCAGTGTTTTATTGTCTCTAGTGTGGCATGTGACATACTGGGTGAACGTGGGTAGAATGGGAGACAGTGAAATATGGTTGAAATCGCCTGAGATGAGGAGAAGACCATCTGGGTGTTCTGCCTGCAGCCTGCCAGTTACTGAGTGGATGATGTCACGCGCTGTCCCAGTGTTCGCCATCGGATTTGCATAAATAACAATGCAGATCACGTGTGAGTATTCCCTCGGGAGATATGTAGGCCACATGCTAACAGCTAGCAACTCCATGTCTTTGTTACAGTGTTGTTGTTTAACAGTGATATGTCCCGGTCTGCACCAGCTGTTATTGACATACATCATCACTCCTCCGCCCCTTGCCTTCCCACTGTCTGGTGTTCGGTCTGCCTGTATTGCGTGGAAACCCTCCAGTTCAATGTTAGCATCTGTTGCTAGTTCTGTTAGCCATGTCTCCGTGAATAGCATCAGGCTACACTCCCTGAATATGCTATCGTAGTGGGAGATAGCCGCAAGCTCATCTGTTTTTCTGAGTAGCGATCGTACATTCCCCATAATAACGGATGGGAGGGCGGGTCTGTACCTTATATTCCTCGCCCGCCGTCTTATTCCAGCACGACATCCACGCTGTTTCCGTCTTATATCTCCCGGTATGACAAGTTTTTGCGTTAGCATCGTGGGCCGGTTAAGTGCTAACAGCTGGTCCTTATTGTACTGCCTCTTGCAAGAAACAGTGGATCCGTCCGCTGGCTCAGGAGACATTTGGGTGATCTACGTGTCTGTGATGGATCAAGGTGTTGCTGAAACAGAAAGATTAGCAAGAGAGCCAGATAGTAAATAGAAATAGGAAGAAATTGATCCGCTGTTGCAAAAAGGCAGCCTACTCGTGTGGCGCTGGAAGTATAATCTCACACTCATCAGGGCTGGAGGAAACGGAGGACAATTTACATATGGACAGAGAGCCCCAGGGGGGCAATCAGACGGGACTGTTATGTATGCGTCCTCGGAGAGGACGTCCGGGGCGGGCGCTAGCTGATGTCATGCTAATGATGTGTATTGACTGATGTGTATTAGATGATAATCACTATGCTAATGTGCCATGCATTCTCTGTCTGTATAACGTGTATGAAAGTGCTTGTTATACATGCCTCAGCAACACAAAAACTTTCCTACTAGACACACGGCCCCCAGCGGGCAACGCTGGGGTCCACCAGCTGCATTTATGTTAGAGGGTCAATAAAGAACCTGTGTCGACCTATGCTCATTCCTCGCCACCACATCCTTTCCTTACATCCTCTACACCTTCATCCTACCTCACCATTTTGTGCTTTGAATGCGCAAAATGGAGAGGTAGGGTGAAGGGATTAATTGAGATGCACCCAAAGGCTGCATTTATCTTATGAATTTCAGCATCTTTCCATTTCTCTTGGTGCATTTAGTGGTGAGGGGCTTTCTGAATGTCACCTGCGCAATCACCTTCTACTTAGTGTTACTGCTGTTGCTGGTTATTTTGAGTGCAAATAAATGGAGAAAAATGACCTCTCTCATTTTGCCCAAATGGAGGGGTAAGGCGAAGGGGTGAATTTGGACACATCCTAAGCATGGTTCAAGTTTTAAGGCTGAATGTGTCATGAGCCGCGAGAGTGCACCCCCTCCTTCCTGTTCATCTCTCCTCAGGTCACCAACGCACCTGAATGAGAGGACACACCTGCGCCCTCTCATCAGCCAGCTTTCATAAGGAAGCGTCCTTCACTGATTCAATGCTGGCTCGTCTGGGTATTCTGCCTTACAAGACAAGCAAGTATTTGACTCACACAGGTGAAAAAATTATTAACCTGTGTGCTTTCTCTCCTCAGGTTGCTGCCATCGTGCGGGTGTGTCTCCGGGGCTGCGCACACTCTCCTGCCACACCATCTTCCACCAACGGCATTCAACCTCCACCCGGTCAGGCACCACCAGCTCATTCCCCTCACCCTGCTGGTTCATCTATTCCCCGCTGGGGCCCTGCCGGTTCTCCCTTGGAGGCTCACGTAAGTGGTAATTTGGCCATCCCGTTTTCCCTTACTCCATTCACACTCACAGCTCTCGTCTTCTCTCCACAGGCTGTTTCCTCTGGCGAGTGACTATTTCTGTAGCTGTGTGGTGTTTTTGATATTTAATAAAATTCTCAAACATGTGCTGTTGTTTGATTGTCCATTCTTGTTGCTGGATCGTGCACGTGAGCTGATTGCCAACAACAATCATGACAGAATGTAATTACCCATGCTGATCTGTCTGTCTGTCTGCTAATGTCATGCTAGGCTGACCAAACTTGGCACACAGGCTGACCATGGGAATACCACGGCTTACTATGGTTTCGGGATCAAAAGGTCAGAGGTCAAGGTCACATGGTCATAAAAGGTCAAAATCAGTTTGGACATATCACTTTCTTATGAAAGTGAAAGGTGTGTGGTGTTAGAAATGTACTGTATGTGGTGTATCCTCTGGACAGAGGAAGGAAGACAAGGAGGCTTGGTGGTGGAATGAGGAGGTACAGTAGGGGTGTCCAATCATGCCATGGAGGGCCAAGACCCTGCAGGCTTTACTTCCAACCTGTAGCATCATTCCCTTGGTCCTACCTCACCATTTTGTGCTTTGAATGCGCAAAATGGAGAGGTAGGGTGAAGGGATTAATTGAGACGCACCCAAAGGCTGCATTTATCTTATGAATTTCAGCATCTTTCCATTTCTCTTGGTGCATTTAGTGGTGAGGGGCTTTCTGAATGTCACCTGCCCAATCACCTTCTACTTAGTGTTACTGCTGTTGCTGGTTATTTTGAGTGCAAATAAATGGGGAAAAATGACCTCTCTCATTTTGCCCAAATGGAGGGGTAAGCCAAGGGAATGATGCTACAGGTTGGAGGTAAAGAATTTATAAAATTACTTTTCACCTTGAAGAAACTGTTTCACCCAAAAATTCTGGTCAAGAATTGTTTTTCTTCATCTTAAGGACCACTGGTTTGAAAACACATTCCATGGGGAGAGGTACGATAAGGATCACATTTCGTGCCAGGAACAGAGTAGTTTGCCATCATAAATAAACTGGAGCTTCCTCCCAATCAGACAGTTTCATGATTTAACAGTCTTTGAGACATTTCACAGACTCCTCACGTGCATTCCACAAGTCACTAGGAATTATCCACAGCTCAACATTGCCCCCTTCTGTCAACTCAGAGACATGTTGGATTTAATCAACCTTGGAACTTTGTTTTATTATTTTATCTACTGAACTAATCCTTTCTCCTCAAGACTTTATCTTTCTATGACACTGTAGAAGATGACTGCCTTTGTGTCGGACAATAATGGGTTTGAAATGTTTCATTAATCACTGATTTTTAAATGTGAGCATGTCTGGAAAATGTTTACATGAGCCTTATTCCAATGCATGTTAATTATAGAAGGACCAGTTTATAAACGTGCATGCTCACCGAATATTAGTCTTGAATCACTGAAGTTAGCTTAGATTTCATATTAAGTATATAATGAATTTCACAGAAAATGTGTGGATGTCTTTCGAAACTTGTGCCAGTCATTTGACTGGAACCAGCCAATCACCAGCCAGTCTCTGTTGGGCAACGGCCCCTTTCATTTTATTGGTTGGTTACAGACAAAGAACTGTTTTCTTATTGGACCAGAGTTCATTCAACCCTCCTGTGATGGAAGACAACTGATTCTCTTTTCATGTCAGTCAAGCTTTCCCTGGGAAAACTGGCTCAGTTAAATAGAGAGAGAGCTGCCCTAGTTTTCAGTTCTGTCAAGTTTTGTGTTTTCATCTTTGTTCAGTAAGAGTTCTGTTTTCTGTTAAGTTTTTCCATTTTTCTGGCATCTGAGGCGAGAGCATCCTGTCCTGTTGAGCTCAACCTCTTTATGGGAGTCAAACTCCAAAATGCCTTTTTCTTCCTCTCCTCAGAAGCCATGCTTATTCTGCTGAACCTTTTCTACTGATTTTACCTCAATTCACTGTTAAAGTGACTGATAGAGATTTTTTGGACTTTTCCTGCCTCACTCACGTATCACGACGTCAGAATTGCTAGGATTGCGTGGGTGGAACTGTCTAAATACATTTATCCTCTTCAGCCTAAGTTCTCATTGGCTGGTGGACACCCTAAATTTGCGGACCTGTTGTCCGGAAGACGTCATGCCTGCTCTGGGGCTAGCCGTTTATTCTGCCGCCAGCTCTCCATACCCGCTGCCAAGTCTCGGCCATCACAGCTGAATTGAAAAGGATTGCTGACAGTCGCTTTTCTTGTGTGCTACCTGCTGGTGTTAAGATCACCGCTGGAAGCTGAAGACACAGCTGTTTCATAAGCCAGACTTTCACTTACTATCTGCCGGGCTAAATGTGATGTTGTGGCCACACATGTGACTTACTTTTTGCCTCACATCTTAGATAAGAACAAAGGCACAGTTTCCTTGGAGATAACAGGAAGCTGTGAAAGTGTAATCCTTGTTATGCAAGAGATGGCCTTGGGGGGATTCTTTGTAGGCCAAGGACTGTGGGGGAGATGCTTAGGGATTAAAAAGAAAGGGCATTGTTACTCGTGATTTGAATGGAATGTGATTTGTGAGCTGTGAGAGTCCTGGATATATAAAGGACGAGTTTTTTCTGAGACGCTCTCTCTTCTGCCATGCTCTTATGTGAGAATGTGTAATAAACTGTCTGAGACCAACTTGCCTCATTATTCATACATTGTACACTGGTGACCCAAGACGAAGCATGCAACGCGCAGAGAATTCCCCAGGGCCAGCCTCTTCGGGAGCCCCCAGCCAAGCGTATGCCGTTACGGTCCAGCTACCGGACTTTTGGCAGGACAACCCGCGCTCCTGGTTCCACTTGGTTGAGGCACAGTTCACCCTCCGTGGGATATCGGTAGATGACACGAAATTCTACCATGTGGTCGCAAAGCTCGATAACCACACGGCTCAAAGCGTGGACAGCCTTCTGGAGCAGCCACCAGCCAGCGACAAATACGGCGCGTTGAAGGCTGCATTCATCCAGCACTTCACCCTCTCGGTCGAGGAGAGGGCAGAGAGGCTCCTGGCGCTGACTGAGTTGGGAAATAGCACGCCCATTGACCTGATGGAGATGATGCTCAGGTTGAAAGGCTCGGACGATGACCACTTCATCTTCACCCACATTTTCCTCAGGACCCTACCGTCGGCCACGAGGGCAGCCCTGGCCAGTTCGCCGTTGTTGGCCCAGCGGGACTTCCGCGCGCTGGCCCGAGAGGTGCATCGGATTGTCAACGCCAGCAGACGGAGCTCGGCGACGGAGCTCGGCGCGACGGCCGGAGATGGCAGGGGGCCAGGGACGGCGTTAGCAGAGCCACTGACGACGGCGGGGGCGGGGGCCAGGGAACGCGGAGGAGACACCCTTTGTTTCTACCATCGCCGCTTTGCAGAGAAGGCATGCAAATGTATACCACCGTGTCAGTTCAAGCGCTCGGGAGACGCCAAAGACCGGGGGTCGGTAGCAGCTGCGACCCTCGGGGAGGAGAACAAGCTGCTCTACTTGATGGACGCATGCTCGGGGAGGCATTTCCTCGTGGACACAGGCTCCCAGTTGAGTTTCATCACACCTTCCTACGCTGACAGGCTGGCAGGTTCCAGTGGTCCCGGGGTGGCAGCAGCGAACGGCTCGGAGATTAAGACCTTTGGTGAGAGGACTCTACTTCTGTCTCTACACGGCTGTACATTTGAGTGGACTTTTGTTATAGCAGCAGTGAATTTCAATATGTTGGGAGCTGATTTTTTTGTGCTCACATGGTTTGTTGGTTGATCTCGCTAACAGGCGCCTGGTTAATGCACTTTCTTTTGACTCTATTCCCTGTACAGCGCGAGTGTCTTGGCCAACAGCACAAGCCAACGTCACAGCTACAAGCGGTAAGTTCCACACACTGCTCACTCAGTTCCCAGCACTCACGGTCCCCACATTTTCGGCAACCGTCGCTAAACACGGGGTGGAACATTTTATTACCACTACCGGACCACCCGTTTTTGCAAAAGCTCGGCGCTTGGACGCAGCTAAACTGGTCATAGCGCGCGAGGAGTTTGCCAACCTGGAGAGGTTGGGTATCATCAGGCGTTCGAACAGCCCATGGGCTTCCCTGCTACACATGGTCCCAAAGGCTGACGGCTCGTGGCGACCTTGCGGGGATTTCCGCAGGTTGAACAACGCCACAGCGCACGACCGCTACCCAATCCCGCATATCCAAGATTTTTCCGTTCATTTGGCGGGGGCGCGCATTTTTTCTAAAATAGACTTGGTCCGCGGTTACCACCAAGTCCCAGTGCGCGCGGAGGACATACCCAAAACAGCGGTAATAACTCCGTTTGGTCTATTCGAGTTTTTGCGCATGCCATTCGGGCTTAAAGGGGCTGCACAGACGTTCCAACGCATGATGGACGCGGTGCTGCGCGATCTCCCTTTCGTATTCGTCTACCTGGACGATATTTTGGTAGCCAGCGCGTCCGAAGACAAACACGAAAACCACCTCACGGCAGTTTTCCGGAGATTGGGAGAGCACGGTTTAATAATCAACCCAGTGAAGTGTCAGCTTGGGGTGACGCAGATTGATTTTTTGGGGCATCGTGTCTCTCCTGAAGGAGCGGTCCCGCTGCCTGACAAAGTGCACGCGGTAGCGGATTTTCCCCGGCCACAAACGGTCAGGGCATTACAGTAGTTTTTGGGAATGGTGAATTTTTATAACCATTTCCTCCCTCGCGCAGTGCAGCTCATGCAACCACTGTATGCCGCGCTCAAAAAACAAAAACCCGCGAATAAAGTCGAATGGTCCCCGGAGCAAGAGCGAGCGTTGTCGGAAGTCAAGGCAGCCCTGGCAAATGCTGCGTTGTTGGCGCATCCAGACCCAACGGCCCGCATAGCGCTCACTACTGATGCGTCAGATGTGGCCATAGGGGCGGTCGTGGAGCAGCATGTAGCCGGGGCTTGGCAGCCGCTCGCCTTTTTCAGCAGAACTTTACGCGATAGTAAACGCAAATACAGCGCGTTCAACAGGGAGTTGCTGGCCCTCCACTTGGCCATTCGCCACTTCCAGTTCTGGCTGGAAGGGCGCCATTTCACCGCGTTTGTTGACCACAAGCCACTAACATTCGCGATGGCCAAGGTTTCAGAACCGTGGTCAGGCCGGCAGCAGAGACAGCTGGCCGCGATTTCAGAGTTTACTACTGATATTCAGCATGTGGCGGGTAAACTGAATGTAGTAGCAGACTGCCTCTCACGCGCCGTGGCGGCCCCAGTCCGTGTGGGGATAGATTACGCAGCCATGGCCGCGGAGCAGGTTAGTGACGCGGATGTGCGCGCGCTCCAGTCTGGACCAACAGGGTTAAGGCTGGAGAACAGGGTGCTGCAAGACGGTATGCCCCCCCTAATCTGTGATGTCTCCACTGGGCGACAGCATGCGGTGGTTCCCGCCGCGTGGCGCTGCCGCGTTTTTGACTCGATTCATTCTTTGGCGCACCCAGGAGTGCGCGCGTCAGTCAAACTGGTAGGAGAGAAATTTGTGTGGCCGAAACCTTCACAAACAAGTTAAGGAGTGTGCAGCAGCCTGTATGGCGTGTCAACGAGCCAAGGTACACAGACACACGAGAGCTCCCTTGGAGCCGTTTCACATCCCAGCTAAGAGGTTCGACCATGTTCACGTGGACCTCGTGGGCCCCCTCCCGCCGTCACAGGGGTGCACGCACCTTCTGACGATGGTGGACCGCACCACGCGCTGGCCGGAAGTGGTTCCACTGGCGTCAACCACAGCCGAGGAGGCGGCGCGCGCGTTTTTAACAGCATGGGTGGCGCGTTTTGGAGTCCCGTCGGACATTACGTCCGACAGAGGCCCTCAATTTGTTTCCGAACTTTGGTCAGCAATGGCCCGCAGCCTGGGTGTCACAATTCACTGCACAACCGCGTACAATCCGCAGGCTAATGGGTTATGCGAACGTTTTCATAGGTCATTGAAAGCGGCTCTCAGGGCGTCTCTGACAGATGCAAATTGGGTAGACAAGCTACCGTGGGTTTTATTGGGGTTACGTTCTGCGCCTAAAGAGGACTTAGAAGCCTCCCTGGCTGAGCTCGTTTTTGCACAGCCACTTCGGCTGCCCGGGGAGTTTCTCCCAGATAATTCTGCGCCGGACAGTTCCCCGTCTCAGCTGTTGCAGCGTAACATAGAATCAAGCACGCTACCGGCCCCGTTCACCACAGTTTTCCGCGCGTTTTTGTACCTAAAACTTTGAAAAACGCGGAGTTTGTTTTTGTCAGACATGATGCACATCGACCCCCACTTCGACCACCTTATGATGGACCGTTCAGAGTGCTGGAAACTGGGGACAAGCATTTTTTGCTAGATTTGGGGGGTAGGAGGGAAAAGGTTGGCATAAACAGACTCAAACCCGCTTTTGTGGTGGCGGACGAGCAAGTTGTTGGCAAGGGCCCCGCGACGTGGTAGACCCCCGCGGGGAGATCCCCCAGAACACCCACAGGGACTGACAAAAGGTTTTCACCCCCAGACAGCAGCCACCCAGCATGACAGCGCCGCGGAGGCGATGACTCCTGGTTACAGCAGATACGGGAGAAGACTAAAGCCCAAGCAGCAGATGTGTAATGATTCTATCACGAAATGCAGACTGTTATTCTGTTGTTCAATCTAAAATGTTTGGGGGGGGGTCGTGTGGCCACACATGTGACTTACTTTTTGCCTCACATCTTAGATAAGAACAAAGGCACAGTTTCCTTGGAGATAACAGGAAGCTGTGAAAGTGTAATCCTTGTTATGCAAGAGATGGCTTTGGGGGGATTCTTTGTAGGCCAAGGACTGTGGGGGAGATGCCTAGGGATTAAAGAGAAAAGGCATTGTTACTTGTGATTTGAATGGGATGTGATTTGTGAGCTGTGAGAGTCCTGGATATATAAAGGACTGCAGCGGATGATAAAAAAGCAACGTCGTTGAAGGTTTTAAGTAAAGTTTTATTATATCATACCGCCGTCCCGAGCTCCGCTCCCAGCGCCGTGCATGCGCGCCGGGAGCGAGCCCAAGTGGCTCTCAGAGAAGGAGGACACAAAGTCTGTGTCCAGCAGCAGCAGTTGAGGAAGTGGAATTGAGAGAGCGAGTTACAGAACCTGTGCAGTATTTATACCCAGCTCAGACAATACATCAAAGTGGATTCACAGCAGTTGGTACGATCAAAGGGACTGCAGAACAGGCATGAGACATTTGCATTTATGAGACCTACATAACAATAGGCAGATTTGCTAGCCTCTGCTCCAGGTGCAGGACAAAGAGGTTACAAGGCACATCTACATATTGATCTGTCTCTAGGCCACAGTAAGGACAGGATGCATGAACACTATACATGAATGGCACATTACATCACAATACATGAATGGCACATTGCATCACAATACATGCATGGTACATTGCATCACAATACATGCATGGCACATTGCATCACAATACATGAATGGCACATTACATCTCAGTAGTGCAGCGGGAAAAACCGAGAGAAGAGAGCTGACTGTCCTTAATCTGTTGTGGGGGTTAACCGAACCGCCCACACGCTCCCCCCCAGAGGGCACAGCAGGGGGCCGAGACCTCGATAATCCATCTATGGGAGCGAGCTGTGGGAGAAGCTCGCTGCAGGCGGAGGGGGAGGGAGGAGGGGGGTAGTAGGTGCCGGCAGGGGGACGGTGAAATCGTCCGAGCCGCGCAAAAATTGCTTGCTGCTCCGCGCGTCAAGGGGCTGTCCCATTGCACGTGCGGAGATCACAAGAAGAAAAATTACTCTCTGACTCCTCTCGTGGCCATGAAGAAAACAGGAGCAGCGAGGCTGTGTAGCGGCTGTAAGAAAAAAAAGGAACAAAAGCAGAGGGACTGGCGTGTTGACTTTAGGTGCAGGAGCAACCCTAAAGCCCCTGGGAACAGCTGACGGCTGAAATCCCTTTGTGCGCCGTGGCTGAGACCATCAGTAAATCCTGTGAACAAGCTGCTTGCGTGCCTCAGGTGAACGAGCAACCCTGAAGGGCCTTGTGTGCAGCAGTGAAGGGGGATGGCGGTCTCTGGAGCCGTTATTGTCCTGTGCGTGATGCGCCGTCCTCGTAACTCCCCGGTGCTTGCGCCGGGGCTCGTGCGTGGGTGGGCCAGCTGGAGAGGCGAGTCAGGGTGCAGAATCTTGGTGGAGATCGGCGCAGACGGCGCCGATAAAATCCAGGTTGAGCTGTGGCTGCAGATTGGCCATGGTGCGTTGGAGCGGTGAGGGGAAATAGACGATCTTTTGTCCCTCTCGGCCGTGATGCGTTCAGGTCCACGCGCTGCGTCCTCCGCCGGCCCTGGAGGTTGCCGTCATGGAGAAGGGACGAGGTGCCTGCGCTCTCGTGTGGAGGAGCTGCGAGCGCGGCCGGTCCAGCGTGGATGAGCAGATCTCAGACGTGCAGATCTCATCATGAAGAACGGGTCACCAGTGCAGCTGTCCAGATCAGAAGGTTGCTTCGCACAAAGCGTGTGCGTCTTCGGGGTCACCAGTGCGGCGGACGAAATAATAAGCAGCGATGCTGTGGTTTTAACAGGTTTTATTAATCATACCGCCGTCACGAGCTCCGCTCCCAGTGCCATGCATGTGCGCCGGGAGCGAGCTCAGCGGCTCTCGGAGAAGGAGGACACAAAGTCTGTGTCCAGCAGCAGCAGTTGAGGAAGTGGAATTGAGAGAGCGAGTTACAGAACCTGTGCAGTATTTATACCCAACTCAGACAATACATCAAAGTGGATTCACAGCAGTTGGTACGATCAAAGGGACTGCAGAACAGGCATGAGACATTTGCATTTAAGAGACCTACATAACAATAGGCAGATTTGCTAGCCTCTGCTCCAGGTGCAGGACAAAGAGGTTACAAGGCACATCTACATATTGATCTGTCTCTAGGTCACAGTAAGGACAGGACGCATGAACACTATACATGAATGGCACATTACATCACAATACATGAATGGCACATTGCATCACAATACATGCATGGCACATTGCATCACAATACATGCATGGCACATTGCATCACAATACATGAATGGCACATTACATCTCAGTAGTGCAGTGGGAAAAACCGAGAGAAGAGAGCTGACTGTCCTTAATCTGTTGTGGGGGTTAACCGAACCGCCCACAGGACGAGTTTTTTCTGAGACGCTCTCTCTTCTGCCATGCTCTTATGTGAGAATGTGTAATAAACTGTCTGAGACCAACTTGCCTCATTATTCATACATTCTACAATGTCTAATTATAATTGAATATGCCCAATTCTTCATGTTAAAGTTAGTCCATAAGCTACATAGGGGCTATAAGCTGAAGGAAATTAATACTCCCTTTTCAATAACCTCCATTCCTTTTTGTTTTAGAGTAACTCAGAATTTTATTTTTCATATAATCAGCTTTCTTAGGTCATTTTTTATCTTCATAAAATTGCGTCCAATTTTATGCATATTTTGTTACAGTTATTCCATAGTCTCCCATTGCATTACAGTTAAAATTCAAAATCTGGTTTCTCTTGGTTCCACAAAGGTTTAATTATAGACTTTATGCTCAGGAGTCCATTAACAGTTTATATGATATTTGACATGATGATTTGTTGATCATTTGAACCTGCTTACAAATCATTTGAATGTAATGTCATTTAACCTGAATCTCATTATTAAAACTTGTTAACGGTAGAGAAGTTTCTGCTTGATTCCTTTTGTGTGCGCTTTTTTTTCAATTATATTTTTATTGGTGATCTTGGTCAGATTGTTTACATTGAGAGCAGTACTTTATTACAAAGGAAAGATAAATAAAAAAAATAATACACAAGAAAATGCCCTCGATTAATCTTCCCATAAGTTTTTTTTTTTTCAGTATAAAAAATAACATATAAACAAATAAACTGAACAGTGGACAAGTGGTATTAAATTTTTTCGGTTTTGCTCTTTTCTTCCCTTCAATGGGATAGATTACTTAAAGTCTCTCCTTTGATTTCCTGTATATTGGGTCCATTTAAGCCAGTATTTATCAAATTTATCTCTTTGTAGTCGTAAAGACATGGTAATCCTTTCCATCATAAATATCTGGTATACCATATCATGTAAATCCTGAATTTTTGGTATGTCTGTTTGGAGCCATTTTCTCGTTAAGACTTTCTTTGCTGACAATAGTACAATTCTCATTAAATATTTATCTGCAAATGAGGCTATGTTAGGAATTTCCAAACCTAAGAACATGTACAGGAAGTCAAAGGGGACATGGGTAGAGAAAACCTTTTCCAGGCACTTATGTGTGTCTTTCCAAAATGGGGTAACTTTTGGGCAGGCCCAGAATACATGATAATGATTAGCCTCTTCATTTCCACATAGTCTCCAACAACCGGTACCTAAATTTTGGTGTTTTTTTGGGACTGGGGTGATAAAGAAACAAATTAAATTTTTCCATCCAAATTCCCTCCAAATAGTTGAATAAGTAGTTTTCCATTGCACTGTACATAATGATTTCCAGTCACTATCATCTATTGCTGATCCTATTTCTTTTTCCCATTTCTTCTTAATATATAGGGTATTGGTGGATTTGTTTGCTTGAAGTCCCTGATAAAATCTTGCTATAATTTTCTGAACAGTAGTAGTGCTAAAGGCCATTTGAAATATATTTAGAATTTTATTATCCTCCTTATCAGTCTTGGTCCTTATAATTTCATTATATCTATGTCTCAACTGTAGGTACCTAAAAAAGTCTTGGTTATTTAGCCCCGTTTTTGATTTAAGGGTTTGGAAGTCTGCTAGCTCCCCCTTGTGGTTAAATGTGAAGTATGAAGTGAGCCCCATTGACGTCCATTTTTGAAATCTTGTGTCATTACGGTTTGGTAAAAATTCTGTGTCGTAAGCGCACCATCTTAACATCATTTCAGTCTTGGTTAGTTTGTTCTCTCTACTTACGTCATTCCAAATCTTAAAAGTGAATTTTAGCCAGGGGTTATCCGGGTCTTTCAAATGTGATTGCAATTTCCAGTCTGCTATCATTGCTTGTATAGGAGGGCCCTTAGTGGCTTTTTCCGCTATATCTTTCCACCTAGATTTGAACATTGGATCACATAAGCAAACCAATGGTCTTAATTGGGCAGAGTAGTAGTAGTCCCTCATACATGGCAAAGATAAGCCACCTCTGTCCTTTGGCAGTTGTAATGTACTGTATCTTATTCGAGGTTTTTTCCCAAGCTATATATAGCGAGAAATCAACTTGTCCCATTCTACAAATTGTTGTTTTGACACTTCAATTGGGAGAGTTTGGAAAAGGTAAAGTAATCGGGGTAAAATGTTTATTTTTATTGATTCTATTCTATTAATTAGTCCTAAAGTTGGTATTAGACTCCATTTTCTTAAATCCGATTTTATTTTGGAATTTAATGGGCCATAATTCTTTTCAAACAACTTTCCAGTGTCTCTACTTAATATCACGCCAAGATATTTCATGGAGTCTTTGTCCCATTTAAAATCGTATTTATTTTTTAACTCCATTGAGGGTTGATAATTTAAGGTCATAATTTGTGTTTTTTCAATATTTAATTTGTAACCTGAAAGTGATCCAAAATGCTCTAATATCTCCATCAATCTAGGTAGAGATTTATTTGGTTGACCTAAATAAATTAGGACATCATCCGCAAAAAGTGATATCTTCTGAATGTCCCCATGTATATCAATTCCCTCAATTAAATTATCTTGTCTAATGTATTGACTAAGCGGTTCAATAAATAAAGTGAATAAAATTGGTGAAAGGGGGCAGCCCTGGCGACATGATCTTTCAAGTGAGACTGGTTTTGAAAGACTACCATTTATTTTTATTTTGGCTGTTGGTTTGTGGTAAATTGCCTGGATGGCCTTAATGATTATATGGTGAAATCCAAATTTATTCAAAACTTTATAAAGAAATGCCCATCTCACTGAGCCAAATGCTTTTTCAGCATCTAAACCCATAAACAATGCCTCAATCTTATTTTTTTTAATATGGTGTATAACTTGGAGGGTCCTTCTAATACTGTCTTGAGTCTGCCTCTGGTGGATAAAACCAGTTTGATCATGATTAATAAGTCTGGGTATAATATTGTCAAGTCGCTTTGCTGTTATGGACGTGTATATTTTGTAGTCTAAGTTTAAGACTGATATTGGTCGATACTGGCTACAATTCAATTTATCTTTTCCCTCTTTTGGGATGACAGTGATAATCGCTTCTTTCCATGAGGGAGGTGGATCCCCTCCCTTCAATACCCAGTTACACTCTTCCCTCAGTCTTGGAATTAATTCCTCCCTGTAGGTCTTATACCATTCACCAGAGTAGCCGTCTGGGCCAGGGCTTTTATGTGGTTTTAGTCTTGTAATTGCATCATTGATTTCTTTATTTGTGATTTCTTTTATTAGGTTACTGTTCTCCTGTTCCGTGACTCCGGGGAGATTTAGTGAACTTAAAAAGATTTCAATGTGGTCACCATTGTTTAATTTAGGCTGTGAGTAAAGGTCTTTGTAATAGGTTACAAAACTCTCCTGAATTTCTGTAATATCATCATGTGTAATCCCAGTTTTGGGATTTTTTATTCTATAAATTGTGTTATCAGCCTGTTGTTTTCTTAGTTTAAAAGCTAGCCATTTCGTTGATTTCCCTCCAGCCTCATAATAATTTTGTTTAAGATAGATAAGCTTTTTTTGCGTTTCATCAGAATATATGTTATCAATTTCTTTTTGTAATCTTTTTATTTCATATTGTTTGTCATTGTTTAAAGTAATTTTGTGTTGTCTTTGTAGTTCCTTAAGATCCATTTGTAATTTTTCGAGTTTTTCTTTTTTTTGTTTTGTAATGAAAGAGGTGCTGGCAATAATTTTGCCTCTTATAACCGCTTTAAAAGCATCCCATAAAATGGATGGTGACACTTCCCCATTATCATTTTCCTTAAAGTATTCATCAATTTCTTCTTTTAATTTCTCTTTCATTTTTGAATCATTCAAAATATTGGAATTAAGTTTCCAAGTTGTGGTTTTGCGAGTATCCTTCATACAGATAGATATATATATTGGAGAGTGATCTGACAGATCAATTGTGCCAATATCACTTGTTTTAATCTTATATCTGTCTTTATTAAATGTGAAGAAGTAATCAATTCTCAAATATGTGGAATGGGGGGCAGAAAAATGTGTATAATCGCGTCCAGAAGGGTTAAAATCTCTCCAGATATCGATAATTCCGGTTTCACTCATGATACTGTTTATTTTTGTGGTAGACTGCAAGTCTAATTTAAAACATTACTGGCACATGCCTCTAGGGGGAACTACCTGTATTGTTCAGCACTACTATTAAGGGGACACATTAGAGCAAGAGTGTGAAAACCCTGCGCAGAATCCATGTTCAGTCTTATATGTGTGTTGCAGAATAAATGGCGGAGTTAGCCAAAGAAATAACTCAAGTGTGATCATTGCTACACGGTAGGATATCACACAATTGGCGACGAGGATTAAAAGAAAAAAATCAGCGGCGAGAAACAGAGAACATTGCAAGTGTGGCGAACTCAAGTGACTCCAGTAGTTCGAGTGCAAGTTCAGAGGAGGAAAAACGAGGTTTCCCCACCACGACGAGCAATGGCGGCTGTAATCGGAACGGTAACCCCTTTTGATAACTCGACTCAGTCATGGGAAGAATATAGTGAAATGTTGGACTTTTTCTTCCAAGCTAATGAGATTGAGGAGCCAGACAAAAGGAAGGCTGTACTGTTGAGTGGAGTTGGTGCAACTACTTACAGCTTGTTGAGAAATTTAATAAGCCCTGCATTACCGAAAGATAAAACGTACGACCAGCTTACTGCTGAGCTTCAGAAGCACTTCAGCCCCAAACCGAGTGAAATCGTGCAACGATTCAAATTTAATTCACGCATAAGGAGGAACACTGAGTCCATAGCAGAGTATGTGGCAGAATTGAGGAAATTAGCACTGCACTGTGATTACAAAGACTCATTGGAAGAAATGTTAAGAGACAGACTTGTGTGTGGAGTGAATGATGACCGAATGCAACGGCGACTTTTATCTGAAACAAAACTCACTTTTGCAAAGGCTTTGGAATTATGCCAAGCGATGGAAACAGCATCTAAAGATGTGAGAGAAATGCAAAGGAAACTAGCAGAGGACACAGCAACGCATGTTCGTGTGCCTAAGACCCAAGTAGGTGTCCACAAAGTGTCGACTGACAAAACTCAGCACAAATTCCCCAGTTGTTATCGCTGCAAAGGCCAGCACAATGCCGCCGAGTGCAAATTTGCCACTGAGCTGTGTCATAATTGTGGCAAGCGAGGGCACATTAAGAAAGCATGTAGAATAAAGGTGGACAGCGCACAGGTGCTGAAAGCGACAGTTAATGGGCAAAAGTATGAAAACAAGGGCCCAGGAAAGGAACAGCAAGCGAATCAACTGAGAGGGGAGGGAGAAAGTGATACAGAAGACATGGGTTTTCACACAATTTACAACACGTCAGAGGAGCTGACCAAGGTAGCGCCCATCACGCGTACCATGAATGTTAATGGAATGAAAGTAACATTTGAAGTTGATACAGGCTGTGGAGTAACCATATTAAGTAAACAGCAATATACACAACTGTGGAAGAAAACAGACACAGCAGAATTAAATCCCTGTTCATTAAAATTAAAAACATACACAGGAGAGAAGCTAGACGTGCTAGGCATGGCACAAGTGAAGGTGCAGCACGAAAACAAAGAAAAGGACTTACCTGTAGTAGTAGTTGGGAGCGAAGGACCAAATCTACTAGGGCGAAGTTGGCTACAAGAACTGGCCATGATGGATCAGTTGGTGAATAAAGTGGAATCTCAGCCCAAATTGCAGCTGGAGGAGATCCTCGAAAGACACGCTGAGGTGTTCAAAGAAGGCTTAGGACAGCTAAAAGGTGTCACTGCAAAGATTAATGTGGACAAGGAGGCCCAACCACGATTCTGCAAACCCCGACCGGTACCCTATGCAGTCAAGCCACTGGTTGAAAGCGAGCTACAGAGGCTGCTGGATGACAAGATCATTGAGCCAGTGCAGGTTGCAGAATGGGCGGCACCCATAGTCCCAGTGAGAAAGCCGGATGGCTCCATTAGAATATGTGGAGATTACAAACTCACTGTCAATCGAGCATCACGGGTGGATCAGTATCCAATTCCTAAAGTGGAGGACCTCTTCGCACAGCTGAATGGCGGCCGACACTTCACGAAATTAGACATGAGTCACGCCTACCAACAAGTAGTCCTGGAAGAAGAATCAAGAAAGTATGTAACCATCAATACACACAAAGGCTTATATACCTACACACGCTTACCATTTGGAGTAGCTTCCAGTCCTGCTATATTCCAGAGAACTATGGAGGGCATCCTAGGTGGAATTCCGAATGTTGCCATTTATTTGGATGACATCCTTTGTACAGGACCAAATGAACAAGAACATCTGAAAACGCTGGAGGAAGTGCTTCAACGGTTGGAGAAAAGCGGTCTGAGGTTGAAAAGAAGCAAGTGTGAGTGCATGGGAAAAGAGGTGGTGTTCCTAGGCCACAAGATCAACGCCAGTGGTCTACACCCTCTAACAGACAAAGTGGAAGCCATTGCGGAGGCGCCTGAGCCACAAAATGTTACTGAGTTAAAAGCCTACCTGGGCTTGTTGAACTATTACCATAGGTTCCTCCCAAAGCTCTCCACGCTGCTGGCACCACTACATACCTTACTTAAGAAGGAAGAAAAATGGTCATGGGGGGTCAAGCAGCAGAAGGCGTTTGAAGAGTCCAAAGCGCTACTTCAGTCCTGTAGTGTGCTAGTGCACTATGATTCAAACAAACCACTCATCCTGGCGTGTGACGCATCACCCTACGGTGTGGGTGCTGTACTCTCTCATCGTATGGAGGATGGCTCAGAGAGACCCATAGGGTTCGTCTCAAGAACTCTTAGTGCAGCTGAGAAAAACTACTCCCAGCTAGACAAGGAGGGCCTTGCAGTAGTATTTGGTGTAAAAAAATTCCACAAATACCTGTACGGGAGACAGTTCGCTATAGTGACTGACCACAAGCCACTAATTTCACTGTTCAGTGAAATGAGAGCCATACCCCAGATGACATCTCAGAGAATTCAGAGATGGGCCGTTACATTAGCAGCGTATGAGTACACCATCGTTTACAAAGCCGGACGGGACCATACGAATGCTGACGCGATGAGTAGGCTACCCTTGGATGGAGGAAGAGACAGCACGCCTGAGGAGGAGGAGAGAGTGCTATTGTTTGAAGATATCGGCGTGCCCCTGGTGAACGCACAACAAATAAAGAAGTGGACAGACAAAGACCCTGTTCTAGCAAGAGTGCGAGAATACATCTTGCGAGGATGGCCGAAGATGAACAGTCCTGAGTTCATTCCCTATGCCCGACGACAGGATGAGCTCAGCACCCAGGAAGGTTGTATCCTGTGGGGAGGACGCGTGGTTGTTCCACCACCTGGTAGGAATGCCTTACTGCAACAACTACACCAAGCACACCCTGGCATCACTCGCATGAAAGCGTTGGCGAGGAGTTACATGTGGTGGCCCAACATGGATGCAGAGGTGGAGGCGCTTGTGAAGTCATGTGCGGCATGCCAGGAGAACAGGAACAGTCCTCCAGCAGCCCCACTACATCCCTGGGAAGTTCCAGATAAACCATGGAGAAGAATTCACATTGACTACGCAGGTCCATGGATGGGAAGAATGTTCCTGATCATAGTTGACGCATACTCAAAGTGGATCGATGCATATTCTGTGAGTAGCTCTACTTCTACTGTTACCATTGAATGTCTTAGAAAGAGTTTCAGCCAACATGGGCTACCTGAAATCATAGTATCAGATAACGGTACATGTTTTACGAGTGAACAGTTCCAAGAGTTTTCTGAAAAGAATGGCATACGTCACATCACGACTGCGCCATACCATCCTTCTTCTAACGGCTTAGCCGAGAGGGCCGTGCAGACATTCAAGTCACTCATGAAAAAGATGACAGGAGACTCTATTGAAACCCGAATGTCGAGAGCTCTGTTCAGCTATCGAATAACACCCCAATCTACAACTGGCAAGTCACCAGCTGAGCTGTTGTGTGGAAGGAAGTTGAGGTCAACATTTGACTTAATACATCCAGACTTCAGAAACAAAGTGCATGATAAACAAGAGAAACAAAAAGGTTATCATGACATGCATGCTAGAGAGAGAATACTGAGAGAAGGAGACGTGGTCTACACCCGCAACTTTGGCTCAGGACCAGCCTGGGTACCAGGAGAAATAACAGAAAAGACAGGCCCTGTGTCATTCAAGGTGACATTAGGTCATGGACAAGTGGTGAGGCGACACATCGACCAAGTTCGTGGTAGGAGCTCCATTCCCCTGCCGATGGCACCAGAGGTGTTGTCTGACTCATCTCCGTGTCTCGTTGGCTCATCTCCAACGGCGACGAGTCCGCCTACAGGAGAGAGGTGGCCCAGCTGGCGTCCTGGTGCAGCAATAACAACCTGCAGCTGAACGCTCTGAAGACAGTGGAGATGATTGTAGACTTCAGGAAAGTCACTACTCCTCTGCCCCCCCTCACCCTCTCAGGCTCTCCCATCACCACTGCTGATTCCTTCCGCTTCCTAGGCACTACCATCACCAGGGACCTCAAATGGGAGCTGACCATCAGCTCACTCATCAAAAAAGCCCAGCAGAGGATGTTCTTCCTGCGGCAGCTGAGGAAGCTCAAGCTACCCACCAAGATGTTAGTGCAGTTCTACACAGCCATCATCGAGTCCATCCTCACCACCTCCATAACCGTGTGGTACGCAGGAGCCACTGCCAGGGACAGACTAAGGCTGCAGCGCGTCGTGCGCACTGCTGAGAAGGTGATCGGCTGCAAGCTCCCATCTCTCCAGGATCTGTACATCTCCAGGACCCGGAGGCGTGCTGGCCGGATCATAGCCGATCCCTCACACCCTGGTCATGTACTGTTTGCCCCCCTCCCCTCTGGTAGAAGACTTCGGTCCATCCAGACTAAAACCTCCCGTCACATGAACAGCTTCTTCCCCTCTGCCATTAGACTGCTGAACACTAAGTGACTCTCGTGCACCATGTACAGCAGCTCAACCAGACTCATGTCAATCATCACTGTTTTCTTCCTGCATTACCGACTGCACTATATAGTTCTCCACAGTATCTGCTGCTGGCTAATATATATTTTAACTGTTGACCAGTATCACTTAATCTTATCCTACACTTTATTACATGTATAGTTTATTTCTCTTATCTTATCATGTTTAATGTTGCAGCATTGTACCGAGACAAATTCCTAGTTTGTGTACTACATGAACAATGGCAATAAACCTGATTCTGATTCTGATTCTGATTCTGATTCTGACACCCATCCTGAGGAGAGCATCATCGAACCACCACTTCAGGTGAAACCTGAGGTAACCGTCTCTGCAGATTCTACGGGCAGCACTGCAGCAGCCGAAACAGTGGAGCAGTCTGAGTCTTCACCTGCAGTTGGCTCACCCGCCGTGAGAAGATCTCAGCGAGCTAGGAAAGCTCCAGACTACTTGAAGGACTATACTTAGTCAGTAGTGAGTTCCCCAGCCACAGGACAAGAATGCGTCCTGGAACCTCACTGGGATGCGGTAGTCAAACCAAATCCCCAGTTAGACTGTTATGTGTGTTATACATGTAAAAAAAAAAAAAAAAAAGAGAAAGAAATTATGTGTATGGCACATGTGTTTAAGAAGTTAAAAGTAACTGTGATTGTTTAGGGTTAAATGGGAGTTCCAGGATGTCTAGCATAATTGGCTAGTGTAATTAAAAGTAGTTTAATCTAGAGGGGAGGGATGTGGTAGACTGCAAGTCTAATTTAAAACATTACTGGCACATGCCTCTAGGGGGAACTACCTGTATTGTTCAGCACTACTATTAAGGGGACACATTAGAGCAAGAGTGTGAAAACCCCGCGCAGAATCCATGTTCAGTCTTATATGTGTGTTGCAGAATAAATGGCGGAGTTAGCCAAAGAAATAACTCAAGTGTGATCATTGCTACACGGTAGGATATCACAATTTTCTTTATTATTGATTTTTTTTTGTGCGGAGTCATTCTTAGAACTGTCCAGTTTTGACAACCGTACATTCATGTCCCCTCCACATATCAACATTCCTTCAGTTTCAGATACCATCATTTCGAACATCTGTTTATAAAAATTCCACTTACTTCCTGGTGGTGCGTATATGTTGAGAATAGTTACTAATGAGCCATCAATTTTTCCTTTTACCAATATATATTGCCCCTCTTTATCCTTCTTGTCAGATAAATATTCAAAACAAATCTGTCGTGAAATGAGAATTGCAACACCTCTACGGTGGCCAAGTTTGTATGATGATCCATAGACATACTTATAAAAACCTCGTTTAAGCTTTTTGAGTTCTTGGTCTAATACATGCGTTTCTTGCAGAAGGGCCACATGTATCTTTTCTTTTTTGAATTTGGAGAGTATTTTGGACCTTTTTTGTGGGCTGATAATTCCATTTACATTAAAGGAGATGACATTGATAGTCTGATTATTGGCTATAATTTGTTTTTCTTTTTCTCTTCCTTAATAAACATAAGTATACCACTTGTCCAAACAGTGCTGCTCTGAACTGCAGCCAAACAAAACAATAACAAACATTTGAGGAAATAAACCAAGATTTCCGTTTGTGGGGTTTAAAGAAAAACAAACCCTGTAAGACCTGATGTTGTGAGTCTTTAAGAGGGTAAGCCACTTGCGTCAGGGTGGGCCCTCTAGTGGAGCGTCCATCGTCACGCCTTTCCTCCATATTATGCCTGAACAGCCATTTCCCGGCAGCTGATTTAGATTGGCAATAAGTCTTAGGTTTCACTCATTTCTCGTGTTTAGTTATTGTATTATCTCTTAATAGAAAAACCATGTATATATAAAAAAATAAATAAATAAAAAAAAAATAATAAAATAAACCACGGATAAGTCATTATTAAATCAGATTACCTGTGACTGGGTTATAAATTGAACAGCAGATTTATATTGGCATTTTTACATGGATTCCCTTCTGTATTGTTGCAGTTTCTCCTTTATTGATGACGGTCCAGTCTGACCCGGATCCAGCGGTGTGCGTCGCTCTCCTCTTGTGCTTCGTTTAGTGGTCCACGCTGTTTTCTGAATCCGTGCCATCAGTGTCTCCGGTGGCTTGTAGACAGTGACTGGGAATCCTCTGTCAAACATGTCTTTAGTTGCATCTTCAGCGGTGTTATAAAGTTTTGTTTCGTCTGTGTGGTAGACTGCAAGTCTAATTTAAAACATTACTGGCACATGCCTCTAGGGGGAACTACCTGTATTGTTTAGCACTACTATTAAGGGGACACATTAGAATAAGAGTGTGAAAAACCCCGCGCAGAATCCATGTTCAGTCATATTATGTGTGTTGCAGAATAAACGGCAGAGTTAGCCAAAGAAATAACTCAAGTGTGATCATTGCTACACGGTAGGATATCACACAATTGGCGACGAGGATTAAAAGAAAAAAATCAGCGGCGAGAAACAGAGAACATTGCAAGTGTGGCGAACTCAAGTGACTCCAGTAGTTCGAGTGCAAGTTCAGAGGAGGAAAAACGAGGTTTCCCCACCACGACGAGCAATGGCGGCTGTAATCGGAACGGTAACCCCTTTTGATAACTCGACTCAGTCATGGGAAGAATATAGTGAAATGTTGGACTTTTTCTTCGAAGCTAATGACATTGAGGAGCCAGACAAAAGGAAGGCTGTACTGTTGAGTGGAGTTGATGCAACTACTTACAGCTTGTTGAGAAATTTAATAAGCCCTGCATTACCGAAAGATAAAACGTACGACCAGCTTACTGCTGAGCTTCAGAAGCACTTCAGCCCCAAACCGAGTGAAATCGTGCAACGATTCAAATTTAATTCACGCATAAGGAGGAACACTGAGTCCATAGCAGAGTATGTGGCAGAATTGAAGAAATTAACACTGCACTGTGATTACAAAGTCTCATTGGAAGAATTGTTAAGAGACAGACTTGTGTGTGGAGTGAATGATGACCGAATGCAACGGCGACTTTTATCTGAAACAAAACTCACTTTTGCGAAGGCTTTGGAATTATGCCAAGCGATGGAAACAGCATCTAAAGATGTGAGAGAGATGCAAGGGAAGCTAACAGAGGACACAGCAACGCATGTTCGTGTGCCTAAGACCCAAGTAGGTGTCCACAAAGTGTCGACTGACAAAACTCAGCACAAATTCCCCAGTTGTTATCGCTGCAAAGGCCAGCACAATGCTGCCGAGTGCAAATTTGCCACTGAGCTGTGTCATAATTGTGGCAAGCGAGGGCACATTAAGAAAGCATGTAGAATAAAGGTGGACAGCGCACAGGTGCTGAAAGCGACAGTTAATGGGCAAAAGTATGAAAACAAGGGCCCAGGAAAGGAACAGCAAGCGAATCAACTGAGAGGGGAGGGAGAAAGTGATACAGAAGACATGGGTTTTCACACAATTTACAACACGTCAGAGGAGCTGACCAAGGTAACGCCCATCACGCGTACCATGAATGTTAATGGAATGAAAGTAACATTTGAAGTTGATACAGGCTGTGGAGTAACCATATTAAGTAAACAGCAATATACACAACTGTGGAAGAAAACAGACACAGCAGAATTAAATCCCTGTTCATTAAAATTAAAAACATACACAGGAGAGAAGCTAGACGTGCTAGGCATGGCACAAGTGAAGGTGCAACACAAAAACAAAGAAAAGGACTTACCTGTAGTAGTAGTTGGGAGCGAAGGACCAAATCTACTAGGGCGAAGTTGGCTACAAGAACTGGCCATGATTGATCAGTTGGTGAATAAAGTGGAATCTCAGCCCAAATTGCAGCTGGAGGAGATCCTCGAAAGACACGCTGAGGTGTTCAAAGAAGGCTTAGGACAGCTAAAAGGTGTCACTGCAAAGATTAATGTGGACAAGGAGGCCCAACCACGATTCTGCAAACCCCGACCGGTACCCTATGCAGTCAAGCCACTGGTTGAAAGCGAGCTACAGAGGCTGCTGGATGACAAGATCATTGAGCCAGTGCAGGTTGCAGAATGGGCGGCGCCCATAGTCCCAGTGAGAAAGCCGGATGGCTCCATTAGAATATGTGGAGATTACAAACTCACTGTCAATCGAGCATCACGGGTGGATCAGTATCCAATTCCTAAAGTGGAGGACCTCTTCGCACAGCTGAATGGCGGCCGACACTTCACGAAATTAGACACGAGTCACGCCTACCAACAAGTAGTCCTGGAAGAAGAATCAAGGAAGTATGTAACCATCAATACACACAAAGGCTTATATACCTACACACGCTTACCATTTGGAGTAGCTTCCAGTCCTGCTATATTCCAGAGAACTATGGAGGGCATCCTAGGTGGAATTCCGAATGTTGCCATTTATTTGGATGACATCCTTTGTACAGGACCAAATGAACAAGAACATCTGAAAACGCTGGAGGAAGTGCTTCAACGGTTGGAGAAAAGCGGTCTGAGGTTGAAAAGAAGCAAGTGTGAGTTCATGGGAAAAGAGGTGGTGTTCCTAGGCCACAAGATCAACGCCAGTGGTCTACACCCTCTAACAGACAAAGTGGAAGCCATTGCGGAGGCGCCTGAGCCACAAAATGTTACTGAGTTAAAAGCCTACCTGGGCTTGTTGAACTATTACCATAGGTTCCTCCCAAAGCTCTCCACGCTGCTGGCACCACTACATACCTTACTTAAGAAGGAAGAAAAATGGTCATGGGGGGTCAAGCAGCAGAAGGCGTTTGAAGAGTCCAAAGCGCTACTTCAGTCCTGTAGTGTGTTAGTGCACTATGATTCAAACAAACCACTCATCCTGGCGTGTGACGCATCACCCTACGGTGTGGGTGCTGTACTCTCTCATCGTATGGAGGATGGCTCAGAGAGACCCATAGGGTTCGTCTCAAGAACTCTTAGTGCAGCTGAGAAAAACTACTCCCAGCTAGACAAGGAGGGCCTTGCAGTAGTATTTGGTGTAAAAAAATTCCACAAATACCTGTACGGGAGACAGTTCGCTATAGTGACTGACCACAAGCCACTAATTTCACTGTTCAGTGAAATGAGAGCCATACCCCAGATGACATCTCAGAGAATTCAGAGATGGGCCGTTACATTAGCAGCGTATGAGTACACCATCGTTTACAAAGCCGGACGGGACCATACGAATGCTGACGCGATGAGTAGGCTACCCTTGGATGGAGGAAGAGACAGCACGCCTGAGGAGGAGGAGAGAGTGCTATTGTTTGAAGATATCGGCGTGCCCCTGGTGAACTCACAACAAATAAAGAAGTGGACAGACAAAGACCCTGTTCTAGCAAGAGTGCGAGAATACATCTTGCGAGGATGGCCGAAGATGAACAGTCCTGAGTTCATTCCCTATGCCCGACGACAGGATGAGCTCAGCACCCAGGAAGGTTGTATCCTGTGGGGAGGACGCGTGGTTGTTCCACCACCTGGTAGGAATGCCTTACTGCAACAACTACACCAAGCACACCCTGGCATCACTCGCATGAAAGCGTTGGCGAGGAGTTACATGTGGTGGCCCAACATGGATGCAGAGGTGGAGGCGCTTGTGAAGTCATGTGCGGCATGCCAGGAGAACAGGAACAGTCCTCCAGCAGCCCCACTACATCCCTGGGAAGTTCCAGATAAACCATGGAGAAGAATTCACATTGACTACGCAGGTCCATGGATGGGAAGAATGTTCCTGATCATAGTTGACGCATACTCAAAGTGGATCGATGCATATTCTGTGAGTAGCTCTACTTCTACTGTTACCATTGAATGTCTTAGAAAGAGTTTCAGCCAACATGGGCTACCTGAAATCATAGTATCAGATAACGGTACATGTTTTACGAGTGAACAGTTCCAAGAGTTTTCTGAAAAGAATGGCATACGTCACATCACGACTGCGCCATACCATCCTTCTTCTAACGGCTTAGCCGAGAGGGCCGTGCAGACATTCAAGTCACTCATGAAAAAGATGACAGGAGACTCTATTGAAACCCGAATGTCGAGAGCTCTGTTCAGCTATCGAATAACACCCCAATCTACAACTGGCAAGTCACCAGCTGAGCTGTTGTGTGGAAGGAAGTTGAGGTCAACATTTGACTTAATACATCCAGACTTCAGAAACAAAGTGCATGATAAACAAGAGAAACAAAAAGGTTATCATGACATGCATGCTAGAGAGAGAATACTGAGAGAAGGAGACGTGGTCTACACCCGCAACTTTGGCTCAGGACCAGCCTGGGTACCAGGAGAAATAACAGAAAAGACAGGCCCTGTGTCATTCAAGGTGACATTAGGTCATGGACAAGTGGTGAGGCGACACATCGACCAAGTTCGTGGTAGGAGCTCCATTCCCCTGCCGATGGCACCAGAGGTGTTGTCTGACACCCATTCTGAGGAGAGCATCAACGAACCACCACTTCAGGTGAAACCTGAGGTAACCGTCTCTGCAGATTCTACGGGCAGCACTGCAGCAGCCGAAACAGTGGAGCAGTCTGAGTCTTCACCTGCAGTTGGCTCACCCGCCGTGAGAAGATCTCAGCGAGCTAGGAAAGCTCCAGACTACTTGAAGGACTATACTTAGTCAGTAGTGAGTTCCCCAGCCACAGGACAAGAATGCGTCCTGGAACCTCACTGGGATGCGGTAGTCAAACCAATTCCCCAGTTAGACTGTTATGTGTGTTATACATGAAAAAAAAAAAAAAAAAAAGAAAAGAAAAGAGAAAGAAATTATATGTATGGCACATGTGTTTAAGAAGTTAAAAGTAACTGTGATTGTTTAGGATTAAATGGGAGTTCCAGGATGTCTAGCATAATTGGCTAGTGTAATTAAAAGTAGTTTAATCTAGAGGGGAGGGATGTGGTAGACTGCAAGTCTAATTTAAAACATTACTGGCACATGCCTCTAGGGGGAACTACCTGTATTGTTTAGCACTACTATTAAGGGGACACATTAGAATAAGAGTGTGAAAAACCCCGCGCAGAATCCATGTTCAGTCATATTATGTGTGTTGCAGAATAAACGGCAGAGTTAGCCAAAGAAATAACTCAAGTGTGATCATTGCTACACGGTAGGATATCACAGTCTGGGTAGAACACTCGGAGTTTAGCTGGAAACGGGGTCTGGAAACGTACCCCTCGTTGTTTTAGGATCTTTTTAGCCTCTGCGTATGTCTGCCTCTGCTTAAGGACGTCAGGTGCATAATCGTGATCAAGGTTAATCTGTTTGCCCTTCCACTGGAATCCCCTCATTTGCCAAGTTTTCCTGAGCACCTCTTCCTTGCTCTTGTAACTGGTAAAGCGTGCAATGATGGATCGAGGTGGTGCTCCGGCTGGGGGAACTGCCGCCAGGGCGCGGTGTGCGCGTTCAGTATGCAAGTCCAGTGTCGAGGGCAGTTGGAGCTTTTCCCTCAGAAGATTTTCAACAAAATCTATCATAGTCGGAGCACCTTTCTCTTCGTTTTCAATCACACCATATATCCGTACATTATTTCTACGAGAACGCCCCTCCTGGTCGGTGATTTGGGCCTGTAGCTTAGACTGGAGTTTCACGAGCTCTGTAATCACCTCCTCTATTGTTTCCACTCGTTCCTCCGTTTCCAAAATGCGTCCCTCCGCTGTTTTGAGTCTTGCATTAATCTTGCTGATTTCTGCTTTAACTTCATTCGACTGTTGCATATTTTCTTTCCTGAAGTCCCTGATTTCCATCTGTATCGCCTTCAAATCAATGCTGTCGTCTTCCTCCATTTTGCTGGCACCAGCACTAGCCAAACCGACGCTGTCGTCGTTAGCTTCAGTTTCTTCGGTATCAAACTCCGTAGTTTCAGCCTGTTTCTTGGTTTTTGACTTGCCTTTTACCATTGCCCTTTTAGTTGATCGTCTTGAGCTGGTAGTTCTGTAGGTTTTCGCGTTTTAAGGGCTTTTTCAATATGAACGTGCCGGGAGCAGAGGTTCTATGCTGTTGCCTTCATGGCGTGCTCCGACCGTCTCTTTTGTGTGCGCTTTTCTGGGTCACTGCAGAAGAACTCATGAATATTGAGACTATTAATGACAGGTGCAAGGATTAGTTAATAAATTGTCCATCATCTGGACTGGTGCCCCTTACGAGTGCTTTTCCCTCTTGTGTTGTGTGTTTGTGGGGAAAGAATAAACTTGTGTCCCCACACACACCTCTAAAATTAAATTAAATAATCCTTGTACTTTATTACACTTACAGCCATGGACAAAATTGTTGGTACCCCTCTGTTAATGAAAGAAAAACCCACAATGGTCACAGAAATAGCTTGAATCTGACAAAAGTGGTAATAAATAAAAATTCTATGAAAATTAACCAATGAAAATCAGACAATGCTTTTGAATTCTGGTTCAACAGAATTACTTTAAAAAACAAACTCATGAAACAGGCCTGAACAAAAATGATGGTATCCCTAGAAAAGATTGAAAATAATGTGACCACAGGGACATGTTCAACCAAGATGTGTCCTCTAATTAACATCACAGGTGTCTACAAACTTGTAATCAGTCAGTCGGCTTATTTAAAAGGTGACAAGTAGTCACTGTGCTGTTTGGTGACATGGTGTTTACCACACTAAACATGGACCAGAGGAAGCAAAGGAGAGAGTTGTCTCAGGAGATTAGAAAGAAAATTATAGACAAGCATGTTAAAGGTAAAGACTATAAGACCATCTCCAAGCAGCTTGATGTTCCTGTGACTACAGTTGCACATATTATTCAGAAATTTAAGATCCACGGGACTGTAGCCAACCTCCCTGGACGTGGCCGCAGGAGGAGACGGATAATATGAATGGTAACAAAAGAGCCCAGAACAACCTCTAGACACATTCATGGTGAACTCCAAGGTCAAGGTACATCAGTGTCAGATCGCACCATTCGTCGTTGTTTGAGCCAAAGTGGACTTCATGGGAGATGACCAAGGAGGACACCACTGTTGAAAACAAATCATAAAAAAAACAAGACTGGAATTTGCCAAACTGCATGTTGACAAGCCACAAAGCTTCTGGGAGAATGTCCTATGGACAGACGAGACAAAACTGGAGCTTTTTGGCAAGGCACATCAGCTGTATGTTCACAGACGCAAAAATGAAGCATACCAAGAAAAGAACACTGTCCCTACTGTGAAACATGGAGGAGATTCCGTTATGTTCTGGGGCTGCTTTGCTGCATCTGGCACAGGGTGTCCTGAATCTGTACAGGGTACAATGAAATCTCAAGACTACCAAGGTATTCTAGAGAGAAATGTGCTGCTCAGTGTTAGACAGCTTGGTCTCAGTCGCAGGTCATGGGTCTTGCAACAGGATAATGACCCAAAACACACAGCTAAAAACACCCAAGAATGGCTAAGAGCGAAACATTGGACTATTCTAAAGTGGCCTTCTATGAGCCCTGATCTAAATCCTATTGAACATCTGTGAAAGGAGCTGAAACATGCCGTCTGGAGAAGGCACCCTTCAAACCTGAGACAACTGGAGCAGTTTGCTCATGAGGAGTGGGCCAAAATACCTGCTGAGAGGTGCAGAAGTCTCATTGACAGTTACAGAAACTGTTTGATTGCAGCGATTGCCTCAAAAGGTTGTGCAACAAAATATTAAGTTAAGGGTACTGTGGTGACCCACCACAATCTACATGGACATTTATAACACTCAGCTAGGGCATGAAGCAGAACAATTTGCATATGGACAGAGAGCCCCTTGGGGGACAACCAGAACAATGACTGTTATTATACATCCCCGGCGTAAGGAGAGGAATTCCGGCGCCAGTTAATCACGCGACTGATATGTATTGACTGATATGTATATCAATATGTAAATGTGCCATGCATTCTCTCTTGTCTGTATAAAAGAGCTGACTTTACATGCCTCAAACAGCGCACTCACAAGCTCACACACACAGCACAGCGCTACTGTGTGTCTCATGATGATGGAGGAATAAAACTCTTAAAACCTTCAGCTCGCCGTGTCAGGCCTGAACTTATTTTGTTCCTCCACAGTACCATCATTTTTGTCCAGGCCTGTTTCATGTTTCTGTTTCATGTTTATTTTTTAAAATAATTCTGTTGAACCACAATTCAAAAGCATTGTCTGATTTTCATTGGTTAATTTTGATAGAATTTTTATTTATTACCACTTTTGTCAGATTCAAGTTATTTCTGTGACCATTGTGGGTTTTTCTTTCATTAACCGAGGGGTACCAACAATTTTGTCCACGTGTGTAATCAATTGTTACATGCTACAAACCAGTGTCTTTAACAGCAAATTTTGCTGAACTTCTTCCTACTGATAGCTGATCAGTGAAAACACCTGCTGAAGAGACTGGGCAGAAAAGAAAACCTGCAGGGTCTTGGCCCTCCATGACACATGATTGGACACTCCTAAGGTTCAGGAAAATATTCAAAGGAGGAGGTTGGCAAAGAAAAAGTGGGATAATCGGGGAAATGAAGAAAGTAGATAGTGTGGCCGCACATGGCCAAAACATAATGAGCAGCATCTTTGATAAGAACAAAGGGCAGAGTTTCCTTGGAGATAACAGGAAGCTGTGAAATGTGATCTTTTGTATGTCAGAGACGGCTTGGAGGATGCTTTGTGTGCCAGAGTCTGTGAGGGGGATGTTAAAGGATTAAGGAAGTGCATGCAGTGTGATCTTTTATGTGAATGCAATGTGACCTTTTGATATGTAGAAGGATCTGAGTATATAAGTGAAGAGTTCTGTGTGAGATGCCCTCTTTTCTACTATGCTCATGAGAGAGAATATGTAATAAACTGCTTGAGACCAACTTGCCTCATCATTTACACATTCTACACTGGTGACCCAAGACGAAGCATGCAACACGAAGAGAATTCCCTGGAGCCAGCCTCGTTGGGAGCCCCCAGCCAAGCGTATGCCGTTACAGTCCAGCTACCGGACTTTTGGCAGCACAACCCGCGCTCCTGGTTCCACCTGATTGAGGCGCAGTTCGCCCTCCGGGGGATATCGGTAGATGACACAAAATTCTACCATGTGATCGCAAAGCTCGACAACCACACGGCTCAGCATGTGGAGAGCCTTCTTGAGCAGCCACCAGCCAGTGACAAATACGGCGCGTTGAAGGCCGCACTCATCCAGCACTACACACTCTCGGTTGAGGAGAGAGCAGAGAGACTCCTAGTGTGGACCGGGTTGGGAGATTGCACGCCCATTGACCTGATGGAGAGGATGCTGAGGTTGAAAAGCTCGGACGACGACCACTTCATCTTTACCCACCTCTTCCTCAGGAACCTTCCGTCAGCAACGAGAGCGGCCCTGGCCAGTTCGCCGTTGTTGGCCAAGCGGGACTACCGTGCACTGACCCGGGAGGCACACCGGATCATCATGGCAAGCAGAGAGCTCGCGACCACGGCGGCGGCGAATGAGCTCGGCGCGACGGCTGGAGAGGGCGAGGAGCCATTGACGGCGGTAGCAGAACCACCGACGACAGCGGCGGCGGGCGCCAAGGAACGCGGAGGAGACATCCTTTGTTTCTATCACCGCCACATTGCAGAGAAGGCACGCAAATGTGTACCACCGTGCCAGTTCAAGCGCTCGGGAAAACGCCAAGACCGGGGGTCGGTAGCAGCTGCGACCCTCGGGGAGGAGAACAAGCTGCTCTACTTGACGGACACACGCTCCAGGAGACATTTCCTCGTGGACACCGGCGCCCAGCTGAGTTTCATCATGCCGTCCTACGCCGACCGGCTGGCAGGTTCCAGCGGCCCCCAGATGGCAGCAGCAAACGGCTCGGACATTAAAACCTTTGGTGAGAGGACTCTGCTTCTGTCTTTACACGGCCGTATATTTGAGTGGACTTTTGTCATAGCAGCATTGAATTTCAATATATTGGGGGCTGATTTTTTGTGCTCACATGGGTTGTTGGTTGATGTCGCTAACAGGCGCCTGATTAATGCACTGTCTTTTGATTCTATTCCCTGTACAGCTCGAGCGTCCCGGCCAACAGCACAAGCCAACGTCACAGCTGCAAGTGGTAAGTTCCACACACTGCTCACTCAGTTCCCAGCACTCACGGTCCCGACATTTTCGGCAGCTGTCGCTAAACACGGGGTGGAACATTTTATTACCACCACCGGGCCGCCCGTTTTTGCAAAACCTTGGCGCTTGGACGCAGCTAAACTGGCCATAGTGTGCGAGGAGTTCGCCAACCTGGAGAGGCTGGGCATCATCAGGCGTTCAAACAGCCCATGGGCTTCCCCACTACACATGGTCCCTAAAGCTGACGGTTCGTGGCGACCTTTTTTTTTTTTTTTGTTACTTATTTGTACCCATAGGTAGATTTGGTTTGCAGTCTGGTGACAAGCCACCGGCTGCCGGTCGCTGCGTGCGCGAGTGCCCTAAACCTACATGTTTTGGTATGCGGGAGGAAACTGGAGAAATCCCGGAGTAAACCCACGCAACACGGGGAGAACATGCAAACTCCACACAGCTCACTGTTGGTCGGGGGCTGGGATCGAACCCACGATCTCACGATCCCCGCGATCCCCCGGCCGAGGGTAAACTGTGCTGCCACAGTGCTAAACCACTGCGCCACTGTGCAGCCACCTTGCGGGGATTTCTGCAGGTTGAACAATGCCACAGCGCACGACCGCTACCCAATTCCTCACATCCAAGATTTTTCCGTTCATTTGGCAGGAGCGCGCGTTTTTTCTAAAATAGACTTGGTCCGCGGTTACCACCAAGTCCCAGTGCGCGTTGAGGACATACCCAAAACAGCGGTGATAACTCCGTTTGGCCTATTCGAGTTTTTGCACATGCAATTCGGGCTTAAAGGGGCTGCACAGACGTTCCAACGCATGATGGATGCGGTGCTGCATGATCTCCCTTTCGTATTCGTCTACCTGAACGATATTTTGGTAGCCAGCGCGTCCGAAGACGAACACGAAACCCACCTTACGGCGGTTTTCCGGAGGTTGGGAGAGCACGGTTTAATAATCAATCCAGCGAAGTGTCAGTTCGGGGTGACGCAGATTGATTTTTTGGGGCACCGCTTCTCTCCCGAGGGAGCGGTTCCGCTGCCTGACAAAGTGCGTGCGGTAGCAGATTTTCCCCGACCACAAACGGTCAGGGCGTTACAGGAGTTTTTGGGAATGGTGAATTTTTATAACCGTTTCCTCCCTCGTGCAGCGCAGCTCATGCAACCACTGTACGCCGCGCTCAAAAAGCAGAAACCCGCAAATAAGATCGAATGGTCCCCGGAGCGAGAGCGGGCGTTCTCGGAAGTCAAGGCAGCCCTGGCAAATGCTGCATTGTTGGCACATCCAGACCCAATGGCCCACATAGCGCTCACTACTGACGCATCAGAGGTGGCCATAGGGGCGGTCGTGGAGCAGCGTGTAGCCGGCACTTGGCAACCGCTCGCCTTTTTCAGCAGGACTTTGCGCGATAGTGAACGTAAATACAACGCGTTTGACAGGGAGTTGCTGGCTCTCCACTTGGCTATTCGCCACTTCCAGTTCTGGCTGGAAGGGCGCTGTTTCACCGCGTTCGTTGACCACAAGCCACTAACATTCGCGATGGCCAAGGTTTCAGAACCGTGGTTGGGCCGGCAGCAGAGACAGCTGGCTGCGATCTCAGAGTTTACTACCGATATTCAGCATGTCTCGGGTAAACTGAATGTAGTGGCAGACTGCCTCTCACGCGCCGTGGCGGCCCCGGTCCGCGTGGGGATAGATTACGCAGCCATGGCCGCGGAGCAGGTTAGTGACGCGGATGTGCGCGCGCTCCAGTCTGGACCAACAGGGTTAAGGCTGGAGAGCAGGGTGCTGCAAGACGGTATGCCCCCCCCTAATCTGCAATGTCTTCACGGGGCGACCGCGTGCCGTGGTACCGGCCGCGTGGCGCCGCCGCATTTTTGACTCGGTTCATTCTTTAGCGCACCCGGGAGTGCGCGCGTCAATCAAGATGGTAGGAGAGAAATTTGTGTGGCCGAGTCTTCGCAAACAGGTGAAAGAGTGGGCAGCAGCCTGCATGGCGTGCCAACGAGCCAAAGTACACAGACACACGAGGGCTCCCTTGGAGCCGTTTCACATCCCGGCTAAGAGGTTCGACCATGTTCACGTGGACCTCGTGGGCCCCCTCCCGCCATCACAGGGGTGCACGCACCTTCTGACAATGGTGGACCGCACCACGCGATGGCTGGAGGTGGTTCCTCTGGCGTCAGCCACAGCCGAGGAGGTAGCGCGCGCATTTTTAACAGCATGGGTGGCGCGTTTTGGAGTCCCGTCGGACATTACGTCCGACAGAGGCCCTCAATTTGTTTCCAAACTTTGGTCAACAATGGCCCGCAGCCTGGGTGTCACAATTCACTGCACAACCGCGTACAATCCTCAGGCTAATGGGTTATGCGAACGTTTTCATAGGTCATTGAAAGCGGCTCTCAGGGCGTCACTGACGGATGCAAATTGGGTAGACAAGCTACCGTGGGTTTTATTAGGGTTGCGTTCTGTGCCTAAAGAAGACTTAGAAGCTTTCCCAGCTGAACTCGTTTTTGCGCAGCCACTTTGGCTGCCCAGGGAGTTTCTCCCGGATAATCCTGCGCCAGGCAGCTCCCCGTCTCAGCTGTTGCAGCGTAGCATTGACACAGGCACGCTGCCGGGCCCCGTTCATCACAGTTTTCCACGCGTTTTTGTGCCTAAAACTTTGAAAAACGCGGAGTTTGTTTTTGTCAGACATGACGCGCATCGCCCCCCACTGCGACCACCTTATGATGGACCGTTCAGAGTGTTGGAAACAGGGGACAAACATTTTTTGCTAGATTTGGGGGGTAGGAGGGAAAAGGTTGGCATAAACAGGCTCAAACCCGCTTTTGTGGTGGCGGACGAGCAAGTGCTGTTGGCAAGGGCCCCTCGGCGCGGAAGACCCCCACGGGGGGCTTCCCAGAGTAGAATTTCCCCAGAACACCCACAGGGACAGACAAAAGGTTTTCACCCCCAGACAGCAGCTCCCCAACATGACAGCGCCGCGGAGGCGGTGAATCCTGGTTACAGCAGATACGGGAGAAGACTGAAGCCCAAGCAGCATGTGGATTGATGTGTAATGATTCAGCATACAGACTGTTATTCTTTTGTTCGATCCAATATGCTCGAGGGGGGTGGTGTGGCCGCACATGCCCAAAACATAATGAGCAGCATCTTTGATAAGAACAAAGGGCAGCGTTTCCTTGGAGATAACAGGAAGCTGTGAAATGTGATCTTTTGTATGTCAGAGACGGCTTGGAGGATGCTTTGTGTGCCAGAGTCTGTGAGGGGGATGTTAAAGGATTAAGGAAGTGCATGCAGTGTGATCTTTTATGTGAATGCAATGTGACCTTTTGATATGTAGAAGGACCTGAGTATATAAGTGAAGAGTTCTGTGTGAGATGCCCTCTTTTCTACTATGCTCATGAGAGAGAATGTGTAATAAACTGCTTGAGACCAACTTGCCTCATCATTTACACATTCTACAATAGGACTATTTGGAACCTAGATGCATGGTAAAGAAAGAGGTGGCAAAGGCATATAGCGAGTGGTATGACAGGCTGGACACTAAGGAAGGAGAAAAGGACTTGTATCGATTAGCTAGAGCTGTAGTAACTACAAAAGCATAAAGTTGATCAGCCCTACTATGAAGATATGGGAAAGTTATTGAAGCCAGGTTAAGAGGAAAGGTGACAGTGAGCTGCAGTACTGTTTCATCCCAAGAAAGAGTACTACAGATGGTAAATGGCGTTCACGTATCTAGTGATATAGTATATATCATCTCTGGATGACCAAAGCACTTTACAGATCCTGCTATCCACCCATCCACACATGGATGGCGGAGGAGCTGGCACACAGGTTCTGGCCTGTCCCACCAGGAGCAACTGGGGTTTCAGTGTCTTGCTCAAGGACGCTTCAGCATGCAGACTGCAGACAGAGTGGGAATCGAACCCATGACCCTCTGATCAGTAGCCACCCCCACAATGCAATGTTTGCTTTAAAAGTGTTAATGGAGAAGTATAAAGAAGGTCAGAAGGCGTTGCACTGTCTTTGTGGATCTAGAGAAAGCATATGATAGGGTGCCAAGAGAGGAAGTGCGGTACTGTACTGTATGAGAAAGTCAGGAGTGGCACACAAGTACAGTGGGGAAAATAAGTATTTGATTTGATCCCCTGCTGAATTTGTAAGTTTACCCCCTTACAAAGAAATGAGCAGTCTACAGTTTTTATGGTAGTGTGGCACACATATTTGAGATGCTTAGACTGCATATGTATATTGTGGTACCTCACGTCTTAGAAGGAACAATAAGTCTGGACCTCCTGAGGATAACAGTAGGAGGTGGAGGTGCCTTTAGAAATGACTCTGAAAAGACTTCCTGACTTCCAGGGGTTAGGTGGAGGAAGAAGAGACCTGGGGGAGACGTATTGTCTATGGGGGGTTGAATGACAATGTGATTCTGTACTTTGATGTCCCGGGTATAAAAAGGGGGGATTTGAGAAGTTGGTCCTCTTTTCTGTTTGAGAGGACGTTGGAGACGTGTGATGTTCAATAAACCTGAATTGAGAAATAAATTCAGCCTCTTCATTTCACGTTCTCCACATTGGTGACCTTAAGACGTACAATGACCAGAGACAATTCCCCCGAAACAGACTCGCCAGGGACCAGCCGAGCAAGCGCGGTCTCAGTCAAGCTACCAGAATTCTGGCAGGACAACCCAGACTCGTGGTTCCTCCTGGCCGAAGCCCAGTTCGCTCTCGGGGGAATAACAGCAGATGACACAAAATTCTACCACGTCATCGCCAAACTCAACAGCCGCACAGCTCGACATGTGCGGAGCTTGGTGCAGCACCCGCCAGCTGGCGATAAATACGGCAGGTTGAAAGCTGCCCTCATCCAGCGTTTCACGCCCTTAGCCCAGGAGAGAGCTGAGAGACTCCTGGCTCTGCACGACTTGGGAGGAAGCACACCTGTCGACCTGATGGAAGACATGCTGAAGCTGAGAGGCTCAGACAACGACGATTTCCTCTTCACGCACATCTTCCTGAGAACCATACCATCGCAGACGAGGGCGACCCTGGCGGGCACTCATTTTGTGGCCCAGCGGGACTTCCGCGCGCTGGCCCAGGAGGCGCAGCGGATCCTCAATGCCAGCGAAGAGCACACGGCCACCGCAGCAGCGGCAGACCTCGGCGAGGCGACCGGGGACAGCGGAGGGCCAGAGGCGACGGAGGCGGTCCCACCACCAACAACGGCGGCAGCAAAGCCTCGACACTGCGGAGGAGACGACCTCTCTTTTTACCATCGTCGTTTCGCAGAGAGGGCACGCAAGTGTGTACCGCCGTGCCAGTTCAAGAGCTCGGGAAACGCCAGGACCAGGAGTCGGTAGCAGCTGCGGTCCTCGGCGAACAGAACAAGCTGCTCTACCTGACGGATGCGCGCTCTGGGAGACACTTCCTCGTGGACACGGGCTCCCAAGTGAGTTTCATCACCCCAACCTACGCTGACCGGCTGGCAGGCCCCGGGGGTGACGGAGCAACAGCGGCAAACGGCTCGAGCATTAAGACCTTCGGTGAAAGGACTCTACTTCTGTCCCTGCACGGCCACACATATGAGTGGACTTTTATTATAGCGGCCGTGAGTTTCAACATCCCAACTCTTGTCCCATCCAGGGACAAGAGTTGCAAATTAGCTAATAGCTATACACTCTATGTGCAACACATCAGATTGATTGTCTTTGATTAATTGTCTATGTTTATTGCACTGTCCCTGTCAAATAAGCTAATCTACTACTACATGTTAGGTGCTGATTTTCTGTGCTCACATGGGTTGTTAGTTGATCTTCCCAATAGACGCTTGGTTAATGCACTCTCCTTTTACTCTATCCCTTGTGCAGCTCGAGTGTCCCCGCCATCAGCACAGGCCAACGTCGCCACAGCAGGCGGTAAGTTTCACACACTCCTCACTCAGTTTCCAGCACTCACAGTTCCCACTTTTTCGGCAACAGTTGCGAAACACGGGTTGGAGCACTTTATCATTACCGCTGGTTCCCCTGTTTTTGCGAAAGCTCGGCGCTTGGATGCAGCTAAACTGTCCATAGCGCGCGAGGAGTTCGCCAACCTGGAAAGGTTGGGCATCATCCGGCGTTCAAATAGCCCATGGGCTTCCCCACTTCACATGGTCCCTAAAGCTGACGGCTCGTGGCGACCTTGCGGTGATTTCCGCAGGTTAAACAACGCCACAGCGCATGACCACTACCCAATCCCACATATCCAGGATTTTTCGGTACATCTGGCGGGGGCGCACATTTTTTCTAAAATAGACTTGGTCAGCAGTTATCATCAAGTCCCAGTGCACGCTGAGGACATTCCCAAAACAGCGGTGATAACCCCGTTTGGACTTTTTGAGTTTTTACGCATGCCGTTTGGGCTTAAAGGCGCCGCGCAAACCTTCCAGCGCATGATGGACGTGGTGTTACGCGATCTCCCTTTTGTGTTCGTCTACCTGGACGACATTTTGGTAGCCAGCGCGTCCGAAGAAGAACACGAAAAACACCTCACGGCAGTTTTCCGGAGGTTGGGAGAGCACGGGTTAATAATCAACCCAGCTAAGTGCCAGTTTGGGGTGGCGCAGATCGATTTTTTTGGGCACCGCGTCTCCCCAGAAGGGGCAGTTCCGCTACCAGACAAAGTGCGCGCAGTGGCAGATTTTCCCCAGCCACAAACAGTCAAAGCACTACAGGAGTTTTTAGGAATGGTGAATTTTTATAACCGTTTCCTCCCCCACGCAGCGCAGCTCATGCAACCATTATATGCCGCGCTTAAAAAACAAAAACCCTCAAATGCAATCGAATGGTCCCCGGAGCGGCAGCGCGCATTCTCGGAGGTAAAAAAAAGCCCTTGCAGACGCTGCGTTGTTGGCTCATCCCGACCCAACGGCCCGCATAGCGCTCACCACTGATGCGTCGGATTTAGCCATGGGGCGGTAGTGGAGCAGCACGTTGCCGGGGTTTGGCAGCCACTGGCCTTTTTCAGCAGGTCCTTGCGCGAGGCCGAGCGAAAATACAGCGTGTTTGACAGGGAGCTGTTAGCGCTCCACTTAGCCATTCGCCACTTCCAATTCTGGCTAGAAGGTCGGCATTTCACCGCGTTTGTCGACCACAAACCGCTCACTTTTGCGATGGCCAAAATTTCGGAACCATGGTCGGGCCGGCAGCAGAGACAGCTGGCCGCAATTTCGGAGTTTACTAATGATATTCAACACGTAGTGGGTAAACTCAATGCAGTGGCAGACTGCCTCTCTCGCGCGGTAACCGTGCCAGTCCGCACAGAGGTAGATTATACTACCGCAGCCGCGGAGCAAAATAACAGCGCGGAGGTGCACGCGGCCCCAGTCCACGTGGGGATAGATTATGCAGCCATGGCAGCGGATCAGGGTAGCGATGAGGACGTGTGCGCGCTCCAGTCGGGACCAACAGGGTTAAGGCTGGAGAACAGGAGGCTGCAAAATGGTATGCCCCCCCTAAACTGCGATGTCTCTACTGGACGACTGCGTCCAGTAGTGCCGGCCGCATGGCGCCGCCGCGTTTTTGACTCAATTCACTCCCTGGCGCACCCAGGGGTGCGCGCGTCGGTAAAAATGGTAGCAGAGAAGTTTGTTTGGCCGAGCCTGCGCAAGCACGTTAAAGAATGGGCAAGAGCCTGCATGGCTTGCCAGTGGGCCAAAATACACAAGCACACAAAAGCCCCCTTAGAGCCATTTCACATCCCGGTCAAGAGGTTCGATCATGTGCATGTCGACCTCGTAGGCCCCCTACCATCGTCGCAAGGGTACACACATCTTTTGACAATGGTGGACCGCACCACGCGTTGGCCGGAAGTGGTCCCACTGGCATCAACCACAGCTGCAGAGGTGGCCCGCGCGTTTTTAACGGCTTGGGTAGCGCGTTTCGGGGTCCCGTCGGATATTATGTCCGATAGGGGACCTCAATTTGTGTCCGAGCTTTGGTCAGGGATGGCCCACAGCTTAGGTGTGACAATTCACCGCACTACTGCTTACCACCCCCAGGCTAATGGTTTATGCAAGCGTTTTCATAGATCATTGAAAGCAGCCCTCAGAGCGTCGCTTACAGATGCAAATTGGGTAAACAGACTACCATGGGTTTTATTAGGGTTGCGTTCTGCACCTAAAGAGGACTTAAAAGCCTCCCCAGCTAAGTTGGTCTTCACGCAACCACTCCGGCTGCCAGGAGAGTTTCTTCCAGATAATTTGGCGCCAGGGCGTCCCCCTGCTCAGCGGTCACTGAACGACACGGGAGCGGACATGCTTCCGGGCCCCGTTCATCACACTTTTCTGCGTGTTTTTGTGCCCAAATCTTTAAAAAATGCCGAGTTTGTTTTTGTCAGGCACGAGACTCAGCGCCCAACCCTGCGACCACCTTACGAGTGCTGGAAACAGGTGATAAGCATTTTTTGCTAGATTTGGGGGACAGGAGGGAAAGAGTTTGTATAGACAGACTGAAACCTGCTTTTGTGATGGCCGATGAAACTGTGCAAGTGGCGAGGGCTCCTCGACGCGGCAGACCCCCCAGGGAGCATGCCCCACAGCCCCCGCAGGGATCAACTAACAGTTCTCATCCTCAGATAGCAGATTCACTGCAAGATGGCGCCGCAGGAGCGGCGAAGCCCGCTTACAGCAAGTTTGGAAGGCGGTTGAAGCCCAGACAGCATATGGACTGATGTTGTGGTTTTATCATGTTGTGTGGACTATGTTGTATTGTTTCATCTTTGACGTTTGGGGGGGGGGGGGTTATGTGGCACACATATTTGAGATGCTTAGACTGCATATGTATAATAGCACATTGATTGAGATGCTTAGACTGCATATGTATATTGTGGTACCTCACGTCTTAGAAAGAACAATAAGTCTGGACCTCCTGGGGATAACAGTAGGAGGTGGAGGTGCCTTTAGAAATGACTCTGAAAAGACTTCCTGACTTCCAGGGGTTAGGTGGAGGAAGAAGAGACCTGGGGGAGACGTATTGTCTATGGGGGGTTGAATGACAATGTGATTCTGTACTTTGATGTCCTGGGTATAAAAAGGGGGGATTTGAGAAGTTGGTCCTCTTTTCTGTTTGAGAGGACGTTGGAGACGTGTGATGTTCAATAAACCTGAATTGAGAAATAAATTCAGCCTCTTCATTTCACGTTCTCCACAGTAGGTTTATTTTAACAGAGAGAGAGAGATAGAGAACATATCAACAAAAAATCCAGAAAAAAAAATTAAATAAGGGTTATAAATTAATTAGCATTTGATTGAGGGAAATAAGTATTTGATCCCCTACCAATCAGCAAGAATTCTTACCCGCACAGACCAATTATGTATCCATGAGGCGCATAAATTAGTCCTGTCGCTTTAGGAAAGTACTCCTAATCGCAATTCATTATGTGCATAAGATTCCTGTCAAAGAATCAATATCTTCAATTCAAACTTCTCCACCACCATGGGCAAGACCAAAGAACTGTCAAAGGATGTCAGGGACAAGATTGTAGACCAGCACAAGGTTGTAATGGTCAATAATAAACACCTTCACTTCAAAACTGCATTTTGTGTTTACTTGTGTTACCTTTGTCTAATATTTAAATTTGTTTGATGATCTGAAACATTTAAGTGAGACAAACACACAAAAAAGAGAGAAATCAGGAAGGGGGCAAACACTTTTTCACACCACTTTATATCATACAAAGGACTGACAGAGCTTGATTAAAGATTTAAATATGTGGTGGTAATGCACCTGAAAGCTGGTTGCCAACTGCCAATCAAATCTAAAAGAAGAACTGACAGAGCCTTGCACTAAGCAACAGGAGATGCAAACAACTGGCATATGTTGAATGGTTCATCTTATTTATTAGGAGAGGCAACAACACCACTTGTTAAAAAACTGGGCAAGGATTTACAAGTGCAGGGCCAGCTGCCCCCGAGGCACCCCAGTAGCAGAACACAATTTATTATTATTTTTTTTTTTTACAATTCATTTCTGAGAAATATTCATTGTATCTATAATGAAGGGGTAGAATATGGGGAGGCTATCTATACAGTACCACTAAGGTGCTGACAGATGTATGTGCTCTCTTAGCACTTTTCAGTTTCAAAGTACTTCAGATGTAATGCAGCCTTTGAGATTAGATAAATATGAACATCAAATTTCTGCTGTGGCTCAAGTGATATTTAAATGGGTATGATAACCAGTTCCTCATCTTTTGTAAGTATTACTATGTTGTTGTTTTTTTGGGGGGGGGGGGGTGGGGGGTGGGGAGGGGTTAATACTTTTTTCCAGGCTTCGTCCTTTTGTGAAAAAAAAAAAATATTAGGTTGTCCTTGTGAACATTTTATGGGATGTGGGGTTAGATATTGGGGAAAAAATTCCCTACAAACTACCCCATATAAGAAATGATAAAAGTACTCATTATCAAAAAACCAAAACAAAACAGTTTTCTGTGATAACACATACTTTTGTGACTATCACACACTTTTTCCTATTTTTAGCCATATATATACACTGTTACAATGCTCATGCTAAATATGGTTAAAGTTTCAAACAATAAGGAATGTTCCTATTGGGGTAATCGCTAACACACAGCAGCTCCACCACTTGCATTTCAGACTTAGTTTGTAAAGGGATGAACAGAAAGAAAGTTGGCTTCTAAAATGAAGTGGATGGTTTGAAACAGGAAAATAGGTTTGCTTAAGCAGTGAGCAACATTTGGGTTCCATAAAAAGAAGACCCATTTTATTCAATGCTAAAATACACAGCAGGATTTTTTTTTTTTTTACAGGGAAATCTGGCAGGCAAAAATTAAGACCCTGATGTTGTTTCAAAGCCAACTTCCCAGCCATAAAAGATGGACTTTTCAGCGCCTCTGTTGAATTTCTTTGTTTCACTGGAAATAGTTGAACTGACAATAAAATTCTTTCATTTCATTTTGTGTGCAGCATCACAAAAAGTATTCAGCAGCATTTATGTGACTGTGTGCCAGTTCCTCAAGCCAACTTCTTTTCATTCGCTGTCATTGTTGTCACTGTCTGAATACGCTCCCAGAAGGCTGAGTGATGCGGACCTATTCAGTGTGGCGGTGGGTTTAGAAGCACATGATGACTCAGCTGTGCTGTCATTGCTGTCACTGTCGGAATACGCTCCAAGAAGGTTGAGTGATGAAGACCCATTCAGTGTGGAGGCGGGTTTAGAAGCACATGATGAGTCAGCTGTTGATGCCTTTGAATCTGTAAAATAAGATACATGGTGACTGTGCCTTACAGATAAAGTTTTTGAATAAACAAGTCAGAATACTTTGGTCACTTGCTTGGCAGCATAAGACGTCAGTCTGTATCAGAATCTAATACGCTACCTGTTTGTGAAGTGGGAGAAGCAGTTTCCACCACTGGACTGGGTTTGTTGGCAGCCAACACTGGTTTCTTTCGCACAACCAGACAACCCAGAGAGCATCCTCTGCCCAGTCTTCCAACACTCCTCTCCCAGCTCTCCAATTTGGCCCTTTTCGCCCCACTGGCTGAAGCCCCCTGTAGAGACAAGCATGAGACAAACCATTATTTTGTGCCATCTTAGGTTTTCCATTATGAAACAGTTAGTTCCAGCTGAGCAATTTGACTGGACAACAGGGATTCCAGGAGTTAACAGTCCACGATAATTGCACTCCAATGTTTCACTGGATATACATCACTCCGCTTCAAAGGTGTTCTAGTAACCGTTAATTACTAACCATTATCTAGTGTCCAGTCTGTCATTTCTATCATAACTTCTTATTAAAATTGCAATATTGTGTTGGACACCTTAATTTCCACAGTGAGGTGCTGTTTGAAAAGAAATCATCCCGTGACCCGAAAATCCCACACTTAAAAAAGTTTATTCAGTCTACCCTTCTAAATATCCATCCATCTTCTACCACTTTTCTGGAGGTCCGGGTCACGGAGGCAGCAGCTCAAGCAGAGAAGTCCAAACTTCCCTCTCCCCAGCCACCTGCTCCAGCTCTTAAGAGAGGATACCAAGGTGTTCCTAGGCCAGCTAGAAGATGGTCTTTCCAGTGTGTCCTGGGTCTGCCCTGGGGTCTCCTCCCAGTGGGACGTACCTGAAACACCTCAGGTGCGAGGCATCCAGGAGGCATCCTGATCAGATGCCCAAACCACCTCAACTGGCACTTTTATTTTTTAACTTACATTTTATTAACAATCAGTGGTTTGCACATTACACTTATAACCTGTCGGTTTCACATTCTTTGTTAAGTTCACCTTTACAACATTGTTAGTGACTAACTTCACAAAAAAGGGATTGCAAAAAAAAAAAAACCCAGAAACACTCCCTCAAAAAAAAAAAGAAAAAAAAAGAGAAAATATAAGTAAATAAATAATTTGATATCCCCTTCCATCCTCAGGTCTGCAACCTTCCCCTCATTGTTGAAGTATTATTTTGACTGATTCCCACCTTTTTGTAAATAGGTCCAGGGTGTACCCTGCTTCTCGCCCAAAAAATGCTGGGATAGGCTCCAGCCCACCCGCGACCCGAAAAGGATTAAGTGGAAGACCATGGATGAACAGATGTAAAGAGGTCTTTCTGAAGTCTTAAGGAATATGTTATTTGTTCCATCTGACAGATTTCCCGTACCTTATCTACCCACATCTGGTATGTTGGAAGGGCAGGATTTAACCATCTAATTGTGATACATTTAATTGCTACTGTCAATAATACAGTGGTGTGAAAAAGTGTTTGCCTCCTTCCTGATTTCTCTTTTATTTGTATTTTTGTTACGCTTAAATGTTTCAGATCATCAAACTAATTTAAATATTAGACAAAGATAACACAAGTAAACACAAAATGCAGTTTTTAAATGAAGGTGTTTATTATTAAGGATAAAAAAAATCCAAACCCACATGGCCCTGTATGAAAAAGTGACTGCCCCCCAATTAATACATAAATTAACTGTGGTTTATCACATCTTTGGAAAGCCGAGTTCAATTTCTCTAGCCACATCCAGGCCTGATTACTGCCACACCTGTTCTCAATCAAGAAATCACTTAAATAGGACCTGCCTGACAAAGTGAAGTAGACCAAAAGATCCTCAAAACCTAGACATCATGCTGCGATCGAAAGATATTCAGGAACAAATGAGAAACAAAGTAATTGAGATCTATCAGTTTGGAAAAGGTTATAAAGCCATTTCTAAAGCTTTGGGACTCCAGTGAACCACAGTGAGAGCCATTATCCACAAATGGCGAAAACATGGAACAGTGGTGAACCTTCCCAGGAGTGGCTGGCCAACCAAAATTACCCCAAGGGCAACCACAGCGACAACTCATCCAAGAGGTCACAAAAGACACCACAACATCACCCGAAGAAATGCAGGCCTCACTTGCCTCACTTAAGGTCAGTGTTAATGATTCCACCATAAGAAAGAATTAAATGGCGCCGGAGGCAGGGTGGCTGTACCAGCAGCAACTCTCTCATATCTTTGTGTTTCTATCTGTTTATACCTGTATATAGTGTGTTTCTTATTAATCAGGGCTCTGTAGGAATACTCGGATTAAGACTGGACCAACTTTTAATCTATGTTAGCCTGGTCTTTCTCTAGTTTTGTTTTCTTTTTCTCTTCCTCGGGCAATGGAGATCAACAGAGGTGGGGGCGGACGCATTGTTTACACACGCGAACAGCTGATTGCGCTGAGGCCGGCGCCTGGAGTGCTGCAGCCGGCAGTGAAGCCCCTCATCCTGGATGAGCTGAAGAGGAGACGCCGCAGGCGAAGGGCTGGAGCGAAGGTGAGGAGGAGGAGAAGGAAGCATAAGCCGGCTGTACCGATGGTCATCACCGGGAACGTGAGATTGCTGGGAAATAAAACAGATGAGCTTACAGCGCTGGTCAGGACGCAAAAGGAGTATCGTGAGTGTAGCATCATGTTTTACGGAGATGTGGTTACACTCACAGATCCCAGATGTAAACGTAGTGATACCTGGCTTCAAGACTATACGGGGGGACAGAGACGTGAAAAGCAGCAGGAAAAAGAGAGGAGGAGGATTGGCACTTCTTGTTAAGGAAAGGTGGTGTCATCCTAGCACATTTATGTGAAGGAAAAGTGCTGCAGCCCGGACATTGAACTGCTGGCTGTTAGTATGAGACCTTATTATATGCTGCGAGAAATGAAGTGCGCTTTAATTGTTATCGTCTACGTCCCCCCGTCAGCTGATGCAGCGGTGGCCTGTGACGTCATCAGCTCCACTACTGCCACATTACTGGAGAAGCACTCGGATGCATTCATGACCATCACAGGTGATTTTAACCATCTCAGTGGGAAAAAACATTACCAAGCTTTCACCAGTTTGTTGACTGTCCCATCAGAGAGAACAAAACACTGGATTTCCTGTATGCCAATGTCAGAGATGCATATAGTGCCACAGCACTACCCCCCACTGGCAAATCGGATCACTGCATGGTCATGTTAACACCCAAGTACGTCCCCCTTGTGCAAAGGCAGCCTGCTTATACACAGACTGTGAGGAGGTGGACACAGGAGGCTGCTGATGCACTACAGGACTGCTTCGAGACGACAGACTGGAGCGTATTGTGTGAACCATACGGGGTGGACATAGACAATATGACTGACTGCATCACAGAATACATTAGATTCTGTGAAGACATGACCATGCCAGCTCAGACTGTACACTGCTTCTCCAACAACAGACCATGGGTCACCAGTGACCTGAAAGCACTTCTGAACAAAAAGAAGAGAGCTTTTAGGGCTGGAGACAAGGAGAAGCTGAGGGGAGTGCAGCATGAGCTGAGAGAGATGCTGAGGAGGTGCAAGGACAATTATAGGAGGAAGCTGGAAGAGAAACTCAGGCAAAACAACACTAAAGATGTGTGGGAGGGAATGAAACAAATAACTGGGTGCAAGGGGAGAGTCAGGCAGCCATCTGGGAGCCAGGAGAGAGCTGAGGAACTGAATCTGTTTTTTAATAGGTTCAACTCACAGTCTGTCACCCGAGCAATACAACCAGACCCCCATGCACCCCTCCCCACCCACCCTCCTGTGCAGAACCTCTCTCCATCTACCCCGCCCCTCCTCCTCACGGGGCACCAGGACCCTCCCTCACTTCACGGTGACTACAGATCAGGTGGAGAAAAAGCTGGAGAGACTCCGTCAGCGGAAGGCTTCAGGCCCTGACGGCATCGCCGCAAGGACCCTGAGGACCTGTGCCAACCAACTAGCTCCGGAACTGAAACACCTGTACAATCTGAGCCTGAGTCTGGAGAGAGTACCGGTGCTGTGGAAGACATCCTGCCTGGTTCCTGTCCCCAAGAAGTCATCTCCATCGGGCCTGAATGACCATCGACCAGTTGCCCTCACATTTCATGTGATGAAGGTCCTGGAGAGACTGGTCTTAGCCCACCTGAGGCTGCAGGTGAAGACGTGGCTGGACCCTCTGCAATTTGCATAGTAGCCCCATTTAGGAGTTGAAGATGCTGTCATCTACCTGCTGCAATGAGCCCATCTGCACCTGGATGGTGGAGGAGATACTGTGAGAATCACTTTTTTTGATTTTTCCAGTGCCTTTAACACCATCCAGCCACTGCTGCTGGGTGAGAAGCTGCGGGTGATAGGGGTTGACAGCTCTGTGATCTCCTGGATTACTGACTACCTGACAGGCAGACCACAGTTTGTCCGGCTGGGCAATGTCTTGTCTGGAGTGGTGGCTAGTGATATGGGAGCTCCACAGGAGACTGTGCTCTCTCCTTTTCTTTTTACCTTATACATCACTGACTTTCAGTACAACACTGAGTCATGCCACCTGCAGAAATTCTCTGATGACTCAGCTGTTGTGAGGTGTATAAGAGGAGGAGAAGAGGGGGAGTACAGGGCACTGGTAGACAGATTTGTGGAGTGGACGGAGCAGAATCACCTGAGGTTGAATGTCAGCAAGACCAGAGAGATGGTGATTGACTTCAGGAAGAGGAAGACGCCTTCTCAGCCACTGCAGATTAGGGGGGAGGATGTGGGAGTGGTTGAGGACTACAAATATCTGGGTGTCAGGATCAGCAGCGGGTTGGACTGGAGATCCAACACCGATGCTGCGCACAAGAAGGGGATGAGCAGACTCTACTTCCTGAGAAAGCTGAGATCCTTCAACGTGTGCAGCAGGATGCTGGAGCTTTTCTACCAGAACGTTGTCGCCAGCGCCATCTTCTTAGCTGCTGTCTGTTGGGGTAGCAGTATTAGGGCCAGAGATACCAACAGACTTGACAAGATTATCAAAGAGGGCTGGCTCTGTAATTGGTCTCAGACCGGAGACCTTTGAGACAGTAGTGGAGAGGAGAACACTAAATAAACTGCGATCCATCATGGACAATCCTGATCACCCCCTCCACCACACACTAGATAGACAGCGAAGCACTTTCTCCAGTAGACTACTACAGCTTCGTTGTCAAACGGCCAGGTACAGGAAATCTTTCCTGCCACATGCAATTTCACTGTACAATAACTCACTATGATGTTGTATTCTGGTCATAGCTATGCTGCCAAACCTGCAAACTGCCAGCAGTCAAATCTCAAATAATTAAAATGTATACAATAAAACAAATAAATTCTCTTTTCAGCAAATGAACGATGCAGACAAATGCAACTATAGAAGTTTGAATAGTCTGAATTATTCTTGTGTTTTTAGGAAATTAAAGTTCCTCATTGCCTGAAGCAGTGTTTTTAACCAGGGTGCTCTGGTATGTTCAGGTTTCTGTGGGAAATTAATTATCAAATTTCATTTGTTAATTGGTCAAAAAAATTGTAAATAATTTGTCATTGTTGTGTATAGGTTCTGAAGGCACCCATGCAAAGTTTAAGCCTGTATGGAAATACGAAGCGCAGAATCGCAAGAGATGGAAATTCTTTGCTCTGAGTGATCTGTGCCTATTCGACCTTGAATTCGGCGCCCTGTCTGTTTACATTCCTCCTCGATGAAGATAAGCGGAAGGAACGGCTCAGCTAACCCAAACAATCGACACATTGTTGTTGTTTCAACAGATGGACGCTCAAGGACAGTGCACCATGTGACAACTCACCATCTGCAAGCAAGAGAGAGACTCTGACTGCTTTAGATCACATGACTATAACATCTATCCACTGCCAGGAGGCGCCCTCTGCTGTTCACTAGCAATTGACACACCTACACTACTGCATTCAACATTACACCACTGATACAATTACTGACATACTGTATATTTACAATACACTGACTCTCTCAACTTGCTTTGTTTGTCATTGTGTGATCTATTGTCTAATTGTGCATTTGAGAGTTTTTTTCTTGTAATCAAAATTTTGGTCATAAAATGAGCTTTATTTTGATCAACAATGCTTTTTTCTCTCTGCCTATTGTGCTTTTTCCCTATCCTCCCCCCTCCCCCCTCTACCCCCCCGTATGACAGGCGCCTCGTCATGGCTGCCGAGTCATTGGGATGCGCCTTTCGTGCGCGCCCAATGTCAAGTCAAATTCCTCGTATGTTTACTTGTTTACTTGTAAATGTGCTTGGCAATAAATCTGATTCTGATGCACAACAACAGCAAATTATTTCCAATTTTTTGGACGATTAACAAGTGAAATTTGATAATTAATTTCCCACAGAAACCTGAACATACCAGCGCACCCTTGAAAAAAAAAACAAAAAACAACACAGGCCTAAAGTGCAGCATTAACAGATTTAGCTTTTTCTTACAAGAATGGTATTTTCTAGCTGAAATGGGTACAACAAGGAACTTCATACCGGGGCCAGTTACCTTCAGCATGTGTTTAAACCCGGTGTTCTCAACAACTGAATACGGCCTTAGGTCTGCTGGTATAAAAACACCAGTGGCATTTGTTATTGCTTTGGCTCGATCTGAAAAGCCCTGGAAAGGCTGTCTAAATGCCGCTGAAAGCTGCGCTTGTACTGTGTTAGTCTTTTTTTTTTCGTGCTGCACGTTCACATGGTACCGTTTCAAATGAGTTAACAAGTTCAACATACTGCTATAAGCATATCTGATGCTGTTTTTGTCTTATTCACTTGCCTTGGTCCATCTTCAAGCTCTGGCTTCTCTGTATAACAAGCCATGACGTTACCTGGGCTGAACCGTTTGTTTACATGTCCGTCACTCAACATGGTCCGTGTGAACCTTTGGTATGCCTCTGCACCAAACCAAAGGTGCCATACCGAAAAATCAGAATATGAATACATATACCGTTACACCCCTAATATATATACTTAAAAATATAAATGTAAAACATATACTGTGTATACACACATATGCCGTACAGCCTAGGCCTGCTCAAATTTAAAATGACATCTAGTCAACCTTGATGCAGACACAAGTGAGGATCACCGTCTGTGGATTTACTGGCTATCTGGGCAATTTTCATGATTGTACATAGATGAAGTGATGCAGCACTATGGCATTAACTCATTTCAAATTTGCCAACATATCGGCACAACTTCGGTACACAGGATGATCAGTGAAAAATTCATATAGAGCCATTAATGTTCATCACAAGGCTGGGTAAAATGGCAAAATATAATCACTGATCTGGATAAATCTCAGCAGATATTTGTAAAATTGTAAATTGAATGTGAGTGGTTATAATAAACATACCTGTGTCTTGCTGGTTCTGTCAGTAATGAGGATATCTGTTGGTTTGTCCATGGCTGACTCCTTTGACTTTGTGCTGCTGCTCTCTTCCTCCTTTTCTGAATCAGAATCAGAGTCTTTGAGCCTCTTTATTCGTGTAAACTCCAGCATTTCTCTGTAAAAACAATCAAAAGTTTCAGATGGTCAGAATACTCAGAAAAACACAGAAAAAACACAGACTAAAAAACTCATAGATAAAGATGTCTGTCAATGAACAAATTAATGTTTTAGACAAATTTTTACACTGGGGTTGTTCCATGGCAAATGATCCAGGGGTCCCCAGGTCACCATCTCATAAATAAGCCAATAAAATAATATTTAATTAAATTAAAAATTATAGATGTAGTACTACTCAAGGGATATACGTATGCTAAATTTTGGACCAATCAATGCAGTAGTTTTTTTTTAATTTAAGTTTTTGTAAAGGGTATACATGTCATTACAGCATTGCATTGTTTACATTTTCATCACATATTCCCTTTTTTTTGTTTTTTGACAACACTGGAAAAAAAATTATTACAACACCCCTTTTTTTTAAGTGAAAAAAAAAAGAGCAGAAAAATAAAAGAGAATCTGAGTAGCGTTGGAACAAAGAGAGGTGCCATTATTGAAATGGTGTTTGTGCAAGATTAGATCTGATGGAAGACACGTTCCAGGGTTGCCAAAAGTTCAAGAACCCATCCATGCCCTGTCTCAGTGCAAATGTCAACTTTTCCATCAAATAAATGTCCTGAATCACGTTAATCCAATCTTCAGGTGCAGGACAGTCTTTCGACATCCATTTTTTTGTTAGAGCTTTTTTACTTGCCAATATTAAAACAGTGAATAAGTATTTTTCTCCTCGTCTTTCCAGTGATTCCGGTAGTAAACCCAAATTCAAAGTTACAAAAGAAAAGGGAACTGTTACTTTGAATATTTTCCCCAATATTGTCTGTACATTGGTCCAATATTGGTGGATAACTGGGCATGACCAAAACACATGAAAATGATTTGCAGTCTTTTCACCACACAAGCGCCAACAATTCAACCCTTTACGAGTAAATTTGTTTTGTGCAGGTGTTCTGAAAAATCTTACCAAATTTTTCCTTCCAAATTCTCTCCACAGCAGGGATGAAGTACTTTTCCATTGTCGTTTATTTAGCTTTTCCCATATTTCCAGTTGTAAAGTGAAATTCCCCTCTTTTTCCCATTTCTCTTTTATATATGATGTGTTGCCTCCTTTTAAATCTTGAAGACCATGGTATATTTTAGAAATGTATCTGATCCCTGGGATCCCTTCATATGCCATTAAGAAAACCTTCAGAACACCTGACTGGGCCCTTTCCAAATCCTCCTTTTTAAGTATTTTGTTTATGTGGTGTCTAAGCTGAAAGAACCTGTAAAGGTCTTGATTTACTAGACCTTGTTTTTTCAAATCTTCAAAACTTCTTAAAGTTTGCCCTTTAAAAAAATCACAATATTTTATCAGTCCATTCTCTTTCCACTTTTTAAATCTAGTGTCTGTTTTATTAGGAGTAAAATCCTGATCATAGGAAATCCATTGCAATAATCGATAGGGTTCTTTAGTTTGATTCTCTCTGACTATCTTAAACCAAATTTTTAGCGGGGTCTCTATCCACGGGTTAGTGTTATTCAAAAGTTTAGGTAAGGCATTATTCCCTATTATCGCCTGTAGGGGAATGTCGCTTGTTATTTGGCATTCTCCTTCCATTGTGCAGTGTAGACTGGGTTACATATCTCTACTAAAGTTTTAATTTGCGCGGCTTTAAAATAGTCCCCGATATTTGGCAGCGCGAGCACACTTTTGTCTTTGTTTAGCTGTAGGGTTCTATATCTGATTCTTGGTCTCTTGCCTTGCCACATGAATCTTGAGATCCTTCTGTCCAGTTCTTGCCATGTTTTTTTGGGAGGTTCTACCGGTATTGTTTGGAAAAGGTATAGAAGACGTGGAAGTATATTCATTTTGACTGCTTCAATTCTTTGTGCAGTACCCAAGAATGGTATCGTATTCCATCTTGCTAGATCAGATTTTATTTTTGCCATCAGTGGATCATAGTTTAGTGTTATAATTTTGTTGAGTTGTTTCGGGATATTGACCCCCAGATATTTCATAGATTCCATCTCCCAGTTAGTTTTGAATTTGCTTAGTAAATATCAATTTGGGTTATAGTTGAATGTTAAAATTTGGGTTTTATGCATGTTTAATTTGTACCCTGATAACTCTCCATACTCTGAAAAAACTGAGATTAGTTCTGGAAAAGAGGTGGCCGGCTGCCCTAGGTATATTAAAATGTCATCAGCAAAGAGTGCTATTTTATGTTCCTTCTGACCAAATGTAACCTTGAATTTTTTGATTCTGTCTTATCCATTGGCTCAGAGGTTCTATGAAGATTGCAAAGAGCAGTGGAGACAAGGGGCAGCCCTGACGACATCCTCTTTGCAGTTCAAAAGATGATGATTTACCGTTAATCCTTATTTTAGCTGTTGTTTTTTTTTATATAATTCCTGGATAGTTCTAATGAAGTTGTTATGAAAATTGAAACTGGACAAGATTCTATATAGGAAAGACCAGTCAACCGAATCAAATGCTTTTTCAGCGTCTAATCCCAGTATGGCTGCATTTAAATTATATTTTTTTATATGATGAATTATGTGTAAAGTGCGTCTCATGTTATCTTGTGACTGTCTTTGTCTAATAAAACCTGTTTGGTCTAAATGAATTAAGTCTGTCAGTATATTTTCTAACCTTTTGGCAAGGATAGCGGTAAAAAGTTTACAGTCCTGATTTAATACACTGATTGGTCTGTAGTTGGAGCAATCTAATTTATCCTTTTCAGGTTTAGGTATGACTGCAATGACCCCTTCTCTCCAGGAGGGGGGGATTTCCCCTGTGTGGAGGACATAGTTAAATGTTTTCAAGAGGAGAGGAGATAGTTGCTGTTTAAAGGTTTTGTACCGCTCTGCTGTATAACCATCTGCTCCTGGGGATTTGTTAGCTTTAAGTTTCATAATTGCTTTTTCTAATTCTTTGGGTTGTACTTCTGCCAGTAGTTTTTTATTTTGAGACTCAGTAAGTTGGGGAAGGTTTAATGTGTTTAGGAATGCTTCGGATGCGTTTTTATGTTTTTTGAGGGAGTACAATTCTTACTTAGTACAGTTCTTACCCTTACTCAAAAAGCCAACGCTAGATCCAGGAGCTTTAGCTAACTATAGACCAATCTCTAATCTCCCTTTCATTTCAAAAATCTTAGAAAGAGTTGTTGCTACGCAATTATTTGACCACCTGCAGGGAAATGGTTTATTTGAGGAGTTTCAATCTGGGTTTAGAATCCATCATAGCACTGAAACAGCCTTAGCGAAGGTCACTAATGACCTCCTCATTGCATCTGATAATGGACTAGTTTCTGTACTTGTCCTTTTAGATCTTAGTGCAGCTTTTGATACTATTGATCATAATATTCTACTTGATAGATTAGAACACTATGTTGGACTTAATGGAACTTCGTTGCAGTGGTTTAGATCTTATTTATCTGATAGGTTCCAGTTTGTTCATGTAAATGATGAGTTTTCTCTCAGCTCAAAGCTTAGTCATGGAGTTCCACAGGGATCTGTGCTTGGCCCTACTCTTTTTAGTTTATATATGCTTCCGTTAGGCAACATTATTAGAAAGCACTGTATACATTTTCACTGTTATGCAGATGACACACAATTATACCTGTCAATGAAGCCAGATGATACTAATCAATTAGCCAAGTTAGAAGCCTGTCTTAAGGAAATCAAAGTTTGGATGACTTGTAATTTCCTGCTATTAAATTCAGATAAGACTGAAGTCATTCTTGTTGGTCCAAAAAACCTTAGAAATTCCTTTCCAAATCAAACTTTCAGTTTGGATGCAGTTACTCTTTCTCTTAATAGCTCTGTGAGGAACCTTGGAGTTATTTTTGATCAGGATTTGTCCTTCAATTCACATATTAAATTTGTTTCTAAGACTGCCTTCTATCATTTGCGTAATATTGCCAAGATTAGGAGCATCTTGTCTCAGAGTGATGCTGAGAAGCTGATCCACGCTTTTGTTAGCTCGAGATTAGATTATTGTAATTCTTTATTATCAGGCTGTCCTAAAACATCTTTAAAAAGTCTTCAGCTGATCCAAAATGCTGCAGCAAGAGTTTTAACAGGTACTAGAAAGAGAGATCATATCTCTCCGGTTCTGGCCTCCCTTCATTGGCTTCCCATAGAGTTTAGAATTAAGTTTAAAATCCTTCTTCTTACTTACAAAGCTCTAAACAATCAGGCTCCTTTTTATTTAAAAGATCTGATACTACCGTATCATCCTAACAGAGCACTACGCTCCCAAAATGCAGGCTTACTTGTAATACCTAGAATCTCCAAAAGTACAATGGGAGGCAGAGCCTTCAGTTATCAAGCTCCTCTCCTGTGGAATCAGCTGCCAATCTGGATTCGGGAGTCAGACTCAATCTCTGTTTTTAAGAATAGGGCTAAAACCTACCTTTTTGATATAGCCTACAATTAGGGAGGGATCATGTGTTTCTGAACCCTCCCTTAGTTATGCTGCTAATAGGTTTAGTCAGCCGGGGGACCTCCAGTAATGCACTGGGCCTCACTCCTTTCCTCACTCTCTATGAAATATTTTTTTTTTTTTTTTTTTTTTGCTGGTCATTAACATTTGTTTGTTCTCTCCCATAGATTGAGTCCCCATCGTGCTGTTTGCTCTCTACATGTCTGTTCTTTTCTTCTTCTCTGTCCCCTCACCCCCCAGCCAGTCGCAGCAGATGACTGCCCCTCCCTGAGCCTGGTTCTGCTGGAGGTTTCTTCCTGTTAAAAGGGAGTTTTTCCTCTCCACCGTCGCCAAGTGCTTGCTCACAGGGGATCGCCTGATTGCTGGGGTCTTTCTGCAACTGTGGGGGTCCTCCCTACAGTTGATAGTGCTATGAGATGACTGTTGTTGTGAAATGGCGCTATATAAATAAAGTTGAATTGAATTGAATTGAATTATAGTAGTTCTCGAAGCTTTTAAGAATATCCTGAATTCTGAATTTTATTTCCTTTGATACTGGGTCTCTGATTTTGTAGATTGCTCTCTCCGTTGTTGTTTCCTCAATTTATAGGCTAGTAATTTTGCCGATTTGCTGCCTGCTTCATAGTATTTTTATTTCAGAAATGTAAGTTTCTTCTGGATTTCTATTGTGTAGATCTCATTTATTTGTTTTTTAATTTCCTTAATTTTGAGCGAGTCATTAGAATGAGTGTTGTCTTTGTGCTCTTTTTCTAGGTTCTTAAGTTCTGACTCTAATGTGGTTAGTTTTTCTTGTCTCAGTTTCTTTTGGATTGCCAGTTTTGCAATAATCTTTCCCCTTATTACAGCTTTGCATGCGTCCCACAGTATTAAAGGGGATACTTCTCCATTATCATTTTCTTCCAAGTATCTGAGAATATCTGATTCCAATTCATCTTTCAGTGGTCCTTTCAGGACATTTGAATTTAACCTCCAAGAAAATGTATTATTTGTGTATTTTTGGATACTTAAGTCCATATAGATTGGACTGTGGTCAGAGAGATCCATCAGTCCTATTTTACATGTTTTTACTCTTCCAATGTCTCTATTAAACATAAAAAAATAGTCAATCCTTGAGTATGATGAATGTGGCGCTTAGTAAAATGTATAATCTTTTACACTGGGGTTGAATTCCCTCCACACATCACAGATTCCCATTTCTTTTAGTAGCATTCGAGTTTTCCTACTTTGAGTGTTATTTTGATGTGGAGAATTACCTGATGCATCCCAGTATGGATTCAGTCTTAGATCGAAGTCTCCACCACACATCACTAAACCTTGGGCTTTAGTTATCATTAGGTCAAATACATTTTTATAAAATTTCCAGTTAGCCCCTGGAGGTGCATATACATTCAGCAGGGTGATATCTTCTCCCTCTAGCCGCCCAAGTACCAAACTGTATCTCCCTTCTTTATCTTTGTGTTCTGATTTTTTTTCAAATGTAATTTTGGTTGAGATCAATGTCGCTACTCCCCTCCTCCTCCCTGACTTATATGAAGATGAAGAGATCATTTTAAACCCTTGTCTATTGAGTTTAGTGTGCTCCACGTCTGTTAGGTGGGTTTCTTGTAAAAATATTATTCCTGCTTTGTCTTTTTTCATTTTGCCTAGAATCTTGGATCTTTTAACTGGATTCAGGACCCCTTTTACATTATATGAGATTATTTTGGTTACACCCTGTTTCTCCATTGTGTTGTCTTATTTAGTATAACAGTGTGGTGGCCCTCTTTTATGCTACTCAGAAACTGAAAGAACATTAAGAACATAAAAAACATTAAAACAAAAACTGACAAAAGAACTTCCTGAGCTGAGGTCTTTTTAGAGACCCTGGAAGAGCCTTGATGGAGTGTAGGCTCTGAGGGAAATTCCTCAAACTCTGTTACGTGTTGAGGGCTCTCTCTTACCCCTGTAAGTTGTCCCATGTTTTTAACGTGAATTTCAGATCCCAATCCGAACTTGTAATGATTTTTTTTTTATGCCTATACCCTATGAAATTGTGTGCACCCTCCCACCACCATCACAGCAAACATTCACGTTAATACAGTATTTGTTAGTGTGGGGAGAACATGTGGATCATTGTCACATTTCTATTTTAACAAGTTTTTTTTTTTTTTTTTTTTTAAAAGACTTATTTGTTTCTAATATTATGACTGTTCCATGAAATGTTTTACCACATGCTGATTCTGCATCTCCTTTAATGTTTGTTACCTTGTAGGAGGGGGGTTGGATGTGCAAATTGACTAAAAAAAAATCGTTATTCCCTCCTGTAAACAGCCAGTTTTTCCTTGTAGCTCTGACGCTGGGTTTCCCGCTGCTGGCCCGTGGATTTTGAGGGTCTCTGTGTGGACCACGTTTGAGCCTTGATTCTTTCGCTCGGGTCTGCTGCGGGTTTAAACACCGTTACCGGGAGCCCTCTTCTCACCATATCCGCGGTTGCTTCTTCCGCCAAGTTGTAGAGACACGTCTCATCGGCGTAGAAAACCCTCAGCTTCGCCGGAAATGGTGTCTGGAAGCGCAGTTTTTTCTCTCATAGTACCTTTTTAGCGTCGTTGTATTCCCAACGCTTTTTAAGGACCTCCGGGGCGTAATCGTGTTCCACGAAAACTTTTCTCTCTTGGTGCATAAATCCTTTTTTCTGCCAAGCCAGTCTTACAACCTCTTCTTTTATTTTGGAGTTGGAAAACTTCACCACCACTGATCTTGAAGGCGCTTCCGCCGCCGGCCTAGGGGCTAATGTACGGTGCGCCCTTTCTATCTTCAAGTCGGTGGATTGGAGAATATCCAACTTCTCTCTCAGTAAGGATTCCACGCATGCCGCCATTGTGGTGAAACCATCCTCGACTCCTTCTTTCAGACCATGAATTCTTATGTTGTCTCTTCTCAGTCTTCCTTCTTGGTCGGTTAGCTTAGCCTCCAGTCTTGACTGCCTTTTGTGTAGCTCCAGCACGGAATCTTCCAGCCCTTTTATTCTTTCCTCTGCTTCCAAGATTCGGTCCTCGGCCTGGTCCACTCTGCTGTTTGTCCTTTTTAATTCTTTGATTTCACAAAATTCGGCCCAACACTCTCGGCGAAATCGTCTTAATTCTTTAAGTACCATTTTCAAGCTAACCTTTTTGTTAGCTTCATTCAGCTCCTCGTCTTCTGAATGGAAATCCTCCGGATCAGATTCTCCGGCCGATGCGTGTCCTGGCCTGGTAAATGTCGATTTCTTCTGTTTTCCTTTAGGCATGATGACTTTGTCTTTTGATTTTCACTCTTCCAAAAATCCGTTAGATTTTCAAGGTATTTTCCTGGATTGGGTCTGGGAGCTTCAGCGTTAAGCTGCTATCACCATGGTGTCCAGACCGGAAGTCCAGTCTTGAATCTTTTGAATCCCTTTTAAATTCCATACTTTAAATACAGCATCCGCTCTCCCTAGTGTAAAATATTGATTACCCCATATTGGGCTAAATTGTGACAATAAGTGTGGTTCTTTTAAATATTTTTTGGTTTCACACCATATTTTGATCATATGCTTTACAATTGGATTTTTAACTTGTTTCTGTAATTTTTTAGCCCAGTCTGAGTATATAAGATAAGATAAGATAAGATAAGATAAGATAAGATAAGCCTTTATTAGTCCCACAACGGGGAAATTCCAGGATTGCAACAGCACAGGAATAGCAACACTCAGAGCAACAATCAGAAGGCAAGAAAAAACAAGCAAGCAAGAGCAGCTAATATACATATGTACATATTACTATAAAATATATATATACACACACACACACACAGACACACAGTGCAGAGCATTGTAGCTGGATGGAATAAATATATGAATATATGAACACACAGTGCAGAGCATTGTAGCTAGATGGAATAAATATGTAAATATATAAACACCCACAGTATGGAGCATTGCAGCTAGGTGGAATAAATATGCAAGTATATAAACACACACAGTGCGGAGCAATGTAGCTAGATGGAATAATATGTAGATATATAAAAACACAGTGCGGAGCATTGTAGCTAGATGGAATAAATATATAGATATATAAATATAAACACACCCAGTGCAGAGCATTGTAGCTAGATGGAATAAATATGTAAATATATAAACACACACAGTGCAGAGCATTGTTGCTAGGTGGGATGAAACAGCATAACCGTCTATTTAGTTATCCTACATGGTATGATTATGTGCCCATACATATTCTCACCCTCCATAGCGACCGGTATGTTCCTAGTTGTATGCCGGAGAGGACCATTGTGTAAGTCTATTGCATCTTTTGCATTCAAAAAAAAAAAAAAAAAAAAAAAAAACTATTAGTTTGTTACGTCTTTTTGCTATCTCTGCGAGCAGCCCTGCTTAGGTTGTACAGTCTGACAGCCGTTGGTAGGAAGGACCTACGAAACCTCTCGGTTGTGCACCTGGGATGATGTAGTCTGCTGCTAAATGAGCTCCTCAGTGCATCCAGTATGTCCTGCATAGGGTGGAACTCGGACTCCAGCAGAGATGACAGTTTAGCCACCGTCCTTCTCTCTCCTATCTCCTCCATCGGATCAAGGCGTAGCCCCAGGACAGAGCTAGCTTTCTTAATCAGTTTGTTCAGTCTCTTCCTATCGGCTGCAGTAATGCCACTGCCCCAGCAGACCACTCCAAAAGTGATGGCTGATGCCACCACCGTGTCATAGAATGACTTCAGCAGCGCCCCTTGTACACCAAAAGACCTGAGTCTCCTCAGCAGGAACAGCCTGCGCTGTCCCTTCTTGTAGAGTGCGTCAGTATTGTGTGACCAGTCTAGTTTATTGTTCAGATGAATACCCAGGTACTTGTAGGATGTCACCATCTCGATGTCTGTTCCCTGTATATTTACTGGTGCTGTGAGGGGCTGCCCATGCCTGCGGCAGTCCACCACCAGCTCCTTAGTTTTCCTCGCGTTGATCTGGAGGCAGTTCCGATGGCACCAGTCCACAAAGTCCTGGATAAGCCCTCTGTACTCAGCTTCATCTCCGCTGGAGATGAGACCAACGATCGCAGAGTCACCAGAGAACTTCTGTAGATGGCAATGTGTTGTGTTGTGTGAGAAGTCCGCAGTATAAAGAGTGAACAAGAAGGGAGCCAAAACCGTTCCCTGGGGGGCCCCCGTGCTACTGATGATCGTGTCGGAAACACAGTCCCGGGTTCTCACAAACTGAGGCCGGTTCGTGAGGTAGTCCAGGATCCATGATGACAGGTGCTGGTCCACCCCTGCGCGCAGCAGCTTGTCCTTCAGGATCATCGGTTGGATGGTGTTGAAAGCACTGGAGAAGTCAAAGAACATGATCCTCACCATATTCCCGGGCTTCTCCAGGTGGGACAGAGAACGGTGAAGGAGGAAGATCACCGCATCCTCCACCCCAATGCCATGCTGGTAGGCGAACTGGAGTGGATCCATCGCTGGTTCCACCAGGGGGCGGAGATGAGCAAGGAGCAGTCTCTCCAGGGTCTTCATCAAGTGGGACGTCAAGGCCACCGGTCTGAAGCTGTTCAGGTCTTTGGGGTGGGAAGTTTTTGGTACAGGTACCACACAAGATGTTTTCCACAGCTGTGGTACCCTCCCCAGTTTCAGGCTCATGTTGAAGATATACGTCACAATCCCACACAGCTGGTCTGCACAGGACTTGAGGAGCTTTGCGCTGATGCCGTCCGGTCCCGACGCCTTCCTCGCCTTGATCTTCCTCAGCTCCGTCCTCACCTGGGTCTTGGTCAGGGTCAGGATGGGGGGCTGTGTGTTGGGAGTGGGGGGGGTGTCGGTGGAGTGGGGAGTGGGTAGCAGGACTTGATTTCTTAGAGGCAGCAGTGGTTGTTGTGCAGACAGGGGGGAGGGCGGTTGGTCAAATCTATTGAAAAACAGATTCAGGTTGTTCGCCCACTCCCTGCCCCCCGTGGCCTGGGGGGAGGTATTCTGGAGCCCCGAGATGGTTTTGAGGTTTCTCCAGACCCCGCTGATGTCGCTCTGTTGCAGCTTGTCCTCCATCTTCTTCCTGAAGCTGTCCTTGCCTTCTCTGATCTTTCTCCTCAGCTCCCTCTGTACGGACTTCAGCATCTCCCTGTTCCCCGACATGAAGATCCTCTTCTTCTCTCTCAGAAGTGTTTTTATCTCAGGGTTGATCCAGGGTTTGTTGTTTGAGTGACGCCGTATGGTCTTGGTGGGAACGGATTTGTCCACACAGAAGCTGAGGTAGCCCGTGAAGGTGTGAATGAGGCCATCGATGTCCTCACCATGTGGATCGCAGAGCTGCTTCCAGGCAGTGGCTTCAAAACAGTCCTTTAGAGTGTCCATTGTCTCCTCAGACCATAACTCCACAGTGTGCATGGCCGGAGGTTGTCTGTGCACTAGGGGTTTGTACACCGGTCGGAGATGAACCAAGTTGTGATCCGATCTCCCAAGTGGGGGGAGTTGTGATGAGGTGTACGCCTCCTTAGTGTTTGCGTAGAACAAATCCAGTGTTTTATTGTCTCTAGTGTGGCATGTGACATACTGGGTGAAAGTGGGCAGAATGGGAGACAGTGAAACGTGGTTGAAATCGCCTGAGATGAGGAGAAGAGCATCTGGGTGTTCTGTCTGCAGCCTGCTGGTTACTGAATGGATGACGTCACGCGCTGTCCCAGCGTTCGCCGTCGGATTTGCATAAACAACAATGCAGATCACGTGTGAGTGTTCTCTCGGGAGATATGTAGGCCTCATGCTAACAGCTAGCAACTCAATGTCTTTGCTGCAGTGTCGTTGTTTAACAGTGATATGTCCCGGTCTGCACCAGTTGTTGTTAACATACATGATCACTCCACCGCCCCTAGTTTTGCCACTCTCTGGTGTTCGGTCAGCTCGTATCGTGTGAAAACCCTCCAGCTCAATGTTAGCATCTGCTGCTAGTTCAGTTAGCCACGTCTCAGTAAACAAAAGGAGAGAGCACTCCCGGTAAGTGCTATCATAACGGGAGATAGCCGCTAGCTCATCTAACTTTCCCAGTATCGACCGTACATTTCCCATGACAACAGATGGAAGGGAGGGTCTGTACCTTATATTTTTTGTCCTCCGCCTTACTCCAGCCCGGCAGCCGCGGCGTTTTCGCCTCAGTTCTCTCGGTATGTCGAGTTATATGAATAAGGGAAGAGGTAAAGGTAAATTGTATGATTCCATTTCAGTCCAGTGAGGGAGATCATTTGATGAAAAATAATATGTCATAGACCTCAGTTGTGCTGACCAGTAATACAACATAAAGTTTGGACATTTCAGACCTCCACGATCAAATGGTAAATATAGTAAGGACAGACATAATCTAGCCTTCCTATTGTTCCATATAAATTCCACTAACTTTTTTTTAATTCTTGAGAATAGATCTGAAGGTGGTGGTAAAGGAATGTATTGAAATAAATAAAGTATTTTGGGTAAGATATTACTTTTAAGTATATTAATTCTCCCGATCATCAACATTGGTAGTGACATCCATCTCTGAAGTAACTCATTAATATCTGTCATTAAGGCTTCCTAGTCGGCACTGGCGACTGATTCTAGCTTAGGCACAATTTGAATTCCTAAATATTTAAACTGATTTACAACATTGAATTGATTTACCTCAGGCGCTGGGTGGTTTCTCTGGGTCTCATTTAGCATTAATATTGAAGATTTAGTTTTATTTATTTTATATCCTGATATTTCCCCAAAGTTCTTTATTAAATTTAACAAGGTCGGAATTGATTTTTTAAAATTCAACATAAACAAAATTATGTCATCGGCATACAGGGAGGTTTTATGTTCTGTTGGACCTACTTTAATTCCATATATTTGTGGATGTAAACGTACTGCCATCGCTAAAGGTTCAATTGCCATTGTAAACAATAAGGGTGAAAGTGGACAGCCTTGTCGACATCCTCTATTGATTTTTATTGATTTTGAGATATTGCTGTTTGTTAGGATTTCTGCTGTAGCATTATTGTATATTATCTGAACCCATTTTATGAAATTATTTCCAAGTCCAAACCTTTGTAGGACTTCAAAAAGATAGGGCCATTCGACCCTATCAAAGGCCTTTTCGGCGTCCAATGATAGGAGAGCTGTATCTGGTGCTTCTTTATTGGAATAAATAATATTAAATAGTCTTCTTACATTATGGAAGCCTTGTCTTCCCATTATAAAGCCATTCTGATCTCGGTTAATAATATTTGGTAATATTTCTTGTAGTCGTCTTGCTAAAATTTTACAGATTATCTTAAGGTCAGCATTTAATAGGCTTATTGGTCTCATGTTTTCACATTTATTAGAGGGTTTACCTGGTTTTGGCAACAGTATAATTAAGACATTATTCATGTATGGTGGTAAATTACTATTTTGAAATGCTTCTAAAACCATTTCCAAAAGTGGTTTTATTAATTTATTCTCAAATTTTTTATAGAGATCAACTGGAAGACCATCTGGTCCTGCTCTTTTTCCTGATTTCATATTATCAATGGCTAGCCCAGCTTCTTCTTGACTAATTTTAGACTCCAGTATCTCCCTGTTTTCATTTGAAATACACGGTATAGATAATCCATCCAAAAACCCATTTAGTTTTGTTAAGTCAGTTTCATTTTTTGTATCATATAGTTTTTCATAATAATCTCTAAAGGCACTATTAATTTCTAAAGGATGTACAACTGCCTGTCCGTTACTTATAATACTGGTAATTGGTGTTTTAAATTCTAATTGTTTAATCTGCCATGCCAATAATTTTCCTGATTTTTCACCTTGTTCATAAAAAGTTTGCTTCAATCTTAGAAGACTCGAGGCAGCTCTATTCGCTGATTTTTTTGTCATATTCAGCTCTCAGAATCAGTAATTCGTTCTCTAGCTGTGGGTTACTTCCTGCATACACTTTTTCTTGAAGAATTTTTATTTTACGTTCCAAATGGACTCTCTCCTCTTGAGTCTTCTTAGATTTTGAACCTGTATAACTAATAATATGCCCCCTTATAAAAGCTTTGAAAGCCTCCCACTTTATACATGCTGATGTTTGTGTAGTATTGATATCAAAGAACTCATCTGTTTTTCTATGTACTTAACAAATTCCTCATCCTGAAGCCATTTATGCTGAAAATGCCACCTACCTGGATCCTTTGTCAATTTCTTATCTACATATATTAGACAGCAGGGTGCATGATCAGAGATCACAATGTTATCATGGAAACAGTTTTGAATCTTGCACCTTAATTCTGTAGAGATCAAAAAGTAGTCAATAGGTAGTAGTAGTAGATTAGTTTATTTGACAGGGACATCTTATAGGTATTACAATAACAAGAATAGGCTTTGACTTTTGGTTTCATTTCTCTCCATATATCTAGCAATCTCAATTCTTTCATAAAATGATTAATGGTCATCCTGCATCCATTGTGCGTACAGTCCAGTCCTGTTGATCTATCTATACTGGGATTCAATGTACAATTAAAATCCCCTGCTATTATATGTTGCCCTGTAAGTGATGATAAAGTAAGAAATAAATTAACGAAGAAGTTTTGATCATCTATATTGGGACCGTATAAGTTCACCAGATTTATATTTTCTAATAACAAAGATCCTTGGATGATTAGATATCTTCCTAATTTGTCTCCAATTACATTTTTCACTTGAAATGGGACTGTTTTATGTATTAGAGTCATAACTCCCCTGGCTCGGGATGAAAATGATGAGGTGAACACATTTCCCTGCCATCCTCTCCTAATTCTTTTTACATCCTCCTCTATTAGATGAGTTTCTTGTAAAAACACAATTTTTGAATCTATGTCTTTTATCTTATTCATAACTTGTTTAAGTTTTTTTTAGATTTTGTAGACCTCTGCAATTCCATGAAGTTAAATTAAGATTAATGCTTTGATCTATGATCAATAAGGAGTTTGAGATTACCTTGCAATATCAACATGCTCATACAGAGAAGCAAAAACATGGATGGTTGAACATTCATCCTACAAACTACACAAAAACAAATTCCCTTTCCCCACATTCGTGGTAATCCCCCCAAAATAAAAAAAAAAAATTCCATCTCCCATTATAGCTAGTGACTGTTCCACACCTGCAAGGATCAGTCAAACCACTCTCTCTTTCTCCTCTCAATCACCCTGACTCTGCTACTTCTTTAATGACATTAACTCTCTTCTGTAGTTTTTCCAACATAACTTCAAAGTTTTATAGCAACTTTGTACATCATAGCTTTTTTTTTTTATATAATACAATCTGTATTTTGTAGACATGTTATATGTTTCAGATCAATCAGATGCCTGTACAAATGCTTAAATGTTATACCTTTATATCATGTTCATGCTTAGCTCCCACCAGTCTCCTCTTGGATCTGCTTAATGAGCTCCTGCGCCTCTTGAGGGGTCTTGAAGATATGGGTTCTCCCTTTATATGTGACCAGCAGTCTTGCCGGATAAATCACTCCGTGACGAATCCCGAGGTTGCGCAGCTCTTTACGGGCGGGGTCGAACTGTTTCCTTAATTGTTGAATTCCTGTGGCCAAATCTGGGTAGAACCGCACCTGTTGATCCTGGTATTTAATTTTTCCTTTAGCTCGCGCCGCGTTGGTGACCGTCATCTTGTCTCTGTAGCTGATGAACTTCATAATCAGCGTCCTCGGTGGTGTCTTATTATCTCTCGGTGGGCCGATTCGGTGAGCGCTCTCTAAGGCGACCGATGACTGCAGATCCGTGCTGTTCAGCGCTTCTGGAATCCACTTTTCCAAAAAGGAACATGGGTCCCGTCCCGCCGCTTCCTCCGGGAGGCCCACCAACCTCAAATTATTCCGTCGCGAACGGGATTCTAAGTCCAGGACGTTATCTTCCAGACGTTTATTTTTTAATTCCAATGTTTGCACCTTTAATTGTAGGCTGGTGACGTCATCTTCAGCGCTTGAGATTCGGAGCTCCGCCTGCGATACTCGTTCCATACAGTCGCTTATTTCTTTTCTCATTCCTTCTATCGCTGCTATAATCCCATCAAATTTAGACGAAAAGTCTGCTCTCATGGAGCTGATGGCAGCAAGCACCACACTCGTCCCCTCAGCAGTTACCGCTCCACCGCTGGCTCCCTCCTCCGCCATTATGTCTGGAGATTTTTCTGCTTCGTCACGAGCGTGGAAGTCTGTTAGTTTGGATTGTTTTGATGAATCACTTTTTCCTCCGCCTGATTTCCCAGCCTTAGTCTTTACCATATCCGCGCCTAAACGCTGGGATGGGTTTTTGTTCCAATTGAAAGAGTTTTAGCCTACTTTTTACTTTTAGGAGCAGAGCAGCGTGAAACACGTCTTCCTACGTGGCCGCCATAACTGGAAGTCCAAGTTGTCCCATGTTTTTAACGTGATTTTCAGATCCCAATCCGAACTTGTAATGATTTTTTTTTTTTTTATGCCTATACCCTATGAAATTGTGCGCAACCTCCCACCACCATCACAGCAAACAATCACGTTAATACAGTATTTGTTAGTGTGGAAAGTTCATGTGGTTCATTGTCACATTTCTATTTTAACAAGTTTAAAAAAAAAAAAAGACTTATTTGTTTCTAATATTATGACTGCTCCATGAAATGTTTTACCACTTCATATTTGCTGATTCTGCATCTCCTTTAATGTTTGTTACCTTGTAGGAGGAGGGTTGGATGCGCAGATTGACTGAAAATATCGTTATTCCCTCCTGAAAGCGTCCAGTTTTTCCTTATAGCCCTAGCGCTGGGTTTCCCGCTGCTGGCCCGTGGATTTTGAGGATCTCTGTGTGCACCACGTTTGAGCCTTGATTCTTTCGATCGGGTCTGCTGCGGGTTTATACACCGTTACCGGGAGCCCTCTTCTCGCCATATCCCTGGTTGCTTCTTCCGCCAAGTTGTAGAGACACATCTCTTCCCCGTAAAAAACCTTCAGCTTCGCCGGAAATGGAGTTTGAAAGCGCAGTTTCTTCTCTCTTAGTACCTTTTTAGCGTCATTGTATTCCCGACGCTTTTTAAGGACCTCCGGGGCGTAGTCATGCGCCACAAAAACTTTTCTTTCTTGGTGCATAAATCCTTTTTTCTGCCAAGCCAGTCTCAAAACCTCTTCTTTTGTTCTGAAGTTGGAAAACTTCACCACCACTGATCGCGGGGGAGCTTCCGCTGATGGCCTTGGGGCTAATGAACGGTGCGCCCTTTCTATCTTCAAGTCGGTGGATTGGGGAATTTCCAACTTTTCTCTCAGTCTTGTTTCCACGCATGCAGCCATTGTGGTGAAACCATCCTCGACTCCTTTCAGACCATGAATTCTTATGTTGTCCCTTCTTCATCTTCCTTCCAGGTCGGTTAGCTTAGCCTCCAGTCTTGTCTGTCGTTTAAGTAATTCCAGCGTGGTTTCTTCCAGCCCTTTTATTCTTTCCTCTGCTTCCATGATTCGGTCCTCAGCCTGGTCCACTATGTCTTTTTTATTTCGTCTTTAAGTTCACGAAATTTGGCCCAACACTCTCGGCGAAATTCTCTTAATTCTTGAAGTATCGTTTTTAAGCTAGCCGTGTTGCTAGCCTCATTTTGCTCCTCTATTTCCGAGTGGTTATTGTCTTCGAGGTCAGTTTCTCCGGCTGACGCGTGTCTTGGCCTGGTAAATGTCGATCTCTTCTGTTTTCCTTTAGGCATAATGACTGTCTTTTGATTTTCACTCTTCCATAAATCCATTAAATCTGATTTTCATGGTATTTTCACGGATGGGATCTGGGAGCTTCAGCGTTAAGCTGCTACCACCATGGTGTCCAGACCGGAAGTCAGTAGGTTTTTTTTAAATATACAGATATTTATAAATTTCATTTTTGAAAAAAAAAAAAAGTATAAATATCTGTATATTTAAAAAAAAACACTACTGCACTGTTTGGTCCAAAATTTAGCACACATACACTACTCACAAAAAGTTAGGGATAGTCAGCTTTCTGGTGAAATTTCAGGATGCCCCTAAAATGCACTATAACCTTTACAAGTGAGCTTAATTTGACCTTCTCTAACCTTTTGAATGCACAGGTCCAACTGCTCAATATTTCAGTACTTTTTGCATAACTTACTGTTCTCTAACAAGGTGCTTAATGGCAAAATTCACAACAGGTGTTTGATCCATGAATCAACAACTAAATTTTCTGGTTCAATTAGAATTGGTATTTAAACAGTCCTCTTCATCATGCTGTTCACATTTCAACATCATGAGACCAAGATGACACCTAACAATTGATCAACGTTACCTCGTCATTGCAAGGCTTCAAACAGGATGTTCTCAGAGGAAAGTGGCCACTGAGCTTAGAGTGTCACACAGTGTCATCAGCAGGTTGCATCAGCGATACAGAAAGACTAGAAGAGTCACAGAAAAGCATAGAAGTGGATGTCCTTTGGCCACATCCCACGCTGATGACCACTTCATTGTGAACAGTGCCCTGCAGAACCGGATGATGAATGCCACTCAACTCCAGGCTCATTTAAGGGAGGTGAGAGGCATCCAAGTGTCACATCAGTTCATTCAAAACCATTTACATCAGCATGGTCTGCGTGCTAGACAACCTGCAAGGGTACCTGACCACACCATCGGGCACAGGTGTCATCGTCTTGCATGAGCCAGGGAGCATTTATGCTGGACAAGGGACCAGTGGGCCTCGGTGCTGTTCTCTGATGAAAGTTGGTTGACGCTGAGCAGAAATGATGGCCGCCAACGATGTTGGAGACGTCAAGGAGAGCACTATGCATCAGCCACGGTTGTCACGAGACGAGCCTTTGGTGATGGTGGTGTTATGGTGGTGGTGGTGTTACAGTCTGGGCAGGTGTGTCTAGTTAATACAGAACTGCCCTACACCTTATGAATGGTACAGTGACAAGCCGATACTACCTGAATAATATCATGAATCCAGTCATTGTGCCCCTACATGAAAAACACAGGCCTAATTTCATCTTCATGGACGACAATGCTCCAGCTCATCGAGGCTACATCATTAGGGAATGGCTGGTGGAGGCTGGGGTACCTCAAACAGAGTGGTCTGCACTTTCTCCAGACCTGAATCCCATAGAAAACCTATGGGATCAGTTGAGTCACCGTGTAGAGGCTCGTAACCCTGCACCCCACCACCTCAATGACCTGAGGGCCACCCTTAAAAAGAGTGGAATGCCATGCCTCAGCAAACAATAAGTTGACTTGTGAACAGCATGAGACGTCGTTGTCAAGCTGTAATTGATGTTCAAGGGTACATGACAAGTTATTGAGACGTTGGCATTTTTTGTTGGGGTATACCCACCACTGTTGTTGGCTCTTGTTTCAATAAATTATTTGAGATGAGAAAATCACCATTGCATTCTTCTACTTAAACGCCCAACTTTCATGATACTAGATCACTGTAGCGTGAACTTTTTACATTTTCCATAAATTTCACCTGACAGCCAAATATCCTTAACTTTTTGTGAGTAGTGTATATCCCTCAAGTAGTAGATCACAAACTGCCAGCAAGCTACCACCCAGTCTCTCTATTCTGTGTCCCTTTTAAAATCTTTGAACCCCTTATATTATAGCGCCCATACCCAGCAAAAGAAGAGATCCTCTGTGTAGATCAGGCCAATTTCCGAAAAGACTGTAACGCAGGAGAACAAGCTTTGGCTCTGACCACTTTCATTGAAAATGGTTTTGAGAGTAGACTGAAGACAGGAACAGTGTTCCTCGACCTTACAGCTGCCTACGACACTGTATGGCATAAAGGCCTCCTGCTGAAACTCACCAAAGCACTCCCTGCTTGGACAACAACAATCATTGAAACTCTGCTAACCAACAGAAGGTTCCGAGTTCACCTTGGACTGAATAAGAGTGCATGGAGAAGGCAGACAAATGGGCTCCCACAAGGGTCAGTCCTCATCCTAACTTTGTTTAACCTCAACATTAACAACCTACCAGCTGCAAAATCCTAAAAATTCATCTATGCAGATGACATATGCCTGACAATCCAAGCCCCAAACTCTGAATCATTGGAAAAGGTGCTCACAGAAGATGTTACAAAGCTAGACCAGTATTGCAGCACCTGGCGCCTAATTCCAAGTCCAACCAAAACAGCATCTAGCATACTGCACTTCAACAATGCAAAAGCTGCTACAGAGCTAAATATCCAACTCAGGAGTCAAGTTGAACCTACCTAGGAGTGACCCTTGATAGGACACCATCCTTTAAAGAACATCTGAAAGGTACGGTGGCAAAGTTGAAGTCTAGAATTGCTCTGCAAGCTTGCTGGTTCAAAATGGGGGTCAGCAGACACTACTCTGCGCACCTCAGCATTGGCCTTAGCATACTCTGCAGCAGAATATTGTGCCCCTGTTTGAGCTAGGTCATCCCACATACATTACGTGGACACCCAGCTTAATACAACCATGTGAATCATAACCGGGACCATTTGCTCAACACCACTCCCCTTGTTCCCTGTCCTATCAAACATAACTCCCCCCACACATCTGGCCTGTAGCAATCACACAAATGATGCTGCAAAAAGTCATAGACTCCCCCATCTACCAATCTATAAAGACATTTTCAACCCTCCCACTGCCCATCGATCATCTAGACAACCGATTTGGAAGAACCTTCCACCCGCCAGCTTCACCACCAAATCAGCCTGGAAGAAGGAGTGGGAGTCCAAAGATATCCCACATAAATATCTGGTGTCAGACTCCACCCAACAGGTCCTTGGTGACAACCTTCCAAGAAGCCTGTGGTCAACCCTGAAATACATTCAGAACTGGATATGGCCCTTGCTTGGCTAGCCTTTACAAATGGGGTAGCGCTCCAAGTCCACTGTGTGCTTGTGGAGAGGAGCAAACAATGGAACATATCACTGAAGCTTGCCTGCTCCACAAACTGAAAGCAGGGCTGGCTGCCCTCCATACCACAGATCAGGAAGCAATTGTTTTGCTTGAGAATTTTGCATTTGCTAAATAATAATAAATTAAGATCATTGATTGTAGACCAATTTTTGTAATAAAAAATGAAACTACCTTCTATTCCTTATCATCTACAGAGCTCCAAAATATGTATGAGAAAAAAAAACAATTAAATGTTTAAAATAACTCAGCAATTTTTCAGCCCTACTCCAGAAGCGTCTTACATTTCATTAAGTCCATGCTGTTAAAATAATTTTGAAAAGTCACAGAGTTCCATCAGAATAACAATGTTGTTCTTTGTTTAGAAAAAATACCTTAATTTAAACCACCAGAATCACATGATGACAGTTTATGACAGCCTAGATTTTTTTTAACCAAAAATAAATATTAATTAACATTAATTTCTAACCATTTTTGGCCATGATTTATCTTTAGTATTAAACAAGAACAAATGTAAACCTAATAACTGGTTGGGCCACCCTTAGCAGCAACAACTGCAATCAAGCGTTTGCGATAACTTGCAATAAGTCTTTTACAGCACTGTGGAGGAATTTTAGCTCACTCATCTTTGCACAATTGTTGTGATTCAGCCACATTGGAGGGTTTTTGAGCATGAACCACCTTTTTAAGGTTATGCCACAGCATCTCAATCGGATTCAAGTCAGGACTTTGACGAGGCCCCTCCAAAATCTTCATTTTGTTTTTCTTAAGCCATTTAGAGGTGGACTTGCTGGTGTGTTTTGGATCATTGTCCTGCTGCAGAACCCAAGTGCACTTTAGCTTGAGGTCACAAACAGATGGCCGGACACTCTCCTTTAGGATTTTTTTGGTAGACAGCAGAATTCATGGTTTCATTTACCACAGCGAATCTTCCAGGTCCTGAAGCAGCAAAACAGCCCCAGACCATCACACTACCACCACCATATTTTACTGTTGGTATGATGCTCCTTTTCTGAAATGCTGCGTTAACTTTTATGCCGGATGTAATGGGACACACACACCTTCACACACAATGTCTTTTGTGACCTCTTGGATGAGTTGTCGCTGCGCTCTTGGGGTAATTTTGGTTGGCCAGCCACTCCTGGGAAGGTTCACCACTGTTCCATGTTTTCGCCATTTGTGGATAATGGCTGTCAATGTGGTTTGCTGGAGTCCCAAAGCTTTAGAAATGGCTTTATGACCTTTTCCAGACTGATAGATCTCAATTACTTTGTTTCTCATTTGTTCCTGAATTTCTCTGGATCGCAACATGATGTCTAGTTTTTGAGGATCTTTTGGTCTACTTCACTTTGTCAGGCAGGTCCTATTTAAGTGATTTCTTGATTGAGAATAGGGGTGGCAGTAATCAGACCTTGGTGTGACTAGAGAAATTGAACTCAGCTTTCCAAAGATGTGATAAACCACAGTTAATTTATGTTTTAAAAGTGGGGGCAAACACTTTTTCACACCACTCTGTGTGTGTGTGTGTATATATATATATATACTGTATATGTGCACCCATTAGCTCGATACAGGCAATATACAAATGGCAAGATTACTTGGTGTTTTCCCTCTCTTTGCATTTTGCTCTATTCACAGCGTTCCTATGCCTTCTGTCTTTATCAATGCTATCACAAACATTCCGAACTAGCCTGCGCCAGGCTAGTCGATCATTTGCAGTGTCTCTCCAAGTGTCCAATACTCCACCCCATTTCAAGATGTCCTTGAGGGTATCCTTGTAACGCAGAAGCGGGCGATCAATTTTTCTAGATCCTTCAGCTAGCTCCCCAAAGAGAAGCACTTTAACAGGCCACTCATCCGACACGCAAACAGCATGTCCTAACCAGCACAATCTATTTCTAATTAACACTATCTTGATATCAGCAGCTTTGGAACGGTCCAATACTTCATCGTTCGTGATGAAGTCGTCCCAGCTAATTTTGAGAATGGATCTTAGGTGCCACTGTTGGACAGTTCTTAAAGTCTGTATGTGGTGACGGTATAGGGTCCAGGTCTCGCTTCCATATGTTAAAAGTGGAATAATGCACTGGTTGTATACCTTGAGCTTTGTCTCTGTTGTTAAATCTCTACAGTTAAAGACTCTGTCTCAGAGTCTTCCAACTGCACATTCGCAGCCTGGACCCTTGCTGTTATTTCCTTGTCTAATTTGCAGTCTTTGGTGACATAACTGCTGAGGTATTTAAAACAATCCACTCTTTTCAGCTTATGCCCGTCAATAAAGAAGTCAGCCTGTTCATTTACACTCATGGTTTCAGTTTTCTTAATGTTGATCCAAAGACCCATTCGCTTCGACAGACTGCTGTAAACAGAGAGCAGGCAGTGTAATGCTCTGCTGCTGTTGGTAAATAAAGGAATGCCGTCACCATATTGAGCTTCTCTTATATACTCAGTGTTTTTGTTTTGGATTTTAGTTGTCTAAGGTCAAAGATGTTGCCATCGCACCAGAAGCGAACCTTGATGCTGAATCTCGGATTAATACCCTTGAAAGACAGGTAAAGCATGACTGCCGTGTATATCCCAAACAGGGTTGGTGAGAGCTTGCATCCTTGTTTTACCCCGCCGTTGTACTCAATCAGTCTCAAAAGATCTCTGTTAATGCACAGATGGGCTTGCACATTGGAATGCAGCGCCTTGATCACACAAACAAAACTGGCAGGACATCTGAGCTTTCCCAAGATCTTGCAGAGGAACTCCTGATTCACACAATCTTAGTGAAGTCAAAGGCAATGTGCAAGTTATGCTGCTGCTCTCTGCACTTTTCAATTATTTGATGCAACGTAAAGATTCCGTCAACTGTGCTTCTACTGTTTCTATAACCGGACTGCGATTCAGGATAAACTAGCTCTGCTAGACATTGCAAACGCTGCAGTATGATATTGGCAAATATCTTGCCAACCACACTGAGAAGAAAGATGCTGAGGGAGTTACCACAATCACTGCGGTTACCTTCCTTAAACAGGATGCAGGTAACAGCATCAACCAGGTCTGATGGTAAGCTTGCTGATATCCAGAACAGATTGAGCAAAGTGAGAAGAAATGATGCCAAAATACATCCTCCATAAACGAGAACCTCAGGTAGTGTCCCATCTGGGCCTGGACTCTCAGTTTGGTGTTTTTGACGGATGCCTGAACCTCCTCAAACTTGATCAACTCATTAAACTCCTCGATTATCAGACATTTTTCTAGTTCCTCAAGTACGCTAGAATCGACATCACTGGGCTGGTTTAGTAGCTCATCGAAGTGTTCAACCCACCTCTCCTTGATGTCCTCTGGGGATGTGAGTAGATCATTGTTTTTGGATCTAACTGGATAGATGTTTTTAGGTTTTGGGCCATAGACAGTATTGATCGTCGCATAGAACTCTCTAAGGTTGCTCTCGTTTGCATATTTTTCTGCTTCGTCCACTTTTTGTTGGAACCACTTGTTCTTCCTTATCTCTTCCCTGAGGGCTTTTCTGTCGCTACTGAGTTTTTTTTATCTTTGAGAAGACATTGGATCTTTTCCTTTTGGTCTTCAAACCAGTCATCACATCTTTTTTTTTTCTTCCCAAAGATGAATTTGGTGGTATCCGGGAGCATGTCTTTGAGTCTGTCACAAGAAATTTCAGGGGAATTCTGAAGTTCCATCCATCCATCTACCGCTTAATCCTTTTCGGGTCGGGGGGGGTGAAGCCTATCCCAGTATCTTTGGGTGAGAGGCAGGGCATACCCTGGACAGATCGCCAGTCCATTGCAGGGACAACACAGAGACAGACAACCATTCACTCTTACATCCATACCTAAGGACAATTTAGAATCCCCAGTTGATGCCAATTAACCTAACCTGCATGTCTTTGGCCTGTGGGTGGAAACTGGAGTACCCGGAGTAAACTCATGCAGACGCGGAGAGAACATGCAAACTCCATACAGAAAGGTCACCGATGGTCTGGGGGTGGGACTGAACCCACAATGGTCGGGTGGAATCGATCCCGTGACCTTCTTGCTGTGCTGCCACAGTGCTAACCACTGCTCCACCGTGCTGCCAATTCTGAAGTTGTTCATCCAAAACCCTTTCTATCAAGTCTTTCTTCTCACTATTCATAGTGATATCTAATTTTAGTGTTAGACTCACTCTTTTCTGCTTCTTGACAATAATGGAGCATTTGCACGCAAGCAGTTTGTGATCTGTGAAGCAATTTGCTCTGCAGTTGAGTTTAGTTACACTGATGAGTTTCCTTGCCTCTCTGTTGGCGATGATCAATCTGGTGCCAGTATTTGGACTGCATATGCTGCCACGTGTTTTTTAGGTGGTTCTTAAGTTGAAACATAGTTCCCATCACTGACAACTGAAAGTGGGTACAGAATTCTAAAAGCATCAATCCATAATTTATTTATTTTGTATACTTTATTAATCCCCAGAGGGAAAATTCAGGGCATCCACCTGGATGGATAAGGCAGCCATGGTGCGGAGTGAATCCCTTCACCCTTCACACACACACATTCACACCTAGGGCCACTTTAGAGTCTCCAATTAACCTACCTTGCATGTTTTTGGCCTGTGGGAGGAAACCGAACTACCCAGAGTAAACCCACGCAGACACGGGGAGAACATGTAAACTCCACACAGAAGGGTCACCGATGGTCAGGGGGTGAGCTCAAACCCACGATGGTTGGGGGTGGAATCAATCCCGTGATCTTCTTACTGTGCTGTCACAGTGCTAACCACTGCACCACCGAGCTGCCCATTAGAGTTCATTTTCCCTACCCTGTACTTTCCAATGGTCGATGGCCAAGACTGCCAGTCCTTGCCAACACGAGCTTTAAAATCACCTAGTACAATTATGTTAGGTTTCTTTGCTTTAGCGATACAATCACCAAGCTTCTCATAAAAGCTTTCCTTTTCAACTGTTGTTCGTTGTATGTTGGGGGCATAGGCACTTATCAGTGTGAGGTGCACGTTATTGTAGCATCATTCCCTCGGCTCTTATCAATAAAATTCCTCTTTCACTTTAAAGGAACTGCTTCAACCAGGAAAGGCTAGTCAAGAATGGCTTTTTTATCTCAGGACCACAGCTGAACAAATATTCCATGGTAAAAGGATCTCAGTTCATGCTTTTAATGGATTAGTCTACCTCATAAATAAATGGACTTCCTTCCTCAAGGCTATTTTTTTTATTGGTCAATAACCCTGTGACAAATAACAGACCCTTCTGGGTGAATCTTAAGGTCAATAGGAAAATATGCCCAGCTCAACATTGCCATCCTCTGGCAACTCAGGGACATGTTGGATTTAACCAGCTGAACTTTATTCCCTGAAATGACTATCTTTTTACAAACTCTCACGTCTCAGTTATTTTCTTTTCCAAGACACCATGGAAAAGCAAGTGGGACTCTGACGTACCATTCTGTGTTGGACAATCATTCGGGTTTGAAAGATTTCATTAATCTTGATTTTAAATGTGTATGTTTGAGAATGTTTAAATGAGTTTTATTCTTGCTTGTTAATTTTAAAAGTACTAGTATAAAGTGCATGAATCCTTGACTTAGTTTATGCTTATATATACTGCTCAAAAAAATAAAGGGAACACTTTGAAAACACATCAGATTTTAATGGGAAAAAATAAGCTGGATATCAAAATTGTGGCAGGCTAGTCCAGCTTACTCAGATTAAAATCTGATGTGTTTTCAAAGTGTTCCCTTTATTTTTTTGAGCAGTATATATAAAGTGTCATATTATTAAGATGTGTTTATCCTCTGAGGAACGCTTCCTCAAGTCATTTGACTGGTCTCTGCCAGTCTCTGCTTAGCAACAGCGCGCTCTCATTTCTATTGGTTGGTTATAAACAAAGGACTGGTTTTTGATTGGACTAAAGTTCATAAAACCCGCCCATGAAGGAAGATAATTGGCTTATGTTTATGTCAGTCACCGAAGCCCGCGAAAGTTGTCTGAGTATAAGAGTACGACCATCTTTATTCAGTTTCAGAGTTTTTGCCATTGTCTTGTGTTGCTGTCATCTTATGAAAGTCTCTGTGTCTTTAATATTTTCCTTTTAAAACATCTGGGAATTATTTTCCTTTGAGCTCAAAACTTCATTAAATGAAGTCAAACTTCAAGCTTCACAGGTGTTTCTATTTCTAATTTTTATTCTGTTAACTTTCTCTTAAATCCACCGTTGTTCTTGTGTGTTTCCCAAGGGACTGACTGACCATTTGTTTCATCACACTGGGAGCTATTTTCAACTCCACGATGTCAGGAGAACTTGGATATATTTTGTGGCTCGAGTTTTATCTTATCGCTCTAAAATTCTGTTATTCGGATCAGATTTTGAATTATTCTAAATTATTTGGACCCTGGAAAGGAGCCGCTGACCAACGAAAGCCCCAGACGCAGCTAGCTATTACAGCTGCCCTGAAGGAGCTCCGACGCTAGTGGAGTGAAGAGGAAGGAGCCTTATTATGACAGTCAAAACCTCATCTCGTGACTGTGGACTTTGAACACTGCTGGACTGTGGGAAATATATCTGCGGGCAGATATAATCTCTTATCATCCAAGAAATCTTCAGCTAAGAATCCAGCCAACAGGACAACAAACTTCAATGCAAGGGGTCACGTGAGCCATGTTCTCTTCGTTTCCATCTGCTGAACGAATGTCTAAGATTTGGAAATAATTCATAAATCTGATCACAGATACAGAATTAAAGAGTAATTCCGTTTTTACTTTCTTAGAATAATTCAGAATTTTTCATATAGTTACAATTTTCTTCATAAATTCATGTCCAATTTTATTCATACTTTGTTACAGTTAATCTCAGTCTTCCATTTTCAACTGTTCCAAATTCATGCTAAAGTTCTGTGGTTTTACAGATGTGTTCACATTCTGTTACTCAATAATCAGTTATACAAGTTGAATGTGATACTCAGTATGTTGATCATTTCACCTGCTTACAAGTTATTTGAATGCAAGATCAGGGCGGCACAGTGGCGGAGTGGTTAGCACTGTGGCAGCACAGCAACTCAGCCTTGGCGGGGGGATCCTGGGTTCGATCCCAGCCCCCGACCAACAGTGATCTGTGTGGAGTTTGCATGTTCTCCCCGTGTCTGCGTGGGTTTACTCCAGGATTTCTCCGGTTTCCTCCCACATGCCAAAAAACATGCAAGTTAGGTTAATTGGCATTAAACTGGGGATTCTAAATTGTCCTTAGGTATGACTGTGAGAGTGAATGGTTGTCTGTCTCTCTGTGTTGGCCCTGCGATGGACTGGCGATCTGTCCAGGGCGTACCCTGCCTCTTGCCCAAAGATGCTGGGATAGGCTCCAGCCCCCCCGCGACCCGAAAAGGATTAAGCGGAAGAAGATGAATGAATGAATGAATCATTTAATCATAATTTCATTAATAAATTGTCAAACTTTAATGAGAGAAGTTGTTGGGAATTTCTTCCTTTTCTGTGCCTCGTTTCTAAGTCCCCAGTATAGAATTCACAAATATTTTGAGACTGATTGATCTAAGGTGTAAAGGTTAATTATTATATTCACAAGAGTGAACTGGTGCCCCAACGAGTGCGTTACTCTCTATTTATGAGTGTTTGTGGTGATGGATCAAACATCTGTCCCCACACACCTACACTTCTAAATCTAAATTAAATAATCTTTACACCTTATCACACTAAATATGAAATAACGCTACATATATTAAGGTGCTGCCCATGTGTCAGCTGGTATAAACTTTGAACAGACACAGAAAAAGAATATGTAAAGCCATAAAGCTGTGTGTGGGTTTGGTCAAACTTACAGTGGGGCAAAAAAATATTTAGTCAGCCACCAATTGTGCAAGTTCTCCCATTTAAAAGATGAGAGAGGTCTCCAATTTTCATCATAGGTATACCTCAACTATGAGAGACAAAATGAGAAAAAAAATCCAGAAAATCACACTGTCTGATTTTTAAAGAATTTATTTGTATATTATGGTGGAAAATAAGTATTTGGTCACCTACAAACAAGCAAGATTTCTGGCTCTCACAGACCTGTAACTTCTTCTTTAAGAGGCTCCTCTGTCCCCCACTCGTAACCTGTATTAATGGCACCTGTTTGAACTCGTTATCAGTATAAAAGACACCTGTCCACAACCTCAAACAGTCAAGACTCCAAACTCCACTATGGCCAAGACCAAAGAGCTGTCAAAGGACACCAGAAACAAAATTGTAGACCTGCACCAGGCTGGGAAGACTGAATCTGCAACAGGTAAGCAGCTTGGTGTGAAGAAATCAACTGTGGGAGCAATTATTAGAAAATGGAAGACATACAAGACCACTGATAATCTCCCTCCATCTGGGGCTCCACGCAAGATCTCACCCTGTGGGGTCAAAATGATCATGAAAACGGTGAGCAAAAATCCCAGAATCACACAGGGGGACCTAGTGAATGACCTGCAGAGAGCTGGGACCAAAGTAACAAAGGCTACCATCAGTAACACACTACGCCGCCATGGACTCAAATCCTGCAGTGCCAGACGTGTCCCCCTGCTTAAGCCAGTACATGTCCAGGCCCGTCTGAAGTTTGCTAGAGAGCATTTGGATGATCCAGAAGAGGATTGGGAGAATGTCATATGGTCAGATGAAACCAAAATAGAACTTTTTGGTAAAAACTCAACTTGTTGTGTTTGGAGGAGAAAGAACACCATACCTACTGTGAAGCATGGGGGGTGGAAACATCATGCTTTGGGGCTGTTTTTCTGCAAAGGGACCAGGACGACTGATCCATGTAAAGGAAAGAATGAATGGGGCCATGTATCGTGAGATTTTGAGTGAAAACCTCCTTCCATCAGCAAGGGCATTGAAGATGAAACGTGGCTGGGTCTTTCAGCATGACAATGATCTCAAACACACCGCCCGGGCAACGAAGGAGTGGCTTCGTAAGAAGCATTTCAAGGTCCTGGAGTGGCCTAGCCAGTCTCCAGATCTCAACCCACAGAAAATCTTTGGAGGGAGTTGAAAGTCCATGTTGCCCAGCGACAGCCCCAAAACATCACTGCTCTAGAGGAGATCTGCATGGAGGAATGGGCCAAAATACCAGCAACAGTGTGTGAAAACCTTGTGAAGACTTACAGAAAACGTTTGACCTCTGTCATTGCCAACAAAGGGTATATAACAAAGTATTGAGATGAACTTTTGCTATTGACCAAATGTGTGTGTTGATCGCGGGGGGGGGGGGGGGGGGGCTTCCCCCACCTTGCTCAGCCATTTCTGTTTGTGTTTAATGCATGCTTCAGAAGCGTGACTACATGCTGAATTAATTAAAAATAGGCCTTAAAAAAAAAAAAGACGGAAAGCGACAAAACCTTATCCGTTCTTTTGTTAATTTAGCCGTTTGGCGAAAATCCCAAACGGGTAAACTAAGTTAACCACTTTTTAGTGAGAGATTACAGCTCTCTGGTTTTGAAAAACAAGGTGTGCTTCATTGTGGCAAAGACAGGTCTGCGAGAACGTACACACTCACATTCGCGACCTAAACAGCTGCGCACAAGAACTGCACGTGCGCAGAGTATGCAGTGTGACACCATTTTAAGTCCACCTAAAATGAAGCGCCCTTAGCTGCCATCTTAAGAGTTGAGACCCCTAGACGCCTCCGAGTGACGTCACTGGGTTTCCTCTTCCGGGAGTGCAGGAGAACTGCCTCCATCTTGTGGTCAACCATAGGCACAGCATCTTTTAACAAAGTAAACTTTTTGAAAGAAAAATTCCATATTATTGTTATATTATTCTTATATTATTCCATGTCTTTCATATTTTCATATGTGCATTTTATATATGGCCTTGGGGCAGCTTCATTCTGTGTATAACAGTGCATGAATTAGCAATTATAAGTCACATAGCTGTTAATGGATGTCCAGTCTATTAGCGAGTGTGGTGTTCAGATATTCATTAAGACACAGTTGTTTTCAATTTGTCATGTTCAGTTCTGTGTGACTGAGAGTGTATTTATCTCCCTGTTTCCTGTGAGTAAAAGAAGATAAGGACTGTATGCTTCGTGGACTCTCAAGGACAAGACTGTACATCTTGCTGGACATTAATCTTCCATTTTCTCATTGATAAAACACCTTTATAAACCTTGAGCAAGGAATGTTTGATTCAGAAGTATGGATGGTCATACTTAGTACTCTGCCTCTGTATTTCTCCCTCATCGGCCATGAGGAAAATAAATCTACTTACATTTAAATATTCTTCCTGATTTTTTGACTCAGAATGATTATGCTTAAAAATAATTAACATTTGGCACCCGAACAGGGACCTGATAATCTCATTCTGCCTCTGGCGCCCACGCCCAATTTCAGCCTCCCCAGGCTTACTGTAGAGGAGGCATTCGGAACCTGGGCGCTGGAGCAGACTGGGTGACGGGTCTAGAACTCTACAAGCAGGATTTGGATGTAAGTACATTTATGTGTATTAAGTTTATGACCCTGGGATGGGAGTCCCCGAGGGTACCCTGGGATGAGAGTCCACAAGGGTAAATGTTGTGTTTGTTAAGCTGAGCTTTTGATACCGCAAAGTCTGGTGTATGTTTCTGCTTCCCATAGCTGTAGATTTAGTTCGGTTTGGTCTGGAGCAGTTTGGGTTCGACGAGGTGGAAGCTCAGTGGTGTTGTTAACGCGTGGAACCACTGAAGTAAGAGGCTCCAATAAGATCGTAGTGAGCGTTGATGGAATCAGTGTAAGAATCTCCAATAACATCGCAGTGAGCACTGATTAAAGTGGACTGGTAGAAGAAAGGTTAACCTTTGAAATAGCGCTGGTTTGAATAAAATTATTGCAGTTTGCTTGTTTGTTTGTCTGGTTGTTCTGTGTTATACGGTTTGTCCTGGTAAGACCGCTGAGGCAGAAGTACAAGTGCTGCGATGGATGAAGCCGTGGTTGTCCATTGTTTTTCTGGTTATTGTAAAGTGTCAAGGGATGGTTATGTGATTATTGTCTCATGGGGTAATGCTAAAAATTGTGTATAAAGTGGTGAATTGGGAGTTTGCAGGAAATAATGGGGAGAAAGCAAATTGTGTTCTCACAGCGGTAAAGAGAAAAACAAGAAGGGTTCATGTTACAGTGTGAGGTTGCCAAATCTGCTCCTTCTCTGCTGAGGTTGCCATTTCAAGCTTGTTTTAAGTGATCTGTAATTGTGTGTGTGCGTGGCTGCCTAGCTGTGACCTTGAGTGAATCAGGGAGTGAAAGAGAGCTGTGTGCGTGTGTCTGAGATTACTGCTGAATGGTCTGAGTGAGTGAGAAGAAGAAAAAAAAAATAATAATTAAAAAAAAAAAAATATATATATATACAGTATATACATGGGTATTTTTGCAAAGCTTGGTAGTTTACAGTTTTTGGTGGCCAATCAAATGTTGCACAATTGGTAAATATTCTCATATTTTTTTCATATTTTCCTATGGGATGGCTGAGGGCAGATAAACAGCATTGGGCTATTTTATTTAATTTTTTGAAGTGTCAGTAATTTTTCAGCTGACAGTTGCATTATCTCTCTGACCAAGGGAAAACAGTGAACTTTACAGGGGAAAAAGGGCGACGAACTAACGGTCTGACATCACAACGAGGGCCACACCTTGGTTCCTCTCTCCCCCTGCTCCTCGCTCTTCTGCTACTCAGCCATGGCCCTGCCCCAGGAGTCTAGCGAATGATGTCTCCCCACCTCTGCTCACCCGCACCCCAGCTGTCGACAACCAAGCCGTGTCGGATAGCCAATAAGTTAAGTAAAAGTGCACGCATATTAATCACTGCGACCATCATCAGTATGATAAATTAAACTGAAGATTATGGAATAATGCTGTCACTAAATAATACCCAATGATTAAAAGCTTTAAATCCAGCTTATATGACATGATTCAAAGCACAGACAAGGTGATAATGACAATGTTTATGCATATGATTTGCCTGAGGCTGTTGATTATCAAACAGACGCTTTAATGTTTCTTTGCCATATTATTGTTCTTTTGGAAATAAAAAGTGAATGAATGAATGAATCTTTATTTCGGCTAGATTAAAAGTAAAGATTAAAAGAAAGGAACAGAATAATACAACAAAGGGGAAAAAAAAACATCTTACAAGGTCAAATTAAACAATAACTCCTCTGATCATACAGTTCAACATAAGTTATCCGAAATGGGTGATGGCTGAACCCGCAGCTTATATTGCCCACCCATATTCCATCCAAGAATTCAAAAGAAAAACAAAACAAGAGCGATTACAATTCAGAACAAGGCTAAGACAAAACGTGACCAAAAACTAAGCAACAACACAATACAGACTGGATATGACAACCCTTATGTGATTTTACATGTCATCTTGTATATATGTTTGGAGTATTTCTTCCTTTAGTTTTGTACGATTTTGATGTGCTAAAGAGCTGGGCTGTGCTCCCGGTGCTTGGCCTCGACCGAGCTGGGCCTCGGGACTACAGACAACATCAAAATTTAGGAAGAAGCATAGGAAATAAAGCATTCCTTGTGCAGAATGAAGCCAAATTCAAATTAAGCAAAATGTCCACCCTTCCATTAATAGAAGGAGCGGAACATACCCGTTCATAGACATGCACTAACACAAATTCAAACTGTCTGTGGTCAACAGGGCAGACAGATGTGGGCTTAATGAATAATCTAGAATTGGTTACAATAAATGATGTCACATTAAATCTGCACAGACAGCTGGCTTAATTGTTCTAACTGAAATTTTTAAATTAGGCCACGGGAAGACACTCACAAAAAGAGGCATAATTACAGAGACCTCATTTTAAGGGTGTTACACCATCAAAAAAAAAAAAAAAAAAAAAAAATCATCTAAATTAAACACATGTGAATGTGCCACACATATTACTGGCACAGACTGTATCTCTAAGGAAAACACTAAAAAAGAAAAAACTATCACATTGTTTCAGCAAGCCGCCATTTTGAGCTTCAAAGGAAAATAGGCTTTAACAAATAAAAACAAAAGGAAAGCCTTAACTTTAAAAGAAAGTGAAAACTTATAACCTTCAATCTCTAAAGCATTTAACCTTTGCTATTTTTGTTGTATTTTTTGTAAATAAATAATCACTTTAAAGTGACATTCAGCAAAAATTCAAAGCTAGTTCCATCCATCCATCCATCTTCTTCCGCTTAATCCTTTTCGGGTCGCGGGGGGGCTGGAGCCTATCCCAGCATCTTTGGGCGAGAGGCAGGGTACACCCTGGACAGATTGCCAGTCCATCGCAGAGCCAACACAGAGAGACAGACAACCATTCACTCTCACAGTCATACCTAAGGACAATTTACTGAAAAAAAAAAATTCTAATACTAAGCTTTGAAAATTTAAGTAAAGAAGTCAATCCACACAATTTTTTTGTTTTTGTGAAACACAAATTCAATTCAATTTCCATTCAACTTTATTTATCAAAATACAGTTTCAACAAACAAATAAACTGAAACACCTCCACATTTCTAAATAATTTCAAAATTATACTTCCCTCCTTGCAAGTCTGCAAGTTGGAACAAGTTCTAAAAAAAGCTTTTTACTAACACTGTTATAAAATTACACTCAAGGTTAACCCTTGATTCACAAATTTAGCTATAATCAAAAAGCTGATTTTTAAGCTAACTAACAACAAACGGTAAAACAGCCGAAACATTTTTCCAACCGACCTCATCAAGGTCAAAACCAAACTAGGTCCTCTGGATCTCACTTAGGACCAACTTTGCGAAAACCCGACTACCATCGTAGGCCATATCCATCAGACAGGTCGTGAGAATATGGTATGGACTCCCAAGATGACAGATACCGGTATGAAGACATGTGTAACCACGACAGATGGTCTCTTCCACCTCATCACAGAAGCTCAGAGGTAGAGACCACTCACGAACCTTGGAAGAAGGAACAAACTCCTACTCTCAGTAGACAACATATAGAAGCTGTCAAACGCCTCCTAGTGAAGATCCAAAGCAACAAAGAAAATGAAACTGCCGACATCCTAGCTATCGCAGCTATGCCAACTCAGAACAAACGTTCTAAATCAAGAAAAGGCAAGAAGAAAACCCCTTTTACAAATGAAGACCCAAAGGACCCAACGCAGTCCAGTGCTGTTATGGCAGCCCAACCACAACTCAAAGACCACTCCTCCAACGACATTTCGCAACTCCGGTTGAACCACCGGTTCCACAATTTCTGGGCGATTTAAATGAGGGGGGGGGTGGCACAAAAATTCTATCTTCCACTGACCTTTGAAGACGTGATGTGTCAGGATACTGTTTTAGACACCGCTGCTGACATCACTCTTATGTCACACAACCTTTTTGACAAACTACATGTAGCTGCTAACTGTGCCCACAAGGATTTAAAACTGGAACCCTGTTCGTTAGCCGTTCGACCATATACGCTCACTAAAACAACCCTGTTGCGAGTGTCACTGGTGAAAAACTCCATTGGACCGATGACCTTGACACACCCAGTCTATGTGTCTAAACTTGACTCCATTCCATTGCTCGTCGGCAAAGATCTACTGAACCGCTTTGAGCCACTGATTGATTTCAAGAAGTGTGTGCAGTGTAATTGCAGTAATTGTTTTTGCACAGGGCGTGTGATGCGTCAGTGCAGTAGTGTTGGAGTAGTAGTGCCTGTAGTTAGTGCATGCTGCATGCTGCCTCTGCTTGCTACTTTCTGCTTTCAGCTACTGCCGCCGGCTACCCTCTGTTTTCGGGGGTGAAAAGAGGAGCCGAGTGCGTAAGTCTCCTCAGCCGGTACATAGCCTCTCCACTGCCAAGACTCGTACACGCCTCCTTGTGGCCACACACGGTAACTGGTACCTTGCGGTTTCCAGGCTAAGTTGCACGGGATCTCGGAGCAGCAGTGGGCCCCAGAGTCGCGGCATGCAGGCCCACTGGTATGTGGATACGCCCTGCTGCCCGTCAACCACTGCCCCGGTTGTGGGTAAACAGCCCCAGTTATGGGTAAAGAGCAAAGACCTCGACGGTGGACCAGACGGAGGACGATGGTTGACCTTTTGGAAACATCACAACGGCTGGGAAGGCGGACAAAGGCTGCAGCAGAAACGGGTCACCAGTCGTCTTGGAGTCCATGCCACTGGATCCTGACCCCGATCTGTCAAGGTCTGTGTGGTGGTTGTATGTGCACCAGCCTCCCCACGCTAAACAAATTCACGCTCAGGCGTCTTCTTCATGGGAATCCACCTAACATCCTGGGTTAAGTCCTGTGGCGACCAGTAAGTGGCAACGGGGGCAGGATTGTGAAGTCTGGAAGCCCCTAGTCACAAGCTGGCACATCAGGCGGTGGATTCCAGATGATCGCTGGGCTCTTGGACCGAGGCAGAAAGAACCCTTCGGTAGCTACATCCACGACTGAGCAGTCCTTTTTAGGATCCACTCTGCTCACCCTTGATAGGGAAGGGGCTAGAAAAGGTGCCCTAAAAATAGCCTGCCTCAAACCTCCCGTCTGGATTACCACGTTCAGAAGGATTACCAATTTGCGGTCAGAAACACAGAACTATGAATTTTGGAGCCTGGAATGTGTGCACACTGATGGACAGTGCAACCAGTGACAGGCTGGAGAGGAGAACTGCCATCATTGCCAGAGAAATGAGGAGATGCCGGATTGACATAGCTGCTCTCTCAGAAACACGACGGGCAGAGGAAGGCCATCTGAAGGAGGAGAAGGGCGGCTATACTTTCTTTTGGAAAGGAAAAGCAGCAGATGAGCCCAGGATCCATGGGGTTGGGTTTGCCATCAGGAACCAACTGATCAGTCATCTCTCTGAACTCCCCGTGGGAATCAGTGAACGTCTGATGACCCTCCGTCTGGTGCTTGCCAACAACCAGATGGCAACAGTCGTGAGTGCCTATGCACCTACCCTTGTCTCCGAGGAGGAAGTGAAAGAGACCTTCTATGCCTGTCTGGATGAGACACTGTCAAAAATCCCCAAGGAGGATAAGACCATTCTTCTGGGAGATTTCAATGCCAGAGTCGGCCGAGACCACCACCTCTGGAAGGGCACCATTGGCAAGGAAGGCATTGGAAACATCACCTCCAATGGAGTTCTGCTTCTCAGCAAATGTGCTCAGTATGATCTTACCATCACTAATACCATCTTTCGCCAGAAGAACAAATTTAAGGCTTCATGGAGACACCCTCGTTCTAAACAGTGGCATCTTATCGATTATGTCATTGTCAGAACCAGGGATCTGCGTGATGTAAACATCACTAAGGCCATGATCAACTCCGACGATTGCTGGACAGACCACCGCCTTATACAATCCATGATGTCCATCAAACTTACGAGGAAGAGAAGATTGCAGAAGAAGCAGAACCGGCTGAGACTAAACCTTAAAAGCCTTAATGAAACTGCCATCCAGCAGCAGTTTCAGGCTTCTCTTGGAGAAAGTCTCAAATAGGAATATCCAGAGAACATCAAAGAGCACTGGAACCTGCTTAAGTCCACTATCCTCAACACCTGCCAAACCACCCTTGGGTACAAGTCCAGAAAACATCAGGACTGGTTTGATGAAAATGATGCAGAGATAGAACTGCTCATTTCCAAAAAAAGGGAAGCCTTTCATGCCTGACAAAACGATATTACCTGCAAGGCCAAGAGACTGGCTCATTCTAGAGCCAAGGCTGACGTCCAGAGCCGGGTGAGACAGATTAAGAACTCCTGGTGGACAGAAAGGGCAATGGAAATCCAGCATCTGGCAGACTCTGGAGACACCAGAGGCTTTTTCAGTGCCATTAAGGCTTGTCTACGGCCCAAGCCGTCGTGGCTTGAACCCATTACGCTCAAAGGATGGACAGGAGCTGCTGAAGGACAACGAGTCTATTACTAAGCGATGGAAAGAGCACTTTCAGGAACTCCTCAACCGTAACACTGCAATCCAATCAAATTTCATCTGTTACATCCCTCAGAGTCCCATCAGGGAAGACATAGGGGCACCTCCCACCTTATCCGAGGTCCAAGATGCCATCAGGAGCCTGAAGAACAACAAGGCCACCGGTCCAGATGGGATCCCAGCTGAGGTCCTAAAGGAAGGTGGTCCAGAACTCCTGTGCCGTCTCCATGCCCTCCTTCTGAAGATCTGGGAAAAGGAAGAACTCCCCTCAGAGCTCCGGGATGCTCTGATCGTGACCATATTTAAGAAGGGGGACAAAGCTGATTGTGGAAACTACAGAGGCATCTCACTCCTGTCAACAACTGGCAAGGTACTTGCTCGTGTTCTCGCTAACCGTTTACTGCCACTTTCTGAGGAAATACTCCAAGAATCACAGTGCGGCTTTCGTCCATCTAGAGGCACAGCAGATATGATCTTCACTGCCCGCCAACTTCAGGAGAAATGCCGTGAGCACAAGTTGCCATTGTATATGGCTTTTATAGACCTGACAAAGGCCTTTGACTCAGTAGATCGCCAGGCTCTGTGGAGCATACTGTTGAGGTATGGCTGCCCAGAGAAATACATCAGGATTCTGAGGCTATTGCCTGATGGAATGACAGCCACGGTGCTAAGTAACAGCGGCTCCATGTCTGAGCCTTTCACCGTGGCGACAGGGGTCAAACAGGGATGCATCATTGCACCCACCCTGTTTTCTATCTTTATTGCTGCCATACTTCACCTCATTGGCAAAGACCTACCACAGGGAATTCCGATCCGGTACAGAACCAACGGTAGGCTCTTTAACCTTGCCAGGTTCAAAGCCAAAAGCAAGGTTAGAAACACCACCATTATGGAGCTCCAGTATGCAGATGACAACGCCATAGTAGCAAACTCCGCAGAAGACCTACAGGGTATCCTGAATGCCTTTGCCAAGGCATATAGAGCCCTGGGTCTAACCTTAAACATTAAGAAGACCCAGGTGCTACATCAACCTCCACCCAATCAGCCATTTATTTTACCCATTATAAAAGTGAACAACACCCCTCTCGAAAATGTTGACCACTTCCCCTACCTTGGCAGTCTTCTCTCCTCCAAAGTGGACATTGACTCATGGACTATTTATCCTCTGGGGAACGCTTCCTCAAGTCATCTGACTGGTCTCCGCCAGTCTCTGTTTAGCAACAGCGCTCTCATTTCTATTGGTTGGTTACAAACAAAGGACTGGTTTCTGACTGGACTAAAGTTCATAAAACCCGCCCATGAAGGAAGATAATTGGCCTATATTTATGTCAGTCACCGAAGGCCCGCTAAAGTTGTCTGAGTATAAGAGTATGACCATCTTTATTCAGTTTCAGAGTTTTTGCCATTGTCTTGTGTTGCTGTCATCTTATGAAAGTATCTGCGTCTTTAATATTTTCCTTTTAAAACGTCTGGGAATTATTTTCCTTTGAGCTCAAAACTTTGTTAAATGAAGTCAAACTTCATGCTTCACAGGAATTTCTATTTCTAATTATTATTCTGTTAACTTTCTCTTAAATCCACCGTTGTTCTTGTCTGTTTTCCAAGGGACTGACTGACCATTTGTTTCATCACACTGGAAGCTATCTTCAACTCCACGACGTCAGAAGAACTTGGGATATATTTTGTAGCTCAAGTTTTATCTTATCGCTCTAAAATTCTGTTATTCGGATCAAATTTTGAATTATTCTAAATTATTTGGACCCTGGAAAGGAGCCGCCGACCAACAACAGCCCTGGACGTAATTAGCTATTACAGCTGCCCTGAAGGAGCGCCGACGCTAGCGGAGTGAAGACGAAGGAGCCTTATTATGACAGTCAAAATCTCATCTCGTGACTGTGGACTTTGAACGCTGCTGGACTGTGGGGAAATATACAGTATCTGCGGGCAGATATAATCCCTTATCATCCAAGAAATCTTCAGCTAAGAATCCAGCCGACAGGACAACAAACTTCAACGCAAGGAGTCATGTGAGCCATGTTCTCTTCGTTTCCATCTGCCGAAGGAATGTCTAAGATTTGGAAATAATTCATAAATCTGATTACAGATACAGAATTAAAGAGTAATTAGTATTTTTCATTAAAATTCCATTTTTACTTTCTTAGAATAATTCAGAATTTTTCATATAAGTAGTTATAATTTTCTTCATAAATTCATGTCCAATTTTATTCATACTTTGTTACAGTTAATCTCAGTCTTCCATTTTCAACTGTTCCAAATTCATGCTAAAGTTGTGGTTTTACAGATGTGTTCATTCTGTTACTCAATAATCAGTTATACAAGTTGAATGTGACATTCAATATGTTGATCATTTCACCTGCTCACAAGTTATTTGAATGCAAGATCATTTAATCATAATTTCATTAATAAATTGTTAAACTTTAATGAGAGAAGTTGTTGGGAATTTCTTCCTTTTCTGTGCCTTGTTTCTAAGTCCCCAGTATTGAATTCACGAATATTTTGAGACTGATTGATCTAAGGTGTAAAGGTTAATTATTAATAAATTGTTCATAAGAGTGAACTGGTGCCCCAATGAGTGCGTTACTCTCTATTTATGAGTGTTTGTGGTGACGGACCAAACATCTATCCCCACACACCTACACTTCTAAGTCTAAATTAAATAATCTTTATACCTTATCATACTAAATATGAAATAACGCTACATTATCATCAATTGGGATCTGAACTGTCATCAATCGATTATTCAATGGAACTGGCATTAAATGGCTAAACTTGTTAGAGAAGGCAAAGCCAACACCAGCTGTTTTATCGTTACCACCATTCCAAAATATTGTGTGACTTCTTTCTTTGATATTGCCAAAGCCCAAGCATCTAACTTCACTCAACGTGCATATCATCACCATCAGCCCATCCCCCAAAAGTCCACAATTGACAGCCTGAATGACTACAGACCACTGGTGTCCAAGGACATCAGGGACTATCTTCCCTTCTCCTTCAACCCCCACTAGTTCGCCTACAGGGAGAACCGGTCTACGGAAGACGCCATTGCCACCAAACTCCACAAAGCGCCGACTCACCTGGAGAACCCAAGGAGCTATGTGAGGAAGCTCTTTGTGGACTACAACTCAGCTTTCAATACCATCATCCCAGACATCCTGATCAGTAAACTGCACCTCCTCTAGATCCCTCCCTCCCCCACCTGCTCCTGGATAAAAAAAAACTTTCTCACCAACCGCCCACAAATGGTCAGAATCTGCCCCCACCACTCCTCCCCACTGTCTCCCCCCAGGGCTGCGTGCAATGCCCTCTACTGTACTCCCTGTACACCTTTGACTGTATTTCAACCCACCCAACCACCGTCATTATGAAGTACGCGGACGATACCACCTTGGTTGGGCTCATCACTGACGACAATGAGAAGGCATACAGGGTGGACGTAGAGAATCTGCTGTGGTGGTGCCAAGCAAACAACCTGAAATTGAATGTCCAAAAAACCAAAGAACTCATACTGGACTTCAGAAAGAACAGACAGGACCCCCTCCATAAATGGTGACCATGTGGAAACCGTCCCCACCTTCAGGTTTCTGGGCACCCACATCTCCTCTGACCTCTCCTGGACTGTCAACACTAAAGCTGGATTCAGGCTGCACCGCTGTTGTCCATGTATGCGCAACTGGAAGGCTTGTGTGATGAAATTTTATGTCATATTCCCCAGTCCGCTGGTGTCCGCAGACCTCCTCTGCGGACGACCGTGTGCAGCCCAAATTTTCTGATCGCGCTGCCTGACCGCATTGACTGTGCATGCGCAAGATTGAACGACCCATTCACAAGATGGCGCTACCAACACAGCATACAAAGTCAAAGTAGATGAAGATGAGGAAGCAGAAGATGAGAATAAACATACATGAATCATTTTGCAGCAGTAGCAGCCTGAGCGGAGAAGAGCACTGAAAAACGGTAATTCCTCCTTTTCCCTGAAACAATGCCATTGTTGTTGCTACAAAAAAGATGTATGTCGCTCTTGCATTTATAGCCGGTGAACAAACTGGTGTGTTAGTGCATTTGTGCTACCCATAGGGTTGGGGTGAAACTACAAATAATGGCTGTGCGGATGTGTCAACCGCTTGGCCTGGTAGATGAAAAAAGTGAGCATGTACAGCACCACCTGTGCACCGGCCTCATCCAAAGGACACACGGATCAGAGGGGAAATGCAGCATGAATCCAACTTTAGGCCCTGGTGAAAGAAAGCCCAGCAATGGCTGCACTTCCTCCATGTCCCGAGGAAGAAGAACCTGGACCAGAAGCTGCTGCTGGCCTTCTACTGTTGCTCAGTGGAGAGTGTGCTCATCTACGGTCTGTGTGTGTGGTACGCCGGCTCCATGGCTGAGAACAGAAAGGCTGTGCAGAGGGTCATCAACCCCCCCCCCCCCCCAAAAAAAAAAAAAAATCATCGGCAGCCCCCTGCCCTCCCTGGAGGACATCTCCAGATCCTCCTGTCTCAGAAGGCTCAAGACCATCACAGGAGACCCCTCACATCCCGCCCACCATCTGTTTGACCCGCTTCCCTCTGGACGACTGTCAGATCAATGAGGTCCCACACCTCCAGACTGACAGTTTCTTCCCTTGAGCCATCCAAACGGCAGAGTCAGAGGCCCCAGCCCCCTCCCCCTGAACGCTCACATACACAGAACTGAGGACCTTTTTAATTACCACAATAACACACCTGTCTTTGCACTCCACACTTTCATATATACTGACCCATCTGTGAAACCACTACTATGCATATTTTTCCATAATCCTTGAGCCATTTTACTCAATTGTGTGTTCCGCACTCTGCACTCTTATGTACACAGTTCCATTTGTGAAGCCACTACTATACCTGTGCATTTTTCCAGAATCGTGGGCTATTTTTATTTCAGTCGTGTGTTTAATTGTGTTCTGCAACTGTGTTTTCATCTAATCCTTCTCTCATACTTTATTGTGCAGTAACTTGGTGGAGCATCCACAATTTCGTTGTACTGTACAATGACAATAAAGCTCTCCAGTTTGCTGCAGATTATTGCTGTAGTGCGCTCCGGTCTGATACTCGTATCACTGTAAACATAATAATCAGGTCATCCAAGCCCAGTCTCTATAAATATCAAACTTCAAAATGTCAATAGTCAGTTTATTTTTGAATCAAACTACATTTCATTCAGATTGTCTTGAGGCCTTCTCCCACTGAGTGTGTCACAGGGGTGCCTGTATTTTAATTAAGCATGCTGATAGAAAGGATCCTTCGTCAATATTATCTTTACTTAACCATGGTGTCAAAATATCTTGTGAAACACTGAATATCACTGAGAATATGAATTCTAATAAAACTAAGGTCTCAGTGTCTCAAAAAGAAAAAAAAAACATTATTATTGTATACAAGCGTCATACTTGTTGTTATTGTGACGTAACTTTTTCTATCTGAAAAAATTTAAAATACAATCATTTAATAATCTTTTTTTTTAAATTTTTGTATGTGATCACATAGTTCAGATTAATCTTTGCTTTACAAACCAAATTATAATTTACTCATTTCAATTTATGGCCATGTAGTCAAAATACTCTAATTACTTGTTAGGCTTTGCAGTTTCTATTTTGTTGAGCAACATTTTATGAAATTAGTTAACCACACAGTTCACAGAACTGCCTCTTCTGGATGCCAATTTTCAAGATTTTCGCCATAGTCCATGCTCAAGTTTGTCCTGTAATGAGAAAAACAGTCATTTTCCAAATTTTATTTTGTAGTCACCCTTGAAGGCAGAAATCTGAGAAGGGCATGAGTAGGATTCTTAATTTCCGGACAATGGAAGAGCTCTTCAGTTTCTATTTTTGTCATTTTGATCTCAAAATATATTTATTCCATGCATGGTTTAGATAAAACTTTTAGTATTTGTCATTTTGGAAATTCAAATATAAGCATATGCTTTTACAGTTTTACACTTTTAAAGTATATTTAGATGTTAAAAGGTTAACCATTATCTCAAACTTGTTGGCTGTCATTTTAAATAATGTTGCACATAACTTTTGATTGAAATTTATCAACACCGGTGGTTTACACACTTTTCTCTCTCTGGTTTGCAGCTCGTCAAGCATTCGTTCACTCATTCATACATTCACTCATCTGTCTACTTCAGTTCTGGTCTGTAATCTGTCTGGTGTGTAATCAATTAGGCGTGAGGGCATTATTATTATCATTCTTTTGTGCTAGTAAAAGGTGTGATTACTAAAGAAATACTTATTACTGTGTGCTAGCACATTTGCATACTCATAACTGTGAACTATATCTCAAATGTGTATGTACTTTGTCTGACTATTGTCCTACATATAAAAATATATCATGTTGACAGGTGAAACAAACAACAAAACGAACAAACAAAAAATTGTTGGTGTAGGTGTGTTTTACCACAGGTTTTTTCCCCCCCCCCCATCTGTTGGGCTAGTAAACCATGGCAAACAGTGTCCATTCATCCCTCTTTTCGGCACCCAGAAAATGTCCATCTTGTCGTTGTCTTTGTATCTGTTGGGCTAGTAAACCATGGCAAACAGTGTCCATTCATCCCTCTTTTCGGCACCCAGAGAATGTCCATCTTGTCGTTGTCTTTGTCCATTCTTTGGCTCTCAGCTGTTATCTTTGGCACACGCACACAGAGCAGAGAATGTCCATGACCCACTTACAGAGGTGGGGTTAAGTTACTCAGCAGTTCTTGGAGACGATTGCCACAAACAAAGTACACAGAGGTGGAGTCATGTTTGTCACTCAGCAGTTCTTGGAGACGATTGCCACAAGCAAAGCAATACTGGCCTGTTGCTGTCCTGTTGTTGTCTTCAGCCACCCGCTGGTGACCTAGCAAGAAAGTTCTTAGTCCTGTTGTGCCAGAGAGCTGCTCCTTCAGCAAGTTTGTATGCTGTAGTGCTCGTTGATGGATGGATTTGGTGATGACGTCGGTGTTGACACTGGGTGATGATGCTGGGGTGAGGGAGGCAATGAGACAATAAAGATAGCACTGGTCTGCCACGGTTCAGTTTGCCCCCCCACACACACACACAAAAAAAAGGGTACAGAGGAGAAAAAGATTCCTGAGACGTATATTCTGTTCATATATCATTCACATGGAAATTAAAACTAGGACTTAAATAAAATGCCACTGTTTCTCTGTTTTGGGTGTCAGTCTGTGAGGTGACTATCTTAATACAATCAAAATATATGATTCATTGAAATTGGTTAAAAAAATGTGTAGAATTATAAGATCAAGTACAATGAAAAGGGTAAATTAGGTCATAATACAGTGGGGTAAAAAAGTATTTAGTCAGCCACCAACTGTGCAAGTTCTCCCACTTAAAAGATGACCTGTATGGTGCAGGTCTACAATTTTGTTTCTGGTGTCCTTTGACAGCTCTTTGGTCTTGGCCATAGTGGAGTTTGGAGTCTTGACTGTTTGAGGTTGTGGACAGGTGTCTTTTATACTGATAACGACTTCAAACAGGTGCCATTAATACAGGTAATGAGTGGAGGACAGAGAAGCCTCTTAAAGAAGAAGTTACAGGTCTTTGAGAGCCAGAAACCTTACTTGTTTTAGGTGACCAAATACTTATTTTCCACCATAATTTGCAAATAAATCTTTTAAAAATCAGACAATGTGATTTTCTGGATTTTTTTTTTCTCATTTTGTCTCTCATAGTTGAGGTATACTTATGATGAAAATTGGAGACCTCGCTCATCTTTTAAGTGGGAGAACTTGCACAATTGGTGGCTGACTAAATACTTTTTTACCCCACTGTATATACCTTGATAAATGACACTATTATGTTGTCAAAAGCTGCCCCCCCCCTTTTTTTTCAGGGTTAAATTGCAGCTTGTGGTGATGTTTCCTGGGTGTTAGTGAGCATGTCATGTGACAGTTGTTCTGTTAATGTCAAAAGAAAAGATGTTGAGGCGTGATGTCCTGTGTGACCTTGTGCAAAAACGTATTGACTGTGAGTGCTTTTCCCTGGCCTAATTTACAAGCCTCAGTTAGAGTAACTAATTCAGCTGCTTGTGCATAATAATGTGCTTGTACTTTCATGTTTGCCTTATGAACCATTATGAACTTAAAATAAAACAAAATAAAATAAAACATGTCTTCTGCTCAGATTCATAGGGCCATATAAATTTCTGCATCCTGTGACTTTAAATAAAGTCACAAGTGTGACAATAAAAGTGGAAATAAAATGTAAAATGTGAGCCACAGAATTACAAAAAAATTCAAAACCAGCAAACAGGTCTGTCGAGAAGAGAAAAATAAAATCAAAAGAAGAAAACACATTCATTTAAAGAAAAATGCATCCATAGGGCCCTAGTTTCATTTTTTTCCTCTAATATTTATTTATTTATATCAAATCCTTCTGACTTTGATATAAAGGCAGTATTGCCTTCAATACTGCAGTGACAGACTTGAGCATAGTGGGATCGTCACTTCCTTGTGGTAACGTATCGTCACTTCCTGTTTTGCTGTCTGTCTGTGTGGTTTGCTCTCCAGCTCTCCAGCCACTAGCTATGGCTACTAGCTCTCTTTTCTCTCCTCCTCTGGTGTGCTCTCTCTGTCAGATGTTTAGCTACACCTCTGCCTCTTTTAGTGATAACGGTAAATGTAATAAATGTTGTCTTTTTGAGGCGCTCGAGGCGAGGTTGTCTGATTTGGAATCCCGGCTCCGCTGCATTGAAACACCGTCTGCGCCAGTTAATCTCGACGGACGCCCATTAGCTGCAGTGGAGCTAGCTAGCTTAGGTCCCACTGTCAGCGGTTCCCCGGCTCTCCTCAGCAGCGAGGAGACTGGGTGGGTGACGGTGAGAAGGAAGCCTAGTCGCAAAGCCCCGGTTCACCACCAACCTGTTCACGTTTCTAATCGTTTTTCCCCGCTCAGCGACACACCCGCTGAGGAAAAAACTCTGATCATTGGCGACTCTGTAGTCAGAAACGTGAACCTAGAGACTCCAGCGGCCATAGTCCAATGTATTCCTGGGGCCAGAGCAGGCGACATCGAGTCAAATTTGAAAATGCTGGCTAAAAGTAACTGTAAGTATTCCACAATTGTTATTCACGCCGGCATTAATGACATCCGTCTCCGGCAGTCGGAAGTCACAAAACTTAATATAGAATCGGTGTGTGAGTTTGCAAAAACGATGTCTGCCACTGTAGTATTCTCTGGGCCCCTCCCCAATCTGACCAGTGATGACATGTTTAGCCGCTCGTCATCCTTGAACCGCTGGCTGTCTGTGTGGTGTCCTAAAAATGACGTGGGCTACATTGACAATTGGAGCTCTTTTTGGGGAAAACCTGGTCTTATGAGACGAGACAGCATTCATCCCACTTTGGATGGTGCTTCTCATTTATCTAACAATCTGGCATCTTTTTTATCCAAATTTCCAAAACCATGACTACTCAGAGTTGGGACCAGGAAGCAGAGTCGCAGTCTTACACGCCTCTCTGCAGCTCCTCTTCATCCGCCACCCCTCAGCTTAGCCCCTGACTTCCCCATCAGAGAATCGTTGTCTGCTCCCTCCAAAGTAAATAAAAATATAATGTATAAGCATCCCAAAGTGATAAAGCAAAATATTGGTAAAACTCAAATTAAACATAAAGCCTCTAAATTGAATGATTTGGCCTCTGTTCCTCCTCATAATTTAAAAATTAAATGTGGTTTATTAAATATTAGGTCACGAACTCCCAAGTCTCTGTTAGTCCATGATCTGTTAATTGATCATCAGATTGATTTAATTTCCCTTACAGAGACTTGGTTAGGGCAAGAGGATTATGTTGGTTTAAATGAATCAACTCCCTCTGGTTACTTAAACTGTCAAAATCCCAGAAGTTCTGGTCGTGGAGGAGGAGTAGCAACAATTTACCATTCCAAATTACTAGTTAATGTAAAGCAAAAAACATGTTATAATTCCTTTGAGGGCCTGGTCCTCAGTGTTGGGCACTTTAGCAATTTCAGGTTAAACCCAATTTTATTTGCCATAGTTTATCGTCCCCCATCAACCTATTCAGAATTTTTATCCGAATTTGCTGATTTCTTAGCTGATTTAGTGCTGAAATCTGATAGAATAATTATGGTAGGGGACTTTAATATACATGTGGATGTAGATAGTGACTGCCTTAATGTGGCTTTTAATTCAATATTAGACTCGATTGGGTTTTCTCAGAAAGTAGGAAATTCTACTCATTACCTCCACCATACATTGGACCTTGCTCTGACATATGGCATAGAAATAGAAAATCTTGTAGTGTCTCCTCATAACCCTGTACTGTCAGACCATTGTCTGTTAACCTTTGATTTTACTATTTCTGACTATTTGGCTCCTAAAGAAAAATATTATCACAGTAGATGCCTCTCAGATGATGCTGTTTCCAAATTTATGCAGATTGTTTCCTCTATGCCATGTGTCAACACAATGGAAATAAGCTATAGACAGCTTGCTCCTTCTGTAATTGATAACATGGTGGATAGTGTTTCAGCTTCTCTGCATCAGGCTCTAGACTTGGTGGCCCCCTTAAAAAAGAAAAAGTCTAATCAGAGATTTTTAACTCCTTGGTTCAACACAGAAACTCGTAGCTTAAAACAGAAGACTCGTCAATTAGAAAGAAAATGGCGCTCTACTAATTTAGATGAAATCTATTTAGCTTGGAGAAATCATCTTTTAATTTATAAAAAATCTCTTAGAAAAGCTAGAACGAGTTATTACTCTGCATTAATAGAAGAGAACAAGAATAATCCCAGGTTTCTTTTCAGTACTGTAGCCAGGTTGACAAAGAGTCAGGACTCTGTCAATCCTAGTATCCCCTTAGAGCTTACTAGTCAGGACTTTATGAACTTTTTCAATAATAAAATATCATCCATCAGAGATAAAATCAATCAGATTCTTCCCACAGTTAACTTAAATACTGTAACTACTACAACTCCTTCTATTGATGTCTGTCTTGATGAGTTTACTCCAATCGACCTTTGTGAGTTAGACAAAATAGTTTCCTCATCCAAACCTTCAACTTGTCTTTTAGACCCTATTCCTACCAGGTTATTTAAAGAAGTCTTCCCACTTATCGGTAGCTTTATTCTTCATATAATCAATTCTTCATTAACTTCAGGCCATGTACCGCAGGCTTTTAAAACGGCTGTAATTAAACCCTTACTCAAAAAGCCAACGCTAGATCCAGGAGCTTTAGTTAACTATAGACCAATCTCTAATCTCCCTTTCATTTCAAAAATCTTAGAAAGAGTTGTTGCTACACAATTATTTGACCACCTGCAGGGAAATGGTTTACTTGAAGAGTTTCAATCTGGGTTTAGAATCCATCATAGTACTGAAACAGCCTTAGCGAAGGTCACTAACGACCTCCTCATTGCATCTGATAATGGACTAGTTTCTGTACTTGTCCTTTTAGATCTTAGTGCAGCTTTTGATACTATTGATCATAATATTCTACTTGATAGATTAGAACACTATGTTGGACTTAATGGAACTTCGTTGCAGTGGTTTAGATCTTATCTGATAGGTTCCAGTTTGTTCATGTAAATGATGAGTTTTCTTTCAGCTCAAAGCTTAGTCATGGAGTTCCACAGGGATCTGTGCTAGGCCCTACTCTTTTTAGTTTATATATGCTTCCGTTAGGCAACATTATTAGAAAGCACTGTATACATTTTCATTGTTATGCAGATGACACACAATTATACCTGTCAATGAAGCCAGATGATACTAATCAATTAGTCAAGTTAGAAGCCTGTCTTAAGGAAATCAAAGCTTGGATGACTTGTAATTTCCTGCTATTAAATTCAGATAAGACTGAAGTCATTCTTGTTGGTCCAAAAAACCTTAGAAATTCCTTTCCAAATCAAACTTTCAGTTTGGATGCAGTTACTCTTTCTCTTAATAGCTCTGTGAGGAACCTTGGAGTTATTTTTGATCAGGATTTGTCCTTCAATTCACATATTAAATTTGTTTCTAAGACTGCCTTCTATCATTTGCGTAATATTGCCAAGATTAGGAGCATCTTGTCTCAGAGTGATGCTGAGAAGCTGATCCACGCTTTTGTTAGCTCGAGATTAGATTATTGTAATTCTTTATTATCAGGCTGTCCTAAAACATCTTTAAAAAGTCTTCAGCTGATCCAAAATACTGCAGCAAGAGTTTTAACAGGTACTAGAAAGAGAGATCATATCTCTCCGGTTCTGGCCTCCCTTCATTGGCTTCCCATAGAGTTTAGAATTAAGTTTAAAATCATTCTTCTTACTTACAAAGCTCTAAACAATCAGGCTCCTTTTTATTTAAAAGATCTGATACTACCGTATCATCCTAACAGAGCACTACGCTCCCAAAATGCAGGATTACTTGTAATACCTAGAATCTCCAAAAGTACAATGGGAGGCAGAGCCTTCAGTTATCAAGCTCCTCTCCTGTGGAATCAGCTGCCAATCTGGATTCGGGAGTCAGACTCGATCTCTGTTTTTAAGAATAGGGCTAAAACCTACCTTTTTGATATATCCTACAATTAGGGAGGGATCATGTGTTTCTGAACCCTCCCTTAGTTATGCTACTAATAGGTTTAGTCAGCCGGGGGACCTCCAGTAATGCACTGGGCCTCACTCCTTTCCTCACTCTCTATGAAATTTTTTTTTTTTGCTGGTCATTAACATTTGTTTATTTTCTCCCATAGATTGAGTCCCCATCGTGCTGTTTGCTCTCTACATGTCTGTTCTTTTCTTCTTCTCTATCCCCTCACCCCCCAGCCAGTCGCAGCAGATGACTGCCCCTCCCTGAGCCTGGTTCTGCTGGAGGTTTCTTCCTGTTAAAAGGGAGTTTTTCCTCTCCACCGTCGCCAAGTGCTTGCTCACAGGGGATCGCCTGATTGCTGGGGTCTTTCTGCAACTGTGGGGGTCCCCCCTACAGTTGATAGTGCTATGAGATGACTGTTGTTGTGAAATGGCGCTATATAAATAAAGTTGAATTGAAATTGAATTGAATTGACTTTGCTCTAATACTTTGGGTCATACAAGCATTTTAATAGCCCACACCTATAACTGATTCAGACCAGATACTGTTGACAAAATAAATTTCAACTATATAGTTAGCAAATAGGCTTTTGTTTACATTTTTATACCTTCTTGTGTACAAGTTCTCATACATTTTCATACAAACACATTCTCACACAATGTCTTATGAAACTAATTTACTTTTCATGCACATAATGTCAATTTATTTAGATGGAAGGAGCTCTCTTTTATTTATCATACATTCTTATTTTCTGCCTTTTCTCATTTAACTTTTCTTTCAGATAATGTAATTGATGGAGACTAAATGATCCTCCATCTGGAAAACCCATTTCAGACCAGATAGGCACCAGCCAGACATTTTATCACCATATTTTTTGCCTCATACATTTTTACATATGGGAATTGCTGTAAGGGCTCAAACTCTTACTTTGAGACTTTCCCCATATTCCATCTGAAGCCACAGTTGCCCCTGCCTTCAGGCATCCCAAACAGAAGAAAAAAATCAAATTTTCTTGCTCTGCTGGCAGGTAATTTTACTTAAAATTGTCATGGTCCGTGTGCTGACTCGGTCTGCACTCAGGTTGTGCGGCAGTTCTCCGTTCTCTCCTCTGGCGCACCTCTAGGCTTCTATTGTGACAGCGTCTCGGCAGGGCTTCCAGCTGTCAGAGTGGAGCTCCGCTGGACGGCTGAATTCCAATCAGCTGATGATCCTTCATCAGCTGATTAATCTGTCAAGCCCTATTTAAGGGAGCAGCTCTGTTTGCTTGGGGCTCGTCTGCCTTCCAGTCTGGTTTCCCTAACCCCGAAGCCAGTTCTTTCCAGCGTTCAAGTTCCGTCCCTGCTGTTTATATGCAAGTGTCGTGTCTTGTCTTTATTTGTGTTTTGCCCCACGAGGCTCATTATTTTGTCATTCTGTCCTTGTTTAATAAATGTACAAACTCAACGGCTGCCTGCAGCGTCTCATTGATGGCTTGTGAGGGCCATCGTTAACAGTAGGTCGCAGCCCAAAAGAGATGCCGGTGACCATGAGTTTGTTTAATTGGACTTGACGTTCCCCTGTTCAGCGTACCAGTGTGCTGGGAGATGGCATCGCTGCTCAAGGGCTACGCTATGAGCTTGGGCTACGAGCTAATCATGGCTCTCATCAAGATTGACGGGATCCTCTCCAACACTCGTAGCCATCCCTTCCCCAGTGGCTCGCGCTGGTACCTGGACCTCGCTGAGGTGACCATTAACCGCCATCCTCGCTACGCTGACCATCCTGAGATCACAGCGAGGAAGGCGGACATCTCTGCTCAACGGGAGAGAGTCCGTGGGCTGGAGGGAAACTCCGGCAGGAGGCCAAAGAGAAGGCACCCTCGCTCCGGGATCCCGTTCCTGTCCCCGATCCAGTCCAGGAGTTCACACCACCCAGGGGTCATCCCCAAAGGAGTGAGACATCAGTCGGGATTTTCCCGGAGAAGTTACAGCTGACAGCTATTTCCATCCGGGACCGAGTGGCTGCAGCTCGCTCCGCCGTCCATCCCACGCAGATCATGAAGCATGTGACAGCGGCGGTCAGGCTGGTGGAGAGGAATCCTGAGCTGCGTGATTATCCTGAGTACGCTGACCTGCTCGCCTCTGTTTCCACACAGGAGCGGCGTTTTCCTAACCTCACCTTCGCCTCACCCTCAGCCAGTAAACGTTGTCTCCATGCAGATTGCACAACTCAGCGAGAACCCCGTCCGGATCCTGTTCCGGGTAGCCACACAAACTCTGTCTCCCAGCCAGCTGCAGCCTCCGTGTCTCGCCGAAGAGGTAAGACAGCCGCCTCCGCCCCCGGGTCATCTCTCCCCGCTGTTCCGTCAGCTCCTCGTTCCCGGTTTGCCTCGGCTGATTCTCCCTCCTCCTCGAAGTTCACCCCAGCTGATGTGAGCTCCACGAGTCCGTCTCCGGATGCTCCCGTCTCTGATCTGGTGCGAGAGGCTCCTCTTCGTCTTCCCGGAGGGTCCTCCATTTCCATCCAGCGGGGAAAGGGAAGATTCAAGTTCACTGTGGCGGGTCCCATCAGCCCTCCGGGAATCAGGCAAGTGTCTATTCATTCTTTTCCTGTATTGGGTGAATTGCCTTGTTTGATTCCTGGGGGTGGAGTTCAGGGTTCACAGCCCCCCGAACTTCCTCCACCTGCTGCAGAAATTAATTATGAACCTGCTGCCTTTGTGTCTCCTTCCCCTGAGCGTTCCTCGGAGCCAGGACTACGCTGGCGGACGAGGAGGGAGCCTGCGGGCTTGGAGAGCCTGGATCCAGCCCCGCAGCCATGACACGGGCAGAGGAGGAGGGCGGACTGCAGATTGGAGCCTGCGCCGACGAGCAAGCGTCCCCAGGTCTCCACAGAGGGACAGTCCGACCCGGCAGTTCACGGAGCCCCTGCCATCACCCCGTGCGGGCCCTTGGCGTGGACATCTGCGTCAGGGAATCTCCAGACTGTGGACTCCATCATGCCGGCTGTGGAGCCCGCCGTAGCCAAGTTGGAACCAGATGACGACCTTTTTCCGTCTAAACCCAGATCATCGAAGTCCTGGACGGCGACAGAACCCGAGATCAGGCAAGTGCTCTATTTTGTCTTTCTCCTCTCAATTCTAGAGCATTTTTGCCTGTCTCATGGGGAGACGAGCTGGGTGCGACTGTCCGCTGCATCTGAGCTCGTCTTGCTGGGTTCTGTCACTGCCAGTGATCCTGATCCCAGTTCTTTTTCTTCTCCTGAGCCTTCTCCCAGGGTCACCGGTGTGGAGTCGATCCCGGTCGCTGTGCTGGAGGTTCCGGGTTCGGGTTTGGAGGCCGTCCCTGGTGCTGCGCCGACCCAGTCGGGGTCCATCATGGGTGTGGTCCCGGCCCAATCGGGGTCCATCGCGGGTGCAGCCGTGACCCAATCGGGGTCCATCGCGGGTGCAGCCGTGACCCAATCGGGGTCCATCGCGGGTGCAGCCGTGACCCAATCGGGGGTGCAGCATTAACCCAGTCGGGGTCCGTCACGGTCGCTACTCTTACCCAGTCGGGTTCCATCGTGAATGCGGCATGGTCCCGCTTGGGACCCGGCGTGAGCGCAGCGCCAGTCCATGTGGGGTTCGGAGAAGGAGCTGCAGATTCTTCACCGATCATCGCTGGACTGGTCCCTTCCCCTTTGCCCGTCCCCTTTTTCCCTTCCACCTGGGGCCGCTGGGTTTCCCCGTAATCGGCTCGGCTCTCCCTGGCCACTCCTCGCCATAGGGAGGCCGTCTCCGAGTTCTTCCCTGTGGTCCTGGTGGTCTGATGACGCGGGTCGGCCTGGGAGACTGTTTCGCCGGTTTGGCGCTCTGGGTCAGCCACCCGACAAACTGAACTTTCTGTTTGGCGACCTGGTCCAGCCGCCTGAGGTACTGCGTTTCTTGGCCTGGAACTGGGGTAGACCGCCCGAACTGTTCCTTTTCCCCCTGCCAACGATTTGGACGCTAGACGCAGGGCGGCCCCCCCCGAACTATTTGCTTTCATGCCGTTGTGCTCTGCCTGCTGTCATCCCTGTTTTTTTTTTGTTTTTTTTCCCCGCTCTTCTGTAAATTTTTGGGATGTGCTGGTGTTTTTGTTATTGAACTATGTATTTCACCACTCCTTAGCGTGTGTTTTTTTTTTTTTCTCTCCCTCTCTTGTGAATTGATCCCTCCGTAGTCTGGGAGATGTCCTTTTGTTGCCTGTAACAGTTTATTTGAATGGATTTAAACCGTAGGTATTCGCAGCTATTTAGTGAGGGTTGTTTTTTTTTCTCTCTCCCTTCCTGTTTGAAGGACGATATGTGGTGGCCATTTGTTTCTTCTGGGCCTGTGTATCTTGGTCTATAGACCTGGGATTTCTGTTTGTGGCCTGTAGGCTTAGTATTCCCTTATTTGCATTTATTGTCCTGACTGTTGTCCACTTGTGCATTATGGAGTATTTTTTGTGTTTTTCCCATGCTCTGTAGTTGCTCCTTGTTGTATTTTCTGTATTCACCCTTGTCACCTGGGTCTAACCCTCCTTAGCCTTTTCCCCCTCCTCCCTCCCTGGGGCGGTCCTGTTGACCTTTCAGGTGGGGGGGGTTCGATGTTACACGGCGTCTAGAATCCGCCTCGTAAACGGAGGCAACTGTCATGGTCCATGTGCTGACTCGGTCTGCACTCGGGCTGTGTGGTAGTTCTCCGTTCTCTCCTCTGGCGCACCTCTAGGCTTCTATTATGACAGCGTCTCGGCGGGGCTTCTGGCAGTCAGAGCGGAGCTCCGCTGGACGGCTGGATTCCAATCAGCTGATGATCCTTTATCAGCTGATTAATCTGTCAAGCCCTATTTAAGGGAGCAGCTCTGTTTCCTCGGGGCTGCGACCTCGTCTGCCTTCCAGTCTGGTTTCCCTAACCCCGAAGCCTGTTCTTCCCAGCGTTCAGGTTCCGTCTCTGCTGTTTATATTTAAGTGTCGTGTCTTGTCTTCATTTCTGTTTTGCCCCACGAAGCTCATTATTTTGTCATTCTGTCCTTGTTTAATAAATGTACAAACTCAACGGCTGCCTGCAGCGTCTCATTGATGGCTGATTGATTTTTTTTTTTTTTTTTAAATGGCGCCGGAGGCAGGGCGGCTGTACCAGCAGCAACTCTCTCGTGTCTGCGTTTCTATCTGTTTATACCTGTATATAGTGTGGCTCTTATTAACCACGGCTCTGCAGGAATACTCAGACTAAGACAGGCCAACTTTTTTTTCTCTATTTTAGTCGGTCTTTTTCTAGTTTTCGTTGCTTTTTCTCTTCCTCGGGAAATGGAGATCAACAGAGGTGGGGGCGGATGCATTGTTTACACATGTGAACAGCTGATTGCGCTGAGGAGGCTGGAGCCTGGAGCGCTGCGGCCGGCAGTGAAGCCCCTCATCCCAGATGAGCTGAAGAGGCGACACCGCGGGCAAAGGGCTGGAGCGTAGGTGAGGAGGAGGAGGAGGAAGCATAAGCCGGCTGTCCCGATGATCATCACCGGGAACGTGTGATCGCTGGGAAATAAAACAGATGAGCTTACAGCGCTGGTCAGGATGCAAAAGCATACCTGCCAACTTTTAAAACCTGAAAAGCCGAGTAGCTAGCCGGGGTCCAGGGGCCGCAGGCCCCGGTAGATCCAGGACAAAGTCCTGGTGGGGGGTTCAGGGGGGCGAAGCCCCCCGACGGCAAACAAATATTAGCATTAAATCAAGTTAAAATGTGGCTAACAACCTCATATTTCTTCAACAATCATGTTTCTATTTTCCTTAAATTGTCAATGCAGATATGCTGATGGAAAAGATCAAGGACAAACTTTATGGTAACTCTCAAGCATTGCTGTTTTCCATGGTGCACCGCTTAGCTTTCTTCAGTTGGTCTTTTGAATGGAACACACTGTGGCACTTGTTACCCGAAGCTGTCATCATCATTTTCCTGGTCATGAGGTTGCCCAGAACTTTAGTCAACAAACTGGACCTGAACTCAGTTTTGTTCTTGTTCACATGGCTGAATATGCACTCACAGTCCACAGTAATAATTCCTGGAAATGCTTTGGAGTATTCCTCACGAAAAGACTTGCCATGTGTGTGGATATGGATTATCATAGTCTCTTAATTTTCTTAATCAGTGTTCATCTATATTTATTTCAGTCGGTAAGATCTCTGATTATTATACTCTTTTGCTTCCTCAGGTGTTCCATTTAGTTTGATCCAAACTCTACAATTTCTTGTACATGTTGCCTGCATCTTATTTTGTCTTTTCAGCATCCGTGCTTGCCGTGTTATTTCAGCATTAGTTTTTGTTAATGTTCATTTAGGTAAACTTCTGTTCCCCGTAACTTTCTGGCCTGCCTCAGTATGTCATTCTTTACCCAGGTATGTGATTTGGGGTTGGGGAAATTATCTGAAAATTTAGCAGGGGGTCTGTGGGACGTAGTCCCCCAGCGGGGTCCGGGGCAGAGCCCCGGTGGGGGGGCAAGGGGAGCGAAGCCCCCCGAAGCTCCTGGGTTTTTATGATTTTTAAGTACCAGAACTGTGCTTAAATGACATAAAACAAACAGCTGAATGCCACTTATTACTGTATAATATTGACTTATGTTCCAAGAAGATAAAATCTCTGAACTTAGTTCAGAGATTTTTTGATCTCTTCCATTTCCTCCTTCTTTGGTGGCATTTTTACTGACCTGTTGATAGTAAAACAATCTCTGCTGGTGTCGCTGATATCCGAGCCGACCGACCTCGAATCCAGCTGGGCCTCAGCTAGCCCCCTCCGCTGCTAGTCCCGCTGCTGCAACTGAGCTCCTGTCCAGCCGGGGTACCGGTAGCTCCTCCACCGAGTCCCGCCGCTGTAGTTGATCTCCGATCCTGCTCCGGTCTGGCTGGGGTCCTGGTAAATCCTCCGCTGAGCCCCGCCACCTACCGCCGTCTTCCTCAGTAGTTCCTCCGCCGAGCCCCGCTGCTGTAGCTGGGCTCCAGCTACAGTCGACTTATCCAGCTGGGGCCCCGGCTGCTCCTCCACTGCTCCCCGTTTCCTACCACCGCTGTACTTGAACTCCGATCCGGCTCCCGTCCAACTGTTGCCTCGGTTGGTTCCTCCGGCGAGCCCCAATCACCGGGGGCGGAGTCGCTTCTTTGTATCGGTGTTGGGTGCTACGACTAGCTATGGCGTTGGCTATAGTGATAGCGTTAGCTTAGCAAACGCTTCAGGTAAATTTAGATACGATTCCTAGTGATCTCGTGTTTGGAATTGCTTTCGTGTTTTTTTTTACGATTTAAAATTTTTGACTGAAGTTTTAGTGAAAAACCGTAATTTTGATTAATAAAGCCATAACCCGGAATGGGGTCTTGAAAACCGTAACCATTACGGCAAAACCGGAGTAGTTGGCAGGTATGCAAAAGGAGTATCGTGAGTGTAGTTTCATGTGTTTTACGGAGACGTGGTTACACTCACAGATCCCGGATGTAAACGTAGCGATACCTGGCTTCAGGACTATAAGGGGGGACAGGGACGTGATAAGGAGCAGGAAAAAGAGAGGAGGAGGAGTGGCAATTCTTGTTAATGAACGATGGTGTCACCCCAGGCACATTTATGTGAAGGAAAAATGCTGCAGCCCGGACATTGAACTGCTGGCTGTGAGTATGAGACCCTATTATATGCCGCGAGAAATGAAGTGCGCTTTAATTGTTATCGTCTATGTTCCTCCGTCAGCTGACGCAGCGGTGGCCTGTGACGTCATCAGCTCCACTGCGGCCACATTACTGGAGAAACACCTGGATGCATTCATGGCCATCACAGGTGATTTTAACCATGTCTCAGTGGGAAAAACACTACCAAACTTTCACCAGTTTGTTGACTGTCCCACCAGAGAGAACAAAACACTGGATTTACTGTATGCCAATGTCAGGGATGCATATAGTGCAACAGCTCTACCCCCCATTGGTAAATCAGATCACTGCATGGTCATGTTATCACCCAAGTACGTCCCCCTTGTGCAAAGGCAGCCTGCTTATACACGGACTGTGAGGAGGTGGACACAGGAGGCTGCTGATGCACTACAGGACTGCTTCGAGACGACGGACTGGAGTGTACTCTGTGAACCACATGGGGTGGACATAGACAATATGACCGACTGCATCACAGAATACATTAGATTCTGTGAAGACATGACCATGCCAGCTCAGACTGTACGCTGCTTCTCCAACAACAGACCATGGGTCACCAGTAACCTGAAAGCACTTCTGAACAAAAAGAAGAGAGCTTTTAGGGCTGGAGACAAGGAGAATCTGAGGGGAGTGCAGCATGAGCTGAGAGAGATGCTGAGGAGGTGCAAGGACAATTATAGGAGGAAGTTGGAAGAGACACTCAGGCAAAACAACACTAAAGATGTGTGGGAGGGAATGAAACAAATAACTGGGTACAAGGGGAGAGTCCGGCAGCCATCTGGGAGCCAGGAGAGAGTTGAGGAACTGAATCTGTTTTTTAATAGGTTCAACTCACAGCCTGTCACCCAGGCAACACAACCAGACCCCCACGCACCCATGCAGAACCTCTCTCCATCTCTCTCCTCCTCAGGGGGCACCAGGACCCTCCCTCACTTCACGGTGACTACAGATCAGGTGGAGAAACAGCTGGAGAGACTCCATCAGTGGAAGGCTTCGTGCCCTGATGGCATCTCCGCAAGGACCCTGAGGACCTGTGCCAACCACCTAGCTCCGGTACTGAAACACCTGTACAATCTAAGCCTGAGTCTGGAGAAAGTACCGGTGCTGTGGAAGACATCCTGCCTGGTTCCTGTCCCCAAGAAGTCATCTCCATCGGATTTGAATGACTACCGACCAGTTGCCCTCACATCTCATGTGATGAAGGTCCTGGAGAGACTGGTCTTAGCCCACCTGAGGCCGCAGGTGAAGACGTGGCTGGACCCTCTGCAGTTTGCATATCAGCCCCATTTAGGAGTTGAAGATGCTGTCATCTACCTGCTGCAACGAGCCCATCTGCACCTGGATGGTGGAGGAGATACTGTAAGAATCACTTTTTTTTGATTTCTCCAGTGCCTTTAACACCATCCAGCCACTGCTGCTGGGTGAGAAGCTGCGGGTGATGGGGGTTGACAGTTCTGTGATCTCCTGGATTACTGACTACCTGACAGGCAGACCACAGTTTGTCAGGCCGGGCAGTGTTTTGTCTGGAGTGGTGGCTAGTGATACGGGAGCTCCACAGGGGACTGTGCTCTCTCCTTTTCTTTTTACCTTATACACCACTGACTTTCAGTACAACACTGAGTCATGCCACCTGCAAAAATTCTTTGATGACTCAGCTGTTGTGGGGTGTATAAGAGGAGGAGAGGAGGGGGAGTACAGGGCACTGGTAGACAGATTTGTGGAGTGGACGGAGCAGAGTCACCTGAGGTTGAATGTCAGCAAGACCAGAGAGATGGTGATTGACTTCAGGAAGAGGAAGGCTCCTTCTCAGCCACTGCAGATTGGGGGGGGTGATGTGGGAGTGGTGGAGGACTACAAATATCTGGGTGTCAGGATCAGCAGCGGGTTGGACTGGAGATCCAACACCAATGCTGAGCACAAGAAGGGGATGAGCAGACTCTACTTCCTGAGAAAGCTGAGATCTTTCAACGTGTGCAGCAGGATGCTGGAGCTTTTCTACCAGACTGTTGTCGCCAGCGCCATGTTCTTTGCTGCTGTCTGTTGGGGTAGCAGTATTAGGGCCAGAGATACCAATAGACTTGACAAGATTATCAAGAGGGCTGGTTCTGTAATTGGTCTCAGACCGGAGACCTTTGAGACAGTGATGGAGAGGAGAACACTAAATAAACTGTGATCCATCATGGACAATCCTGATCACCCCCTCCACCACACACTAGATAGACAGCGAAGCACTTTCTCCAGTAGACTACTACAGCTTTGTTGTCGAACAGCCAGGTACAGGAAATCTTTCCTGCCACATGCAATTTCACTATACAATAACTCACTATGATGTTGTATTCTGGTCATAGCTATGCTGCCACACTGCATCTTACAGACTAACTGGTACATCACATTTCACTCTGCTCCTGATAGTCCTTCTTTGTGCAATGGGATGATTCATGTGTTAGTAATAAGCCAAAATAAGCCAAAGTAATAAGCCAAAAATTTTGGCAATTGATGTTAGTTAAAAATAAAAAGATATCTGCCAATAAAGCAAGATTAGATTGCTTAACACAAGTAAAAACTACCATAAAGTAAGCTAAATCCCACAGAAACTGCACAACAAAAAGAAACTAGAAAAGCACTCGGAGACCGCAGACCTCCGCCAAGCGGCACAGTTCCCCCCATACAGTGTTTGTGTGTACGTTTTCAGATTCCCTGAGCATGAAAAGATATGAGTAGCAATTGGATTCACAATGATTACTTGTTTATTTGACATGGACAGTGCAATAAACAGACAATTAATGAATGACAATCAATGTGATAGTGATAGGATTAGTGGTTCAGTAGTGTAAAATGGGACTATAAGGGACGGCGGGTTAATAAGGGACACTTTTGTGGGAAATGTTTTAAATGTAATTCTGCTTTTTTTATTTTGAGCAGGACGCTGAGTTGTGTTGTTATTGTCAAATATCCATGAATCCTTCATCAAATCTAGGCGGAAGCAAAATTAAAAAAGCAGAATTACATTTAGAAAAGTGTCCCATATTACCCCGCCGTCCCTTATAGCCCCGTTTTACGGTTGTAAAAGCATTGCCTCCTTGGCGGAGGTAATAAACTGAAGTGTTGGTGTGTCCATCTCCTCCACTGACGGATGCAGATTGGTTAGACAGGTTGCCGTGGGTTTTATATTATATTGGGGTTGCGCTCCGCGGCAAAACAGAATTTAGAGTCTTCCCCGGCAGAGAGGTCGTTTTTACGCAGCGCCTATAGCTGGGCGGGGAATTTGTGGCAAATAATGGGGCGGCGGACAGGTGTCCGTGTCAGGTTTTGCAGCGTGGCGCAAAAGCAGGCACGCTGGCGGGCCCAGGGCAGCAGTGTTTTCCGTGTGCTTTTGTGCCTAAAACGTTGAAGAACGCGGAGTTTGTGTTGGTCAGACACGACAACCAGCGCAATGTGCGCAGCGCCTATGGCTGGCACAGGCACGCTGGGGGTCTGAGGCCAGCAGTGTTTTCCGCATGCTTTTGTGGCTAAAACGTTGAAGAAGGCGGAGTTTGTGTTGGTCAGACACGACGCCCAGCGCCCTCCATTGCGCCTGTGCACATGTTGAAAATGGCCCTATGTCACAGTGTTGAAAAATGCTTTAAAAAAATTCCTGTATCCAGACGGTGAACCGGATCACCCCCAAAATTTAATCAGTTCTTCCTTGTACCATTTCCAACAACGCCTGAAAGTTTCATGCAAATCTGTCCAAGACTTTTTGAGTTATCTTGCTAACCAACAGACAGACAGACAGACAAAACACACAAACCCTGGCAAAAACATAACCTCCTCCTGGCCTTTTCGGCCTGGCGGAGGTAATTACTGTTAAGTTATCTTGAGCTATCCAATACATTTCATCAGATCAAAATCCCCAGTTCAGTGTGACACAGGAGTTAGTCTTCTCTCACCCACATACACACACATACCATAGCAAGCTCAAATGAGCACACACAAGTTAGTAAGCAATCCCCAAGCCTCTTATAATAAGCACATCTGGCAATCCAAGGTTCTCATCGTCAATCATCCTGTCGGCCTCCGTCGGTCTATGATGACCATGGAAGAGAATCCTAAACGTCTACTCTGCTGGAACAGCACCGCCTGTGGCTGAACAGGCCGATGCGCGAATGGCAGTCCCTGTCACACAGGTCGCACTTGTGGGTGGTCTCCGTGCTGCTGGGTCTGTGGCGGGTCTTCCTGTGGGTCCTTTTTTCATCTGCTGCAGCAGTCAGTCTCTCTTCACCCGCCTTGAGCTGTCTGGTCAGGGTGCCTCTCCATTTGGAGCGGTCCGTTGCAAGGTCCTCCCAGCGCTCGGTGTTGATCTCCAGGGTCTTCATGTCTCTCTTACAGACGTCTCTAAAGCACAGCTGTGGGTGGCCAACGTCTCTCCTGCCAGTCGCCAGTTCTCCGTAGAGGACGTCTTTGGGGATTCTGCCATCCTCCATACGGTGAACGTGGCCTAGCCAGCGGAGCCTGCGCTGCCTGAGTAGAGTGAACATGGAGGGAAGGCCAGCGCGGGACTGTGTTGGGCACTTTGTCCTGCCAGGATAGAGTTCAGTCGCTTTTCCTGCCGGGCGTATGTTGTCCACGTCTCATTCCCACAGAGCAGTGTGCTGATGACGCAGGTGTTGTACACTGCCATCTTCGTCTTGACAGAGAGTTTGGGATTCTTCCACACTCGTGTGATAGATAGATAGATTTGTTTATTTGACAGGGACAGTGCAATAAACATAGACAATTAATCAATGACAATCAATCTGATGTGTTGCACAGAGTGTATAGCTATTAGCTAATTTGCAACTCTTGTCCCTGGATGGGCTTTAGAAAGGAGAAAAAAGAAAAAAAAAAAAAAAAAAAAAAGGAAAGAAAAGGAATACATAATAACCACATACATCAATGCAAAAAAAACATAAATACATTATAAATACACAATTATAAATATTATAAATATTATAAATACACAAATATAACAACCTGACACACATTTGCCTATTTCAGGCCTCCCTCCCTTCGTCACTCACTATAAACAAACACATTCATTCCTTCCCTTCATTCACTCTCACCCTGCAGACAATCATTTCATACATGGGTACATTCTTGTTTATTTTTCAGCCAGTTTTTAACCTTTTTAGTGAATGTTTTAAAGTCCGTTATTATTTTAATTTCATTTGGCATTGTGTTCCAGATGTGACTGCCCTTTATAGAGAAAGCTGTTTGTCCAAATGTGGTTCTGCGGTGGAATATTTTACAGTTATTGTTAACAGAACTCCTGGTGGCTCTGCTGCTGTCCTGTCTTTGGATGAAACCAGCAAGTGGCTCAGGTGCTGATTTATGCAAACATTTGAAAGTTAATTTCAGTAAACAGAGGTCAATGAAACTCTCAAAACTCAATAGGTTGTATTTTTTTAAAATATTACAGTGATGCCACCTAATGGGCTTTTTGTCCAAGATTTTTAGGGTTTGATTATATAATGAACCTACTGTATATGTCTTATTGTGGAAGGGGCTGCTTGAGCCCAGACTGTCAAACAGTATGATATATGAGAAAAAACCATAGAATGCATATACAGTACAGCAGGTTCGTAAGGTATGTAATATCTAATTAATTTAAAGCAGTTCAGATTTTTTTTACTGTTTTTGAAATTTTCTTTATATGAAGATTAAATTTGAGTTGAGGATCTAGTACAACGCCAAGGTATTTGAATTCTGTAACTAAACTGATGTCATGATCATGTATATTAACTTTAAAACATTGCAGGTTATATTTTTTGATTGAAAAGCACATTGAAACTGTTTTCTGAAGGTTCAGCAATAGATGGTTCTGGAGGAGCCACTCTTGGACATCAACCATACTTGTAGACAGCACATCTGCAGCCTGTGCTGGAGTCTTGGTAGCTGTGTAAATAACTGCATCATCTGCATAAAGTTGGCATGTTGCAGCAGAGCAGTGTAGCGGCAAGTCATTAATAGAAATGCTGAAAAGTAAAGGACCAAGAATGGACCCTTGTGGGATACCCATACGGTTGTTTAAAAGTGAGGATTTATCCTGGTGAACTTTTACACACTGTTCTCTATTCTGGAGATAAGATGCAAACCAGTCTAATGTGTCTGGAGAGAAGTTAAAAGATACCATTTTGGATTAAAGCAAACTGTGGTTTACAGTATCGAAAGCCTTTTTGAGATCTAGAAAAACAGCTCCTACCACATTACCCCGTCCAAGGACTGTTTGACATTTTCAATAAGGCAACAATTTGCTGTTTCTGTTGAGTATCCTGGTCTAAAACCAAATTGATGTGGATGAGTCAGCTGTGTGGCTACAACTTTTTCAAGAACCTTAGACAGGACTGGTAAAATAGAGATTGGGCGGTAATTGCATATATCGTCTTTACTGCCTGATTTATGAACTGGTATGACGACAGCTTTTTTCCAGCCAGAAGGAAATGTACTAGACCTAATGGAGAGATTAATGAGATGAGTCAGTGGTTTGATTAATATTTTGCTGTGCGTTTTGAGAAAGGAGGTGCTCATGTTGTAGATATCATTAGTTTTTGAGTTTGACAGTGTTCTGACAATACCAGCAATTAACTCCTCATTTACCTCATCGATGTGAAAAGAATCTGTTGGAAGTATTGAATTTGTGTTGTTGAACACATCTGGCGGCACAAAGTTTTTTGTTAAGTCTTCCACAGAGCCCACAAAATATGAATTCAATTCATTTGCCAATGTAGCCTTGTCACTGATGGTCTTGCCATTGATTCTAAGTTCCTTTACCCCCTTCTGAACATTTTTTTTATTAGTTAAGTTATTTAAATGCCTCCATAGGGAACTGTTGTTACCCTTTGCATGATCTATCAGTTTATTGTAATAAGATACTTTTGATTTTCGCAGCTCTTGTACCACTTTATTTCTTAAACTTTTGTACACAAGGTGATCATTTTGCAGTTTAGAGGTTAATGATGTTTTCAATGCAGAGTCTCGCCTCTTCATAAGTTTTCTTATTTCATTATTTAACCATGGTAGGTTAATCTTCTGTTGTCTACTTTTAATTTACTTTGTAAATTTTTCTATGGACTTAGTAATTGTTGCAGTTATAAAATTACAACAATCATCTACTTCATATATAGACATGAGCTGCTCCCAATTTTGATTCTCTAAGTAATGTTCAAACTCCTCATTTTTTGATTTGGGAATAATAAAATTTGATTTGTCAATATCGACTCCTCCAAAATACTGTAGTCGCTTTTTAGTGAGTTTTCTGACAGCAAGAACCATGTTATGATCTGAGAGACCAGTTACAAGATTATAGGTTCTGGTTATTCGTTCTGGTTTATTAGCGAATACCATGTCAATAAGTGTTCTCGATTGTTTGGTTATCCTGGTGGGTCCTTTGATCATTTGTTTGTAATTAAATTTAGTCATGAGGCTTTTCAGTTTCTGTTTTTCCTTACTATCAGACCAGTTGATATTGAAGTCACCATAAAATATGGTTTCTCTGCTCCTCTCAAGTTGTTTAACCAGATCACTTAATTCATTATAAAAAGAAGAATTGTGTGAGGGTGGGTTGTACAATACTGCGATGTTGAAATTCATTACCGGTGAGAGGCATACATTAACAGCTAAACATTCAAGTGAAGTATTCAAATCAACCAATTGACATTTAAATTTCTCTTTGATGTAAATTAAAACACCCCCTCCCCTCCCTGGCTGCCTGTCTTTTCTAAAACACTGATAGCCCACAATATCGATCATATTGGTGTCAATGTTACTGTGTAGCCAGCTTTCTGAGAGACAAAGATAGTCCAGATTTGAGTCAGACAGCAACACCGAAATCTCATCTCTTTTGGGGATTATGCTTCGTATGTTTAGATGTCCGCCGAGGATCCCCTTTGGTTTAGCCTTTGCGTCCCAAAGAACTCGTGCATGATTAACAGTTTGGAAAAATAGATGTTGTTTTTGCTTTTGTACAGCACGGTTTTCGGATCTCGCCTCATTTGCAATTTGTTTAACCGCTCCTGTTTCCAAAAGTTTGGACGTAGCGCAGCTGTTTACAGCAGGATCAGATATGTGAGTCTGTTCAGTGCAATTCGACTCACCCGACTCGCTATGAAGGGCCGTAGATAGAAACAACCAATTCGCCAGCTCAGATGTTTGTGCTAACCCAGTGGTCTGCTGTTTAATAGTGGCAGGTCCAGGGTTAAGGTGAATATCCCCTGCCAGAAGTAGCAGTACTAACAGTACTTTAACTGTATAGCCTCTGCGATATTGTGATATTTGCTTATCCGTCATGTTTGCCTTGTTTTGGGAGCTTTTTCTCAGGGCTTTTGCAGACCAGATAGCGTACAGGGTGAAATGTCCATGTCCAAATCCATATAAATAAAACTTTTTAGCTTCACCTTTAGTTGAGTTGGCCGGAAAACCCTTCTTGTTGCAGTTACAGAGACACAAAGACAGTAATAAGAATAAGTATATAGGCAGAAAGTGTCCCATCAGACCACTCCTCACTCCGGTGGCAGCCATCTTTTTTGAAGTCATACACTCTCATAGAAACCATGCATTCCCAAAGTGCCCAAGATAAGAGACTACCCCACAATAAATATTATATATAGCATGAATACCCTGAAAAAGTACATAAGGGAAAGAAGCAATACAATTCTTTCAACCAGAGTCACTTCCTGCGCTACAAGAGGAAAACCTGAGCATCCTCAATCGAGCGTGATGCATTCACTGACTGTCCGGCCAGGAACTCCCGCTAACATCCTCCTTAGCCTGGAAGTTAAGCACCGAACTGTCCGGGCTCGTCCAAGGCCCTCTTGTACGCCTCGAGGAGGGAATGCTCCGTGGCCGAGTAGAGGTGGCAGGCAGGTGACAAGTGGAGAGAAGAGGAGCGGCTCTTTGGTTTCTGTTGTCCAGGGGAAACCTACAGCATACAATGCAGCACAACTTAGCCTCCCGTGAACGCACCGTGGCTAACAAACATTCACCACACACACAGACAGTGAGCACGTTCCTTTACTTATCTGTTTTATCGCCTCTCATCCAGCACTACGGCGTCGCTGCCAGCTGGTCACTCTCCCGGCGTCATTCGGTCCCGTGCGCTGCCGCTGTAAATTCCCACACCGTCCTCTCTCTCCGCTGCGGCCCTCGTGGTTCTCTGTCTTTTGTTCTCCCTGAGGGTGAGGGGCTCGATTGCTTCACCAGTTACTTGTGGCAATTTCTCCTTTTTTGGCACGAACAGGTTTATTTTCCAGCGGTAGTAACAAAAAAAGCTCAAAAACGCCAGCTCTAAACTGTGTTTAACTGCGTTTTAAACAGAAACGAAACTGGGAGCCTCAACTTGTGCGTCCTCACCCTACAGGAACCGGAAGTCACCCATCCCATCCACACCCAGTGTGGTGAGGCGAGCGAGTGTGAAGGCTGATTTTCCAATCCTCTTGTCGATCTCTGTATCAAGGGAGAGGTTGTTGCTGATCGTGGACCCCAGGTACGCGAACTGATTCACGACCTCCAGCTCGTAGTCGTCGATGGTGATGGTTGGTGGTGCTTCCGTGCCTTGCGCCAAGACATTAGTCTTCTTCAGGCTGATGGTAAGCCCAAAATCCTTGCATGCCTGGGAGAAGCGGTCCATCAGGGTCTGAAGCTCCTGCTGTGTGTGGGTTGCGACTGCAGCGTCGTCTGCGAACAGCATGTCTCTGATTAGAGCCTTGCGTACTTTGGTTCTGACTTTCAGGCGGGCGAGGTTGAAAAGCCTGCCGTCAGATCTTGTGTGCAGGTAGATTCCCTCTGTTGCTGTGCTGAAGGCATGCCTCAGGAGCATAGCAAAGAAAATCCCGAAAAGGGTTGGCGCAAGTACACAGCCCTGTTTCACTCAGCTGCGTATGTTGAATGGCTCTGAGACATTGCCGTCGTGCTGCACTATCCCCTGCATGTTGGTGTGAAACGATTCGATGAGGCTTTGCAACTTTGGTGGGCATCCTATCTTTGGCAGGATCTTGAAAAGGCCCTCTCTGCTGACCAGATCGAATGCTTTGGTGAGGTCGATGAAGGCGACGTACAGGGGCATGTTCTGTTCTCTGCATTTCTCCTGGAGTTGGCGGATGGAGAATATCATGTCTACCGTCGATCGCTCAGCGTGGAAGCCACACTGAGACTCGGGGTAGACATGTTCGGCAAGCTTCTGTAGACGAACGAGAACAACTCGTGTGTAGACTTTGCCAACAACGTTGAGGAGGGAGATGCCCTGTAGTTGTTGCAGTCGCTTCTTTCCCCTTTGTTTTTGTAGAGGGTGATGATCTTGGCATCCCTCATGTCCTGTGGTACGGCACCTTCCTTCCAGCACTGGCAGAGGACGTCATGCAATGGCAGCAGTAGGGCGGTCTTGCAGTGCTTGATCAGGTCGGGGGGTATGCCGTCGTTGCCAGGTGCCTTGCCAGCGGCCAAGCTATCAATGACCTTGCTGAGTTTGTCGATGGTTGGCTCGGTGTCAAGTTCGCACATGGATGGCAGGCAGTCGATGGCATCAAGGGCTGACAGTGTCACGGTGTTCTGTCTGGAGTAGAGGTCAGAGTAGTGTTCCACCCATCTCTCCATCTGCTTGTTCTTTTCTGCGATCATCTCCCCAGTGGAGGATTTGAGGGGGGCTGTCTTGCTCTGAGCCGGACCAAGTGCTTTCTTGATGCCATCATACATACCACGGATGTTCCCTGTTATGGCAGCGGTTTGAATGTCTTGGCTGAGCTGAGTCCAGTACTCATTGGCACAGCGCCGAGCAGTCTGCTGAACTTTGCTTCTCGCAGCCCTGAGAATCTGGAGATTCTTCTCGTTTGGGTACTTCTTGTACTCAGCAAGTTCTGAGCGCTTGGCTTCAATGACGGGGGTCATCTCGGTCAACTTGGCATCAAACCAGTCCTGTGACTTCGAGGTCTTCCTCCCAAAGGTAGCCAAGGCTGTGCGGTGGATGGTGTTTCGCAGCTCTTCCCACTTCTGCTTTGCAGATTCTCCTTCTTGTGGTACACCAAGTTCCTTCTCAAAGGTGGAGGCAAACTGCTCAACAAGTTCTGGTTGGGCCATCTTGCTGGTGTCAATCCGTGCCTTTCCAGGCTGTCTAGCACGATGGAATTTCTTCAGCTGCAGCTTGACCTTGCAACACACCAAAGAATGGTCTGTGTTGCAATCTGCACTCTGGAACGAACGGGTGATTAGCACGTTCTTCAGTGAGGTGCGCCTGGTCAGGATCAAGTCCAGCTGGTGCCAGTGCTTTGAGCGCAGATGTCGCCAGGAAACCTTGTGTTGGGGCTTGGTCTTGAAGAATGAGTTTGTGATGCACAGATCGTGATATGTGCAGAACTCGGGCAGCCGCTGTCTGTTGTCGCTCATTCTGCCCACGCCAAATGGTCCAAGACAGGAGGGCCAGGAGTCGTGGTCAGCACCCACTCTGGCATTGAAGTCTCCAAGGAGAATGAGTTGTTCAGAGTTGGGGATGATCCTGACAGTTGTTGCGAGATTCTCGTAGAACTCGTCTTTTGCCTCTGGTGTGGCTGTCAGTGTTGGGGCATACACACTGATGAGGGTGACTGGGCCCTGAGTGGTGTTGAGGCGGAGGGTGAGGAGTCGTGCAGAGCCATTGCTCTTATAATAACCACATCTGGCAACCCAAGGTTCTCATCGTCAATCATCCTGTGCCGCTCTGAAAACACATTCATTTTTTCTCTCTCTTTCTCACCGTAAAACATTAAAAACACGAACAAGCACGTGAACGACCGGACAAACAAACTGCAGTTATTTGATGTATTTATTTTATTATAATTTGAGGTCATTTTATCGTGTATATATTTTTAAGGATTATTTTATTTTGTTTTAGACCCATTTTAAATTATGCCTTAAAGTCCAAATGTCACGCAATTTTTTTTTCCAAATGCCAACGAATTTTGATAAAATACACATAGCTTAAACCAAATATTCATACTGGAGACCATATCACCCACCCATATTTACATAATTGCACAAAATACACCAGGCGAAGGCCCCGCCTTGCTCGCTGGCTTGTGACAGCCAATCCAGACCGCGGCCATGTTTTTGACGTCACAAATTTAACCCTGGCTGCCCTGCCGTATCCACATTCACACTTATCAACATTGGACAATCATGACGGAAACTGACAGCGATTGTGAACAAATTAGTTTAGTTTTGTCCTCTGGTGAATCGGACTTGGAATTCAGAGAAGACGACACCCCAGATACTGATGACAGTGGTTCAGACAGTGACAGAGGCATAGAACCTTACAGGTTCGAGCCGTCCGAGACGGAATCAGATGCTTTGTCTGATGACAACAGTTCCGACGATGACCAGAGAGCAGAACCAGTGGAAAATGTCATTGAATTGGACATTAATCGCCTCCAGAATGTTGAATGGTAAGCCAAAAGAAATCTGTGATGTTTAATAAATTAACTATAACCACCGGCAAAATTGGGAAGCCGAAGGGGGTCTGTCGAAGGCGCCCCATAAATATCGATTTTTCGGAAGCCATTATTATGACGATACAGTGGGGCGCTAGCTTACAGTAGAACCCTTTCTTTCCTCATTCAGTTGTAGCAACAAAATCAAGGATGAAATGGAAGTAATTGTGGAAAATGACTTGTATTAAAATCCCCAGGATCGTGTGTATAGGGCCATAACCAGGAATGTTCCTTTCTCACTGTAGACAAATTAGAAATCTAGCTTGTTGTTTTGTACGCCAGCTTCAAGGTTTGATAACTAGAAATAAGTGGGAAAAAACTATGTCTCTAGCACATGGCACTTCATGGGGAGGGCTTGAAAGTTCTATTAATAAACAAAGACAACATGAATAATGCAATGGATCTTTTCACTTTATTTTACATGAGTTCTGCAAGGCATTTATGAGGTGGATATGGTGTAAATAATATGGACAGGATGTGAACACATTATTGAATATTATATATATTATATTGTTACAAATTTTATAAAAGCTCACAATTGCAATATCAACAAACCTGTGCTTACAATATCAACAAACAAGCATATTTATGTATACATGCATTCAGAAAATATTTGCAAATTCTTGTACTTGAATTTTTCAATAGGTGCACCTGTCAAGAAATTGACCAGATCAGAATGAGAATGGAGGCGCATACCTGTCAAGTGATACGTTTTTGCCATATTTTAATACGGGGAAAATGCAATTTTAGCAAATACGGGCGTATTGCCATTTCTGTACGCCCAAAAGAAAAATATACGGGAAAAAAAATTATTGAGTGTGTTGAGGAACACGTCGTGTGTGTGACCCCCACAGCTAGGGGGCTGGCAGAGCGCTCAGCGTGAGCTATTCTTACAACAGTGAGAAGTGTGGACTCAATCATTAGGCTGATGGACGGGGCGGGCACAGCGCTCAGCGTGAGCTATTATTACTACAGTTAGAAGTGTGGACTCAATCATTAGGCTGATGGCGTCACACTTTCTACTGTCCTGCGGCTCCGGAACAGAGAGGAATCGCCTTCCAAATCCAGAATTCTGCTTTTTTTATTTTGAGCAGGACGCTGAGTTGTGTTGTTATTGTCAAATATCCATGAATCCTTAAAATATTTGACAATAACAACACGAATTACATTTAAAACATTTCCCAGAAAAGTGTCCCTTATTACCCAGCCGTCCCTTATAGCCCCGTTTTACGGTGCCATCCAGCAATACGATAGATGATTTATTTCTAAGGATAAAATTGTTGGTCGTTGTTACGTTGGTAACGAGGGGCAACTAAGAACAAAAATAGTGATTACCTTCCACAAACAAAGGAAAAAAACTGTCTATGTATTAAAAATATGCGGTGCCTCTTCCAGTCTCCATATAAACAATCAATCGGGATACCCCAAGCATCAAACTAAGGTACAATCTGTTTCGTCACTTCCGCCTTCTTCCCCAGGCGATTCCGGGGGCCGTGAGTAGGAACGTCAGGGCAAGCGCGGCAGTTTTAAATTAACGAATGTTCCGGCGTTACTGAAGCATATGCACCAAGACCCGAACGGATCGGTTCCCTTTTATATCTAGTTTCAAGACATTTTAAGGACCCTATTACGTGACATTTGGACTTTAAGGTACTTTGGTTCTTACTATTACATTAGAGTTTATCCTTGTGATATTAGCACTACTTACCTGTATTTTTAAGGTTAACCCTTTTATCAGTGCTCACTAGTGATGTTAAAAAGATCTCACATTAATAGTTTTCTTAGTCAATGCTCACTCGTGATGTTAAGATCTCACACTGACATTTCTCTTAATCAGTGCTCACTCGTGATGTTAAGAAGATCTTACATTGATTTTCCGTGCGTCTATCAGGTCCACTTACGCAGTAGAAATGCGCCTTCCTGTTGCGGACTCGAACCGGGACCGCCAAGCCTCTACCTCGCCCAAAACCCGATTTGGACTTTGCAGTATCAAACGCTTGGTTTACAACTTTTTATGCGTGTTCTCAAACCCGCCGGGACTCGAACCGGGTGTCTATTTACCAATTAAATTTACACACGTGGACAAAATTGTTGGTACCCCTCTGTTAATGAAAGAAAAACCCACAATGGTCACAGAAATAACTTTAATCTGACAAAAGTGGTAATAAATAAAAAGTCTATGAAAATTAACCAATGAAAATCAGACAATGCTTTTGAATTGTGGTTCATCCATCCATCCATCCATCCATCTTCTACCGCTTTTCCGGAGGTCCGGGTCGCGGAGGCAGCAGTTCAAGCAGAGAAGCCCAGACTTCCCTCTCCCCAGCCACCTGCTCCAGCTCTTCAGAGGGGATACCAAGGCGTTCCCAGACTAGCTGGGAGACATAGTCTCTCCACCGAGTCCTGGGTCTGCCCCGGGGTCTCCTCCCAGTGGGACGTGCCTGAAACACCTCAAGTGGGAGGCGTCCAGGAGGCATCCTAATCAGATGCCCATACCACCTCAACTGACTCCTTTCAATGTGGAGGAGCAGCGGTTCTACTCTGAGCCTCTCCCGAATGACTGAGCTCCTCACCCTATCTCTGAGGGTGAGTCCAGCAATCCTACGGAGAAAGCTCATTTCAGCCGCTTGTATCCGCGATCTCGTTCTTTCGGTCATTACCCAAAGCTCGTGACCATAGGTGAGAGTAGGAACGTAGATTGACTGGTAAATCGACAGCTTTGCCTTAGAACTAAGCTCCCTCTTCACCACAACAGACCGGTACAACGTCCGCATCACTGCAGATGCTGCTCCAATCCGTCTGTCGACCTCTCGCTCCATTTTCCCCTCACTCGTGAACAAGACCCCAAGATACTTAAACTCCTCCACTTGGGGCAGGAGCCTGTCCCCAACCCGGAGAGGACAATCCACCTTTTTCCGGCTGAGGACCATGGACTCGGACTTGGAGGTGCTGATTCTCATCCCAGCCGCTTCACACTCAGCGGCAAACCGTCCCAGCAAGAGCTGTAGGTCATTGCTGGATGAAGCCAACAGGACAACATCATCTGCAAACAACAGAGATGAGATCCTGTGGTCACCAAGCATGACGCCCTCCATTCCCTGGCTGCGCCTAGAAATCCTGTCCATAAAAATTATGAACAGGACCGGTGACAAAGGGCAGCCCTGGCGGAGTCCAACTCTCACTGGGAATGACTCCGACCGAGTGTTGGCAATGCGAACTAAACTCTCACAACGGTCGTACAGAGACCGAATAGCTCGTAACAACAAGCCCGATACCCCATACTCCCGAAGCACCCCCCACAAAAATCCACGAGGGACGCGGTCAAATGCCTTCTCCAAGTCCACAAAACACATGTAAACTGGTTGGGCAAACTCCCACGAACCCTCAAGAATTCTCGAGAGGGTAAAGAGCTGGTCCGATGTGCCACGGCCAGGACGAAAACCACATTGCTCCTCCTGAATCCGAGGTTCGACCAACGGCCGGACTCTCCTCTCCAGTACCTTGGCATAGACCTTCCCAGGGAGGCTGAGGAGTGTGATCCCTCTAAAGTTGGAGCACACCCTCCGGTCCCCTTTTTTGAAGAGAGGAACCACCACCCCGGTTTGCCATGCCAAAGGCACTGCCCCCGACCTCCACGCAATGTTGCAGAGGCGTGTCAACCATGACAACCCAACAACATCCAGGGCCTTGAGGTACTCGGGGCGAATCTCGTCCACCCCCGGGGCCCGGCCACCAAGGAGATTTTTAACCACCTTGGCGACCTCAGCCCCTGTGATAGGGGGTCCATCCAACAGACTCTCATGATAAATTGTATATCAAGGATTCAGTGTACCCCGCCCGGTATGGGGTTACCGGGGCCCCACCCTGGAGCCAGGCCTGGGGGAGGGGCTCGAAGGCTAGCGTCTGGTGGCCGGGTTTCCACCCATGGGACCCGGCCGGGCTCAGCCCGAAGGAGTTACATGGGTCCGCCCTCCAGTAGGTTCACCACCTGCAGGAGGGATCATGGAAGTCCGGTGCTATGTGGATTAGGTGGCAGTCAAAGGCGGAGACCTTGGCGGACTGATCCCAAGCTTTCTAAACTGGCTTTTGGAATTGTGGTTCAACAGAATTATTTTAAAAAACAAACTCATGAAACAGGCCTGGACAAAAATGATGGTACCCATAACTTAATATTTTGTTGCACAACCTTTTGAGGCAATCACTGCAATCAAACGATTTCTGTAACTGTCAATGAGACTTCTGCACCTCTCAGCAGGTATTTTGGTCCATCATCAGGGGTACCATCATTTTTGTCCAGGCCTGTTTCATGAGTTTGTTTTTTAAAGTAATTCTGTTGAACCAGAATTCAAACGCACTGTCTGATTTTCATTGGTTAATTTTCATACAATTTTTATTTATTACCAATTTTGTCAGATTCAAGTTATTTCTGTGACCATTGTGGGTTTTTCTTTCATTAACAGAGGGGTACCAACAATTCTGTCCATGTGTGTACTCACTGTGATCCGCCTGCGGGTTAATTCTGTTACTTACCAACTCCCAGCGTCTCAGGACCGTGCCTCCACTTCCATAAAAACCGGGTCATTGGTCCCAGTCGGGGGAGGGCTTTCCCCACAGCCATGCACAGCTGTCCGTGGTCCAAAAATGCCGGAAGCAGAGGAGAGATATATGGAGTCCCTGTGATTTGGGCGCCAAGTATGTTAGAAAAATTCTTATAGACCTTCAGTCAAAAACCAGGCTGGATCAAAGTTTCAGCAAATTTAATTGCACTGATCAGCCGAAGTCAATACAGAGTACAGCTCTCACAGACTGCTGCAGTGCATTGGCTTAACTAACAGAGTGATTCTGGCTATATATATCCAAGGGGGCACCCGGGGTGAGGTCACTTCTTGATAGTTCATTCATGACTCGATTGATAAAGTTTGCTGAGCTTCTCGATTATTTCATTCATGACTAAGATTGTATCTGCTGAATCCATGCAGAAAACACTAGTAATAAGCTGTACAGTCAGTGATAGAACTGAACATTCACAGTTACATCAGCATCCTTCAATTTGTTTTTTCCACTACTCAACAACTCCAAATATGGTAACAGGATTTCCTAGGTATACACATTAAGCTTTATAAAGAAAAATTCATATTCATAAAAATTCATATAACTGTGTAACATAGAAGTTTTCCATCATTAGTTGTGCGGACATTCCATGCCACTAAGTTAAGCTGCTTTGCCTTCAATTTCTGAACACTGTCGCATGGACTTCGCATATTTTCTACCACTGCCATAGATTGTGGCGTGTCGGTTGCCTCAAACGCAGTAGCATTATCTGAAACTCTCTGAAAACTCATCTCAAATTGTAGGGCTGTGCCTAAAAAAATGACAACACTAAAACGGCACTCAATAGTGTTCCTCGGCGGGTAACTCTCGGTTAACTGTTTCAACGGGACAATGGTGCTGACACAGCCACAGAAAAAAAAAAAAAAACCATTGTGTTTTTGCCAGAACTGTTGCTGAGTTGACAGACAGCCCCGCCTATTTCCAGAGCTACAGCCAAGTTGACGTGCAGATCTGTTGGCTTATCGGAAAAATCACGAAACCCCCAGTGGGTGTGCTCCCCAGCCAGGGGAGGCTGAGGGTGTGCCAACACTTGCCCAAGGTGCACACCCAGGCTAGTGAAGGGAAGGAGGTGCCTTACTTCTCCATTCTAGACCGGCTCCAAGTGAAGTCTAGCCCTTGCCCAAGCACTCTTAAAAGTGTATCTATTATTAGCCACAATAAAATCAATGTTTCTCCTAATATTATAGTGCAAATATTAAAGCAACACTAAGTTTTTCACCTTGAACTAATGTTTCCAAAATTATTTTGACGGCACATCAATCTTTGACCAGCTGAAAGCCCTTCCCCCATAGCCTAAGTGGGGCCACATTGTCTTCAGCAGCTCTGTTCTCAGTAGAAACACTGAAAAGACTACAACTATGGCAACTATGACCTCAGAAGTCTCAAAAGTCAATCACAGGGCAAAACTTTGGCCACCAACAACTAAGCACACTGTAATTGGCTGTTGGGACTGAGGTCATAGTCACCATAGTTGCAGTCTTTTTCAGTGTTCTTTCCTGGAACAAGAAATTTACTGAGTGCTGTGTTTATAAGTATTCTTATTTGTGGTCATTTGGCATGGAATAACCCACTGTTAAAAACTGCGCATAAGAGTCTTGAGATAATTACATTTTATAAACGCTGACTTACTTTAGTTCATGCTCATCCTCCTCCTTCTCCCGTTCCCTCTTTCTCTTCTCCAGCTCTCGATAATGGTCGATCATTCCCTCAAAATCCACCTGAGCCTGCCTCTGATTCAGCTCCTTTAGCTCCTGCAGGTTCTCCAGCACCTCCATCTCCATCTTAGAATCTTTAGTGCGGTTCTCCAAAACCTGGGAGAGAATTGAGAGACTGTCACATCTTTATTCCAGGGGTTAATTAGACCAAAAGTAGTGAGTGGCTGAATGAATTATTACTAACTTTCATGGGGTTGTTCAGTTCCTCCTCTTCCCTCTCCTGCTGGATTCTTTTCTCCTCTTCCTCGATGAGTTTCTCTGCCTGGAAGTTTCGTGTTGCGCCATGTTCCATGGCATAATCTGTGTTCTCTGGGTCTGTCTAATCATAGTAGGATATTAAACAAACAGTGAGAAAGAAGATGTTTTTCCCTCCTGAAGAGCACAAACAATTTCTGTGATGATCAGAATTTTTACTCTTTACCTTAAATGTAATTTCAGCGAGACATCGAGTGCATTTGATGTAGAAACGGAAGATGGGCAGGCCCATGTACGTCTCATTCTGAACCGTCTCTTTGCGTGCATTGAACTTTTTCCCCTTGTAGATATACTCGCCACATGTTTTACACCTTGAAATGAGCAAAAAAGGCCCCAGAGAGTAAAACAGGATCAAAATTTGGCCATAAATGTTTGAGGAATCCTGATACAAAACAAATATCTCCAATCCTCTTTTAGTAAGAAAGTCAGATTCTTGAAAGGAAACACAAACAATTTCATTGTCAGAGTTGCTGCAAATGAATCCCAATGTGTGACAAGCATGAAAACTAATGCTCAGTTCCCAATGATAAAGAAAAGTGGGTGTATGACAGCATCTCTGCAGGAGTCCTTGTCTATCTCTTCACACCTGTGTCATCTGGTAGTGTAGGAAAGGATAACACAAAACATTTGTGTCAGACATACCTCATATTGAATGGAGCCATCAATCTGACCACATACTGACGATCTTTAGATAGTTTAAGCTTGGGGATTTTGGATGGATCAAAATCCGGGGGGTAGTATTTCTGTGGAGAGAAATGTCAATCAAATCACATGACCAAACCATCTCGGCCTTGGCTCTCTTACTTTGTCTCCAAACCACTCCATTTGAGCTGTCCCACTGATATACACATTTCTAATCCTGTCCCCCCAGTCACTCCCAATGAGAACCTTAGCGCGTTTTCACACCTGGAAGTCTGCACCAAGGTCTCGACTAAAGTTTTTGTTTTGTTACATTGTATATATTTGGTTTCACACTGCTCTTTATCCAAGCAGGCCAAACAACTTTACGTAACACACTGACCTGGTTTACATGGACATGAGTAAACTGATTACTGGAGTAAACCAATAAAGGTAATAAACGGCTTATGGTGTTTACATGCACTGAGTAAATGGTTTACTGGGCAAATAAACTAGGTGTGTTAATCTGTTTTCTCATAAACCGTTAATGAGCCTTTGACTCTGTTTCCATGGTCACAAGTAAATCAATTACTGAAGTAAACCGATAAAGGTAATCGGATTACTCTGTTTACATGAGTTTGAATAATCAGGTAACTCCAGAAGGCTGATTGCAATCACTTTCCTCATGACCATGTAAACAGGGTCACTGATGTCCTGTTGTCATGACAACGTTTATGTAGTTGGCACAGATGTTGCAGTTAGCAAGCATGCTACTCCCCCTTGGAAGCATTTTCTGCAACTCTGGACACATCGGTAACTGCATTTTAAGTGTAAACTGGTTCAGACTCCATCACATTAGTGGGTGAACTAGTTTAGTGAGGCTACAATATGGCTATTATCCAGGCATTCATGAAAAAGGATGTTTGCCCTTCTCATCAGCTGTGATGATTTTTAGCTGGCATTGCTCCTCCAATCTTTCACATACTCCATCACATCCCCTCCGAAAATATCTGGTGAATTTCTGCATTTTTATGATTTTATTTTAATTGATTATTTATGCCGCCAAAGGCCTGATATCTTTTTTTTTGTCATTTTCTTTTTATTGGTTTTTAATTATACAATAAGACAAAACAACGAACATAAACACAAAGACCTGCTGAAAAATGTACAATACAAGGGTGATAAAAGAAAAAAAGTACATAAAAATACTGGTAGGCCCCTCCAGTTATGAAAAGGGAATGAAATTAAAAGATTTGAACCTAGTTTATATGAAGTCCAGTCTAACGGGAGAGATATATGTATTGTAATTATATATCACATATGTAATCATATGATTACATATGATACATATGTAATCCATTTCTGCCAATGTTCAATAAATGTCTTTTTGTGTTCTACGGACAGATTTCAATTAAAATCTGGGTCTCTTCCTCTCTCCAAGTCATACTGCGGCTTATTTTCCCTCTTATCAGCCACCTTAACTTCCTGTGTTTGGTCTTAAAGTCTGAATCTTTCTGAAAATTGCTTTTACACTAAACAAAGCTTCAGTTTGATCCAGACCGAGACTACCTTTTGTTGCCGGACCAAATTTCAGCTCTTCGGCCGGGACTGTAGTTTGGGGGAACTTTCACACCTAAAATTTTGGTCCGACCCAAACTGGAAAGTCTGGACCAAACAGGATAGATATGAAAGCCCCCCCTGAGCATCTTCAACTCTGCCACCTCCTGTCTTTTTATCAGTACCATCATCTCCAAACCATACATCATAGCAGGTCTCATTACCATCTTGTAAATCTTTCCTTTCATTCTAGTTGCTGTCCTTGTGTCACAAATCACCCCTGATGCTAATCTCCACCCACCGCTCTCTCTTCTTCACCTCGTGTATATTGCAATATTGCAATATTACATATTGTCTTGCTTCTACTGACTTTCATCCCTCTTCTCTCCAGTACATACCTCCACCCCTCCAGGTTACCTTCCACCTGCTCCCTACTCTCACTACAGTTCACAATGACCATGTTTACATGCACACAAATAAACTGGTCTGGACTGTATTTCTGGAGTTATCTGATTATTCAAGTTGCCATGTAAACAGAGTAATCCAATAAAGGCCATGTAACCAGGGTCATTAACTCAAGTGGTTTACCCTCTAATAATCTGTTTATTCAGTGCATGCAAACATGACAAAACTGATTATTGCCACTATTGGTTTATTCCCAGTAATTGGTTTATTGTGACCACGTAACTGGGGTCAGTGTTGCAGGGGTGATGAATCTTATTTTTGCACTTCTCCCTTTAATCACAAGATAAACTGTTTGTGTTTAAAATATCTGCACATGCTCCCCATTATTGATCACAGCCAAAATATTCTAGAGTTGCTTATTGGTGTTGTTGTCACAGGTCATAAATGATTGCTTGAAAACCCTTTCCATGGAGATGATTCAGTGAAACTGATGAGACAGAAATATAAGAATTAATGATGCCTATATGTCTTTTTAAAAATATTTAATCAGTCTTTTTTCCCCCCCATCTACGGCGGATTTGTTCTGCATTATGTGAGCTGTCTTGGTATACTTGTCATAATACCACCAACTAAAATGTGGTCAATTTAATCCTGTTTTTCAATAAATGTTAACCTGTTGGGTCCTTGATTCAGACTCAGTTTTTAATATTTGACTCATCTTTGACTGAATTTTGACACCCTTGATTTATATGCAATAAACTAAAGGCAGCGGCTATGGATACGGATCCGTACCTATTGAATTCTTGCTACAGATACGTCTGATTGGCCAGTACGTACTATTACTGCATAAAGGTGCCGGCTCAAAATTTTAATTAACATCTATTTACTACCTTTTTAACTTTACCCACTCCCAAAGCCTAATGCTCACCTCTTAAATTTTAACCTTACCCACTCCCATATCCTAAGGCTCCCTTAATTTTAAATTCCATATTAAGTACAATGGGAAGGGCAAGGCACCGAAGGCAGGACGTGAACCAGCAACCTTCTAATCACAGGTCCACCGTACTATCTACCTAAGCCGTAGCAGCTAGCTTGGAGTTGATCTGAAAAGGTTTTGTCGGATTGTCAACTCTTCCGTATCAACAGAGATTTACTATAATTGGGATACAGCTTCAGTATCCATAGCCACTTCCAAAATAAAAACCAAATTCATAGATAATTTCACAGTGTGGTCCAGCAAAATGTGCAGCCATAAAACCAATTAGACTTGAAGCTTTGAAGTTGATGCGTGATACACTTTGCAAATTCAATTATTTGATGACACAGACACTGCAAAACAATAAAATCTACATGCTCTTATATTTATCCTGTACAGTTAGCTACTTTGCTAACTTTAACCCGCTTGGTCTCTTTATCGCTCAGTATGTGACAAATTTAAGACGCCTTTAAGGATCGTATACTTACATTCAACACTTTTCTTTCAGACATTGTGGCTTTTGTTTCAAACTGGAGTCAGACAAGAAGAAGAAAAAAAAAAACGTTTGGAGAACGGAAAGCTAAAGCTGGATCCTGCTTCTTCTTCTTCTCTCGGTTACTGGCGGATAACTAAAAGGTGCATACCGCCACCTACTGTACAAGAATGTCTAACATTATGTCACCTGAGCCCGACCCATAAATTCTGACTTAATCCCGTGTTATTTAAAAAAGAGAAAAGAGCCATTCTCGTGATTCTTATTGCCTCTCCATCTCCATCTGTTCCCAGAATCCCAGTTAAATCCCATTCCCTGCCGGCCTCTCGAACTTCATTTTCCATTATCTGTCTTTCATTTCCGTATTTGTGACAGTGTAATAAGATGTGCTCGACATTTTCTTTTACTCCACATTCTCTACATTTGTCACTTTCGCTTTTCCCCATGGTGAATAATTTGCTGTTTAACCTGTGTGATCCAGTCTAAAGCTGGATTCATGCAGCACCTCTGCTACCCGTGTACGTATAACCGGAACCCTCGTATGACGAAATTTACGTCATCATCTCCACTCCGCTAGTGTCCGCAGTGCTCGACCTCGGACGACCGTGTGCAGCCGAAATTTTGCGAATAAATTAAGCAAACAACACGGTAAACTTCCGGTTTACTCGTTTAATATCTGTCTTTAGAACAACGCTGCTGCTGCCCCCCTGAGGAAGACCAAAGTCACTGCAACTTTATTCATTCTGACAAATGTACAGGTGCGTCTCAATAAATTTGAATATCATCAAAACGTTAATTTATTTCAGAAATTCAATTAAAAAAGTGAAACAAGTATGGTAGTTAATATAGTGTATTATTCGTTACAGAGGGACATATTTCAAGTGTTTATTCCTATTAATTTTGATGATTGTGGCTTAAAGCTAATGAAAACCCAAAATTCAGTTTCTCAAAAAAATTTGAATATTACATAAGATCAAGTTTTAAAAAATGGATTTTTAATCCAAATGTTGGCAGACTGAAAAGTATGTCCATGTGACAGAGATCATCCTGCGCAGTTCGCCCCACACGGGACACGAACCCGCGACCTCTCAGTCAACTACACAGTTCGAGAATGGGAGACACAGCACGATCGCACTGAGCTAAAGGTCCGGCCGATAGCTCGGCGCTACCGATACTGTATGAGGCTTTGGGAGGGAGGTTTACTAACGTTCTACGCCGAACAGTACTAGTTGGCATCCGTTACATACACACTCAGTACACGGTCGGGGCTTTTTTGCATGAATTGCTGCATCAAAGCAGCGTGGCATGAAGGCGATCAGCCTGCAGCACTGCTGACGTGTTGTGGAAGCCCAGTTTGTTTTGATGCTGGCCTGCAGCTCGTCTGCATTGTTGGGTGTGGTGTCTCTCGTCTTTCTCTTGACAATACCACATACTGTAGATTCTCTATACAGTTTAGGTCAGGAGAGTTTGCTGGTCAAGCACAGTGATACCATGGTCATTAAACCAGGTTTTGGTACTTTTGGCAATGTCGACAGATGGTAATTCATGCAAAATGAGCGCCGACCAAGTGCTGAGTATGTACATAGACATACTTTTCAGTAGACCAATATTTCTATTAAAAATCAAATTTTATATCAAGCTTTGTAATATTCTAATTTTTTGAGAAACTGAATATTGGGCTTTCAGTTGCTGTAAGCCATAATCATCAAAATTAAACAAAATAAACACTTGAACTACAGTGATCTTCGCACCCCTGAATTGAATAACTGAAATCAATTAACTTTTCGATGATATTCTAATTTACTGAGATGCACCAGTATTATCTGATTGGATTAATTAAAACTTTAACGATTCATACTCATTGTAAGCTGATCTCAGTTGCTGTTTGCTTTCTTCAGGAGAGGAAATCATGACGCCATGCAGAATAAATGACCTCTCAGGAGATCTGTCGTTGACATAGGGTCGCTGACATGTGCAAACACAAGTCTGTCACCCACACATATGCTCTTAAATCGGCTTGTAGGGGTTTAGGCTTATTCCAACAAAAGGAAATTGGATCCTGATTACAGATTGGTGTCAACACGGGTCAGCCTGAAGTCTCATTTCATCTTTATTGAAGAGTGGTGACACACGAGGAAAAAGGAAAGAACTGCAGTAACATTAAGAGAAAGCTCTGTGAAAATATATCTAATGAATATAGATAACGTATTCCAAATATTTTTATTATTTAGCAGTAAAAGGTTCAATTTTACTGAGTGTAGCTTTTATATGTGGCCATTTCTCATTGACTTTGCATATAAAACAAATTTTCAAGACTGCTTTTCATTATTTTAGTAATATTGTCAAGAGTATGTCAGAGTGATGCTGAGAAATTACTCTATGTTTTTGTTACTTCGAGATTAGTCTGTTATAATTCCTTATTATCAGTCTGTACATTTCTCTAAAGCATGTTTTATTAATCCAAAGTTCTACAGTTAGTTTTAATGGGTACTAGAAAGAGAGATTATATCTTTCCCATTGTTAGCCTCCCTTCATTTCCTTGTTATAGAATGTAGAATTAAATTTAAATTTCTTATTCTCTCTTACAAAGGTCTAAATGATCAGAACACTTGCTATCATAAGTGTCATAATCGGTCCTTTCAGGGCAGAAATAAGGCACTACTCGCCAGCTGTGAGTCTGCACATTTAATGATAAAGAACGCAAATAGAAGCCACAAAGGATAACTACAAATGACACAAAATAACCAGGAAGGGAAACTTACAGAAAAATGCAATCAATGAAAACCACGAAGAATAACTTACAGTTATTCCGGCGAGGCTGAGTACTGAGCAGAAATAAAACAGGAATCAGACGGAGGGATTCCTGTCTACACAATGTGAGGTCGCAGCAAGGAATAAACCCCGCAAGCGAACTTAAATAATAAGATTGGAAAACCTAAACATGAATCAGGTGTGGGTGCATGAGTGAAAACGTAATTAAAGAATACTAAACAGCTGTGACAACCCTCAAAAAAATTTGACAGGAGGAAGTCACATGATTGTGCTGTCAAAATAAAAGCATAAACTCTAATGGAAGAAAATCAAGAACAAAAATACATATACAGAAAATGAGTGGTAACCAAAAGACCTGAGCACAGCACTGACCCGCGTTCAGCATCATGACAGTGCCCCTCCCCCCTCCCTTAAGGGGTGGGACCTAGACACCCCACCGTAACATCAAAAAGGGATGAAAGTCCCCCCCCCCCCCGCCCCCAAACAGGAATAACTACAAAAACAGACCCTGGGAAGGTGGTGGGGGGATCCAGGCTTGGAGGGAGAGACACAAACCCAACAGAACAAAACACACATGACCCACAGTACTGACCAAATAAGGTGCCAAAAAAACCAAGCAAAACTGGGTAAACAACGGAACAGTACAGGTGGCCTTGCAGAGTCCCGGCTCCACCCGACCATCAGGTAGAAAAGGACGGCCGGCCTACCAGGTCTCCAGAGCCACCAAAATGGAGGAGAGAGTCCATTGGGTGGTCTTCCAGAATTCAGAAGTCACCCAAGCAAACAAGAGAGTTCATCGGGCGGTCTCCCCACATCTCTGGGCCAACTGGTTGCGAAGCACCACACACCTCCCCCCGGAGGCTGCAGTTGGAATCCGTGCTTATCACAAATCCCTGAAACCAGGAGATGGGCACCCAATGAAGGAAATGGAGGAGAAAGGACCACGATGGAACCAGATGTTGAGTGGGGACCCACAGCGACCTTGGGCATAGGTGCAGAACCCCCGGTGACCCCGGACTGGGGCGAAGTAGCACCCCCAATGACCCCGGACTGGGGTGAAACGGCACCCCTGGTGGTCCTGGACTGAGGCGTAGCGGCACCCTCGGTGGACCTGAACTGGATCAGAGCTGCACCCTCGGTAGACCCGGGCTGGGACAGAGCACCTGTGATGACCTCAACTAACTGGGAAGCAACACCTTTGGAGGTCCCGTGCTGGAATGGAGCACCCGAGACGACCTCAGCAGGCAAAGCTGGACTCACGAAGACCTCAGGCGGTAAGCTCGAACCCACGGGGACCTCAGGCAAAGCTGGACAATCCTCGGTGACCCTGGGGGAAAGCTCAGACAAGAGAGACAGAGAAACGGGGTCACAGTCACCGGCAGCAGTGGAGCCCAGTGAGGTCAAAATAAAAGCACAAACCATAATGGAAGAAAATCAAGAACAAATACATACAGTATATAGAAAATGAGTAGTAGCCAAAAGAACCGAGCACCAGCTCTGACCTGCGCTTGGCATCATGACAATAAGACCTTATCATCCTAACAGAGCAGGATTACTTGTAATATGTACAGTAGGATCTCTAAAAATACAATGGGATGCAAAGCTTTATCAAGTATCTCTCCGATGGAACCAACAGCCAATTTGGGTTTATGAGACAGACTCAATCTCTGTTTTAAAGAATGGGGTTAAAATTCTCCTTTTTGATCAAGTTTATAGTTAGGGTTGGATCAGGTGACCCTGAACCTTCCCTTAGTTTGCTACTTTAAGTGACAACTAGAGGACCTCTCATGATGCACCGGGCTTTCGCTTCTGTTTCACTCTCAATATGTTTAGATTTTTGCTGTTCATTAACTTTTATTTACTCTCTCCCATAGATTGAGTCCCTGTTGCGTCGTTCGTTCTCTACATGTTCTTTTCTTATTCTTCTCTACCCCCACCCCCCCCACCCCCACAACCAGACGCAGTAGATGACTGTCCCTCCCTGAGCCTGGTTCTGCTGGAGGTTTTTTTTCTAAAGGGACTTTTTCCCTCTCCATTGCTGCCAAGTACTTGCTCACAGGGATCATCTGATTTTTGTAGTCTTTTAATGAGATTGTAGGGTCTTTATCCTACAACTGAAAGTGCTATGAGAGGACTGTTGTTGTGAAATGGCACTATATAGTAAATGAAGCTGAACGGAATTGAACTGAAACTTAATATTAACATAGTGAATCACATGCATTCATCTAAAGCTTATCTTGTACACAATATTGTCCAAATTAAGATTAAAAAATATTATTTTGTGTGAAATGGGAGAGATAAATAGTTTAGACTAGAAAACACTACGAGAGTACAAACTTCCTCTAAGGCAGCAAATTTTCTCCCTTCATATTGTAATTTCTCCACACAGCATGTTCGCTGCTAGCTGTCAGCAGACAGCACTCTCTGGTGGTGAACATTAAAATATCAGACAAAGCACTGCAATCAGAAACCATCCATCTTCTTCCGCTTAATCCTTTTCGGGTTGCGGGGGGGGGGGGGGGGGGCTCTGGAGCCTGGATTATTATCCCTGCCAAGGAGGTAATGTAATCTGGGTGGTTTGTCTATTTGTTTGTCTATTAGCAGGATTACGCAAAAACTGCTTGATGGATTTTGATGATTTTTTTTTTTTTTTACCAGAGGTAGCCCTTGGGCCGAGAATGAACTCATTAAATTTTGGTGATGATCTGAGAGTGCATACCTCCACCAAGGACCTTGTTTGTATTTGTGCAGCAGGATTACACAAAAACTACTGGATGGATTTGGATAAAATTTTCATCAGAGGTGGTTCCTGGGCTAGAGAGGAAACCATAACATTTTGGTGATGATCTGAGAACGCATACCTCCACCAAGGCTCTTAACTTCTCACAGAGTGTTAGCAATAATATTCCAAAACTATTGCATGGATTTGGATGAAATTTTTACCAGAGGTGGTCCTTGGCCAAGAGAGGAACCCATAACATTTTGGTGATGATCCAAGAACGCATACCTCCACCAAGGCTCTTATCCTCTCACTGTGTGTTGGCAAGAATCCTCCAAAACTTGTGGATAGACTTTGATTCAGTTTTCACCAGAACTGGCTCGTGGCCTACACATCAACCCATTACATTTTGGAGGCGATCCATGAGGGACCGAAGGAGCCTTGGTGTAGGTATGTGCTCTTTTCTAGTTTAAAATAAGTCTGGAAGCTGATACTGATTCAGATCAACACCCAAATCTAATCATTTGGTCCATTTCCAATCCTTGCTGAAAATTGAATTAAAAAAAAATCTTTTAATAACTTTTGGTTATGCTCCTAAATTGGTCCAGCCTGAGGCGTAAGCAAACTTAGCACCCCATGACCACAAGGGGGCCCCCTAGGGCATTTAATTATTTGATTTTAACTTTTATTTTCGACAAGTGTGTGATGATAAAATTGCCTTAGCTGTGCCAAAGATTCATATAAAAGTGCATTGTTATACATGATCTTATGCATGTACCAGTCATGATTTTCTCTCCATCAGAGATTAGTTGGTGACAGCCATCACATTCACTGGTTCTTGTGGGACACCACTGCGTAGAACTGATCTGAGTATACATTATATCCCAACATCATATCAGGGCTGAACAAAGGAAGAAGAGAGCAGAGGATCACAGAAAAGAGGAAGATAAAAGTATGTTTGATAATGTAACTTAACTTTAGGGTGTCAGCGTGACTTAAAGACATGTCTCGTTTGCAAGCTTGCTATAGTTTACACTTTACACTGGCCCAGAAGGCTAAATCAACATCAGACTGCTCTTCTGACATCTGCACCATTTAAAATTAAATCAAATAGTAGGGTGAAACACACCAGAGAGACACTGAGATGATGCAAGCAATGCCACGACAACTGTGCAAAATTCCCTCCGAAGCATCATGTAGCTTACTGGAGTGGTGTGTATTGGAATGGTGGCCTCGTGATACAGCATCTGCCCCACAGCTGGGAGGTTGTGGGTTCAAGCCACGGCCAGGTCATACCAAAGTGTATTAAAAAATGGTGCTTGGTGCACAGCATGACAGAACAGGGTAAGGAAAGATGGCAGTGGCTTTCTTTCTTACTAAAGAGGGACCCAAAATTTAATTTCGCTTAGGGCCCCAAGGCTTGGGCCGGGGCTGCTTCGAAGACCTGTTAACAAATAAAGACAGGCAAAAGCACACGGGACACTGAGTGTAAAGTAGCCAATGCTGAATTTGATAGCATTTTTTTTTTTTGGCCACATTTAGCTTTGCACAACATTAAAAATGCGGTGTGAAATTTTTCAGTCACCTTTTAAAACCAGATTTACAGCATTATTTGTGATTTTTTTTTTCATATTTAGCTTTTTCTAAATCTTCTTCTTCTTTCAGCTGCTCCCTTTAGTGGTCGCCACAGTGGATCATCTGCTGTCACCCCTCCCTTGCATCCTCTCCTGTCACACCAACCATCTCCATGTCCTCCTTCACTACATCCATGAATCTTCTCTGTGGTCTTTAACTTTTCCTGCTCAACATCCTTTGTCCAACATATCCACTATCTCTCCTCTGCACATGTCCAAACCTCTCTTACTTTGTCTCCAAACCGCTCAACCTGAGCTGCTCCTCTGATGTACTTGTTTCTAATCCTGTCCTCTTAATCACTCCCAGTGTGAATCTTAGCATCTTTATCTCTGCCACCTGCAGCTCCATTTCCTCTTTTTGTCTTTTTGTCATTGCCACCGTCTCCAAACCACACATCACAATAGGGTGGTAGTATTTCTAAATATAATGATAATATACAGTATTTATATATATATTTATATATTGATAATATATTTATTTAATATATAATAATGATAAAGTGATAATCTAAATATAATCTAAATTTTGAATGATAATTAAATGTTAAATAGCTTATGCAAATGTCAAATATTATATTTAAATGTTAAATCTAAATGCTTTAACTCTGAATGCTAAATATAAATGTAAATGTTAAATGTGGACACTAAATATTTAGCTAATACGTAAATTCAGACTACTGATGGGCAGAAGTGCCAAAATACTAAATGCTTGTCCACTGATTTAGTTGAAAACATTGGAAGAGCTGTTTTAGCAGCAGTTTAGAGTTGGAGACACACAGACAAAAAAGTGAAAGGCACATCAGTCCAAGGACGGATCGGTTTTTTTCCCCACACTTGTTCAGAACTCCTTACAGAAAGTATATGTATCAGTGAAGTACGTGGCGGTAATGCACCTGGAGGCTGGTTGCCAAGAAATTTAGAGCTGGATCTTCAGCAGCAACCAGTGCAACAGCTTCAGAGCTCAAGGGTGACCAAGGCTACCCATGAACCATTTTTTCTATCCACTGGGCTGCACATCCACTGCAAATGAAAAATATTTTTCTCGTCTTTACGACTTTAAGGTGAGCCTGAGATGGCTACAGCAGATGGAAAACTAACTTACCCAGTGCTGTAGTGACTCTGTGGTGGATGCCGTGACACCACCCGTGCCAATGTGGAAAAACAAACAAACAAACAAAACGTTACTGTCAAATTCAGCACGTGCTACTTTACAGTTGGGGCCTCGTGCAAACACAACTTCCTAGGCGGAGACGCTGACATGATCTCAGGGAAATTGGCTTGCTTTCTATTAAATTCTGAGATTACTCTGACAAATGCACGTCATCAGCAGCCAATTCACCTTTTACCATTTTGGATCAGGGTCCCTTCCTGCTGAAGCTGCAAGAGTGCTGAGCAGTGTCACCGTGTCAAAGTGTCCATGAATATTTCAGAAGCCGGCTGATGCCAACAGTGCCTATAAAGAGAGCTCCTGTGAGCAGGAGGCGCCCAGACCTCCTTTACTTTCACCTCTGACCACATCCGTCGCAGAGAACCGTTCCAGCACCATGGTCAGCGCGCGAGCTCTCCTCCTCGCGGCCACCTGCTGCTGCTCCTACCTGTGGCTCGTTCACGCGGAGGACTCCTCGCTGGAGACGCGCTCGTTGGATTTCGCCCTAAAAGCCCAACAAGAGAAAGACCTGGTGAGAGATTTTGGTATTTTAATTTGGGAGAACTTCCATAAGGTTGTAAGGGGGGGGGGTGACCTTAAAAAGTATGGGAACAAGTTTTATTAATTTTTGACAGATAAAACAAAATTGTGATTTTTCTTTTTTCTTTTCTTTTTTTTTTTTTTTTTTTATGGCAGATCGACGCTCTGCAAGAAGTTCTGGAGAAGCTCAGGAGCAAGGAGATGCCCTTAGAGAAAAAACATGGCTGGTTGCCTTCGGTAAGAAAAAAATACATAAATTTTGAAGCACATAATTCAGGCTATAGTTCATGTTTTAATATCAACCATTTTTTCAAAAAAAAAATTGTGGCTAACAGTCACATTGTATTACACTTTACACTTTATAGCTATATGAATTAATAAAAAAGTCGAACCTGTAGTTTAATTAGTTGTGTTTTCGTTTCAGTGCGACGCAGGGGAGCCGTGCGCCGTGCGTAAAGGCGCGCGGATTGGCACACTATGCAGCTGCCCTCGAGGGACTGCCTGCAATTTCTATGTTCTCAAGTGTTTGTGATGGAGGAAAAACAAATGTCAAAAAACAGAGCTGGTAGAAATTTGCGAGTGTTAACAATGATGACTGTTTGGCTGCTACTGGTGTCTTTGTGATGTAAAATAAAGTGTAAAACGTGACTCTTTTTTTTCTCCCTTTTGTAAATTTTGACTGTTCTGAAGTAGTTAAAAATGCTGTCTTTGTTTCTGTTTAAGCGTTCATTTTTGGGTGTAAAATGCGTTGAGTTGTGAGATGTGTTATTTCTATTTTTTGGAGGGGGGTATTCTTGGTTGTGAGCGTTATTTTTTCCATGTTTTTGTTATAATTTTTATTAAAGGGGAAAATAACATTAAATTGGTTCCTTGATATGTTTGTAAAATGACAAGGTCAACAAATAAACTTTTGAATTCAATAACCTGCTGCAGTGTGTGTCTATCTAATTTGACATGCAATATAATAAAATATGCATAAGTTAACTGAGTGAGGACGATTGATTAAAAGAAAATATATCGTTTGATCGATATTTCCTGCATTCCCACACATCACCAGCGCTTGGCTGCATTCCAGCGCGTCAGCTGTCATCTCTAACAAAAGGCGCTGTCATGTTTTTTTTTTTTGTTTTTTTTTTTTTCCTTCTCTCACCCCAATGACATCACATCCAAGTTTCCAACATGGCGTCCAGCCGGGTGCTGGAGAGGGAGGTCCTGGAGGAGTCGAGGCGCACAGCGACCGCAAACCTGGACTTCTGCCTCCAGAAATACTCCCTGCTCATCATTGTCGGACGGACGGCTCGCCCCAGACAGACTGAACACACCAGCAGGGAGATCGAGCGAGGTAGGTTTGCGATCAGCTCAGCCATTTTGCTTCTCTTTTTGCATTTGGATGCCTGCAAGTTCTCGCCGCATAAACCTTAACCGGGGGGGGGGGGGGGGGGGTGATGCTCTGTGCACGGTGTAGTTTAAGAAAAATGTAATTTCATCCACCCCTGCTGAGAGAGGATGCGTCATCTGGTGTTACCTCACCCACTTCTGACTCATTATAATTAAAGCCTGTCGGGATCCCTGGTTTTCATTATGCAAGGATGCGCTTTTAGGAAGATTTTGCAGGGCGAATATTTAATCGGTGTCCCAACGACCTTTGTGTATTTGCTGTATATGCAGCAGGAAGTTAGGATGGAAAGCTACTGCATGCAGCATATGAAGACAGTAATGATGACCCAGTGCGGTCTGTGTTGTCGGTTTGCATATTTTACAGCAGTGCATGCCAGGAAAGCAGCCCGCACTGGAGATTATACAGTGTATGTAAAACAGGATGGATATGGAAATAAAGGCAGAAACACAAGGGCAGAACGAAGTACGGACAGACAGATTTTTAGAGCTGTGGCTTACCGATTCAGTTAACGTTTCATTATTGTCCGGTGAAAGCCATGTACTTCAAAAATGTCATCAACTTTTCATGAGGCTTATTAAACACAGCCCCACTTCTGCTGGAGCAGCTCAGTGCAGGCTGCAAATAAATATTATATTCAACGCTGACTGAGAATGTTTTCTTAATTATTTGTGTATTTTATCCACAAAATTTAAAAGATGTCCCGGGTAGTTCTCTGTCTTGATTTGACGAATAAATCCTAGAGATCCAAAGTCCCACTCTTTTAAACCTATGTGTATAAAGGCAAGTGGTTATAATAAAGACTTTATAATTCCATTTCTTTAAAAGCCCGACATGTTACAAAGTGTTACTGGCCTGCGTGCCTGTGTGACTGGGAAGTGTGTTTGTGTGAAAGGTTGAAGTAGAAAGAAAAGGGAAATAAGCTAAATTGAGATTTAATATATTAATGCTTTCCCTACTGATGGTTTATAGTTGTTCTGCATCAGTGTGATGGTGATTTTATGTTCTTTTTTTACATACATTTTTTAAGATTGTTATATCTAATACCTTGGAAGTGCGGAGTCCAACACAGACTCATCCATTAGATATAGTATATTGAATTGAAGTAAACTGAAAACTTAAATATGACCTGCCTGTCAAATTTCAGTGATTTGCTTGCAGCAATAATAGTTTTTCATTGAACATTTAACACTCCTTTAATTTTTTTTAAGAGTTTGTAGGCTGTTTTTATGTTGCACCATCTGATATATATCATTTGTGCCACCAGGTATCAGATCATGGGATGTGGACTTAAAATCCTGCAACCTGAACCTTTATTTACAAGAATTCCTCTCCCACCACACTGCATCTTTCAAGGGGGCAGGTAAGCCACTATATGTGACCCCTCTCCAGACTGTCCAGACTCTTCAGCCCTGTAACAGTCCCCCGTTTCCTTGGCAATGCATCAGCTTTGCCTGTCTGGGGTCACTGAGGAAGGAAGGAAGGAAGGAAGGAAAGTGGAGGTGCAGTTGGGTGATTGTTAAATACGGGTGGGCCTCCAGGACAGAAAACAATAGAAACTGGGAACCAGGCGGTGCCACCCTCTTCTGTTGGAAAATGCATTTTTAGAAGCTTGTGCAAAGTTGCAGACAACCAGAAAGAGAGGAAGTGGTTAAAAACAACTGCTGAGCTGTGAAGTGAGATGATTAACAGGGACAGACATTTCTCTTTCCAAGGACAAAATGTGAAGTAGCCTCTTCTCTCATTATAGTTTTCTTCTTCCTTTGGCTCCTCCCTTTAGGGGTCACCACAGCAGATCGTCTGCCTCCATCTCACCCAATCCCTTGCATCTTCCTCTGTAACACCAACCCTCTCCATGTCCTCCTTCACCACATCCATGAATCTTCTCAGTGGTCTTCCTCTTTTCCTCCTGTCTGGCAGCTCCATCTTCAATATCCTTTGTCCAGTATATCTGCTATCCCTCCTCTGCACAAGTCCAAACCATCTCAGCCTTGCTTCTCTTACTTTGTCTCCTAACTTCTCAACCTGAGCTGTCTCTCTGATATACTCATTTCTAATCATGTCCCTCCTAGTCACTCCCAATGAGATTCTTAAAATCTTCAACTCTGCCACCTCCAGTTCCGCCTCCTGGTTTTTTTGTCAGTGCCACCATCTCCAAACCGTATATCATAGCAGGTCTCACTACCATCTTGTAAATCTTCCCTTTCACTCTAGTTGCTATCCTTCTGTCACAAATCACCCTGACACGCATCTCCACCCACTCCACCCTGTCTGCACTCTCTTCTTCACCTCTTTTGTGTATTTTTCATAACTTTTGTAGCGTTGAGATTACAGTTATATATGATGACTATTAATAATTAATAACTGGAATTAATAATTATTAATAATAATTATTGTATTTCCTCATGATAACACTAGATGGGGCACCACTAATGGTTTTAAGAGTAGTGAGAACTATTACGTTAACTTCAGAATTTGACAATTACTAAGCTAAGCATTAGTTAATAATTTAATTAGCAATTATTTGATCAGTCTAATAATCTGGGTGTCAGTTCTTGACACTGAGCGATTCTGGAGTCTGGACAAAGAAAGTGCACCTGTACTCAGTTTAGTAGCTTTAATGAAGAAAACCAAAGTGACAATAGACATCTGTATAGCCTGTAAAATGGAGAGATAATCAGAGTTGGCATTAGCAGTGGCATATTTGCATTTATGAAGAAAGAGCAATATTTACATATTTACAGGTCTTGTATATGTGAAATAAGGCTGAAATGTGATTGTGTGGCTGAATAGAGAACTAGAAAAGCACTCAGAGAGCACCCACCTCCACCAAGGCTCCTTCTGTCCCTCATGGATCACCTCCAAAATGTAATGGGTTTGTGTGTAGGCCTAGAGCCACTTCTGGTGAAAATTTCATCCAAATTCATCCAGTAGTTTTGGAGTATTGTTGCTAAAACTCTGTGAGAAGATAAGAGCCTTGGCGGAGGTATGCATTCTCAGATCATCACCAAAATGTAATGGGTGTGTTTGTAGCCCAAGAACCACCTTTGGTGAAAATTTCATCCAAATTCATCCAGTAGTTTTTGTGCTTGATGCCCCTTTCCCTTATGAATGTCTCAAAATCCGCCGAGGTGAATTGCGGTTTGTTGTCTGTTGTAATGGCATCAGGCACACCCCAGCGGGCGAAGATGGAGTTGAGGAACTCAGTGACTATGTCTGTGGTATCTGAGCCGGTGGGCAACACCTCGGGCCATTTCGAGTGAAGGTCTTATGCCACTAATTGGAAGCGTTGGTGCTGGGGGGGCGCTATGTAGATTGCTGCATATGTCCAATTGGATGTGTTTCCACTGGTCCGATGGCCATGGTTATAGTTGCAGGGGTGGCGGTGGTGACCCGCCAGTTTTCCTGCTGGCCAGGCAGGGCATACAGTCCTTCACCATGTTCTCCACGTCCTTGTCAATGCCTGGCCACCAGACCAAACCTCTACACCATTGTTTGACTCTGACAACACCCAGGAGGCCCTCGTGTACCATGGTCAGGATGTAGCCTCTTAGTGCCTCTGGAATCATCATGCAGTGGCCTCTTGTTACACAAACGCCATTCCAGCATGACAAATCATCCCTGACTCTGAATAATAATAAACACAAAATTCCAAAATACATAATTCTGGGCTGAGGCAGGGAAAACAGAGAAAGGCAAAAATAAACTCAAAGCATGAGCATGATCCTCAGACCATGCCCAGAACCCTGACAGTACCCCCCTCTTAAGGGGCGGAGACTAGACAACCAAATCTCTCTCTTTTCTTTTTCCTTCTTAACCTTGTAAACTAAAAAAATGAAACAATAACATAAAACCACCTGCCCAGGGTAGGTGCTGGGAGCACTAAGCCAGGGGGGTCACAGTTAATTATAGCTTATTTTATTATTCTTTTAATTTTCTTTCATGTTATTCTTTTGAAACAAACATAGTAACCAAAATTATTATTTGAAATCAAATGTAAGAAGTTTCTTCTAATATTTTTTTTTTTATCTTGTGATAAATCTGTTACATTTTTATGCAGTCTTGCTACTTTTTTCCTCCTAAATTTGGGAACTTCTTTCATATAAATCTGAACTTTTCTCCCCTCATAAATTTAAGATAAGATAAGATAAGCCTTTATTAGTCCCACAACGGGGAAATTCCAGGACTGCAACAGCACAGGGATAGCAACACTCAGAGCAACAATCAGAAGGCAAGAAAAAAAACAAGCAAGCAAGAGCAGCTAATATACATATGTACATATTACTATAAAATATATATATACACACACACACACAGACACACGGTGCAGAGCATTGTAGCTGGATGGAATAAATATATGAATATATGAACACACAGTGCAGAGCATTGTAGCTAGATGGAATAAATATGTAAATATATAAACACCCACAGTACGGAGCATTGCAGCTAGGTGGAATAAATATGCAAGTATATAAACACACACAGTGCGGAGCAATGTAGCTAGATGGAATAATACGTAGATATATAAAAAACACAGTGCGGAGCATTGTAGCTAGATGGAATAAATATATAGATATATAAATATAAACACACCCAGTGCTGAGCATTGTAGCTAGATGGAATAAATATGTAAATATATAAACACACACAGTGCAGAGCATTGTTGCTAGGTGGGATGAAACAGCATAACCGTCTATTTAGTTATCCTACATGGTATGATTATGTGCCCATACATATTCTCACCCTCCATAGCGACCGGTATGTTCCTAGTTGTATGCCGGAGGGGACCATTGTGTAAGTCTATTGCATCTTTTGCATTCAAAAAAACTATTAGTTTGTTACGTCTTTTTGCTATCTCTGCGAGCAGCCCTGCTTAGGTTGTACAGTCTGACAGCCGTTGGTAGGAAGGACCTACGAAACCTCTCGGTTGTGCACCTGGGATGATGTAGTCTGCTGCTAAATGAGCTCCTCAGTGCATCCAGTATGTCCTGCATAGGGTGGAACTCGGACTCCAGCAGAGATGACAGTTTAGCCACCGTCCTTCTCTCTCCTATCTCCTCCATCGGATCAAGGCGCTGCCCCAGGACAGAGCTAGCTTTCTTAATCAGTTTGTTCAGTCTCTTCCTATCGGCTGCAGTAATGCCACTGCCCCAGCAGACCACTCCAAAAGTGATGGCTGATGCCACCACCGTGTCATAGAATGTCTTCAGCAGCGCCCCTTGTACACCGAAAGACCTGAGTCTCCTCAGCAGGAACAGCCTGCGCTGTCCCTTCTTGTAGAGTGCGTCAGTATTGTGTGACCAGTCTAGTTTATTGTTCAGATGAATACCCAGGTACTTATAGGATGTCACCATCTCGATGTCTGTTCCCTGTATATTTACTGGTGCTGTGAGGGGCTGCCCATGCCTGCGGCAGTCCACCACCAGCTCCTTAGTTTTCCTCGCGTTGATCTGGAGGCAGTTCCGATGGCACCAGTCCACAAAGTCCTGGATAAGCCCTCTGTACTCAGCTTCATCTCCGTTGGAGATGAGACCAACGATCGCAGAGTCATCAGAGAACTTCTGTAGATGGCAATGTGTTGTGTTGTGTGAGAAGTCCGCAGTATAAAGAGTGAACAGGAAGGGAGCCAGCACCGTTCCCTGGGGGGCCCCCGTGCTACTGATGATCGTGTCGGAAACACAGTCCCGGGTTCTCACAAACTGAGGCCGGTTCGTGAGGTAGTCCAGGATCCATGATGACAGGTGCTGGTCCACCCCTGTGCGCAGCAGCTTGTCCTTCAGGATCATCGGTTGGATGGTGTTGAAAGCACTGGAGAAGTCAAAGAACATGATCCTCACCATATTCCCGGGCTTCTCCAGGTGGGACAGAGAACGATGAAGGAGGAAGATCACCGCATCCTCCACCCCAATGCCATGCTGGTAGGCGAACTGGAGTGGATCCATCGCTGGTTCCACCAGGGGGCGGAGATAAGCAAGGAGCAGTCTCTCCAGGGTCTTCATCAAGTGGGACGTCAAGGCCACCGGTCTGTAGCTGTTCAGGTCTTTGGGGTGGGAAGTTTTTGGTACAGGTACCACACAAGATGTTTTCCACAGCTGTGGTACCCTCCCCAGTTTCAGGCTCATGTTGAAGATATACGTCACAATCCCACACAGCTGGTCTGCACAGGACTTGAGGAGCTTTGCGCTGATGCCGTCCGGTCCCGACGCCTTCCTCGCCCTGATCTTCCTCAGCTCCGTCCTCACCTGGGTCTTGGTCAGGGTCAGGATGGGGGGCTGTGTGTTGGGAGTGGGGGGGGTGTCGGTGGAGTGGGGAGTGGGCAGCAGGACTTGATTTCTTAGAGGCAGCAGTGGTTGTTGTGCAGACAGGGGGGAGGGCGGTTGGTCAAATCTATTGAAAAACAGATTCAGGTTGTTCGCCCACTCCCTGCCCCCCGTGGCCTGGGGGGAGGTATTCTGGAGCCCCGAGATGGTTTTGAGGTTTCTCCAGACCCCGCTGATGTCGCTCTGTTGCAGCTTGTCCTCCATCTTCTTCCTGAAGCTGTCCTTGCCTTCTCTGATCTTTCTCCTTTTCCGATCTTTCTCCTTAGCAACTCTTCCCTCAAAAAAAAGTTTACAATTTTATTTATTTAATTCTTTTACTCAAATATTTTAAATTTTGGGGTGTATTTCCCCCATTATTTTCATATTAATTGCAAATTCTGCAGCAAATTAAATATGTTTAATCCTTACTATTAAAATTGCACTTTTGTTTTATAACTCTACTACCTTTTACTGCAGATCTTTACAGTAAATTTGTTATAAAATTGAAACTTTTTTTTTCTTGTAAGTTAATCTCAAATTTGCATGTTTTTTCCAATGAATTTGTAGAATTTTTTCTTAATTTTAGATAATCTTTGTCATAAGCTCCCCATGCGCTTCTCCACAGCGCGTGGAGGAGGAGAAGGAAGAATGGACTTAAGTGCTGAGTTACACCAAACACACATTTATTGACACCAAAACAGACAAAATGACATGGACAGCTCGGGTTAAACTTAGAATCCTCCAGGACGCCCAACAGACACGGGAGGATACAACTGGACGACAGCCAAAGCGTAGCAGTTGTGCTGCACGGGGGGGTGGGGGGGAACGCTACAATAAAGCACAGCAGCACAACTGCGCATAGAAACGCTAACAGTTTACTCACAGTGGGAATGAAAAGGGTGGGAAAAGGGTGGGAACGTCACTTGTGGTAACGTATCGTCACTTCCTGTATTGCTGTCCGTCCGTGTGGTTTGCTGTCCTCACTCTCCTGAGGTTTTTGCTTTTGTATTTTAACCACTTTTTTCCATCTACCGTTAGTTCTCACTTCTGTTTATCAAGCCTCTTGCACCTGTGTGCGCACTCCATGTCACCTAATCACCCTCTTTAGCCTTCTGTTCACCTTTCATCGGTGTTTTTGTTAGCTTCGGGTTAGCCACTAGCTATGGCTACTAGCTCTCCTTCCTCTCCTCCTCTGGTGTGCTCTCTCTGTCAGATGTTTAGCTACACCTCTGCCTCTTTTAGTGATAACGGTAAATGTAATAAATGTTGTCTTTTTGAGGCGCTCGAGGTGAGGTTGTCTGATTTGTAATCCCGGCTCCGCTGCATTGAAACACCGTCTGCGCCAGTTACTCTCGACGGACGTCCCCTAGCTGCAGCGGAGCTAGCTAGCATAGTTAGCGGTCCTCCGGCTCTCCTCAGCAGCGAGGAGACTGGGTGGGTGACGGTGAGAAGGAAGCCTAGTTGCAAAGCCCCGGTACACCACCAACCTGTTCACGTTTCTAATCGTTTTTTCCCCGCTCAGCAACACACCCGCTGAGGAAAAAACTCTGATCATTGGCAACTCTGTAGTCAGAAACATGAACCTAGAGACTCCAGCGGCCATAGTCAAATGCATTCCTGGGGCCAGAGCAGGCGACATTGAGTCAAATTTGAAAATGCTGGCTAAAAGTAACTGTAAATACTCCACAATTGTTATCCTCGCCGGCATTAATGACATCCGTCTCCGGCAGTTGGAAGTCACGAAACTTAATGTAGAATCGGTGTGTGACTTTACCAAAACAATGTCGGACTCTGTAGTATTCTCTGGGCCCCTCCCCAATCTGACCAGTGATGACATGTTTAGCCGCTCGTCATCCTTCAACCACTGGCTGTCTGTGTGGTGTCCTGCAAACAACGTGGGCTACATTGACAATTGGAGCTCATTTTGGGGAAAACCTGGTCTTTTGAGACGAGACAGCGTCCATCCCACTTTGGATGGTGCGTCTCATTTATCTAACAATCTGGCATCTTTTTTATCCAAATTTCTAAAATCTTGACCACTCAGAGTTGGGACCAGGAAGCAGAGTCCCAGTCTTACACGCCTCTCTGCAGCTCCTCTTCATCCGCCACCCCTCAACTTAGCCCCTGTCTTCCGCGTCAGACATTTATTGACACCAAAACAGACAAAATGACATGAACAACTCGAGTTAAACTTAGAGTCCTCCAGGATGCCCAACAGACACGGGAGGATACAACTGGGCGACAGCCAAAGCGTAGCAGTTGTGCTGCACGGGGGGGAAACACTACAATAAAGTGTATCAGCACAACTGCGCACAGAAACGCTAACAGTTTACTCACAGTGTAGGGGCAGTCCGAGTAATCCCAGTCTCCCAGCGAGCACATACAAATGGTCCTTCTGAGACATGTCACACGGTGGAGAACAACCATGTGAACACGTACAATGGTCCAGCGGTGTTTGACTGGCAAAGAGCTACCTAAGTACAAACACCGCTGGCATGACAAATTGGCAACACCTGGGCGAGGTGCGGGAAAGATGATTACTGGGGCGCACAGCTGACTGTCAGAGAGGGGGGCGTGGTTGGACTGGCAAATGTCAGACAGCACCCACCAGGAAGTGGGTCAAACAGCTGCCTAACGATTGCCGGCCAGAGCAGTGGCTACAAGCATGGAAATAAACAATACACAGACGAGAAATCAAAACATAACAACACATGACAACCCCAATGCCTGAGCCACTAAGAACGATCAGAACCGAGCCCACAGGAGAACACTGGCTCGGTTCATGACATCTTTCACTGACTTTGTGATGTTTTTCATTATTTTCTTCCCCATTAATTTGTAGCCATTTCCATTAAAAATGTGACTTTTCCCCCTGAAAATTAGTGACTGTTTTTCACTCAGATGCTTAATTTAATTATTTTTCTTTAATTAAATCTTTGATTCTCTTTTGTAAATTTAGAACTTTAGAAACAACCCCCCCCTCCCAGAGTCCAAAACAACCTATAGTCACATGGGGCCAACCACAATCCAAGGCCCAAAAACAGGAACATGGCGCGTCGGGTGGTCTTCCTTTGTTCCAAGACCGCCGGACCGGAGTGCAAGACGGGGGGCTTATCCAAGTCCAAGGGTCCCCAGACCGCAGTACATGGTGGGTCTGGTGGCCTACCAAAGTCCCTAGGCCACTGGACTACAAAACAAGGAGGTTGAGGGGTGCTGAGCTCGGGGCACAACAACAAATGAGTGCCCAAGTCTAAGAGCTGCAACAAGGGAACTTTCAGCTCTGGAGACCACAATACTGGGGCTTTCAGTCCTGGAGGCAGTAGTACCGGGGCTTTCAGTCCTGGAGGCAATAATACTGGGGCTTTCAGTCCTGGAGGCAATGGCAGCACACTGACCTCAAAAACAGCAGGTAGTGACCCCCTGGCCTCTGGAACGGCAGGTGGAGATTCTCCGACTGCTTGGACAACAAGTGGAGTGAATTGCTCAACCTGTTGGATGTCGGATGGCGTGGACAGCTCGACCTCTTGGACGATGTGTGGAGCGGACTGCTCGACCTCTGGGATGATGGGTGGAGTGGACTGCTCCATTTCTGGGACGACAGGTGGAGAGGACAGCATGACCTTGGGAATGAGGATAGGTGGAGCGGACTGCTCAAACTCTGGAACAACGATGGGTGGAGTGGACTGCTCAATCTCTGGAACAATGATGGGTGGAGTGGACTGCTCAACCTCTGGAACAATGACAGGTGGAGATCCCCTGACCTCTGGGATGGTGGGTGGAGGTCCTCTGATGTCTGGGATGATGGGTGGAGATCCTCTGACCTCTGGGACGATGGGTGGAGGTCCCCTGACCTCTGGGACAACGAGTGGAAGTCCCCTGACCTTTGAAACGGCAAGTGGCTGAGGTGGAGCATGGTCTTCTTGCGGCTCCATCCTCAACATGGCCACCTCAGATGAGAGGGGAAAACAGGAGGTCAGTAAGGTGGCGCCATAGTCATCAGCAGCAGAGACTGGTGGGGAGGGCCCAGAGGCAGGTGAAATCTGCACTTGGTCCCCTCACCAGGAGTAAGGCAAGTCTTTTCTAAAATAGATGTAGAAGATAATAGAAAGACTCCTTGTCTTAGCTCCTGTTCTCCTGCTGCTGGATTGAGGACCTCAAGATTTGCTGCAGGTGAAGCAGCAGTGGAACCAGGCTGTGCAGGCTGATCAGCAGCAAACTCAGATGACCCAAACCAATCAGCAACGACACCCAACGATCACAGCTGATCAGCAGGAGGAGCTGCAGCCAATGCGGTCACAACAGGAGCATGCATGTGGAGAGAAGCAGCCTCTGCAGCAGCGTGCAAGTGGAGGATAGGTAGAGCTGTCTGGAGAAGAGCCAGAGCTGGTGGCAGTGTTGGTACTAGAGCTGGGGAGCGACATGGAGCTGGTACTGGAACTTCAGGATCAGCAGACATTTCCATGATCAGACGGTTCTCACCCAGTATTGGTAAACACTCTGGAAAAAAAAAAACAGGAGAAGGGGGAGAAGCAAGTGAGGTGGAGGTGGCAGCAGAGCCTGGGAGAGAAAACTCAGCGATGGCAGGTGGCTGAGCCCCGTTGCCGGGAACAGGACAAGACCCTTCATTAGATGATGTAAATAAATGAAAAGGTATTTGCCTCTGTTCCCGTTCTGCTGCTACTAATTGTTCCTGCGAGTCCTCATGGGGGCTGATCAAACTCGTCTGGTGAGGGGCGTGTGCATAGCAGTGTTGTGCTGTGATGTGCACCCCTGGAACAGATGGCTGGAGCACGCTGAACTCCTGCGCTGCAGTCACTGGAGCTGCCGCTGCTGACGCACTCGAGGAGGGTGGGGCTTGAGGAGGGTGGGGCCGCAGCAGCAGAATCCCTCGACAGGGCCTCAAGTGAAGAGCCTGGGTGGTGAGCGGAGTGACGCTTCCTTGAGGCTCGCTTTCCTGCTGACCCTTTACAAACTGACTGATCCTCTTGAGCCAGAAACAGCACCTCCAGAGCGAGCCAGGGCTTGTGCTCCAGCAAAATGTCCATCTGTGCGAGGATCACCTGCCTCCACTCCTGTTCCATAGCGTCTGCTGCCATGGGTGAGGAAGTGGGGACGGCAGGCAGTGTAGGAGTGACAGGAAAGGCGGGAGGCAGTTTACTGGAGGCAGGAGAAGGAGGTGATGACCCGGAGCCAGGTTGGAAGAGGTGACGTGGGCTGTCAAATTGCTCGAGCATGTGCCAGAGTTGTGTTGTGCGGAGCGCGACCACCTCGAGGGAGACACAGCAGGTCTGAGCAGCTGAGAAACAGCTCCTCCATAGCCTTGAGGTCCCCCAACCCCTAACAGGAGTTGGAATGATTCAGGACCTGGTTTGACAGGCAGATAGTCTGGTGGAGAAGCCCCGACAATTCCTCCTGGTTCCTCTCCTTTCTCCTCCTGCCGATTTCGCCAGCTGAGTCCTTTACTGGTGGCAACCTACTGTCATGGTTTGTGTCCGGGCTGGGCAGAGAACAGGACTCACGTGCATGGTGTTTTTTCGGCATGACTTGTTATCCACAAAATAACCAAATAAACACAGCTGTAGGGCTGGAAATGAACAAAAGGCACTGGCACAGCTGAACAGAAGCGTGAGGGTAGATGCAGATATGACAAGGTCGCCACACATGACAAAGACTGAGATGCATATATATAGACGGGAGTAATCAAGACAACACAGCACAGGTGGGGACAGTCATGACTGACAGCTGACACATGAGGAAGACAGAGGTGACAGGACAGGCGGGGATACACACACAACCACAGATGGAGGACACGCAGAACATGAACGCAGGACCAGGGAATACATGACCATGAAAAATGATAATAACAACAGAGAATCTTACCAATCTAAACTCAAACCCCAGACCAGAAAAACAATAAATACAAAATTCCAAAATACAAACTGGGCTGAGGCAGGGAAAACAGAGAAAGACAAAAATAAACTCATAGCGTGAGCATGGTCCCCAGACCATGCCCAGAATCCTGGCAAAAATTATAACCAAGGAGGATGCCTACCTTTGATGAATGATAAAAAGATCACCGTGGAGCTGTTGATGTTTCAAATCCAGTTTTCTACTGCTGTGCAAATGATGTAATGTCTGCTGCAACCAACATCACATGATATCACTTTTTTTTTTCTTACTTGTAATGCTTTTGTAAAAGTTATGACTGAAGACTCCTTATTAAATATTTAAACCAGCTGTCAGTAAGTCAGATTTTTTTAAAAAAAATTTTTTGCCTTCAGTTAAATGGGTTGTTTATTTATTTTGCCTATTTATTTAATTCAATTTAGCTTTATTTGTATGATACCTAATCACAACAAAAGTTATCTCAATGCGCTATTTATTTATTTATTATTCCCTTATTCTTTCAGCTTAAAAAATGAATATAAATATTTCTCGCAGATGGAATCTGGCATTTATAGTTATAACCAAAAGTCCAAAGTAAAACATCTTCTTGTTATCCGTTAGTTCCAACAGCAGTTTTCACACCTGTGGTGGATCCGTGTGCACGTGTGGTTGCGACTGTGACATGCACGCAGATGCTTCTCTCTGAGTCTAAATGAAAAAGTTGTCATGTGCACCAGGTCTAAGAACAGAACAAGACTGCATTTACTGGGGGTAAACAGAAGAGCTATGTGAAAGCAGGAGAGAGCGCGTGAAGCTCCTCCTGAGGCCAGAAGGAAAAGAGGGAGAACTCTTCTTCTTCTTTTAGATTTGATTGGCTGTTGGCAACCAGCTTACAGGTGCATTACCGCCACTGACTTGATTATCATCACTCTATATCTTTGTATAAGGAGCTCTCCTTATGTGTGAAAAAATTATCTGTCCTTGGACTGTGTCCGAGATGCGGCTGGTCGTGGTGTCCCGCAGTTTAGGTGTTTAAGAGCTCTACTTTGCAGAGGGCTAAAGGACCTCTGCTACACATACACGGGTGTGTTGAGTGAGCCCACCAGTCAGGGACTGGCTGGACTCCTCTCTGTCTATGCAAATCAGCCTTCTCCAGTTTGGAAAGAGGAAGGGGGAGCAGAGAGATTGGTTTGAGCTAAATTCTCAGAAATGCTTAATTATCACAAAACTAAGCACAAGTCAGTGACCAACACAGGTTCATACATAACAACATTTCTATGTGATTTTGTCTGATCTATGAAGATTGATAATGAGGGAAAACATGCACAAACATTTTTGACAACAAGCAATGCAGACAGAACATGTGGGTTTCAGGAGCTCTTCTTCAGTGGCTGCTTTTGGGTAGTTGCTGCCATAAAGCAAAGTCTCAGTGGGAAGTCTTTGTTCTTCTGCTGCTCTGCTCCACTTCACACAAAAGCTGGATTCATGCTGCACCTCTGTTGTCTACGTACGCGCAACCGGAAGGCTTGTGTGACGAAATTTACGTCATATCCTCCAGTTCGCTAGTATCCGCAGAACTCCTCTGTGGACGACCGCGTGCAGCCCAAATTTTCTGACCGCACTGAGTGCGCATGTGCAAGACTGAACATCCCATTCACGAGGTGGCGCTACCAACACAGCATACAAATTCAAAGTAGACGAAGAAGACAGAGGAAGCAGAAGATGAGAATAAACATACTGTACATGAATCGTTTTGCAGCAGCAGCAGCTTGAGTGGAGAAGAGCACTGAAAAATGGTAATTCTTCCTTTTTCTTGAAACAATACCATTGTTGTTGCTACAAAAAAATCTGCTTCGCTCTTGTGTTTATAGCCAGTGAACAAACTGGTGTGTTAGCGCATTTACACTACCCATAGGGCTGGGGCGAAACTACAAATAACAGTTGTGCGGATGCGTTAACCGCTTGGCCTGGTAGATGAAAAAAGTGAGCATGTACAGCACCGCGTAGGCACTGGGCTCGTGCAAAGCGCACGCAGACCAAAGTGGACCAGAGGGGAAATGCAGCATAAATCCAGCTTAAGGCTTGACTTTGGTGTTGCTGAGAGGGAGAAAGAGGGAGGGGGCATCTCTGGAATGCATCCCGAAGCTGCTTGGATGCTGTGATGAGAATGAATCTGAAACAGAGTTAATGTCTCAAAAAGTTCATGAACTGAGCAACAAAGTTCATGAGAAGGAATTGCAGAGTTCAGTCTGGCTTGAGTACACTACACTTTGGATAGGTGACCCCAGGTATTTAAACTCATCTACGTTCACTCCTTGCATCTTCACCATTACACCTGCCTCCCTCTTATTTACACTCATGTATTTTGTCTTGCTTCGACTGACTTTCATTCCACTTCTCTCCAGACTATACCTCCACCTCTCCAGGTTTTCTTCTATCTGCCCCCTACTCTCACTACAGATCACAATGCCATCTGCAAACATCAAAGTCCATGGAGACTCCTGTCTGACCTCATGTGTCAGCCTGTCCATCACCATGGCAAACAAGAAGGGACTCAGAACTGATCCTTGTGTAACCCTACTCCCACCTTGAATCCATCTGTCAGTCCTACAGCACACCTCACCACCATCTCACAGTCGTCATACATGTCCTGCACCACCCTCACATACTTCTCTGCCACTCGCTGACTTCCTCATACAGTACCACACTTCCTCTCTTGGCACCCTATCATATGCTTTCTCTAGATCCACAGACACACTACAACTCCTTCTGACCTTTTCTTTACTTCTACATCAACACTCATAGAGCAAGCATTGCATCTATAGTACCCTTTCTTGGCAGGAAACAGTATTGCTGCTCACTTACTGTCACCTCTCCTCTTAACCTGGCTTCAACAACTCTTTCCTATATCTTCATAGTGTGGCTGATCAACTTTATGCCTCTGTAGTTACTGCAGCTCTGAGCATCACCCTTGTTCTTGAAAATTGGTCCCAAAGCACTTCTCCACTCCTGAGGCATCCTGTCACTCTCCAAGATTGTGTTAAACAATCTAGTTAAAAAGTCCACTGTCATCTCTCCTAAACATTTCCATACCTCCACAGGCATGTCATCTGGACCAATCGCCTTTCCATTCTTCACCCTATTCAAAGTTACCCTCACCTCTGCTTTGATAATCCTCAGAACTTCCTTGTTCACTATCTTTCCTTCATCCATCCTCCTCTGTCATTTTCGTCATTCATCAGCTCCTCAAAGTACTCCTTCCACCTTCTCAACACACTCTTGTCACTTGTTAGTACATTACCATCTCTGTCCTTAATCAGCCTAACCTGCTGCACATCCTTTCCACCTCAATCTTTCTGTCTAGCCAATCGATACAAGTCCTTTCTCCTTCCTTAGTGTCCAGCCTCTCATACAACTCACTATATGCCTTTTCCTTTGCCACCTTTCTCTTTGCCATGCACCTACCTTCTAAATACTCCTGTCTACTTTCTTCATCTCCCTGACTATCCCATGTTTTCTTTGCTAACCTCTTCCTTTGAATACTGTCCTGTACCTCCTCATTCCACCACCAAGTCTCCTTGTCTTCCTTCTTCTGTCCAGAGGATACACCACATACAGTGGGGTAAAAAAGTATTTAGTCAGCCACCAATTGTGCAAGTTCTCCCACTTGAAAGATGAGAGAGGTCTCCAATTTTCATCATAGGTATACCTCAACTATGAGAGACAAAATGAGAAAAAAAAAATCCAGAAAATCACATTGAAGGATTTTTAATGAATTAATTTGTAAATTCCTTGGTAAAACAAATATTTGGTCAATAACAAAAGTTCATCTCAATACTTTGTTATATACCCTTTGTTGACAATGACAGAGGTCAAACGTTTTCTGTAAGTTTTCACACACTGTTGCTGGTATTTTGGCCCATTCCTCCATGCAAATCTCCTCTAGAGTAGTGATGTTTTGGGGCTGTCGCTGGGCAACACAGACTTTCAACTCCCTCCAAAGATTTTCTATGGGGTTGAGATCTGGAGACTGGCTAGGCCACTCCAGGACCTTGAAATGCTTCTTACGAAGCCACTCCTTCGTTGCCCAGGTGGTGTGTTTGGGATCATTGTCATGCTGAAAGACCCAGTCACGTTTCATCTTCAATGCCCTTGCTGGTGGAAGGAGGTTTTCACTCAAAATCTCACGATACATGGCCCCATTCATTCTTTCCTTTACACGGATCAGTCGTCCTGGTCCCTTCGCAGAAAAACAGCCCCAAAGTATGATGTTTCCACCCCCATGCTTCACAGTAGGTATGGTGTTCTTTCTCCTCCAAACACGACAAGTTGAGTTTTTACCAAAAAGTTCTATTTTGGATTCATCTGACCATATGACATTCTCCCAGTCCTCTTCTGGATCATCCAAATGCTGTCTAGCAAACTTCAGATGGGCCTGGACATGTACTGGCTTAAGCAGGGGAACACGTCTGGCACTGCAGGATTTGAGTCCCTGGCGGCGTAGTGTGTTTCTGATGTAGCCTTTGTTACTTTGGTCCCAGCTCTCTGCAGGTCATTCACTAGGTCCCCCCATGTGGTTCTGGGATTTTTGCTCACGTTCTTGTGATCATTTTGACCCCACGGGGTGAGATCTTGCGTGGAGCCCCAGATCGAGGGAGATTATCAGTGGTCTTGTATGTCTTCCATTTTCTAATAATTGCTCCCACAGTTGATTTCTTCACACCAAGCTGCTTACCTATTGCAGATTCAGTCTTCCCAGCCTGGTGCAGGTCTACAATTTCGTTTCTGGTGTCCTTTGACAGCTCTTTGGTCTTGGCCATAGTGGAGTTTGGAGTCTGACTGTTTGAGGTTGTGGACAGGTGTCTTTTATACTGATAATGAGTTCAAACAGGTGCCATTAATACAAGTAACGAGTGGAGGACAGAGGAGCCTCTTAAAGAAGAAGTTGCAGGTCTGTGAGAGCCAGAAATCTTGCTTGTTTGTAGGTGACCAAATACTTATTTTACTGAGGAATTTACCCATTAATTCATTATAAAATCCTTCAATGTGATTTTTTGGATTTGTTTTTTCTCATTTTGTCTCTCATAGTTGAGGTATACCTATGATGAAAATTGAAGACCTCTCTCATCTTTTAAATGGGAGAACTTGCACAATTGGTGGCTGACTAAATACTTTTTTGCCCCACTGTACCTTTCTACCTGTTTCCTTCAGTACTTTTGCTGTACTTTCCCAGTCATCTGGTAATTCTTCCTTACCACCCAGAGCCTGAATCAGCTCCTTCCTGAACTCTGTGTGATCTTCTTCCTTCTGTAACTTCTCCCACTTAATCTTTGGCTCTGCCTTCACTCTCTTCCTCTTTTTGCTGTTCAAAGTCATCCTACAGACTACCATCTGATGCTGTCTAGCTACATTCTCCCCTGCCACCACCATGCGGTTTCCTATCCCTTTCAGATTTCTTTTTCTGCACAAGATGTAGTCCACCTGTGTGCACCTTCCTCCACTCTTGTACGTCACCCAATGTTCCTCTCTCTTCTTGAAGTACAGACGTGGACAAAATTGTTGGTACCCCTCTGTTAATGAAAGAAAAACCCACAATGGTCACAGAAATAACTTGAATCTGACAAAAGTGGTAATAAATAAAAATTCTATGAAAATTAACCAGTGAAAATCAGACAATGCTTTTGAATTGTGGTTCAACAGTATTATTTTAAAAAACAAACTCATGAAACAGGCCTGGACAAAAATGATGGTACCCCTAGAAAAGATTGAAAATAATGTGACCACAGGGACATGTTCAACCAAGATGTGTCCTCTAATTAACATTACAGGTGTCTACAAACTTGTAATCAGTCAATTGGCCTATTTAAAGGGTGACAAGTAGTCACTGTGGTGTTTGTTGACATGGTGTGTACCACAATAAACATGGACCAGAGGAAGTAAAGGAGAGAGTTGTCTCAGGAGATTAGAAAGAAAATTATAGACAAGCATGTTAAAGGTAAAGGCTATAAGACCATCTCCAAGCAGCTTGATGTTCCTGTGACTACAGTTGCACATATTATTCAGAAATTTAAGATCCACGGGACTGTAGCCAACCTCCCTGGATGTGGCCACAGGAGGAGACGGATAATGCGAATGGTAACAAAAGAGCCCAGAACAACCTCTAAACACATTCATGGTGAACTCCAAGGTCAAGGTACATAAGATAAGATAAGCCTTTATTAGTCCCACAATGGGGAAATTCCAGGATTGCAACAGCACAGGGATAGCAACACTCAGAGCAATAATTAAGAAGATAAGAAAAATATAAATAAGAGCAGTGGATATACATACATACACATAAATATATAAATATATATACAAAGTCAAACATCAACAGTCAAACATCAGTGTCAGATCGCACCATCCGTCATTGTTTGAGCCAAAGTGGACTTCATGGGAGATGACCTAGGAGGACACCACTGTTGAAAACAAATCATAAACTAGAAAAGCACTCGGAGAGCGCAGACCTCCGCCAAGCGCCACAATTCCCCCCATACAGTGTTTGTGTGTACGTTTTCAGATTCCTTGAGCATGTAAACATATGACTAGCAATTGGATTCACAATGATTATTTGTTTATTTGACAGGGACAGTGCAATAAACACACAATTAATCAACAACAATCAATCTGATAGTGATAGGATTAGTGGTTCAGTAGTAAAAGCATTGCCTCCTTGGCGGAGGTAATAAACTGAAGTGTTGCTGTTGTGTCCATCTCCTCCACTGACGGATGCAAATTGGGTAGACAGGTTGCCGTGGGTTTTATATTATATTATTTTTTTTTGGGTTGCGCTCCGCGGCAAACGAGAATTTAGAAGCTTCGCCGGCAGAGAGCTCGTTTTTGCGCAGCGCCTATGGCTGGCCGGTGAATTTCTGCCAAATGCGCAGCTCCTATGGCTGGCCGGGGAATTTCTGCCAAAGAATCCGTCGGCGGACAGCTGCCCGTGTGAGGTTTTGCAGTTGCGCGCAAACACAGGCACGCTGGCGGGCCCAGGCCAGCAGTGTTTTCCGCGTGCTTTTGTGCCTAAAACGTTGAAGAACGCAGAGTTTGTGTTGCAGACACGACGACCAGCGCCCTCCATTGTGCCTGCGCACATGTTGAAAATGGCTGTATGTCACAGTGTTGAAAAATGCTTTAAAAAATTCCTGTATCCAGACGGTGAAGCGGATCACCCCCAAAATTTAATCAGTTCTTCCTTGTACCATTTCCAACAACGCCTGAAAGTTTCATGGAAATCCGTCCAAGACTTTTTGAGTTATCTTGCTAACCAACAGACAGACAGACAGACAGACAAACAGACAAACACACAAACCACGGCAAAAACATAACCTCCTCCTGGCCTTTTCGGCCTGGCGGAGGTAAAAAGCCAGACTGGAATTTGCCAAACTGCATTGTAGCATCATCGTCTCCTCACAGCCGAGACAGAAGATCACTTCTCTCCAGTTTACAGGAATTTCATTTTATTCATTACACAGGAATATCACCTTTCTGCCTTTTCAGGAATATCACTGGCTTTTATGTCGACTCATGCAGGCTTCTTCCAGGCCTGACCAAAGATGCTTGCTTTCCCAGGACCCCAATGTAAACAGTTGCCTCTTGCAGAGATTGTAAGGATCAGGATTTGCTTTTAAAGGCTCAAAGGAACATAAAACTCAGGAGACCAGACCTCTCAACGTGAACACTGCATTTGATAACGTACCTTTTCACAGGAAACCAATGTTTTTAAAAGAGTCATAAACCACTTAATCTGACGGGTTTATAGCCTATGCTGTCCAGGTACCTTCGCCCAGATACTAAAGGAAATCATCTACAGCTCAACAGTACCTCCTAGCGGATACCTACGGAATGTGTTTTCAGTAGGATGACTTTTAATTTGTTCTAAATATTAAGTTTCTTTCAGCTTATCCTCTGGATCCTAAGGACACTGAAAATCATCCCTCTTTTATCACCAACCATGGTTTGCTGCATGTTTTGCTGCAAGTTGATCTAAATGTGAATGCATGTATTATAATTATGTATGAGAAATGTTATATTCATGAGTGTTATTCAAACACATATTGGAGTAGTGATATAAATGCATGATCACCAAAATATTAGCCAAGTCATTTAATTTAGTTAGATTTTATATTGAGCATTTATTTCATAAGAACTGACTGAGTGTTGATTTTCTCTCTGAAATTTCATGGGGTGGTGTCTTCATTTGATTGGCTGCTCTCAAACAAAGAAGTGTTCTCACATTGGATAGCAGCCATTTCAAACTGCTTCTGAAAAAGCCGATTGGTCAGTCTTGCGACTACATCATCAGTTTTATGACCCGGCGAGGTAACTTCAAAAGAGAGAAGTTAGATTTGAGTTCAGTTAGAAAAAGAGATCAGAAAAGAAGAAAAAGGGTAGACAAAGAACAGGCAGGAAGATTAGAACAGCAAAGCGGTAATAGAATTAAGAATTAGAAACACAGAAAGAAGAAAGAAAGAGATTTTGAGAAAGATTAGGAACTAAATTAAGATTAAAGAAGCAGAATAGTAATCTAGATCTCAGAAGAAGATTTTATTCCACCGTTTCAAGGCCCTGTGAAGTTTTATTTTATTCTCTGTGTGTTTGTCAAGTCTTTTCTTATATTCTGGAAACTGAGGAGAAACCATTTTTTCTTTAGAGCTCGTCCCTTTTAGAGAATCAAATTCTCAAACTTTTTCCTTCACCTCAGAAGCCATTCTTATCCTAGTAAATGTTTTTCTAATATTTTTTTTAATGACTTTTCACGCCATTAAAGTGGACCTTTTTTTTTTGTAACTTAGATTTTTATTCATTTTTCATCATATATAATGCATTCAGATCACATTCTACATTTAAAAAACAAAGGGGTTAGGGTAGGGAAAAATAAAAAAAAAAATAAATAAATAAAAATAAAAAATAAAAAAAAATAAAAAATAAAAGGGGGGGGGACAAATGTTGGAGCATCAAGTTTTTAGTTTCCATCTCTTAATTCTTCTGGTTTTTTCAGTGTCTTTGGTTATTCTTTCAATTTCTGCCTCGTTGTTGCACTTTGTAGTGTGTCCATTTCCGCCATTTTTTCTCCCATATTCCTTCTTGCATTCTTCGTCGATATGTTAGTTTTTCCATCATACGTATGTCCTCAACAATGTCAGTCCATTGTTCTTGGTCAGGAAGAACTTCTGATCGCCATTTTTTTGTGATAGTTTTTTTACATGCAATCAACAAGATTTTAACTAGATATCTGTCCTCAGCCTGTATAACACTGTCTTTTTTAAGATCACATAAGTACATCAGGTTACAGTTCATTGGTATATTATATCCTAATATCCTCTGTATTGTCACATGCATAGATTTCCAAAATGATGATATTTTGTAGCATTTCCAAAACATATGTGAGTGGTCTGCATTTTGAGCCCCACATCCCCTCCAGCATAAAGATTGGGTATTTGTATATTTTCCTTGAATCTGTGGTGTAATGAAAAAGCGAATCAGGTTTTTCCATCCAAATTCCCTCCATGCCCTTGAATTTGTTGATGTGTGTTGTGTTTTCCATATTTCCTGCCAGCTTTCTTCTGTTATGTTTAAATTGAGCTCTTTCTCCCATTTCTCCTTTATATAGTTACTTGTATGATTGTTTGTCATAAGTTTCTGATATAGTTTTGAAATAATTCTTATTTTATTTCCTGCATATGAGCTTAAAATAAGTTGTATAATCTCGTTCACATCTGTTTGGAGGTTATGCCTAATCTTCTTCATATAGTAATCTCTCATCTGCAGATATCTGAAAAATTCCGATCTTTCTAATTTAAATTTTCTCCTGATATTTACAAAGCTCCCGAGATCTTTTTTTCCGATATTGCCCCATGCTGTGATTCCCTTGTTCACCAGATTTTTGTATCCCCTATCTTGTTTTGCCGGTTCAAACTGACTGTCAAATGCTACCCATTTCAATAGTTTTATGTCTTCCCTTATATTATATTTTTGTACTATTTTATACCACAGTTCTAAAGTAAATTTAGTGATTGGGTCTATTTGTTTGATTTGCTTATATGCATCTTTATCCCCTATTATGCTTTGTACTGGGAGTCCCTCAATTTCCTTTTCCATTTCTTTCCATTTTGCCTCATATCCCTCGTCGCACCAACATATGATATATCTTATTTGTGCTGAGTAGTAATATTCCTTTAGACTCGGTAGGCCCATGCCTCCTTTCTCTTTTGGTAATTGGAAGGTTTTATATTTCACTCTTGGTTTTTTACCTCCCCAAACAAATCTCGATATCATCCTGTCCCACTTTGAGAATTGGGCATCTGGAATCTCTGTTGGTATAGCCTGGAAGAGGTAAAGTAATCTAGGTTGTATGCTGATTTTGACTGTCTCAATTTTTGAATTCAGATCCATATTTAAGATTGACCATCTATCAATATCTTTTTTTATTTCTTGTTCCAACCTATCATAGTTTGCTTTATATATTTTGCTTAGGTCTTTAGGTATGTTCACTCCAAGGTATTTTATTTCTTTTTGCTTCCAGTTTAGTTTGATCTTATCAGTTATCTGGTTTAGAGGGTTATAGTGGAATGTCAGTATTTGTGTTTTTGTTATGTTTATCTTGTATCCTGATAATTTTCCAAAATTTTCTATCAAGTTCATCATTTCCATTATTGATTTATCTGGTTGTTCAAGATAAACTATAATATCGTCTGCAAATAGCCCAATCTTGTGTTCCGCCCCCTTTATTGTTACACCTTTTAATTTCTTATTTTGTCGTATTGCTTGAGCCAATGGTTCTATGAACAGAGCAAACAAGGTGGGCGATAAGCAGCATCCCTGCCTAGTTGATCTTTGTATATTTACTTTGTCTGTTAAGCTACCGTTTATCTTGATTCTTGCCACAGGTTCTTGATATAGCGTCCTTATGCATTGTACTGATTTTTCGTTAAATCCAAAGCGCTCCAGTACACTATATAGGAATTTCCAGTTAACCCTGTCAAATGCTTTTTCTGCGTCTAAACTCATTATTACTGCGCTTTTCTTTTCTTTATGTATTTGGTTAATTATATGTATTGTTCTCCTGATATTGTCATGTGTTTGGCGTCCCTCTATGAATCCAGTTTGATCATCTTCTATCAATTCCGTCAAGAATGTCTTTATTCGTTTACATATAATTGTTGTGTATATTTTATAATCTACATTTAATAAAGAGATTGGTCTATAGTTTCCGCATTGTTCTTTATCTTTCCCTGGTTTTAAAATAACTGAAATGATTGCTTCGTTCCATGTTGGAGGTATTTTGTTGTTGTTCAGCGTCCAATTAAATGACTTTAGGAGCTGTGGCGTGAGTTCTTCTATAAACAGTTTATAAAACTCAGATGGGTATCCATCACTACCTGGTGATTTACCATTTTTAAGTGACTTAATCACATCTCTGATCTCTTGTGTTGTTATTTCTGCTGTTAGTTTTTCATTTTGTTGATTTCCTATTGATGGCAAGTCCAATGTGTCTAGAAATTTTTTGATATCTTTAGTATTTGTTTCTTCAGGTTGCGAGTATAGTTCTTGGTAGAAATTATGGAAAATTTCTTCGATGTTTTCTGGGTTAACTGTGGTTTTATTTGTGGTGGGGTCTTTAATCTTGTATACATTATTCATTGTTTGTTGTTTTCTTAACCGTTTTGCCAGCAGTTTTGTGGCTTTTGGTCCCGTTTCATAATATTTTTGCTTTAGATATCTATTTTTCCTTTCAATTTCATCCATTTGTGTTTCTTTTATCTTTGTTTTTTCTTCTTTAATTTCTTGATATATTTTTGGATCATTTGTGCTTTGATGTTTACGTTCTAATTCCCTTAGTCTCTCACATCTTTGTTCATACGCTTCCAGTTTAGTCTTATTTGCTTTTCCTGTTTCAACAATTAATTTACCCCTTAACACGGCTTTTAGTGCGTCCCATAGTATTGTTGGGTCCACTTCTTCATTGTCATTCTCTTGGATATATTCGTTTATGTTTATTTTTATTCTTTCTTTCATTTTCTCATCATTTAACAGTCCTACGTTAAGTTTCCATGTTGTTTGTCGTTTTCTATTGTTTAAATATATTTCCATGTATATAGGATTATGATCTGATATTTCTGCCCCTCCAATCCAACAATTTCTCACCCTGTGTCTGTCACCTTCATTCATAAGGAAGTAATCTATTCTAGAGTGTACTTTATGGGCTGCTGAATAATGTGTATAGTCTTTTTCGAGTGGGTGTAGGTCCCTCCATATGTCTACCATACCCATTTCTGCCAGTGAGGTTCTTATGAACTTTGTTACATGTTTTTTTGTCTTCTTAACACTTGTTGTGTCAACTTCATGATCCATGACAGCATTTAAGTCTCCTCCACAAATTAGGACTCCTTCACTGTGTGTTGCTATGAGATCAAACAGATGTTGAAAAAAACCCTTGTCACTTTCTGGTGGGGCATAGATGTTCACTAATGTGATCTGCATACCATCTATTCTTCCCTTTATTATTACATACCTGCCTTCTTTATCCTGGATTTCCTGTTCACTTTCAAATTGTATTTTGTTTGAGATTAGTATCATAACCCCCCTTTTTGCTCCTCCCTTAAATGAACTGTAGTAGGAGTTCTTATAGCCAAATCTCTTTAGTTTCACATGTTCTGCCTTGCTCAAATGTGTCTCTTGCATAAATATAATTTCAGCTTTTTCCTTCTTGAATTTTCTTATTATTCTTTCCCTTTTAACAGGTGAGTTCAGACCATTCACGTTTAGTGTCATTATCTTAAGATTTTTACCCATATTCATGTTTTTCCATTTTTTTAACTTGTGCTCCTAGCCCCTTTAACAACAAAAATAACACATATTTATATAAAAACACATTAAAAAAACTCGACCTCCGTACTTTGGGCCTTTCTTCTGCCCACTGGTCCCTGTTGGTGGGTGGGGGGTTTGTCTTCACAGAGTGAAGGGCCCTCCCTAGACCTGTATTTACTATCAAAGTAATAGTCATAAGTCTAGAAATGTCCAACAAATATCACTTAAACCTCTCCTAGCCGTCTGTTTCTCTTTTACCTTGTCTTCTTGGCCTTCATTTCTTCTGTGCCTTTCTTAATCTTTGTTATGATCTAGGCTTTCAGTTGAAAGCCTTGTAGCTTGTCCTGGGCCCGCTGCTCTACGTCTCTCCCCCTTCTTCCGCCGTTCACTCGTCTCCACTCCGTCTGTCGTGGTGCGTTCAGGGCCGCCGCTGCTCCAGCCGTCTCCTTCGGCACGCTCACCTCAAGGCCCCGCTCCATCATATCCCGCGCTGCCTCTTCGGCCGTGTTGTAGGTTCTTGTGCCTTCCTCCCAATGAATCCTCATTTTCGTTAGCGGCGTTTGGAATCTAATTTTTTTCTCTTTCAGCGTTTTTTTAATATTGGCATATTTCTTCCGCTGCTGCACGATTTCTGTCGGGTAGTCATGGTCAAAAAATACCTGTTTGTCGCCGATTCGTATCTTTTTTTTCCATGCTTGCGTCAGGATTCTTTCCTTTATGTCATATTTGACAAAGTTTACCACAACTGACCTGGGTGGAGAGTTTGTTTTCGGGTTCTGTGCCGGTGTTCTGTGCGCCCGTTGAATCTGCAGATCCGTTTCTCCGGGTATTTCCAGTTCTTTTTTTAAGAACTGATCCATGAATTTTGTCATCGAGTTGCCTTCAATGCCCTCCGGAATTCCAAAGATGCGCATATTGCTTCGTCTGGATCTGCTCTCCAAGTCGTTTATTTTCTCCTGCATCCTCTGCGTTTGCGTCGTCAGGGTCTGTAGTTGTTCGTTTGCCTCGCTTTTCCAATCTTCTAGTTCCGAAATTCGGGTCTGCGCTTCTGTCATACACGCCCGCTGGGAGCGCAGCTCCTCCATGTTTTCCGTTAATTTACGCTCCATTTCTCTTCGGAGGTCCATGATTTCCTCCTTAATTTCTTTTTTCAGTTCCTCCTTAAGAGCCGCTAAATCCTGTTGTAGCTGTCGCTTGAATTCTCTCAACTCTTCACCCAAACTGGCGATGCCAGCGTTCATGTTGTCGAGTCTGGCGTCCTCCATTTTCTCTGCTGTGGACATCTCGTTTTTTTGGGCTTTGCGTACAGCGGTTTTTCCTGCGTTGTTGGAGAGGAATTCTTCAATTTTACCCTGTTTTTGTCCTTGTGCCCGGTTCCTTCGTGTTTTCATCCCTTGGTTTATTGATTCGTTTATGTCGAGTTGGCCATTTACCGATGATTTTTAATTCGGCTAGGGAGAGCTCTTTGTTTAAGTGTTATGTCTCTCCGCCATCTTCCCGGAAGTCCATTAAAGTGGACCTTTAATTTGCCTAGTTTAAAGTGAACAGAGACTGAGAAGATTTTCCTTCAGTTTTTGGGTCGATCCCGCTACAAGAGACCCCAAATTTGGACTCTTTTTCAAAGGACTTTTCACGCCGCTCTGTGACAGACCACCCACTGCTGCCATTGTCTGGAGAGCCCCCAGCTGAGTTTACACTTCCACGGTTGTGAGGAGGCATCTTGCAGCAGCAGCTTCCTCCAACGTCCTAACTTCAAAACCCAGCGGTACCGACCCGCGGAAACTTGGACCTACGGCCGTGTGTGAGTGAAACTTTTATTTCTCCTATTTCCTGGGTTAAAACGTGATGTCCTAACAATTAAATTACAATTGAATATGGCCCGTATTTCAGGGCTCAATTAGTCTCTCAGCCGCAGGACGGAACTGTAAACTGAAGGAAAACTTTTAGTCATTTTTAAGTAACTGCCCTTAAAATTTTTGTAGATTAATTCAGGAGTCATTTTTAGATAATTAGCTTATGAATTTTCCCCATAAAATTGCGTTGTTTTGTTAAAACATTCCAGCCTCATTTACTGTTGAAACATAAGTCTAGTTTCTCCTTGGTTCTGCGGAGGTGTAAAGCTGGATTTTATGTTCAGGAACCCAATATCAGTTGATGTGATATATTACGCTGTTATCATCTGAATCTGTTTATTCATCATTTGAACGCCATGACATGTAACCTGAATGATTTTAATAAAAGAGTGAATGAGAGCAGCTGAAGGTGTTTTCCTTTCGCATATACAGGTTTCCTAATCACGGCAGGACAAAAACTCATTGAAACTTTGAGACTGATTCATTAAGTAATTTAAGGTACAAAATTAATTAAAATTAAAGTTAATACTATTGTCCGTTAGGACTGGTGCCCCTTTTACGAGTGCTTTTATTTAATTTAGCGGGTGTAGAAGTGACGTTCAACTCCGCCCCCTTTCACACCCACTATTAAATAAAATAAATAATTCCTGTACCTTATGACAAATATTTTTATGGTTCCCCGCTGTGAGGCCTCTGTAATTGGGAAACGTATATGCAAAAAGAAAATTCATTGAAATCATAATTTTTTTTCCCTGCAAATATTGATCCACTATTTGGCGAGTCTGTGTGTTTGTTTGAGAGGCTGAGGCTGCATCTCTCCTCCTGCCTGTGTCTGTCTGCTGTGCTTGTTTACCTAACCTCCCGCTGAGGAGTCTGGTTGCTGATAGCAAAAGGGGGGTGAGTGATTCACCCACTAAAGTCAACAGTTTTTGATGCATGCAAAAAGAAGTTTGAAGCATTATATGCTGGATTAAGAAACATAAAGGCCCAGAGTGACAGAAACGCGAAGAAAACCGTCCTGCCTCTCGCCAGTTTAACCTTTCGGCGATTATCCCGAAAGGAGTAATTAAACTGGCCAGTTCTGTAATTTAATTACCCAAGCGTGGTGACGTCAGATTAAGCTGGACGCGGTTTGATCTGGTCACTGAATAAACCGCTGGGGAAAATAGCGCTAAACTATACCCGGAATTAAAGGGGTAACATTATTTATGAAAGTTGGAGATTAAACTCTCATCTTGGAAAGCAAGGCGTGGCGTTGTCGCTGAGACTCGCGCCCACATCACGTGTCACGTGAACACGCACAGTCGCGCGCGTGACCGAAAGGCGTGCACGAAAAACTGCGCATGAGCAGAGTAAATGTGCAGACGCCATTTTGAAGGCGCTAAGAGGGAGTCACCCTAGCCGCCATTTTGAGTGAGACCGGTAGACCCGCCCAGAGCGACGTCACCAGTGTCTCCTCCCCCTGGGAGGGCAGAGACAACTGCCTCCATCGTGTGGTCAACTATAGGAGTTGCATTTCTTGCATGAATGCACCCTCGGATTAAAGCAGAGCAAATCTATTAAGCTGATTTATAATCAAACAGAGCTTCCAAATTGACTTTAAATCAATCCGAATTATCCGGAACAATCTAAATTTAAACCCAAATCAAAGTTTTATCCCAAGAACCAAAAGGAAAAGGAAACTTGTGGGTTTGAAGTTTGTTCTCACTGGTGGAAGAGCTTTTGACTGCATACATGCACACTGAAAGAACATAGAAGCATAGACTTTGTATTTACTCACATATGTTAACCACATATTTTAATCTTTTTAGTTAAAAGCATATATTCACACATCTTACGCTAAAAGTCTGCAAACTTTTTAAGCTATATATATGTGTGAAGCGGCATGCCAAAAATAAGCAGCAGTGCTGTGGTTTTGAACAGGTTTTATTAATCATGTCGCCTTCACGGGATCCTCTCTCCGGTGCATAGTGGAGCAGCCCGGAGCGGGATCCCTAGGCTCTCAGAGAAAGAGAGGCGGACACAGTGTGTCCACCTGTTGCAGGATCAGAGTGAGAGAGTAAGAGAGAGAGATTGCGTTACAGAGTTGCACCTTAAATACTTGATCATAACAATACATCAAAAAGACATACCCCACAGTCTAGAATGATCAAAGGGACAACAGAACAGGCAGGAGGTATTTGCATTTGTAAGCCATACATCACAATGGGCAGATTAGCTAGACCTCGCTCTAAGTGCAAGACAAAGAGGCTAACAAGCACATCTACATATTGATCTGAGTCTCTAGGTCACAGTAAGGACAGGACGCATGAGTACAAAGGATGAAAGGCATCGATTAACATCACATAGGTGAGACAGAAGAAACTCGTCTACCTGTAGACATTAATACACCAAAGCACATCTAAGATGCTCAGAAAAAGCACAGTAAGGACAAGCCATATGCACACTATACAGAATGGCGCATTATATCACAACACATGCATGTTTGCATCACAAATACATGAATGGCACATTGCTTCTCAGTAATGCAGCAGAAAAACAGAGAAAAGAGGGCTGAGTGTCCTTAGTCTGTTGTGGGGTTAAAACGAACCGCCACACACGCTCCCCCCCAGAGGACGCGGCAGGGGGTCGCGACCTCAATAATCCATCTGTGTGAGCGAGCTGTGGGAGAAGCTCGCTGCAGGCGGAGGGGGAGGGAGGGGAGGGGTAGTAAGTGCCGGCAGGAGCTGTGAAATCGTCCTGAGCCGTGCTAAAATTGCTTGCTGCTCCGTGACGTCGAGGGTTTGTCCCGTTGCACGTGCGGAGATCACAAGAAGAAAAATTAGTCTCTGACTCCTCTTGTGGCCATGAAGAAAAGCAGGAGCGGCTGTAAGAGAAAAAGTAAACAAAGCAGGGGGACTGTTGGCTTTGGGTGCTGAAGCAACCCCAAAGCTCCCGGGAACAGCTGACGGCTGAAATCCCGTTGTGCCGTGGCTAAGACCATTAAAAAAATCCAGTGGCGAGCTGCGTGCTTGCTTCAGGTGAACGAGCAGCCCTGAAGGTTCTGTGGGCAGCGGCGGAGGATGATGGCGGTCTCTGGCGTGGCTGAGACTGTTAACAAATCCTTCCAGTATGCTGCATGCGTGCCTCAGGTGAGCGAGCAGCCCTGAAAGGCAGCGGCGAAAGAGGAAGGCAGTCTGTGGAGCCATTACTTGTCCCATGCGTGATGCGCCGTCCTTGTAACTCCCCGATGCGTGCGCGGGGGTTCAGTGCGTGGGTGGGCCGCTGGAGTGGTGAGTCAGGGTGCAGAAACTTGGTGGAGATCAGCGCAGACGGCGTCGATAAAATCCAGGTTGAGCTGTTACTGTAGATTGGCCATGGTGCGTTGGAGCGGTGAGAGGAAATAGACGATCTTTAGTCCCTCAGGCCCGTGCAGATGCGTTGGAGTGGCGGGAGGGAATAGACGATCTTTTGTTCCTCAGGCTCATGCAGCTGCGTTGGAGCGGTGTGAGGAAGTAGACGATCTCCGTCCCTCGGGCTCGTGGAGACGCGTTGGAGCGGTGCGAGGCAATAGACGATCTTTGTGCCCCGGGCTCGTGCAGCTGCGTTGGAGCGGTGAGAGGGAGGAGACGATCGTTGTCGCTCGTGCGGCCATGGTGCGTTCAGTTCCACGCGCTGCGCTCCCCGTCGGCCCTGGAGGTTGCCGTCGTGGAGAGGACGAGGTGCGTGCGCTCTCTGTGAGAGCGGCCGGTCCAGCGTGGTTGTGCAGATCTCACCATGAAATGTTGCTGCAGCCTTGCCGGTCGTGGGTGGTCTCCGGAGGGTTTCAACCTGGAAACTCTGCGTCGAAATCTCCCTGAAGCAGAAGGGAGCTGTTGCGTTCGCTGGCAGCATGTTCGTTTCAGCGTCGGGTCACTGCAGTGGTCCAGACCAGAAGTTGCTTTGCACAAAGCGTGTGCTTTCAGGCAGGGTCACCAACGCAGCTGTGTGGCTGTCCAGCTTGGAAGGTTGCTTTCGCACAAAACGTGTGCGTGTTCGAGGGGTCACCAGTGAAGCGGCATGCCAAAAATAAGCAGCAGTGCTGTGGTTTTGAACAGGTTTTATTAATCATGTCGCCTTCACGGGATCCTCTCTCCGGTGCATAGTGGAGCAGCCCGGAGCGGGATCCCTAGGCTCTCAGAGAAAGAGAGGCGGACACAGTGTGTCCACCTGTTGCAGGATCAGAGTGAGAGAGTAAGAGAGAGAGATTGCGTTACAGAGTTGCACCTTAAATACTTGATCATAACAATACATCAAAAAGACATACCCCACAGTCTAGAATGATCAAAGGGACAACAGAACAGGCAGGAGGTATTTGCATTTGTAAGCCATACATCACAATGGGCAGATTAGCTAGACCTCGCTCTAAGTGCAAGACAAAGAGGCTAACAAGCACATCTACATATTGATCTGAGTCTCTAGGTCACAGTAAGGACAGGACGCATGAGTACAAAGGATGAAAGGCATCGATTAACATCACATAGGTGAGACAGAAGAAACTCGTCTACCTGTAGACATTAATACACCAAAGCACATCTAAGATGCTCAGAAAAAGCACAGTAAGGACAAGCCATATGCACACTATACAGAATGGCGCATTACATCACAACACATGCATGTTTGCATCACAAATACATGAATGGCACATTGCTTCTCAGTAATGCAGCAGAAAAACAGAGAAAAGAGGGCTGAGTGTCCTTAGTCTGTTGTGGGGTTAAAACGAACCGCCACATGTGTTTTGTTTTTAAATATCACTTTGTGCGATTTCTTTCACAGGAAGCCATTCAACTTAGGGACTCAAATAAATGACAAGGTTCATTTGAACTCAAGTTAATGTTAATCCTGTGCATGTTGGTAAAGGATTTAGTGATTTACTAAATATTTAACCAAAATTCTCCAAAATTAGGAAACCACATCCAGCAATTAACACTTGAAAGCTTTAGCTTATTTACAGTCAGTGTTGCTTTTGATTCATGTTTCCTCCCCAGGAGAAGGGAAACATTTAACCAACTCACTATTTCTCACCAGGATTTGAAATAAGTCAAAAGGTGAAAACTTTGACTAGTCTGTAAAACATTTTAATTTTTCTCCTCTTTTTAAATAATCATTAACTTTAATCCTAAGGAAGCCTTAGTGACAATACACAAAGACAGTTCATTTGTTTCCTAACTTGTAAATATTAAAACATTGAAAGGCTTTAAATGAAGATAAGCTTTAACAAATAGAACCAAGCCAGTTCTAACTTTAAAACAAAGTGAAGACTTATACTGTAACCCTAAAGCCTTAAAGCATTTAACCTTTTCTATTTTTGTTGCTTTCTTTTTCTTTTGTAAATAAAATCATTACTTTCAAGTGAGATTCAACAAAAAATTCACAACCTAGTTGAGGACTATTCCAAAACTACACTTTGATAACTGAACTGAAAGAAGTCAATCAACACAAATTTTTTTTTTGCTTTTGTCTTGTGAAATACAAATCAAAATACAGTGTCAACAAATAAACTAACACCTATTCCACATTTCTAAAGAATTCCAAAATATTTTCTTTCCTTCTTACAAGCCTGGAAGTTGAAACAAACTCCAAAAAGAAGCTTGTAATTACCCTCACTGTAAAACAACACTCAAGGTTAACTCTTGACGCACAACTTTAGCTATAATCAACGAATTGTTTTCAATTGTGTTACGCAAACGGTCAAACATGTCGAATCCACTTGACGAATTAAATGACCTTCAAGTAATATTGGAAGAGTTGGCTTCCGACCTTATACCCGGTTTCTCCAAACAAGTTCGGGATACTCCACCCAAAGATTTGAAGCAAATCACGGAAAAACTTTCGGATGAATGCGAAGCTAACCCACCGAAAGCAAAGGAAATCCCCGGTGTGTTAGGAAAGTTTGCACTAGCATTAGTTGCAAGGCTAAAACGAGCTGAAACCCAAGTACTCTACGCCGAAAAGGAACTGGTGAAACGACAAACAACCATCCTTTCTCTTCAGGAAGAGAACAAATCCCTTGTGAAAAAGCAGGAACAAGCTCGCATAGAGAAAGAAGACACCCAAGCTACGCTCGATCGGACGTTGCTAAATCTGGAACAAGCAGAGGAAGAAAAGCAACGACTAGAAGACAACAATACCTCACTTCAGCAAGAAAACGAGGAATTGAGAACCGCCTTGCTTTACAAAGAGAATCAACTCAAGGAAGTTGAAGGTCAATTGGACGAAACAAGCTCCGATTATGGGAAATGCAAACTGCTCCTACGAGAAGCACAACAAGGTCTTCAAGACGTCCAAGAAGAGCTGGAAGACCACCGCAAACAAAGGGATCTGAGATCAGAATCCATGAACAGGCCGGTTCCCTCGACAAAAGGGGGCATCCCCTCATGGGATGGGGACTCCCCCGGCTCACACTCACCTGACCCGTTCAGACCCGAACGGCAACGTGAAAGACGTGTGCAAATTCCATCCGATGGAGATCTCAATAAGATCGCTCACCACGTCACGAAATTTGACCCCTCAACCAGTGGGTCACCTGATACCAGGGCTTATTTGCAAGACATCGACTACTACTTGCGTAAATACCCTGATGCTACTGTTGACGACTGCATTTATTTGATCAAGTTGACATCCAACAGGTCGGTATCAAAATTTATAGATCGGCAACCATTTGACATCAAGATGAACCACCGGAAGCTCTATGAAGCCATCGAAAGAGAGTTTTCCGACGACTGCTTACAGTCAGGGCTAGCGACAGCCCTAGCTGTGAAACAGGGTCGCTTAGAGCCCCCACAGGCATACTACCAGCGACTCCTGCGTGCATATTTCGGATCTCAAAACACGCCTGAGATGGAAGAAGACCACAATTTCAAGGCTCTGTTCATTCAGAATCTCCATCCCACGATTGGACACCACCTTGGAGTCATGGCTAACCCAAAGACAAACTCGATAAACCAGCTAAGAGAGTTCGCACATTATGCATTCCAGAAACAGCGACAAAGCAATCAGAAGCATACCGAGTCTACCGCGGTGTTAGCAGTCAACACCGCATCAGACACCCTGGCCCTAGAGGGCGCCCCAAGGCCAGCCCCTGTTCCAGCATCTCGGTCACAAATAAAACGACGACAGTCCTCTAGTCAAGATAAGTCGAGTCATGACCCGGAAAAATTTTTGACACCAAGTTCCAAGCCAACATCACCAAAACCTGACTACCGTCGGAGACTAAGCCCACCAGGTAAGTCACGAGAATACGGTACAGATACCCGGGATGACAGATATCGATTTCGAGACTCGCATAATCGCGGGAGGTGGTCACCTCCTTCGTACCGCCAGAAAAACTTCAACAGGGAAGCAAGACCTCCCCCTGGAAAGTTTAACTCCAAACCCTGAGAGAAGAAAGAAAAGCCAATTTTCAGCCAAGAAGACCTGGAGACTCTCCAACGCATACTTGACGAACTGAAGACGAAAAAAGAGGCGAAAGAGGACAAGAAACCAGATGTCCTAGCCATAAATATTGTGACCACCCCAAACGATCCTTTAGGTTTGCCACAAGTCAACCCTGAGGATTCTCCTACTACAAAGGGGAAGGATACCGAAGACACAACCGAGCATCCCCTGCCCGAAACTCAGGAGGAGCTCCAAAATGCAACGCCACCCAGTGCCATTTTGGTAGTCCAGCTACCTGGGAAACCTCACTCGCCCGAAACCGGCGACTGTTTAATCTGAGTTGAACCACCGGTCCAAGAATTTCTGTGTGATTTAACTGAAAGGGGGGTTGCACGGAAATTTTTCCTGTCATTGACCCTGGAAGATGTGATGACGCACGAAGCCCTACTGGATACTGCAGCGGACATCACACTCATGTTGCGTGACCTTTTCGAACACCTACGTGTCACTGCTAACCTTGTGCACAAAGACTTGAAACTAAGACCTTGCTCTTTAGCTATTCAACCTTATGCACCCTCAAACACGACTGTGTCACACATGTCATTGGTACAAATCTCCATTGGGCCCATGACCTTGATCCACCCGGTCTATGTGTCCAATCTCAACTCAATTCCATTGTTGATAGGCAAGGATCTACTTAATCGCTTTGAGCCTCTGATAGACTTCAAGAATCTCAAGCTATGGGCTCAAGTTCGACAACCTCTTCCAACCACTCTACTTGAAGCAACCGGATCACAGTGCTATACTCTTGACACCTTGGATGTTCCAGGAGTCAACCCACTCGCACTGCTGACCCAACAAAGTTTGACGGAAAGTGACCTTGGGGACCAGACTGAAACAGACACCCCTTTTCAGGTCACCACATCTGACAACCCAACCTTAAATGAACACAGTTCATTTCTTTGCACCCTGAAACCAGGGGCAGTCGATGAAGAGTACTGCCCCCAAGTGGTCAAAGGACTAGCTATCCAAAGCTCCCATGTAGAAGACGTGGTACTGGCTCTCTGGGCTGATAAATCTGCAATCAGCCAGACACTTTTCGACTCTCTACCCGAGAAATACCCTGACCTTATGGTCACTAACAAGTCTTTTCATTTCCCTGCTGGGACCAAATCAAACAAAACATTGGTCGCCAGAAGTATCTGCGCCCTCCACCTTCAGTGGAACCACAGACTGCTAACGCATCCCTTCTTGGTCATTCCCGACCTGCCACATGCAGTCTACATCGGCAGTGATCTTCTTGTGAGACTTGGAACCCAGGTTGATACCATAAACAATGTCTTATGGTCTCTCACCTCAGTTCGAGATGCTCACTCTAAACCAGATCTTGACACTCTAAAGTCAGGCCAGACCATCCCTGAGGCCTGCCAGGTACTGAACACTCAACATTGTCTCATACCTGCTAATGTCACGTGCTATCCGGTCCAACTATGCATTCAAACAGGACAGAAACTTATGCATCCACAAGCATTTTTCCAACCGGCTCCTTTGCTTGACAATCTAGGCTTAACTCTGGAGGCCATGCCCCTTCTAAGCCTAGAATACAGAACCACCACATTACCGGTTAACAATCCCACGGCAGAGACCATCGTCCTGCCCAAGGCCACGCCTCTTGGCTGGCTCATCACCACAGATTTCCACGATTTTGAACTGACTGTTCCTGTGCTAGGCGGCCTCCCTGATTCTCTTTGGGCCGACTCTCTTGAACCTACAGTCATTTACACTAAGCCTTCTAAGGCCATCGCTCTTGTGTCAATACCAACCCCTGACAAAGAGTCAGTGGGACAAATCGACTTGACTAACAATGACCAAATGCTTGTCCAAGCCATTGAACTCCTTCCATCGGAGTCCGATCAGCAAACCAATGACAATCCCAGCGATGCTCCGCCGAAACCAGTCCTCACTATCGCTGAAGAGATTGCACAGGTGATAGCTGATGCTGATGCCCTAACCTCTGACGAAGAACGTGAAAAACTTCACCAAGTTCTTCTTAAGTATGAACAATCCTTCTCCAAAGACTCCTTGGACTGTGGACTGACCACAGTCCACTCAGTACGTATTCCTACACCACCTGACGCCCCTCCAACCTACGTCAGGCAGTACAAGATTCCCTTGGCCTCGTACGGCCCAGTACAAGAAATAATCAATGATTTACTGGACCGTGGCATAATCAGGCCATGCAACAGTACCTACTCGGCTCCCTTATGGCCTGTCCTAAAGCCCAATGGTAAGTGGAGACTCACCATTGATTACAGGAAATTGAACACTCAAGTTCCTCTCTCTAGGTGGCCTATGACTCAACTGGAGCAAGAACTCCCTAGAGTCAAAGATGCCAAATACTTCTCAACACTGGACATTGCTTCTGGTTTTTGGACTATTCCTGTCCAAGCTGAAGACCAACACAAACTGGCCTTCACGTTCGCGAATCACCAATACACATTCACCCGATGCCCTTTCGGTTATGCCAACTCTCCTGCAGAGTTCAACATTTTCTTAAACAAAGCATGTCCAGACGCCCGAGACAGAGGTAACCTCATCTATGTTGACGACATTCTCATTCGGAGTCCAACTCTGGACACCCACCTCACTGAAATTGACCATGTCCTTGGCCAGCTCACGCGAGCTGGAGCCAAAATTTCTCTCTCCAAATGCCAATGGTGCAAAACCAAAGTCAACTATGTCGGTCTCTTGGTAGGATCCAAAGGGGTACTACCACAAACGGCACGAATTCAAGGTGTGTTAAACATCAAAGCCCCTACCAACATCTCCGAACTCCGGAGCTTCCTAGGGGTATGCAATTACTCACGCCAGTTCATGGAGGGTTATGCAGACTTGGCAAAACCCCTTACAGACCTCCTACGAAAGGACACCCCTTTCATTTGGTCTGAGGCTCAAGAACAGGCTATGCTAGCGTTGAAGCAAAAGTTATGCACAGCACCATGTTTGGCCTATCCCAACTGCGACCAGCCATTCTTCTTACAAGTGGGGTTCTCGGCCAACTGCTTAAGTGCTGGATTATACCAAATCTACGACCACGACAAACGAGTCATGGCCTATGCCAGCAAAACCCTCTCTGGTCCGGAACTGAAATACTCGGACTGTGAAAAAGCCCTTCTGGCCACTGTATGGGCAGTCAAACATTTCTCCAACTATGTAGGAGGCCAGAGAATCACAGTTGAGACTCACCACCAACCAGTGGTCTTCCTCAACAGTCAACGCATCAGAGAAGGTGTTGTAACAAATGCCAGAATAGCCTCCTGGTTGATGGCTCTACAAAGCTTTGATGTGGAGGTCCGCTACGCACAAAAGTTGAGAAGCCCTCTCGGCACAGACTTGGCTGCCTGCCAACGGTGCTCTGAGGACACTCCAGGACCATCCATTCGTGCAGAGCCACCTACAGTCACTGAAGACCCAAACCATCACTACTTTGACCAGAACATCTGCCAAGATATGGTCACTGCCTATGTCGATGGTTGTTCTTTTCACCATAAAACTCACATTCGTGCTGGTGTGGGTGTGGCATGGCTGAACAATCAGCCTTGTGAACCCCACAACTATCAACTGGGTTCCCAATCATCTCAGTATGCGGAAATCGCAGGTGTGCTCATTACACTGCAACTTGCTATAGACCATGGCATTCGCACATTGGTCATCTGCACTGACTCCAACTATGCACGCCTCAGTTTCACTTGTCATTTAGCACTCTGGAAGGCCAAAGGTTTTGTAACCTCCAACCACAAACCGGTTAAACATCAAGACCTTTTCAAGGCATGTGATCACCTGGTCACCTCCAACAACCTCCAGGTGTACTGGAAAAAGGTCAGAGGTCACTCGCGCACACCAGGTCAGGACAAAGAATGGAATGACCTTGTGGACTCACTTGCAAAACAAGGAGCTATACAAGGCACACCCTGGTCCTTTGATTCTGATCAGGTGCCGACTTCACAGTCCCACCCACCCACCCCTACAGTCTGCGCAGTCACTAGGGCCCAGACTAACAGGGCCCAAGACACGACACAAACCACAGGTCCCCTTGCGGTTGACCCTGTTTTCACTGACGCTGACCTTATCTCTCTTCAAACCCTTGACCCTGCGGTCCATAAAATGATACAATACATCTCAGATCCTGCACTTAATGCACCATCCGACTCGGATCTCGCTGACACTCCAGACTTGAAGCCACTTTTTGCCGCACGATCATCCTTGCAGCTGCGAAATGGCATTCTAGTTCATGTTTCCGATGAACTCCCTACGCCTGCGCTCGTGGTCCCTCGTAACCAGAGGGGGGTGATGATTGTTCATGCCCATGATCTCCCAACTGCAGGACACAAAGGCGTCAAAGCGACGTACAACGTGCTCAAACAAGTGGCATATTGGCCATACATGCGAAAGGATGTAGCCGACTACATCAAGGGATGTCTCGTATGTTGCCAGTTTCAACCAACCAACCCAATGCATCGAGCACCCCTACAGAAAAGAGGCATTTCATTCCCATGGTCTGACCTCCAAATTGACTGGGTAGGCCCCCTTCCACGGTCAGCCAGAGGAAACAAATACTTCCTCACAGTCACATGTGCTTTCACCAAATGGGTCGAGTGCCTGCCTGCTCCTAATGACACGGCAGAAACCACGGCCTACTTGTTGATGAACCACGTATTCTCTAGGTTTGGTCTGCCAAGCCGAATCAACTCTGACCGCGGCACTCATTTCACCGCCGAAGTCATGCGACAACTGTGGGAAACCTTGGGAGTTAAAGCTAACTTCCATATTAGCCACCACCCACAATCCTCCAGACAGGCTGAAAGAACCCACCGAACTGTGATCAACATACTGAAGAAGTATGTTTCACCACACCAAAAAGACTGGGATGTAAAACTCCCGCTGGTCTTAATGGCCATCCGAGCCACACCCCATGAAGCTACGGGGGTGTCACCTTTTGAAATGATGACAGGCCGGCAAATGACTTTGCCCCTGCATTTACTCTACCAACCTGGAGAAGCCAGTGTTGCTACCGCTTACACTGCTCACCAGTACATGACTGACCTGACCAAACATCTCCGACAGACTTTTGCCTTTGCCCAAAAACATTTGGACCGATCAGCTGAAGGACGCAAAGCCTACTACGATCAGAAAGCCTCACATGATGAACTCCAAGTGGGAGACAAGGTTTTCTATTATGCTTTCATTCCTCAGACAGGACAGACCAACGCACGAGCAGGAAAACTCGCTCGGAAGTTCCTCCCCAGGTGGACAGGTCCACACACGATCACAGATAAACTCTCTCCGGTCGTTTACCAAATCAAAATAAGCAAAGGTCGCCAGGACCCCATCTCCAAATGGGTCCATCGTAATCAAATCAAAGCTTACAAAAACCCCATGGGACTTGTCGGGGACACCACTGTTCCATTAAGTCAGTAAACAAACCTAAAATCTTGTTTGCGCCCGATAGATAACTATTAGCTGACTATCAGCCTCAGACATTCTCGGTCGCATTTCTCTTCCTCAATCAGGTAACTGCATTAAACCTTCAAAAGGAGAAAGTTAATCCAAACTAACTGACTTCCTTAAAATCTAACTTTAAAAGACCCCGCAAAATTTCATTCAGTATCATCAAGTTACTATTTCAAAGTAGTACAAACAAAATCAACAACATCACTAGCTTAAGTCAATAATCACAAAACCCTCTAAAGGTGATAGACACTAATAGCTTAGAGCTCAGTCTCTAACAAAGTTGTTCCACCTCTAAGAATAACCTTCACCTATCACTCAGGTACCTCAAGAAAAGGAAAACCAACAAGAGGCTCAAAATTATATTACTCATCTCTATGTGTCTTGCTAGGATGATGGCCTTCCTGCTGTTTGGTGTAATCCTCTGCCTAACCCTCGCATCTACCTCCACTGACCTTTTGAGCGAGGGTCCCGAGTCTGGAATCGCCCTGATCGACCAACCCGGACTTCTGATTACGGAATGTCAAATCCACACCCGAAAGATCTTTGTGTGGTTTGATCCTGCCACTGTGGTCATACAAAACCGTCCGCTAAACTCAGGGTTGCTCTCTTGGGCCGGGCAACGCTGGATCAAGCAAGCTATAGACCATGCGGAAGCCGATATCACCCACATTCTGGAGCAGCTTGGGAAGTTTACCATTACCCAGTTCAATTTAACTGCGCCCAAAGTCAGAAACAGACGAGCTATAGGTGGATTCTTAACAGCTGCCTCAGCCTTAGGATCGCTTTTTAGCTTGGGTACATCTGCCGTCAATTCGGTCAATATCAATACCCTAAAACGCCAAGTAGGGGAGCTACAAACTGAACTCCCTCGGATTCAGGCCCAACTGGAGGTCCAGAAAACAAGCTTACAAGCTGTCCGCACCACCTTACAAGGTACGGTGGTGGTTGTGAACACTCATGCTCAAGCTTTGGTCAAGCTCAACAAGTTGATGCAGTCGATGGTCTCTGCACTTCAGGTTGATTTTGCCCAAACACAGCTAGTGTCCACATTACTGTCAGATGTGATTAGGGACATCAGCTCCTCCGTCGACGCCTTGGCAATGGGCAGAATTCCACCCTACCTCGTTCCCATGTCGTTGGTTACCGACTTGCTTGCTACAGCCACTCAGAGAACTGTCATACCACTCCAAGCCCATTTAGCTTTTACCTTGGGCAACGCCATTCCCATTTACGTTGACCCTGAAAAACACCAGATGGCTTTCATTGTCAACCTACCTATGATCACCTACGACAGCATCTACCGGTTGAAAAGGGTTGTCAATGTTGGGATTTGGAAGCAGGACACTCATGTCAAGATCAAAACTCCCTCAGTGGTGGCATATCACGACAACAGCCCTGGCCTTTACTTGGTCCCGAACCTACGTATGTGCACGCTCACCAGGGATGTCCACTATCTGTGCCCTAGTAAACCCTTTCTTAGAGATAATACTGGAGGTATATGTGGGATCCAAGCATCCTCTCAGAACATGACTTGCCCCACCATCCTCACCCCACGATCTCAAGTAACCACCACACAGGCCCACATCGTTGGAAACCGGTGGCTTGTTAACACCCCAGTGCAATCCGCCACTGTCACCTACGACCAACATGACACATTTTTTCAGATTACACTCCCCTCCAACACCTTTTGGGTTCAAGTTCCCAAAGGCTTACTCTTCCATGTTGGCGATTTGGCCCTGTATCACCTCAGCACTGACCAATACAACGGCAGTGTCAATGTGTCCGATTTCTTCTCTAAGCAAGCGCTAAAACTCAGCTCTGAGATCGTGGATAAAGTCACTCTTGAAGGCTCTCAAGTCGTTGACTTAGTTTCAATGGGGAATGAGCTCCAGATCCTTGAGCCAGACCCTAAACCACTACCCCATCCCAGTTCACACTCCTGGTCTGCACCAGATAAAGTACTCATGTGCCTGGTCATTTTTGGGTACCTCCTGACGTTTACCGCAGCCGGTACTTACTTTTGGCAAATTAGAGTATTCAACGATCGACTCAGCCACTTGGCTACAAATACTAAGCGTAGTTTCAAACGCCAAGACCTAGACCCAAGTCCCAACATTGAGAACCTATTTTCTGGAAAGGAGATTCTTGGGCTAGAAGAACGACCCGTCCAAGTTGCAGAAGTGGAAACATAAGCGGATCTGCCAAATAAACCAATTCAATTCGAACCTCCTTGAATTAACTCAATATTGCTTAACCTAAACATCTACCTCAGATAAGCAATACATTTTTGTTTTGCATTCTTTGTTTTGACTTTTATTTTTCTTTATTTTTAGAGTTTTTGAAGTTATATGCATGCTTATATACTAACCTATATAAGATAAGATAAGATAAGATAAGCCTTTATTAGTCCCACAACGGGGAAATTCCAGGATTGCAACAGCACAGGGATAGCAACACTCAGAGCAACAATCAGAAGGCAAGAAAAAAAACAAGCAAGCAAGAGCAGCTAATAAACATATGTACGTATTACTATAAAATATATATATATACACACACACACAGACACACAGTGCAGAGCATTGTAGCTGGATGGAATAAATATATGAATATATGAACACACAGTGCAGAGCATTGTAGCTAGATGGAATAAATATGTAAATATATAAACACCCACAGTACGGAGCATTGCAGCTAGGTGGAATAAATATGCAAGTATATAAACACACACAGTGCGGAGCAATGTAGCTAGATGGAATAATATGTAGATATATAAATATATAAACACCCACAGTACGGAGCATTGTAGCTAGATGGAATAAATATGCAAATATATAAACACACACAGTGCAGAGCATTGTTGCTAGATGGAATGAAACAGCATAACCGTCTACTTAGTTATCCTACATGGTATGATTATGTGCCCATACATATTCTCACCCTCCATAGCGACCGGTATGTTCCTAGTTGTATGCCGGAGAGGACCATTGTGTAAGTCTATTGCATCTTTTGCATTCAAAAAACTATTAGTTTGTTACGTCTTTTTGCTATCTCTGCGAGCAGCCCTGCTTAGGTTGTACAGTCTGACAGCCGTTGGTAGGAAGGACCTACGAAACCTCTCGGTTGTGCACCTGGGATGATGTAGTCTGCTGCTAAATGAGCTCCTCAGTGCATTCAGTATGTCCTGCATAGGGTGGAACTCGGACTCCAGCAGAGATGACAGTTTAGCCACCGTCCTTCTCTCTCCTATCTCCTCCATCGGATCAAGGCGCTGCCCCAGGACAGAGCTAGCTTTCTTAATCAGTTTGTTCAGTCTCTTCCTATCGGCTGCAGTAATGCCACTGCCCCAGCAGACCACTCCAAAAGTGATGGCTGATGCCACCACCGTGTCATAGAATGACTTCAGCAGCGCCCCTTGTACACCAAAAGACCTGAGTCTCCTCAGCAGGAACAGCCTGCGCTGTCCCTTCTTGTAGAGTGCATCAGTATTGTGTGACCAGTCTAGTTTATTGTTCAGATGAATACCCAGGTACTTATAGGATGTCACCATCTCGATGTCTGTTCCCTGTATATTTACTGGTACTGTGAGGGGCTGCCCATGCCTGCGGCAGTCCACCACCAGCTCCTTAGTTTTCCTCGCGTTGATCTGGAGGCAGTTCCGATGGCACCAGTCCACGAAGTCCTGGATAAGCCCTCTGTACTCAGCTTCATCTCCATTGGAGATGAGGCCAACGATCGCAGAGTCATCAGAGAACTTCTGTAGATGGCAGTGTGTTGTGTTGTGTGAGAAGTCCGCAGTATAAAGAGTGAACAGGAAGGGAGCCAGCACCGTTCCCTGGGGGGCCCCCGTGCTACTGATGATCGTGTCGGACACACAGTCCCGGGTTCTCACAAACTGAGGCCGGTTCGTGAGGTAGTCCAGGATCCATGATGACAGGTGCTGGTCCACCCCTGCGCGCAGCAGCTTGTCCTTCAGGATCATCGGTTGGATGGTGTTGAAAGCACTGGAGAAGTCAAAGAACATGATCCTCACCATATTCCCGGGCTTCTCCAGGTGGGACAGAGAACGGTGAAGGAGGAAGATCACCGCATCCTCCACCCCAATGCCATGCTGGTAGGCGAACTGGAGTGGATCCATCGCTGGTTCCACCAGGGGGCGGAGGTGAGCAAGGAGCAGTCTCTCCAGGGTCTTCATCAAGTGGGACGTCAAGGCCACCGGTCTGTAGCTGTTCAGGTCTTTGGGGTGGGAAGTTTTTGGTACAGGTACCACACAAGATGTTTTCCACAGCTGTGGTACCCTCCCCAGTTTCAGGCTCATGTTGAAGATATACGTCACAATCCCACACAGCTGGTCTGCACAGGACTTGAGGAGCTTTGCGCTGATGCCGTCCGGTCCCGGCGCCTTCCTCGCCTTGATCTTCCTCAGCTCCGTCCTCACCTGGGTCCTGGTCAGGGTCAGGATGGGGGGCTGTGTGTTGGGAGTGGGGGGGTGTTGGTAGAGTGGGGAGTGGGCAGCAGGACTTGATTTCTTTAGAGGCAGCAGTGGTTGTTGTGCAGTCAGGGGGGAGGGCGGTTGGTCAAATCTATTGAAAAACAGATTCAGGTTGTTCGCCCACTCCCTGCCCCCTGTGGCCTGGGGGGAGGTATTCTGGAGCCCCGAGATGGTTTTGAGGTTTCTCCAGACCCCGCTGATGTCGCTCTGTTGCAGCTTGTCCTCCATCTTCTTCCTGAAGCTGTCCTTGCCTTCTCTGATCTTTCTCCTCAGCTCCCTCTGTACGGACTTCAGCATCTCCCTGTTCCCCGACCTGAAGATCCTCTTCTTCTCTCTCAGAAGTGTTTTTATCTCAGGGTTGATCCAGGGTTTGTTGTTTGAGTGACGCCGTATGGTCTTGGTGGGAACGGATTTGTCCACACAGAAGCTGAGGTAGCCCGTGAAGGTGTGAATGAGGCCATCGATGTCCTCACCATGTGGATCGCAGAGCTGCTTCCAGGCGGTGGCTTCAAAACAGCCCTTTAGGGTGTCCATTGTCTCCTCAGACCATAACTCCACAGTGTGCATGGCCGGAGGTTGTCTGTGCACTAGGGGTTTGTACACCGGCCGGAGATGAACCAAGTTGTGATCCGATCTCCCGAGTGGGGGTAGTTGTGATGAGGTGTACGCCTCCTTAGTGTTTGCGTAGAATAAATCCAGTGTTTTATTGTCTCTAGTGTGGCATGTGACATACTGGGTGAACGTGGGTAGAATGGGAGACAGTGAAACATGGTTGAAATCGCCTGAGATGAGGAGAAGAGCATCTGGGTGTTCTGTCTGCAGCCTGCTGGTTACTGAATGGATGACGTCACGTGCTGTCCCAGCGTTCGCCGTCGGATTTGCATAAACAACAATGCAGATCACGTGTGAGTGTTCTCTCGGGAGATATGTAGGCCTCATGCTAACAGCTAGCAACTCAATGTCTTTGCTGCAGTGTCGTTGTTTAACAGTGATATGTCCCGGTCTGCACCAGTTGTTGTTAACATACATGATCACTCCACCGCCCCTAGCCTTGCCACTGTCTGGTGTTCGGTCAGCTCGTATCATGTGAAAACCCTCCAGCTCAATGTTAGCATCTGCTGCTAGTTCAGTTAGCCACGTCTCAGTAAACAAAAGGAGAGAGCACTCCCGGTATGTGCTATCATAACGGGAGATAGCCGCTAGCTCATCTAACTTTCCCAGTATCGACCGTACATTTCCCATGACAACAGATGGAAGGGAGGGTCTGTACCTTATATTTTTTGTCCTCCGCCTTACTCCAGCCCGGCAGCCGCGGCGTTTTCGCCTCAGTTCACTCGGTATGTCGAGTTTTTCCAATGGGACCGGGTGGCGGTTGAATGCTAGCAGCTGTTCTCTGCTGTATCGTATCCTGCTATAGACAGTGGCTCCGTCCACCGGCTCAGGAGACATTTAGGACGATCTGTGTGTCCGTGATATAAGTGGGGTGAAAAAAAAAGACGGATCAAAAGAGAGAGGAAGGGAAAAAGACTCGGAATCGAGCCGCTGTTGCAAAAGGCAGCCGACTCGTGTGGCGCCGAGAAAAAAAAAAAAAAAAAAAAAAAAAAAAAAAAATTTTTTATTTTTTATATATATTGTTTATATATAGCTCTTGCACTCCATTTTGATTTTTGTACCCATTCAAACTATTTTTTTTTTAACAACTATGATAGCTATTTCATCATGAACCAAAATTCCTACCTCAGGTATGTAAGACTACGCACTTATTTTTGTAGCTAGAATTTTTTTTGAGTCATTTCAAGACCTATGCCTTAGCGTACTACTCCAAGTCAAATTTATAATCTACATTTGTCCATATTCAAATTATTTTTGGAAATTCCTGAAAGTCCTTCCAGTAAACCAAAGTCAAAGATCTGTACTTAGTAATAGATACTGTTTGCATGCTAGTGTGTATGGACATCACAAAAACCTTTTAACCCAGTATTTAGGTCAAGTGTTGCCAAGGAGACGAAGCTGCCATGGGTGTGTACCGACGCTGACCGATGCTCACCATCGCTACAAAGGGGGGGTTCTGTAGCATCATCGTCTCCTCACAGCCGAGACAGAAGATCACTTCTCTCCAGTTTACAGGAATTTCATTTTATTCATTACACAGGAATATCACCTTTCTGCCTTTTCAGGAATATCACTGGCTTTTATGTCGACTCATGCAGGCTTCTTCCAGGCCTGACCAAAGATGCTTGCTTTCCCAGGACCCCAATGTAAACAGTTGCCTCTTGCAGAGATTGTAAGGATCAGGATTTGCTTTTAAAGGCTCAAAGGAACATAAAACTCAGGAGACCAGACCTCTCAACGTGAACACTGCATTTGATAACGTACCTTTTCACAGGAAACCAATGTTTTTAAAAGAGTCATAAACCACTTAATCTGACGGGTTTATAGCCTATGCTGTCCAGGTACCTTCGCCCAGATACTAAAGGAAATCATCTACAGCTCAACAGTACCTCCTAGCGGATACCTACGGAATGTGTTTTCAGTATGTAGGATGACTTTTAATTTGTTCTAAATATTAAGTTTCTTTCAGCTTATCCTCTGGATCCTAAGGACACTGAAAATCATCCCTCTTTTATCACCAACCATGGTTTGCTGCATGTTTTGCTGCAAGTTGATCTAAATGTGAATGCATGTATTATAATTATGTATGAGAAATGTTATATTCATGAGTGTTATTCAAACACATATTGGAGTAGTGATATAAATGCATGATCACCAAAATATTAGCCAAGTCATTTAATTTAGTTAGATTTTATATTGAGCATTTATTTCATAAGAACTGACTGTTGATTTTCCCTCTGAAATTTCATGGGGTGGTGTCTTCATTTGATTGGCTGCTCTCAAACAAAGAAGTGTTCTCACATTGGATAGCAGCCATTTCAAACTGCTTCTGAAAAAGCCGATTGGTCAGTCTTGCGACTACATCATCAGTTTTACGACCCGGCGAGGTAACTTTAAAAGAGAGAAGTTAGATTTGAGTTCAGTTAGAAAAAGAGATCAGAAAAGAAGAAAAAGGGTAGACAAAGAACAGGCAGGAAGGTTAGAACAGCAAAGCGGTAATAGAATTAAGAATTAGAAACACAGAAAGAAGAAAGAAAGAGATTTTGAGAAAGATTAGGAACTAAATTAAGATTAAAGAAGCAGAATAGTAATCTAGATCTCAGAAGAAGATTTTATTCCACCGTTTCAAGGCCCTGTGAAGTTTTATTTTATTCTCTGTGTGTTTGTCAAGTCTTTTCTTATATTCTGGAAACTGAGGAGAAACCATTTTTTCTTTAGAGCTCGTCCCTTTTAGAGAATCAAATTCTCAAACTTTTTCCTTCACCTCAGAAGCCATTCTTATCCTAGTAAATGTTTTTCTAATATTTTTTTTATGACTTTTCACGCCATTAAAGTGGACCTTTAATTTGCCTAGTTTAAAGTGAACAGAGACTGAGAAGATTTTCCTTCAGTTTTTGGGTCGATCCCGCTACAAGAGACCCCAAATTTGGACTCTTTTTCAAAGGACTTTTCACGCCGCTCTGTGACAGACCACCCACTGCTGCCATTGTCTGGAGAGCCCCCAGCTGAGTTTACACTTCCACGGCTGTGAGGAGGCATCTTGCAGCAGCAGCTTCCTCCGACGTCCTAACTTCAAAACCCAGCGGTACCGACCCACGGAAACTTGGACCTACGGCCGTGTGTGAGTGAAACTTTTATTTCTCCTATTTCCTGGGTTAAAACGTGATGTCCTAACAATTAAATTACAATTGAATATGGCCCGTATTTCAGGGCTCAATTAGTCTCTCAGCCGCAGGACGGAACTGTAAACTGAAGGAAAACTTTTAGTCATTTTTAAGTAACTGCCCTTAAAATTTTTGTAGATTAATTCAGGAGTCATTTTTAGATAATTAGCTTATGAATTTTCCCCATAAAATTGCGTTGTTTTGTTAAAACATTCCAGCCTCATTTACCGTTGAAACATAAGTCTAGTTTCTCCTTGGTTCTGCGGAGGTGTAAAGCTAGATTTTATGTTCAGGAACCCAATATCAGTTGATGTGATATATTACGCTGTTATCATCTGAATCTGTTTATTCATCATTTGAACGCCATGACATGTAACCTGAATGATTTTAATAAAAGAGTGAATGAGAGCAGTTGAAGGTGTTTTCCTTTCGCATATACAGGTTTCCTAATCACGGCAGGACAAAAACTCACTGAAACTTTGAGACTGATTCATTAAGTAATTTAAGGTACAAAATTAATTAAAATTAAAGTTAATACTATTGTCCGTTAGGACTGGTGCCCCTTTTACGAGTGCTTTTATTTAATTTAGCGGGTGTAGAAGTGACGTTCAACTCCGCCCCCTTTCACACCCACTATTAAATAAAATAAATAATTCCTGTACCTTATGACAAATATTTTTATAGGCAATTTATACTACAGCATGTTGACAAGCCACAAAGCTTCTGGGAGAATGTCCTATGGACAGACGAGACAAAACTGGAACTTTTTGGCAAGGCACATCAGCTCTATGTTCACAGACGCAAAAATGAAGCATACCAAGAAAAGAACACTGTCCCTACTGTGAAACATGGTGCTGTTATGTTCTGGGGCTGCTTTGCTGCATCTGGCACAGGGTGTCTTGACTCTGTGCAGGGTACAATGAAATCTCAAGACTATCAAGGTATTCTAGAGAGAAATATGCTGCCCAGTGTCAGACAGCTTGGTCTCATTCGCAGGTCATGGGTCTTGCAACAGGATAATGACCCAAAACACACAGCTAAAAACACCCAAGAATGGCTAAGAGCGAAACATTGGACTACTCTAAAGTGGCCTTCTATGAGCCCTGGTCTAAACCCTATTGAACATCTGTGGAAGGAGCTGAAACATGCCGTCTGGAGAAGGCACCCTTCAAACCTGAGACAACTGGAGCAGTTTGCTCATGAGGAGTGGGCCAAAATACCTGCTGAGAGGTGCAGAAGTCTCATTGACAGTTACAGAAATCGTTTGATTGCAGTGATTGCCTCAAAAGGTTGTGCAACAAAATATTAAGCTAAGGGTACCACCATTTTTGTCCAGGCCTGTTTTATGAGTTTGTTTTTTAAAATAATTCTGTTGAACCCCAATTCAAAAACATTGTCTGATTTTCATTGGTTAATTTTCATAGAATTTTTATTTATTACCACTTTTGTCAGATTCAAGTTATTTCTGTGACCATTGTGGGTTTTTCTTTCATTAACAGAGGGGTACCAACAATTTTGTCCACGTCTGTATGTGTTCACCACAGCCATTTCCATCCTTTTAGCAAAATCTACAGCCATCTGTCCTTATACATTTTTCTCCTCAAGACTATACCTACCCAGAACCTCCTCATCACCTCTGCTCCCTTCACCTACATGCCCATTAAAGTCTGCTCCAATCACCACTCTCTCCTGTCACAAGGCCGAGCGTGGTGTTTCCACTGTGCTCATGCTCTCGATTTACTTCTGATTATTTCCTGTATTTTCCTGGTGTTGTGTGTTTATCTTACTGTATATTGGTCTAGGATGTGTTCTGAGTTGTCAGTTGTTCTGTTTATGTAATTCGTGTTCTTGTTATGATTCTGTCAGTTTCCTTAGGCGTCTTTTCCCATCTAGTTCCTAGTGTTTATATTTTGTTTCCGTTTGACATGAGCTCCCCAGCTCTTCCTCCAGACTCTTCCAGCTTGTTATCATCCCGTATGTGTAGCTCAGTGTGTTCTGCCTAGTAATTAGGTCAACCTGCCCGCTTACGTTATCCATACCTGTTGACACTTGTGATGATTGATTTTGTGCCCTATTTATAGCCTGCCCTTTCATCCACTCCTTGTTGGAATCTCAGCATTGAATTCATCATGGATTCCTCCTCCATTAGAACCCTTTCCCTGTTCTAACGCCATCCTGCTCGCAACTCATTTTCGCCTTTATTGTAAGTTTGTTTTTGTGCACTGTGTGAATTTGTGTTTTCTTATTAATTATCACAAACTGCAGTTCAGCGCCTGGGTCTCCCTTTCTGCCCCTCTGGGCCAATTCATGACACTCTCCCTCCTTAACACGCTCTACTCCTTAATCCAACTTACTCCAGAATTCATCTTTCTGTTTTAGACATCCAACTTGTAGAGCATACATACTGACAACATTCAACATCACACCTTCGACTTCTAGCTTCAAACTCCTGATCCTGTCTGACTCCCTCTTTACCTCCTGAACACTCTTCACATAGTCTTTCTCCAAGATTACCCCTACTCTATTTCTCTTCCTATCTACACCATAGTAGAGCAGTTTAAATCCACCTCCAATGCTCCTAGCTTGTTTCCCTTCCATCTGGTTTCTTGAACATACAGTATATCTACCTTTCTTCTCTCAACATATCAGCCAACTCTCTGCCTTTACCAGTCATAGTCCCTGCATTAAAAGTCCCTACTCTCACCTCCCTACCCTCACCTCCACACCACACTTCTACCTTTCCTTTTCTCTCTCCCCCTCCTAACATGCCTTCCACCTCTCCTCCTCCTCGATCTTCGACCAACAGTAGCCCAATTTCCACTGACACCCTGTCGGTTAACAGCACCAGTGGTGGTCATTATTAACCTGGGCCTTGACAGATCTGGACCGGTATGAAAGTCTCATTTGTCATGATCCGCATTCTGTCATTATAGTAGCGTGCTTTTTTTTTATGGATTTAATACTTTCTAATATGCATATAAGGGTGGGAAATATTTGGGGAAATGTATTTTAAATGTGCTCTTTACAGAAGCTCATTAACATAAAGGAAATATTTCAGACAAAAAAAATAAAAACAGCTGTCAAGGTTCTGTTCACACAAATTCAACAACACAAATTAACACCTCATATGTGTTTTGTTATCAGAACCAAAGTGATAAAAGAACACATTCCAGAAATAGACTGCATTAAGTCTCAATTTAGCACCTTATGCACATAATAAAGATGTGTGTCTTGTGTTTGGAAATAATGGATGCAAACAGGTCCATGTGATGAGGTTAGTGTCATGTTTGCCCCTTTCAGGGCATAAATGAGGCACCAAATGCTGACAGAGAGTTTACTTGTTTATTTATAGAAAGCACAAAACAATGAGCCATGTGGGACAAAACACATACACTAAACTTGGAACACAAATAAAGAGCACAAACACTAACACAAGAGAGTAGCGAGGGTGGAACCTGAAGCTGTAGAATAAACACTCACAGATAATAATAGCAAGGGCGAAACCTAACACTGGAACAGGACTGGAGCCAGACGTAGGGACTCCAGTCTAACGTTGACGAGGTCGCAGCGAGGAGTGAGCCTCAGCTGTTCCCTTAAATACTAATAATAAAGGCAACGAACCAAACAGGAGAGGAGAAAACGTAATCACCAAAATCATAATCAGCTGTGACAGTGTTGACTCGATTTGACAGCCGGAAGTCCGGCCGCGGCGCTGTCACAGTAAAAGCCCCGGGAAGACCAATAATAACAGGGCAGTAATTATAAGGGGAAAAAGGTAAAATACTGAGTGAATCGAGCTTAGATTAGCTCAGCGCTCGAATCACCACAGTACCTCCCGTTCAAGGGACGCATTCCAGGCATCCACAGTGACATCCAGGAAGCCCCCCCCCCCAACCTGAAAGCTATCAAGACCAACCTAAGGTGGGTGGAGGGGGAAACAGGCTAGGAGGGAGAGAAACCCAAAAGAAAACAGACACAAAAATGTCTAACAGCAAAATACAGAAAACACCCCCCCCCCCACAAAGATCAAATGATAAACAACAAAGCTCGGGCACAAAATAGCGTGGCCAAAAATTACAGGAACAAATGAAAAATTGCGAAATACCAACCCCAACATGAAATGAAACCTTCCTCACAGAAATGTCCAAAACCAGATAAATAGGTGAAAACAAAAATATATATGTACACTTCAACTCAGATAACAAGGCAAGGAGAAGAAAGGAAAAACATCACTTTAACAATATCCAAGAGAAAGGAAGGAAAAAAAAAACACCACGAATGAACCAATATAGGGAATACCGGCAGGAAGTTAAAAAAAAAAAAAAAGGCAGTTCAGGTGGCCTACCGGCATCCAGACCCCACATTAAAGAAAAAGGTTCTGGTGGCCTACCCCAGTCCCAGAACCGACGAAATGGTTCCTCAGGCAGCCGAACCAAGTCCCAGCACCAGCGAAACAGTCCTTCTGGCGGCCAACCCAAGTTGCAGAACCAGCGCAACAGTTCTTCAGACGGCTGCCCAAAGTCCTTAGACCACCCGGCCCGGAGGGGTGAGCTCGGAGACGGCTTCCCAACCGAAAGCATCAAAAAAAGGGAGCTGAACCATAAGAGAGGGATCCTAGCGGCGTCCGGTGGTGGAGAATGGGGGGCGGGGAGGGAGGGGTAAAGGGAACCAGCACAGTGTCTAGCAGTGGGGGATCTGCAGCTCTCACACTGACCTCGAACTGGGCCAGCGCAGCACCCTCGGTGGACCCCGACTGGGCCAGCGCAGCACCCACGGTGGACCGCGACCGGGCCAGCGCAGCATCCACGGTGGACCCCGATTAAGCTGACGTAGCACCCACAGTGGACCCTGATTGGGCCGACGTAGCACCTGAGATGACCTCCAGAAGCGAACCCAGAGTCTTGAAGATATCGGACTGAGCTGACTCAGCTCCGGTGACCCTGGAAGAAGGCTTTGAAATAGAGGGAAAACAGGGGTCAGGGTCACCAGCAGTGGCAGAGCCCAGCGAGATGAGCTTGGATGCAGCGGCCGGCTGCACCCAGCTCTCCTCCCCAAGAGACAGGCAAGAATGCTCCAAAACAGAAAATAAGAAAACAAAATAGAGCACTTGCCTGATCTCAAGCTCTACCGCTGTCCAGAACTCCGACGATCCAGGCTTGACGATCAGGAGGTCCATTCCGGGTTCCCACTTGACTGCGGTGGCCTCCGCAGCCAGCATGATGGTCTCCATAGTCCGAGAACCCCCTGGCACTGAAGCCCACGGTGATGGCCCACTCGGCGTGATGGCAGGGGATCCACTGCCTGCTGGGACTGACTGCTGCTCCACGGAGACCCGGGGACGCTTTGTCGTTGACGCAGGCTCCATATGGCAGTCAGCCCTCCTCCTCTGCCCATGACGTGGCTGCGGGGCTGGAACCAGGCTCTCCAGGGCCACAGGCTCCTCCTCTGTCCGGCGGTCTACTCCTGGCACCGGGGGACGCTCAGGGAGAAAGGGAGGAAACACAGAGGTAGCAGGTACAATTTCAATGGCTGCAGCAGGTGGTGGGAGCTCAGTGGACTGTGAACCCTGAGCTCCACCCCCAGGAATCAGACAAGGTAATTCATCAAACTGAGATGTAGAATGAAAAAACACTTGCCTGCTTTCCCGGGGAACGATGGTGACTGCTGCAGTGGGCTTGATTCCTCCCTCACCCAAAGAGACGGTAATGGAGGGCCCCTCCAGGGTAGGGAAGCTGACGGAACAGCGGGAACAAATGACCCGGAGGCTGAGGCTGCTGTCCTCACCGTCCGCCGTGGCGAGGGAAAAACAGCTGCCTGGGAAGCGAAGTTCTTTTGGCGGCCTGGGGCAGGATCCGGATGGGAACCTCGCGGGGGATTGGTGATAGGTGGAGCCAGATAAGGGAACACAGGGCTCACAGCAGCTGAGGAGAATGCCGAGGAGGAGGGAGGAGCAGCCGAGGCAGTCCGGGGACGGGGAGCTGATGGAACAGCGGGAAGAGATGACCCAGAGGCTGAGGCTGCTGTCTTCACTATCCACCGTGGCACGGGAAAAACAGCTGGCTGAGAGGCAGAGTTCCTTAGGTGGCCCGGGGCAGGATCCGGATGGAAAACTCACAGAGGATCGGCCCGGACAGCGGACTCCCTTCCCGTCGGAACGACTGTGTTCCGGGGAGGAGATGGAGGCTTCTTGGCCGGTTTCTCCAGCAGCTCCCAGTTCTTCTGACGCAGAGCTACTAACGCCAACATCCTCTCCCTGCCCTCTGTATGCGCGGTCAGGCAAGGATGGCGCTTTATTGCCCTTCCTGCAAGGTCCAGGTACCAATGTACAGTTTCGGAGGGGGTAAACAAACAAGCATTGGACAGGAGGTCATCAATTTCCATCAGAACCGGGACAAAGTCGGAACCCAGGCTCATAGGGTACGAGGTCCTTGATGACACCATACCTCCGAACAAAACTGGCATCTGGAAAAAGGAAAATCAAGCCCAAAAAAACAAACTCACTGCGGCTGTCACCTCGCTTGGCTGCAACCTACTGTCATGTTTGCCCCTTTCAGGGCATAAATGAGGCACCAAATGCCGACAGAGTTTGCTTGTTTATTTACAGAAAACAAAAGAATGAGCCATGTGGGGCAAAACGCATACACTAAACTTGGCACACAAATAAAGAGCACAAACACTAATACAAGAGAGTAGCGAGGGCGGAACCTGATGCTGTAGCATAAACACTCACAGATAATAGTAATGAGGGCGGAACCTGACGCTGGAACAAGACTGGAGCTGGACGTAGGGACTCCGGTCTAACGCTGATGAGGTCGCAGCGAGGAGTGAGCCTCAGCTGCTCCCTTAAATAATAAAGGCAAAGAACCAAAGAGGAGAGGAGAAAACGTAATCACCAAAATCATAATCAGCTGTGACAGTGCCGGCTCGTCTTGACAGCTGGAAGTCTGGCCGCGGCGCTGTCACAGTAAAAGCCCTGGGAAGACCAATAATAACAGGGCAGTAATTATAAGGGGAAAAAGGGAAAATACTGAGTGACTCGAGCACTGATTAGCTCAACGCTCGGATCACCACAGTTAGCTTTATTAAACGTTACCTCGAACAGCTACGATGGAGAACACAGTGAGGTAACTGGGAGGTGGTACACCAAAGGTGGAGAGCAAGACAGAGTCCACAAGAGATCGGCTAGCCCTGGGTAGCCAGCTATTATACCTGTGGCGTGATGACATCACGCATGCGTATGTGCAACTGCAGCGTGGTGCGTCGTGCAGTTTCCCATATATCACATTTATACCACCCCCCTGAAAAAGCTAAGAATCATGTCTGTGGTTAGCCTTAGCAACGGTAGCAAGTAAACATCAAACAGAACTGACATATCGGCTGATGTACAGTTTAAACACATACAGTGGGGCAAAAAAGTATTTAGTCAGCCACCAATTGTGCAAGTTCTCCCACTTAAAAGATGAAAGAGGTCTCCAATTTTCATCATAGGTATACCCCAACTATGAGAGACAAAATGAGAAAAAAAAAATCCAGAAAATCACATTGAAGGATTTTTAATGAATTAACTGGTAAATTCCTCAATAAAATAAGTATTTGGTCACCTACAAACAAGCAAGATTTCTGGCTCTCACAGACCTGTAACTTCTTCTTTAAGAGGCTCCTCTGTCCTCCACTCGTTACCTGTATTAATGGCACCTGTTTGAACTCGTTATCAGTATAAAAGACACCTGTCCACAACCTCAAACAGTCAGACTCCAAACTCCACTGTGGCCAAGACCAAAGAGCTGTCAAAGGACACCAGAAACAAAATTGTAGACCTGCACCAGGCTGGGAAGACTGAATCTGCAATAGGTAAGCAGCTTGGTGTGAAGAAATCAACTGTGGGAGCAATTATTGGAAAATGGAAGACATACAAGACCACTGATAATCTCCCTCGATCTGGGGCTCCACGCAAGATCTCACCCCGTGGGGTCAAAATTATCACGAGAACGGTGAGCAAAAATCCCAGAACCACATGGGGGGACCTAGTGAATGACCTGCAGAGAGCTGGGACCAAAGTAACAAAGGCTACATCAGAAACACACTACGCCGCCAGGAACTCAAATCCTGCAGTGCCAGACGTGTCCCCCTGCTTAAGCCAGTACATGTCCAGGCCCGTCTGAAGTTTGCTAGAGAGCATTTGGATGATCCAGAAGAGGACTGGGAGAATGTCATATGGTCAGATGAAACCAAAATAGAACTTTTTGGTAAAAACTCAACTTGTCGTGTTTGGAGGAGAAAGAACACCATACCTACTGTGAAGCATGGGGGTGGAAACATCATACTTTGGGGCTGTTTTTCTGCAAAGGGACCAGGACGACTGATCCGTGTAAAGGAAAGAATGAATGGGGCCATGTATCATGAGATTTTGAGTGAAAACCAGGGCATTGAAGATGAAACGTGGCTGGGTCTTTCAGCATGACAATGATCCCAAACACACCACCCGGGCAACGAAGGAGTGGCTTCGTAAGAAGCATTTCAAGGTCCTGGAGTGGCCTAGCCAGTCTCCAGATCTCAACCCCATAGAAAATCTTTGGAGGGAGTTGAAAATCTGTGTTGCCCAGCGACAGCCCCAAAACATTACTGCTCTAGAGGAGATCTGCATGGAGGAATGGGCCAAAATACCAGCAAGAGTGTGTGAAAACCTTGTGAAAACTTACAGAAAACGTTTGACCTCTGTCATTGCCAACAAAGGGTATTTAACAAAGTATTGAGATGAACTTTTGTTATTGACCAAATACTTATTGTACCGAGGAATGTACCAATTAATTCATTAAAAATCCTTCAATGTGATTTTCTGGATTTTTTTTTTTCTTATTTTGTTTCTCATAGTTGAGGTATACCTATGATGAAAATTGGAGACCTCTCTCATCTTTTAAGTGGGAGAACTTGCACAATTGGTGGCTGACTAAATACTTTTTTTTACCCCACTGTACATGATGTGGCCAAATGGGCCGATATGACCATTAGCATATTGCCTAATGTAAAACAAGTTATACTTAACTGGACCATTGTGAAAACCACCTAAGGCATATTTCCAAATCATAACGTCAGAATTTTTAAAAAATATTTATTACAACCTGGGTAACTGGGTAGACTGCCAGTTTAACCTGGTCGTGTGGGTTATTCTGCCACTTTGAACGGACCATGCACTGACTGAACATGAAATAAGAACTTTTGAGTCAGTGACAGTTCAGAGTTCAGCAAGGCCTCTGTTGAGCTCGTGGTGGACGCAGCCCTGGTGGCACTGGTTCAGGTGAATCTGAGGGCTACCTCACTGGAATTGTGGCTGGCTCATCAGCAAAGTCCCAGTCTGGATCCCACACTGGCTGGGTTGGCTTGGTTGCTGTTACTTGGTCCGGGGCAGGTGGTATTACCTTTCTCAGATGGCTGGCATGCCATTGAAACCCATCAGCCATCTGGAAGGTGGCTGGTCCAAGTTGGGCGGCGATCTGCATCGTGGTGACGAACATTTGCGGCTGACACGGGTGGCTGGATTGGCGGATCTGTACCCAGTCGAGCACCGTGAGTGATGGATGTTTCTGCTTTGTGATGTGCTACTACTCTCTCGTCATGTGGTTGGTGAAAAGTGTCATTGCTGGGCCGCCGTTTAATGGAAGACGTGTTTGGGTTGTCAACTGTCGTGGAGGTGAACTCATCTCGTTGGCTGGATGAACCCCATGATCTTCCGGGTCTTGCGTTGTCACAGACTGGAACACCTGCAGTGAGGCATTGGCTCTGAGAGGCTTATGCCATGTGAGGATCAGTCCCCAGTCTTCTGTGCTTCTACTGCATGTGACGAGAGACCACATGTACTGTTCTCAAAATAACTTTGGTATGAATATGAGTCACAAAAATTAACCATAATATCTGAATTCTATGAATATGTCACACCCACCTGCCTTATAATACTGACACGTCCGTGTTGTCATTTCAGAGGTCAAAATCTTCTTTAGAACTAATTTAGTTTAGTGTCAGAGTCATTTAACTCTTTCTACACAATACTGTGTTCCATTTTACTCTGACAGCTTAATCATCATCAAACCACAGCTCCTTCATCATTCCACTGTTCCAGCTGCCCCACAAACCCTTACTGTGATGTCACTGCTCATATTAATGAAGACTCCACCAGCCCCGATGGTCACTGCTCCAACAACCCTCTATCAGCTGCAGAGAAATGAGAAAAAAACCCACATCACTGTGCCTTAATACTTGATGATTCCTGCCCATATAGGAAGGTTTTTCTCATGAATCTGTGCCTTTTCTCTTTTAGTTTTACTACTTTTATTTACTTCTCCTAAATTTGAATCATTTTTGCGTAAATTTGCTACTTTTGAGATGTTTTTTATATTGAAATAAAAAATGTTTTAAAAAAACTCATTACTTTTTTCTTATAATTTTTATATTAAATGTGCAACTTTTTCATGCACATTTTTAATTTTTATGCAAACATTAGAGAACTATTTGGAAAACTTTAGATTTTTCTCTTAAATGTGTTCACATGAGATAAAAAAATATCTCAATGTAGCATCTCCATCCATCCATCCATCTTCTTCCGCTTAATCCTTTTGGGGTCGCGTGGGGCTGGAGCCTATCCCAGTATCTTTGGGCAAGAGGCAGGGTACACCCTGGACAGATCGCCAATCCATCGCAGGGCCAACATAGAGAGACAGACAACCATTCACTCTCACAGTCATACCTAAGGACAATTTAGAATCCCCAGTTTGATGCCAATTAACCTAACTTGCATGTTTTTGGCATGTGGGAGGAAACCGGAGAAATCCCGGAGTAAACCCATGCAGACACAGGTAGAACATGCAAACTCCACACAGATCACTGTTGGTCGGGGGCTGAGATCGAACCCAGGATCCCCCAGCCAAGGGTAAGTTGCTGTGCTGCCGCAGTGCTAACCACTCCGCCACTGCGCTGATTATACCCAGTAAATTATACTGGGTATAATTTATACCTAGTGTTATGGACACTGGAGGCAAGGTGGGTAAAGTGTCTTGCCCTGGGGAGAGTGGGATTTGAACCACCAACCATGTGGTTATTGGACGACCCGCTCTACCTCCTGAGCCACTGCCGTGCATATGGAACTTACAATTTGAAGTATTGTACAACCAAGGCTTGAATGTTGGAATATTGGGCCATTTGGGGTCCCACTCAGAAAGTCCACCTGTGTTTGGACTTTCTAGTGGTGTCATCCTTCTCTCCTTCCTCTGCTCTCACCTCTCCTGGACCCTCTGCCTGAACACTTTCTTCTCCTTGGCTCCTCTCTTCTGTCTAATCTTGCCCTCTCCAAGCCCTGTCTAATTCAGGTTCTCTCTCTGTCTATGGTGGTATACAAACAGGTTAGAAAATATCAAGTGCCATGTAAATTAAAGGAGACAACCAAAAATTTCTTGTTAAGGGTACAAAGAGCACCTACTTAAAACTTGAGTAATGACTTCAGTCTTGAAAGTTTGAGGTTTTTCTCCAAAATTTATAATTATTTTCTTATAGTTTTCTACCTTTCTCTGTAAATTTATCTAAATTTGAAACCATTTTCCTCAAATTTGTAATTTCCTCTTGTAAAATTGACTTTTCTTGTACATTTGAAACTTTATTATAAACTTGTGGATTATTTTATGGCTTATTTTTGTCTGTTTTTAAAATAAAATTACTGTTTTTTTAAATAAATTTGAAACAGACTGTGGCATTTTTTTTTACTTTTTCCTTATAACAATTTATATTTTTGACCATAACTTTTCAGTCAGAACAGAACAATAATTTAACTCTCATTACAAAGAAAAAAATATTAATAAAATTGTATTTAATGATTTAAATTAACTTAAATGACCAAGGATGCTGTTATTTCTGTTATAATATTGCTATATATTTATAGATTGTTTTTTTTTTTAGAAATCTCCTCACTGCCAAGAAAAACCTCCCTTATTTTGAAATCCAAATGCTGGCACGTTTAGTTTGTCTGAAGGCTGCTGACGGATTAAAGTCATTGACTTCGTGAATTTCGGTCATCTTAACTTGCCAAGTACATAATTGGAAATACAATATTGTAGTGGCTGGTGAAATATACCCTCAGCAATTCAGTAGTCCCTCTTGCCTTTCCCTTCATATGAAGCCGGCTGCATTTGAATTCTAACCACATCTCTTAGCTAAGCGACTCTTCCGTTATTGCTCCTGTTTCCAGCGGGTTAAAACTATGATAAACGCCAGTGCTTACATACCTCTTCTGATTTTTTTTTTCCGTTTTTAAAGTACTTTAATAAACTCATGCTTCTGTTGGACAGTCAAGCCTTATTCATGCTGCATTTCCCCTCTAGTCTGCCTTGGTCCGCGTACGCTTTGGGCGAGCCTGGCACGCACGCGGCGCTGTACATGCTCACTTTTTTCCATCTACCCAGGCCAAGCGGTTGACGCATGCACACAACCATCATTTGTAGTTTCACTCTCACCCGATAGGTAGCTCCAAGGCGCTGACGTGCCAGGATTTTCACCAACAAAGAAACAGTGGACTTCTTCACATAGTTTCTCTTTAAGTAGAGTCTATTTCTGCTGTTTGACTTCCCGGTTTTCACTCCTTTTCCACGAAGATGCTGCTGCCGCTAGCGAGATGCTGCCTGCTGACTGACTGGAAAGCTCACATGGGCAGGGCACTTCTAAACTCCGCGCGGATGACAACCACGCATGTTGTTCATGTGCGCGCTTGCGGAAAGTAATTGCGTCATATATTTTTCTTAAATTCATATCTCCTTCTTGGCGTGCAGGTAAATTTTCTGGCGAGGCAGGCCGCCACCCAGAAATGTTACCAGAGGAAACCCTGGGAAAGTTCTATTGTTTGGAACTATTCGCCGCTTCCTGACCCACATGACTTCTGCCTTTCACAATTTCTATAGAAGTCTACCAGAGTGTCGCAACTCTCATGTTATACGGCGCTGATCACAGTGTGTCAACCATAATAACAATAATAGTAACTAAACCAGTCTGAAAAAGGTGTATAAATAAAGTTCTAAAGCTAATTTCCAACATTCGGAAAACACCAATGTGGGTACTAGGGTGACATTTTTTGTATAATACATCTATTTTAATTGCATTAAAACAATATAAATCATCATGGGAGGTTTGAGTGATGATGCTAACTATGCAAGCTAACTAGCCCTAGTATCAGCCAACTCTGCAGTTCTCTCTGTCCAGTTATAATTTTGTAGTTTAAAAAAATACTCAAGGGATAAAACAGTAGTCACAAGGCATCTGTCTTCTAGAACTTTTTTCCTATGCAAGAAAGAAGAGAAAAATGAGCGGTTTTCAGCCTCTATGCAAAGCTAAGCTAACGTACAGAAACAAGAGAAAAAAGCATATTTCCTGTAATAGCAAAGGGCACTGTTTCTTGTTTAATGTTGAATAGAAGCTTTCACAGTTCTGCTGGAGCATTTCATTACCACCACTGTAAGTATTACAAAATTTGAAAAATGTCATTCAGTAGAAAGGAGCTTTTGTTTCTAAGGACACAGAGACTTTTGTTTATTTGGGTCATTAACTTCCAGTAGGCCGGTTTGTCTTGGTGTCTTTGGTTCTTCATTCAGTTCCACTCAGACTGGATTTCCTGGGCAGATTAAGCAAACTTCACTTCTCATCTTTGAACAGTCCATCTGACTCAGCTGTTCCACTCTTTCTCCTTCCTCCATTTTCCTCAGTGAGCCATCACTCCTCTGGTGTGGCAGGTTCATTTTCTCTTTGTCTTCTTTGAATGTCACATCTGTCGTCTTCTTTCCACTCTGTCCCTACTGAACTGTCTGCTTATTTTTCCTGTTTCCTTCCTTTTGGGTGTCCTCTTTCTTTCTTTCTTTCTTTTTTAGGGCATAAGTGTCTCCGCCACTGTACCAGAGTGTTGGACACTCATGTGCTGATCAGTCCATCTCAGGAACAGGCTCATTCAGAGGTGAGGGGATCAAATGCAGTTACTGAGATATTTTCCCCTTTAAGTTAAAAATCCAACAAACTGTATACCCTGTTGAAATCTGCGAATTTTTGCTTTATTGCTAGCATGTAGAAAAGACATTTGTTATTTGTTGTTTGATTATGGTCAAAGCATGAAATTGTGGGTTAGGGGGAAAAAAACACCAATCATTCATAACATTACAGCACTAAAAATATTATGATGTTATAAACTGCTTATATTATACACTCATTCCCATACATGGTATAGAATTGGTATGACAAACTGTTCTATTTATCACTCTGTATGCTCATTTTGAAAGTATTTAAAAAAATAAAGCAGGGTTTGAAGAAACATACTGTTGCTACATATTGTTGAACCTCAAAACTGTTAGATTAAAAGGTCATTTCAGTCAGCTTACTTCAAAAATCCACTTTCTCTGCACCTTGTATTTGTCCTTGTATTGACTCAGTTGTTGCAGGGCATTGTAAGGTATACTTTCTCCATTCAAATTGTCATTTGTTTCCTTTTACTATTGGTTGTTTTCCTCCCCACAAGAGCATGGTTAACTGTCTGTCCATGCATTCTTTCCTTTATTATAGAAGAGTGTAGACAGATGAAGAGCAGGGAAGTGACATGCAGTCTTTTAGTCAGTTAAGTCGATCATAGATACTACAGGCAGCCAGGCGGCTTTTCCATTCCATCCGGTTTGTGGCCACCTGTCGCAGTTCATCCTCTGTTGGTAGATGCTCCTTGAATAAATCTCAGTAATGTTCTCCTGGTATGTTGTTCTTCTTCCACCTGGCTGTTGCTTGCCATGGGATGGCTCTGTTCAACTCTGGGCGTCGCAATTGGTGTCCCAGCCATCACAGTTGGTGTGCTTCCACTGACTCTAACAGTAGAATTTGTTCATATCATGCAGGAGAACTTCGTTTAAGATGTGATCTTTGTGTGAGATGTTGTTCATAATGCCCAGGCATGAGGATTGGAAACTGTCCACTTGAGACAGTAGGTCATCTTTTAGGATCCAAGTCTCACAACCATAGAGCAGTACACGGTAAACAAATGAGTTCAGGAAAGAGCGCTTTAATGACAGTAGCAGGGTGTCAAATGCCAACAACTTTTTCAACGTCCAGAAGGCTGCCCATGCTTTCCCTTTCCTGACTTTATGATTGTAACCTGAGGAGCGGATGTATGCTCCAAGGTTTTTAATCAATACCAATCTCCAGAGGCTTTCCCTTATGATGTAAATGATCACAGTGATTAGGAGAAGTGAGCCCAAATGTTACGTGCTCAAACTACTAGGCCACAACTCATCCAACAAATGAGATACTTACTTGATCTCAACAGTAATTTTCTGATTAGATATTTCTCTCATATTTTTGGTATGTATCAAAAGAATGTTGTATCCCCACTTTCATTACATTGTCTATATAGAAAGCAACCAAGGTACTATAGCACTAGCCAAAAAAACAGTAAGGAGACAGAGTAACAAGGATATTGACATTAATCACCACTTCATAAGAGAAACTGTAAACAGTGGGAAAGTGATAGTGGAATATTGTCCTGCTGAGAAAATGGTTGCTGATATAATAACAAAGCCAGCCACCAAGCTAAAGTTGAAGAGATTTACACAGGATTTTTTTGGCACTTAAAAGTATGAAATGATTTGTTTATTCTGGCAAAGGTAAACTAGTAACCTAAGTCTGTTAAATTTTCCAGGTGACCCCCATTGGGCTAAGGTCAAATGGGGGTGTTAAGTGTTATTCACTGGTGCTGTTACTCCTACTGAGGGGTTTACAGCACATCAGAACGTGACGTCAATGTCAATGAGGCACTGCCGCTGTGTTTTGCAGTAGCAGTGATGGCCATACAGTGGGGAAAATAAGTATTGAACACGTCAACATTTTTCTCATTTAACATATTTCTGATGGAGCCACTGACCTGAGATTTTCACCAGATATCAGTAACAATCCAAGTAATCCTGTCACAAATCCATGTGTGCCATTACGCGGCGCACGAGGGAAGGAATGAAAAACCCAATTGCTGGAGTAGAACATGCACTTTATTAACATTCATTCATTCATTCATTCATTCATCTTCTACCGCTTAATCCTTTTCGGGTCGCGGGGGGGCTGGAGCCTATCCCAGCATCTTTTGGGCGAGAGGCAGGGTGCAATAAACCATGAAAATAACAAGTTCAGTATGACCACATAAGTACAGGGAGTTGCAATGATGGGATTAGGCCACCAGACATACAGGGACGCCTCCAAGATGCTCTACAGCCCGGTGAATGGAATGCCTAGTGCCGCAGAGCTGCTGTCAACACAGGGAGAAAGGCAAACATGACTTACGGTACTGGAACGATCCGGGGCTGTCTGTGCAGTCTGGTGGAAAAGAGAGTGAGGCAGGGTCAGCCGCTAACATCAAGGGATTAACTGACTTCAAATGTCAGGCTGGCTACACGAAGGTAGTGGAAACAACATACGTGGAGAAAACGCTGCCACGTATGACGGTGAATGCCCCAACAATCTCTTCCCACAAATGCAGCGTGTTTGTAATCATAATGCTAATGAGGGAAGAGATTGCCGGTGTGAGGAAGCGTGGGCTGAACATAATTAAACCCTGGTGTGCATGAGTGAGTGTATGCGCGTGTGAATGGGAATGAATGGAGTGTGTGTGTGTATGTGTGTGTAAACACCCGAAATGAAGTACAGCTGATGGCACTTCACAGGAGGAGGGGGCGTGCCCGAGCTGTCAGGAAGCAAAGGCTCAATAGCTCCCTGAAGCGCTTGGTGGAAAATAGGGCAAATAACCCTGAGTCAGAACTGGGTTTGAAACCACCAAATCCAGGTTCGTGACAAATCCATACATACAAAGAAATCAAGGCAACTGTATTCACAAAACAAGCTATATTTAAAAAAGTGGACATTTCAGCAAGATAGTGATCCCAAACACACAGCCAGAGAAACTCTCAACTGGCTTGTTAGGGAAAATAAAGCTGCTAGAATGGCCCAGTCAGTCACCTGACCTGAATCCAATTGAAAATCTATGGAATGAACTGAAGATCAGAGTTCATAGAAGGACACCCACGGAACCTTCAAGATTTGAAGACAGCTTGTGTGGAAGAATGGGCTAAAATCACTCCTGAGCAATGCCTGCACCTAGTTTCTCCGTACAGGAGGCGTCTGGAAGCTGTTATTACCAACAAAGGCTTTTCTACTAAATATTAAATGAATTTCACAAGCGTGTTTAATACTTATTCCCTGTGTTATTCCACTTTATTAAATATAACTTGTTTTGTGAACACAGTTGCCTTGATTTGTTTGTATGTATGGATTACTTGGATTGTTACTGATATCTGGTGAAAATCTCAGGTCAATGACTCGATTAGAAATATGTTTAATGAGAAAAATGTTGACGTGTTCAATGCTTGTTTTCCCCACTGTACATCAATCATTTGTCGTGACTTTGCCTCTCTCGTGTCTGATCTTGGTGCAATCCCTTCCCAAGGAAAAAAATGCCCCAGTGGACATGCACTACTTTCTCTCACTATAAAAAAAAATTGTCTGTAGTACACTGATTTTATTTTTTCATCATGTAAACAGATTACACTTGTGAGAAAATCCCTAGAGCCATTTATATATTGCAGTGACATGATGTTATTGTGTTTTGAGTTGACCTGCCTGCTTTATAATGACCCTTTAGCCATGCTTACTGTATGTAATACAGTGATGGAAAATTGAGACTGCTGGATTTTGAGTGTAGCGCTCTGTCCACAGTAGGTTCACATTTGTAAGAGTGAAGTTATACATTTGTGTGTATATTTTTGGGGGAAATTGCAGTGGAGCCATTAGGTCCTGCAGCTTATTACAGCACACCCAACAGATGCCAGAGGAGTTGTAAGTCTGCAGTGTGTAATTTACATGCTAGATCAATGCCGCGAGTGTCCTTGTTGTGCAGCTGGGGATCTTCCTCAGCAGTTGTTGCCGAGTTGAGAGAGGTTACTGTTACCATGGGAGATGATTTCGGTATTAATGCTAAAGGATGCCTGTACTGATTAGATTAGATTAGATTAGATTAGATTCAACTTTATTGTCATTACACATGTATGAATACAAGGTAACGAAACACAGTTTAGCATCCAATCAGAAGTGCAAAGGACAGCAGTGCAGTATATACAGTAATTGACAGTATGTACAATTTAAGCAAATATATGCAAATATATGCAGCAGTGCAGAAAGTTAAGAGTATTGTTATGTGCAAATAATGTACAATAAGTTAGATGGGCAGTTATGTACAGGTGAGGATGGTAAGAGATGATGGTAAGAGAGTCAGCGGGGAACTAAGTTCAATAACGTGACAGCTGTTGGAAAGAAACTGTTCCTGAACCTGCTGGTTCTAGTCCGAAGGCTTCTGAAATGCCTTCTGGAAGGGAGAAGCTGGAACAGTCCATGAGCAGGATGGTTGGAGTCCCTAAGAATGCTGCGTGCCCGGCGCAGACATCTTTTCCTGTAGACGTCCTCTATAACTGGAAGTGGAGTCCCTGTGATGCAATGGGCGGTTTTCACCACCCGCTGCAGCACCTTACGGTCAGCGACAGAGCAGCTCCTATACCAGACTGTGACACAGTTGGTCAGGATGCTCTCTATCATGCAGTGGTAGAAGTTGCCCAGGATGTCAGTTGACAGATGGTTCTTCTTCAGTGTCTTCAAGAAGAAGAGGCGCTGATGGGCCTTCTTGATCAGGCTGGTGGTGTTAACTGACCAGGACAGGTCCTCCGAGATGTGGGTCCCCAGGAATTTGAAGCTGGGGACACGTTCAATAGCTATGCCATTGATATGGATGGGGTCATGTGTCTCTCCCCTCTCCTTCCTGTAGTCCACTATGAGCTCCTTGGTTTTGCTGGTGTTAAGGAGCAGATTATTGTCAGCGCACCAAGTAGCCAAGTGCTCAACCTCTGCCCTGTAATCTAACTCATCATTGTCCCTGATGAGTCCGATCACCGTGGTGTCATCTGCGAACTTTATGATGGAATTGGATCCATAAATAGGCCTGCAGTCATGGGTGAAGAGGGAGTAGAGGAATGGGCTGAGCACACAGCCCTGTGGTACACCAGTGTTGAGTGTGATGACGGAAGAACGGTTGGGGCCTGACCTAACATGCTGGGGTCTGTTGGTCAGAAAATCCATTATCCAGTTGCAGGTGGAGGTACTGATTCCCAGGTCCCCAAGTTTAGTGATCAACTTGGAGGGGATAACCGTGTTGAATGCTGAGCTGAAGTCACCAAACAGCATTCTTGCGTAGGTGTTCTTGTCATCCAGGTGTGAGAGTACATAGTGCAGCGCTGTAGAAACCGCATCCTCTGTACTCCTGTTGCTCTGGTAGGCAAACTGGTGAGGGTCCAGTGTAGGTGAGGGTCCAGTGTAGGAGGCAGGCATTTTTTGAGCTGTGCCAAGACCAGTCGCTCAAAGCACTTCATGACTATGGGCGTCAGTGCCACAGGGCGATAGTCATTTAGGCACAATGGTGTTGAATGTTTCGGCACTGGTACTATAGAATTGGTCTTGAAGCACGCTGGTACCACGGCCTGGTCCAGGGACAGGTTGAAGATGTCTGTGAAGACCCCTGCCAGCTGCTCAGCGCATGCCCTCAGCACACGCCCAGGAATGCCGTCAAGGCCAGCAGCCTTACGTACGTTGACATGACTCAGTGCATTACGGACGTCGGTGTGGGTGAGTGTGAGGTGGTGGAGGTCGTCAGAGGGTGGGAAATTGATGTTCTTTTCGTTATTGTCCTTGTCAAAACGAGCATAGAAGTCATTTAGCTCATTGAGAAAAGACACAGTCATGGCTATAGGTATGGAGTTGCTGGGCTTATAATCAGAGATAGCTTGAATGCCCTGCCACATGCGTCGGGGGTCAGAGTCCCCAAAATGTTCCTCCACCTTCAGCTTGTAGCTGTGCTTGGCCTTCTTGATGCCCCTCTTCAGATCTGCCCTGGATGAACTGTAGGTCTGTGCGTCACCAGATCTAAAGGCATTGTTACGTGCCTTTAGCAGAAGCCGCACTTCTCTGTTCATCCACGGCTTCTGATTTGGGTACGTGGTGATCTGTCTTTCCGTGGTGACACTGTCAATAGTGGTGTTGATATGGTCCAGGACTGAGTGGGTGTAAGAGTCGATGTTTATGTGGGAGCCACAGGTAGCCTGAGAGGTGAACATACTCCAGTCTGTGTTCCTAAACTTTTCCTGGAGCACAGAGTCAACCCCCTCTGGCCACACTTTGATGGTCCTCACTGATGGCTTCACCCGGTTGATGAGCGGTACATACTTGGGGGTAAGGAACAAAGATAAGTGATCAGACTGACCTAGGTGGGGGAGGGGAGTTGCTGTGTAGGCTCCCACAATATTGGTGTAAACATGGTCCAATGTTTTGTCCCCTCTTGTGTGACAGGAGACATGCTGGTAAAATTTAGGAAGCACTGTCTTGAGGTTAGAGTGGTTAAAATCACCCGCCACAATAAATGCTGCCTCTGGGTGTGCAGTTTGTTGTTTGCTAATAGCTGCATGCAGTTCTTTCATAGCAAGCTTAGCATTAGCATCCGGAGAAATGTAAGCAGCTGTTATGATAGTACAAGTGAACTCGCGTGGCAGATAGAAAGGTCTACATTTAACCATGAGAAACTCCAGGTTAGCTGAGCAGTGTCTCTCAACAGTGACAGAGTTCGTGCACCAAGCCTTGTTAATATAAATGCACAGTCCCCCACCTCTGGTCTTACTGGAGTCATCTGCTGCTCTGTCTGCCCGGAGTGTGTGTAGGCCGGCTAGCTCAATAGCATTGTCGGGTATTCCACTGTGTAGCCATGTTTCCGTGAAAATCATGATATTGCAGTTCATAAGTCTCTTATTGTTGGTGACCCGAAGCCGTAGCTCATTCATTTTGTTCGCCAGTGACCGTACATTAGCGAGGAAAATACTGGGTAGAGAAAGCCGGTGCGGTGTTAGCTTTAGCTTAGCTCTTAGCCCACCGCGCTTCCCTCGCCTTTGTTTACGGTCTCTACACCGTCTGCGAGCACTTCCGGTCGGCCGGGAAGCTTGCCGTGCGTCGGGTGTTCTCCGGAGCTCAGGGATGAGACGTAGGTTGCTGATAAAAAGATCGTTATTGTTATTTTGTAATCCAATGTCCAAAAGCTCATTTCAGGTGTAAGTTGTGAAAGCGAAGCTGTTCTGAACGAACAGACCCGAAATGAGCAGAAATAACACTGCTAATCCACAAAATCTGAAGAGACGCTGAGCCTCGCGTTGTGCATGCGCCGTCATCTTGGTCTAAATTAGTGGTATTATTCGGTGAAATATGCCAGTGTTTTTAAATGATTGACTTATTATCTGGTGCAGTACACATCCATCCATCCATCATCCATCTTCTACCGCTTTTCTGGAGGTCCGGGTTGCGGAGGCAGCAGTTCAAGCAGAGAAGCCCAGACTTCCCTCTCCTCAGCCACCTGCTCCAGCTCTTCAGAGAGGATACCAGTGCATTCCCAGACCAGCTGGGAGACATAGTCTCTCCAGCGAGTCCTGGGTCTGCCTGAGGGTCTCCTCCCAGTGGGATGTGCCCGAAACACCTCAAGTGGGAGGCGTCCAGAAGGCATCCTAATCAGATGCCCATTACACCTCAACTGGCTCCTTTCAATCTCATTTCAATCTCCTCTTGGAGACTCCATTGTCCTACTGGGGGACTTCAGTGCGCATGTGGGCAACGACAGTGAAACCTGGAAGAGGGTGATTGGGAGGAACGGCCTGCCAGATCTGAACCCAAGTGGTGTTCAGTTATTGGACTTCTGTGCTAATCACAGTTTGTCCATAACGAACACCATGTTCAAGCATAAAGGTGTCCATATGTGCACCTGGTACCAGGACACCCTAGGTCGCAGGTTGATAATTGATTTTGTTATTGTGTCATCAGACCTGCGACCATATGTCTTGGACACTCGGGTAAAGAGAGGTGCAGAGCTGTCAACTGATCACCACCTGGTGGTGAGTTGGATCCAATGGCAGGGGAGGAAGCCATTCAGACCTGGTAGACCCAAACATATAGTGAGGATGTGCTGGGAACGTCTGGCTGAGGCCCCTGTTCGGGAGGTCTTCAACTCCCACCTCCGGAAGAACTTCAACCACATTCCGAGGGAGTCTGGAGACATGGAGTCTAAATGGGCCATGTTCTCCACCTCTATTGTTGAAGCGGCGGCCCAGAGCTGCAGCCACAAAGTGGTCGATGCATCTCGTGGTGGCCATTAAGCTGAAGAAGGAGTCCTATCAAGCTTGGTTGGCTTGTGGGACTCCCGAAGCAGCTAAGGTGTACTGGCAGGCCAAGCGGAGTGCAGCTCGGGTGGTTGCTGAAGCAAAAACCCGGGTATGGGAGGAGTTTGGTGAGGCCATGGAACAAGACTTTTGGTCGGCCTCGAAGAGATTCTGGCAAACTGTCCGGCGGCTCAGGAGGGGGAAGCAGCTCCCTGTCCACACTGTGTATGGTGTGGATGGGGCACTGTTGACTTTGACTGGGGATATCGTCGGGCGGTGGAAGGAATACTTTGAGGATCTCCTCAATCCCACTGATACGTCTTCCACAGAGGAAGCAGGGCTTGTGGACGAGGGGGATGACTCGCCTATCACAGGGGCTGAGGTCGCCAAGGAGGTTAAAAATCTCCTTGGTGGCCGGGCCCCGGGGGTGGATGAGATTTGCCCTGAGTACCTCAAGGCCCTAGATGTTGTAGGGCCGTCATGGTTGACACGCCTCTGCAACATTGCGTTGAGGTTGGGGACAGTGCCTTTGGCATGGCAAACCGGGGTGGTGGTTCCTCGTTTCAAAAAAGGGGACCGGAAGGTGTGCTCCAACTTTAGAGGGATCACACTCCTCAGCCTCCCTGGGAAGGTCTATGCCAAGGTACTGGAGAGGTGAGTCCGGCCGTTGATCAAACCTCAGATTCAGGAGGAGCAGTGTGGTTTTCGTCCTGGCCGTGGCACATCAGACCAGCTCTTTACCCTCTCGAGAATTCTCGAGGGTTCGTGGGAGTTTGCCCAACCAGTTTACATGTGTTTTGTGGACTTGGAGAAGGCATTCGACCGTGTCCCTCTTAGTTTTTTGTGGGGGCTGTTTCGGGAGTATGGGGTATTGGGCTTGTTGTTACGAGCTATTCGGTATCTGTACAACTGTTGTGAGAGTTTGGTTCGTATTGCCAACACTCGGTCGGACTCATTCCCAGTGAGAGTTGGACTCCGCCAGGGCTGCCGTTTGTCACCGATCCTGTTCATAATTTTTATGGACAGGATTTCTAGGCGCAGCCAGGGAATGCAGGGTGTCATGCTTGGTGACCACAGAATCTCACCTCTGTTGTTTGCAGATGATATTGTCCTGTTGGCTTCATCCAGCAATGACCTACAGCTCTTGCTGGGACGGTTTGCCGCTGAGTGTGAAGCGGCTGGGATAAGAATCAGCACCTCCAAGTCCGAGTCCATGGTTCTCAGCCGGAAAAAGGTGGATCGTCCTCTCCGGGTTGGGGACAGGCTCCTGCCCCAAGTGGAGGAGTTTAAGTATCTTGGGGTCTTATTCACGAGTGAGGGGAGAATGGAGCGAGAGATTGACAGATCGATCAGAGCAGCATCTGCATTGATGCGGACGTTGTACCGGTCCGTTGTGGTGAAAAGGGAGCTGAGTTCTAAGGCAAAGCTGTCGATTTACCAGTCAATCTACGTTCCTACTCTCACCTATGGTCACAAGCTTTGGGTAATGACTGAAAGAACGAGATCGCGGATACAAGCGGCCGAAATGAGCTTTCTCTGTAGGATTGCTGGACTCACCCTCAGAGATAGGGTGAGGAGCTCAGTCATCCGGGAGAGGCTCAGAGTAGAACCGCTGCTCCTCCACATTGAAAGGAAAAGGAGCAGTACACATACAGTGGTGTGAAAAAGTATTTGCCCCCTTCCCGATTTCTCTTTTTTTTGTATTTTGTCACACTTAAATGTTTCAGATCATCAAACAAATTTAAATATTAGACAAAGATAACACAAATAAACACAACATGCAGTTTTAAATGAAGGTGTTTATTATTAAGGGGGAAAAAATCAAAACCTACATGGCCCTGTGTGAAAAAGTTATTGCCCCCTAAAGCTAATAACTGGTTGGGCCACCCTTATCAGCAACAACTGCAATCAAGCGTTTGTGATAACTGGCAGTGAGTCTTTTACAGCACTGTGGATGAATTTTGGCCCACTCATCTTTGCAGAATTGTTGTAATTCAGACACATTGGAGGGTTTTCAAGCATGAACCGCCTATTTAAGGTCATGCCACAGCATCTCAATCGGATTCAGGTCAGGACTTTGACTAGGCTACTCCAAAGTCTTCATTTTGTTTTTCTTAAGCCATTCAGAGGTGGACGTGTTGGTGTGTTTTGGACCATTGTCCTGCTGCAGAACCCAAATGTGCTTCAGCTTGAGGTCACGAACAGATGGCCAGACATTCTCCTTCAGGATTTTTTGGTAGACAGCAGAATTCATGGTTCCATTTACCACAGCAAGTCTTCCAGGTCCTGAAGCAGCAAAACAGCCCCAGACCATCACACTACCACCACCACCATATTTTACTGTTGGTATGATGTTCCTTTTTTGAAATGCAATGTTACTTTTACGCCGGATGTAATGGGACACACACCTTCCAACATGTTCAACTTTTGTCTCGTCAGTCCACAGAGTATTTTCCCAAAAGTCTTGTGGATCATCAAGATGTTTTCTCGCAAAACTGAGACAAATCTTTATGTTCTTTTTGCTCAGCAGTGGTTTT